>JADMLD010000238.1:0-600000 GCA_017589585.1 Phylloscopus whistleri
CTTTTCGGGCTGCTGGGCTGCCCACGTGGCTCTGCGGCGGGAAAACTGAGTCGTTTAGAAGCCGTGCGCTGGTTTCTTCGGCTTGATTAGAAGAACAAGGGCGAAGGGGCACTCCATCCGAGCTCTCTCTCTCTCCATGCTGTCCGCCTCTCCGCGAGACAGCGGCTCCTAAAGCTCCGACCCGGCCTGCCCCGACTCCAGCAGCATCGGGCCCGGCCGGGCCCGCGGCCGCCGCAGCCGCCCGGGTGGGGGGGGGCACCGAGGCCGGCCTGCCCCGGCTCCGGCAGCATTGGGGCCCGGCCCGGCCCGCCCGGCCCGTCGCAGCCGCCCCGGGTGGGGGGGCACCGAGGCCAGCCGGCCCGGCCGCTCCCTGTCCCCGGCCTGCCACACCGGGAGTAAGAGAGAGCCCGCTCCTCCCCCCTTCCTGCATTTTTAAGCATTTCGCCGAAAGTCGCAGCTTGTCTTTTACTGGATAAATTACTTGTCAATCACACAAACTGACCCCGATTGGAACAAAATTAAGCTTTTCCTAGCTCAAGACAGTCCTTAATTGGGAAAACATTTTTATATAGAAGTATTTAAATGATATTTTGTTTCTAAAAAGGCATCTGTGTTCTTGAATGGTGAAACATTTGCTTAACTGCTTTCCTGAACTGGACCTTAGATTGAATATTTAAGGTTATTTATCTTAGCTCTATTACTCTGACCTTCATAACCTGGAGAAAGGAATGTGTTTGTCTGTGAAAAAGTGCTGAACTACTGAAATGTTTGTCTAATTGCCCTGTTTGTACATGTAAATCTGAACTTGGAGGTTGACAAAATGCTGTGTCCCCAAAGGGCAAGCGTTTAATAATGTAAACCTATCCGTACTGAGAAGTGGGAAGAACATCCATATTTATTTGTAGAAAAGCTTTCATAAAATCTTCAGAAATACATGGGATTAGTGGCAGTGAGGACTGTGAGGCAGCCAAGTTTCAGGGTGTCTGAGAAAGTTAGGCTTCTCAAAAAAGTGCAGCTGAGGATAACAGGTTGTCTGATGAAGACGGTATTCTTATTATGGTAATAGGTTTTGTGCTAAAACAAAATCTGCATTAAAGTCCTCAATTTTGTAAACAGGCTGTCAACAACACTTTTTATGTATTCACATTATGTTTTGGCTTATTATTCTCAGTAAAACTGATGCCAGTTTGCATTACGTTTGATTGTGGAATGCTAAACATATCTCAGTGATAGAACATAAAGGGATTCACACAGTTTTCTCCCCTATAAGGCTAAGTAAAGCATTTTGTGTACCATAAATACACATTTAGCTCTTCAATATGCTTAAAAGTAGAAGTCTCTTAATGGCAGGAGGTAAGCAGCACTGAAGCTGTGTCTCGTATTGCAATTCAGAGGATGATAGAGAAAAGGGATGGCAGGAGATTTTTTGCAGCAGATGAGAAATGAGAGTTTGCAATCTCCATGCCATTAAACAGGGCAGTTAGAGTCAGACCTGCTCTCTTTTCTACATTTCTGGTTATTTGGTGCCTGGTAGCTGGGTGTGAGCTTTCCACTTCTGTTGCAGTTATCATCATTATGTCTCAGGGAGGTGAATTAATCAGAGCTGCTTCAAACAGCACAGCAGTGATATTTAGTTTTGTAACTGAAGGATGACAAAGCTCAAGGAATGAAATGGAAGGAGAGGGGATTTCTTCAGCCTTGCTCATGAGGCAAACTTATCCCTGAGGATGGAGCCATTGATTTTGACATGAGACCTGACTGCACCTGTATTTTGATGGCTCCTCCTCACAGAAGACCTGTTTTAGGACTGTACAATGAATTCTCCTGGGGGGAAATGAAGCAAGAACTAGGACTTTGTCATTGGTGGGCTGTTCAAGAACCAATTCTGACTGGTAGCATGAAAATAACACCTCTCTCAAACCATCCTGCAGGTCACAGATCCCAGTGGCTTCTTAGTGCAGCTTCATTTCACAGTGAGTTGTTCTGTCTTGCTGGAACTTTATGATTAGTCATTGCCTTCAATGACAACTGAAAGCACCTGCTTGGGGCAGCCAAGGGGGCCACTGGAGGACCAAAAGCAAAAAACAACGAACAAGGAAAAAGCTCCCTGGAGAAGACAGATGCAAGGGAAGCACCAATAAACTCCTGGCTGCACATCTATCTCTGCTTCCTGGAAAGAAATTATTTGCATCTTTTTACTGCTGGAAGGACCTGTTCTTTGTTGTTGGTGTAGTCATAGAGGCCGATGGGAGTGGGATGAGGCCTCATGGCTGTAAGCAACTGTCAGCAATAGTGTCTTGTAAGGTAATTTCTCTCCTGCTGCAACTGATATGGAAAGGAAAGGGTAACTGAACCACAACCAAAAAGCCTGTGGGGTACTTTACAGTTGTTATGTCATTGCAAACACTCTTAGGTGAGGTTTAATAATGATTTTGTGAAAGCATAGGTGGTTGTGCAAAGAATTCTACTGTCACCCATTAAATCTCATACATAATTGTCTCTGTTTCTGTGCATGCATTCAGGAAGGGATCAATGTAAATAGTAGATAAAACCGAGGAAGTGTGAAGGAGGAAGATAATCCTGTGGTATAGGGATGGTCTGTAGCCTTTGCCCATGTCAAGTCTGGAAATAAGTCTAGCAAGTGTAATATGCACAAATGAGTATGAGCCAGGTAAAGAGTTTTGAGGTAGTACTTTCCTTGCACAGCATTTAGTGCAATCTCTACCTCATTGACATTCTCCTTTGAAGAGATACTATGTTTCCTTTTAATTCTAACTCTTCTGATCGAGCTAGAATGTTTTGTTGTTCAGGGTTTTTAGATGAAACCCTGAAGTGGTCCTGTTGAAACTTTTTGCTAACTGCTCTTTCTCTCCCCATGCAGCAAGATTTTTTTATTCCTCTTATCTTTTTCTGAGGAGGAGAAACTCTCCCAAGTCTTCCAGCAGCTTTCTCATGTATACAGAACACATAGGTACCTCTTCTAATGTCTCCTAAAGAAATGATCCTATAAGTTAGTAGCTTTGGAAGTGTTGTAGATTTGTGCTAATGTTAAATGAAACTAACACTTGGAAACCTAAAACATGAACAGAAAGTGAAATTTAGTTCCTTTTCCAGAAACTAAGCTCTTTTGATGGAATATGCAAGCCAATATAGTAACATAAAGGGACTGATGGCATGTACATCTGCAGACAACTCAAAGAGGGGTCAGAGAAAGTTGGCACATTAAGGTCTACTTAGAGGTTACCTTTGTCACCCTTAATGGTAACACTTTTGTGACCCAAAATGCAGAAAGATCATCCTGTGCTAGCAAATCTATTGCTGTGGCTGTATTATAATGCATGTTTTTGAGAAAAAGCAAATGAGATGTAGCTCTCCTTCTATCCACATCTCTGAGAAAACAGCTGGTTAGTAAGCTGATGGAGGTAAAAATCTGTCTTTCCATGAGTATCTTTTCTCTAATAAATAATAGTTTTCTTGCTACTACATTGACATACACTTGGGTCTGTTGTTAATGAGCTTAACTCCACTGATTATGCTTTATTGTGGAGATTTCTGTAATATAGAGACCTCTCTGGCTCTGCTGGACTGGGTTCATTAATACATAATATAGGGAAGTGTAGCTTTGTCACCTTTAAGCCTGACTTACCAAGGATCTTGCTCCAGATTCCTGGCTCTGATTTCTGTGACAATGCACCTGCTCACACTAGAAATAAAACTGATGCTCTCTATCCACTTGGTATGGAAAAGGATACAATAACTACAACAGCTCTAACTGCTTTGTGTTGGTTTGTTAAATCTGATAAATTGATATAAAAATCCCTTTTAGATGTGAATGCACAGTAGAAGAAAACCAATTAATTAGAACATGGATTAACTGAGCATCAGTGTTTATTGTGGAAGTGGTCCCTGCTGCTATATAGAAAGCCTCAGTCCTCAAGAGTCTGTGACTAAAGGACACCAGACTGAATCACTTAAGTAGTCGTGCTGTCAGTAAACATTAATGAAGTTTGCTTTTGCATACTAATAATAGAGACTCTGGTCTCTATTGTGTGGATCTTTATTCTCCTCTATCTAAGAAAGCAATCCAGCTGCAAAAATATTAGTAGTAGGAAGGGATGAGCATAACAGTTACTGCTGTCCATCTGTGCACGAATTTTCTGGCTTATTGGACCTACCAAGACGTCCCTGGTGTGCAAGCACCGGTTCAGTCAGCTGATATCTATTGTGCATCAAATGCAGTGTAATTGTGGTGAAACTCAAGAGAAAGGAGGATTAGTTTGTGCAGCAGTCTTGTTCCCTTTGATGTGATTCATAACTGCACTTGAAAGATGTTCAGAGTATGCAAGTCCCAGGTTACCTCCCCAGAGTGCAGCACTGACTGTGGCGGATCCCTGCACAGTGTGTGGTTGGGTATTTCTGCTTTGGACCCCAGTTCATGTGCAGTGAAGAGGACCGAAGTTAGAAGCCCAAAGCTTTAGGTCTTCCCTCAGAACTGTGTCTGTGTGTGTGAGGAGGAAATGAAATTGCCTAAACTGACAATAATGTTCTCTGCAAAGGAAAAAATATCAACTGCATGCTTCCCTTTTATCAGGAAGCATGCAGTTGAAATCTGTATCTAAGGTGCCTTGGCATGAGAGGATCCATGCGGGGACTGGAAACATTTGTTTGAGAGCTGCATTTACTGTTTGATTGTAGAAGCAAAACCTCTCTGCAATACAACTTGAGGCCCTGTTAAAAAGCTTCTCTGTGGCTACTGCTGCAATTCCTTATCTCTTTCTTTTCCAGCCTGACTGTTGCTTTGCTTTTGTGCCTATTAGCTGCATTCCTGCCCTGCAGATTTTCCGTTTCTTTTATGAATATGGTCTACTGATACCAACACATTCAGATCTACAATGCTTGTGCAGTAGCAAGGGTTTTATAAGCCAAGAAAACTTAGAAAGAGAAGCACAGCTAATCCCACTTTGGTGGTTCTTGCATTCCCTTTGGAAATATTTGTGTGCAGTGTTGGACATCAGAGTAAAAGCTTTTTAAAATTTTCACCAATTCATTCCAAAGAGGCATTCCTGGATTCACAGCATTAAATTACTTGTGTAGGATGCGTTGCAGCAATATGGTATTTGTGTACAAATATTCAGCAGCTATGATGAAAATTAATTCCAGGATGAGATTAATCTACATAATTCATAATTCATCTTCCTCAGTTGTGTTGAAAATGGAAAACAAGAACACTTGAGAAGCAAAGTTAGATTAACTAGCAATGTATGAATATTCTGGGCTTGATTAACTGTTTTTAAGGCTACTGTTTTTCAACTGAAAAGAATCACCACACCATTGTTCCTCTTATCTTGTACTTTGTAACAATGGTTGGCTTTCATCTGTCTCCCTGCAGCCTGGGTTTTAAATTTGTATCTCATTCTCTCTTGACAGCATTTGTCTTTCTTGCCTCATTGGTTCCAGATAATTATTTATACCAATTTTACTTTCAGATTTTTGTAGCCTTGACAGCTTTGCCTACAGGGATATTTTCCTGGTTTACCGTACGGTTTCATAACCACCTATCTGTTCTGTTGAGATCAGGTTCTTTAATAATTTCCCTGTATTGACAATAAGAAGTAACTCGTGGGGTTGCACTTCTACAGACCACACTTTGGGGTGCTGCCAGTCTTGAGCCCCTTCCACTTCAGAAGTGGAGGCATTTTTACTCTCCTGCCCCTGTGGTGGAGCACAAACTCTTTTAGGCACCATGACATTGAAGTTTTAACAGCACAGTTCTTATTTGAATTCTGTGTCAGGAAAGAAAGAGAGAAAGAGAGAAAGAGAGAGAGAAAGAGAGAGAGAAAGAGAGAGAGAGAGAGAGAAAGAGAGAAAGAGAAAGAAAGAAAGAAAGAAAGAAAGAAAGAAAGAAAGAAAGAAAGAAAGAAAGAAAGAAAGAAAGAAAGAAAGAAAGAAAGAAAGAAAGAAAGAAAAAAAATTTGGTTCTCACAGAAATCTTCCTATTATCACTTAAATGCTGCCATTGCTACTGCAAGAGTTATAGCTCTGACCACTTCTAATGCCTTAGTGACAAACATAGCACTCAGATCCCTGTTACTAGTCTGCACTGCAAGGAACATTTAGACTAGAAAATAGATGTCCATCTATTGTCTGCACAATGGGCAATTCTAAGGAATTCTAAACAAGTCAATATAATCTCTCTGGGAATTTTCTAGCCAAGTTGGAAATGCCTAAGGAGTTTCCAGACCTACAGACCTAGCAAGAACCCAACATGTGAGGACAGAGATAACATTTTCAACAAGTTAATTCTACCCCTACCTCAAACATTTAAAGCATTTAACTTGAAAAAATTAAATCATGGCTTTGTTTTGCTTTCTCCTCCAAGAAAATGGCAAAATGATATAGTGTCTTTTTTTTTCTCTGACTGCTTCATACAGTTCCACATAACATTGACTGAAACAGTCATTCTAAGCCCAATGATTTGTAGCATAGTTTTGTAGAAATGGCATAAACAAGAACAAAGTGATGAGTACAGGTAGATATTTTCTATGAGATAAATGATTCAGAGTAAATGTGACAATTTAATTCTCTAAGATATTCCAAAGTGGCCTTTTATCTTTTTCCTTTGTTCTTTAGATTTTTTTTTTTAATTTGAGAAAAGGCAGCATTTCTTTTATTATTATTTTGGAGTGAAACTTGATCTTGGCAAACTGTGATTGCAGATGCTGGCAGAGAAACGAGTCATGGATGGTGCTGGAGCCAGAATCAATCACCAGCAGAAATTGCAATTTCCACATGTCCCAGTTGCTGTTCAAGGGCAGAAGAGTCATACCTGTGGGAGACTGCTGCTTGCTCTTTCATCCACCACTGTGCTGAGACAGCCAGTGGGAAAATACTTCAGACATGTTGGTTTTATAAGGGTGGTAAATCCTTGGCTCTATTAAAAATAATGGAAGCTTTGCCATCATATTTTAAAGTGCTGTTTACTCTTCATTTCTGTGGTGGTACTGTCCTGCTCCCCCCCCCCCCCTCCCCCGCCAAGGCTTCTCTTTTAATGATATAGTTCTAGAGTCTCACAGGACTGTCTGTCTGGGAGCTCACACTCCTGCCCTCCCAATGTAGTGGGTTCCCTCACACATTTGCTGTTTCCCTTGGAGATGGGGAAACTCCCTAATACCCTCCCTTATCTTACTCTTAAAGGCATCTGTCTGTCCCATTGTGCCCTCTGAGAGCTCAGATGAGAGAAGAGACATTTCAAAGTGGGAATATACAAAGGGCTGGGCTGGTACTATGACACTCTGCTGGTAAGTAAAAATCTGTGGACATCTTGTCCAAAAATTGTGTATGTATACATATATGCATGGATACATGTAAAAATACATGTAAAAAGTTGGTACAGATAGATATATTTATGTGTATACCCACATATAAAATAGCTTTTAAAACCTCTTCCATATGGAAGCCCTCCCTGCCCCCATGTTATGCCCTGGCTGCTGGAATTCAATTGCAGTTTGCATCAAACAGCTGACTTACAGACAGCTGCCAAGTATGTCTCTGTTGTGATGTTCATACACCTGGATGTATATGGAGAATGACTGGAAGATGGAGTGAATCAGTATTGCTATTATTTTATCATTTGTGTCCTTAAATTCTTGCATTATTTTTTTTTTTAAGGCCTGAAGCATATGTTTCACAATCCCATTTACTCCCATTAGCACACAGACATACCCTGTTTCAAATTGACTTTTAAAACAGACGTGTTATCAAATCCATTTTAAAAATAGTTTGTACTTACCCCAGGGAGGTCTGGAGTCCTTTAAAGCCTACAGCAATTTACATTCAGAAAAAATGTTCAAGTCAAGCTTTATCAGCTCATACTGTGCGCAGTTTGGTGTGTTCAGAGTGGATTGTGAAAAAATAAGAGCTTTGTTACTTGTAGCAGTGTGAACATAGGGCTGATACAGTGTTTAGGATAAAAGAACAGGTTCTTTCTCTTCAATAAAAGGAACAAAATCAGTGTTTTGGACCTTGCCATCCTCTGCTTGATTAGAGGTGTTAATTATTTCAGCATAATCACTGTCTGTGTTCACCAAGTGTGGTCCCCTCAGGACTGCTGTGCTGCCTCTTATCAGCTGCCTTTGAATGGCAGCACTCGGCTGGGCTGTAGCTGTGCTTTGCAAAGTGTGTCAGATGGGGTCAATAGATCTTTTCAGCTCCTACTTTACAGCCATGTATCTGCCTGAGTGCTCTTTAGTTATTTATATGCTTTGGGTAACTGGGCATTACAAGAGGAAAAGTCATTTTCCTTCTGCATGTTTTAGTCATACACTGCTCCAACCTTATCTTCAGTTAGGTTTTAGAGAACTCTTTTGGGATAAGAGCAGGAAAGTTTGTGAGGTCATCTGCCAACCCACTTGTAAAGATTTCCACTGCATTTCTGCAGTAATCCTAGATGTGTCCCAAAGGATCAAGCAAGGGTTTTGAGCATCTAAGTCCTTGAGCTTCTTATGGGTGCAGCTACTTCTCGGCAACAGGAAAGGGGTGTATTTCCTAAGGAGAGATTCTTCAGCTTTTACAATCAACAATGTGGTTCATAAGCTTAGAGGGGAAAAAAGGAACAGAGGTGATGGGAATCCAAGACTTTTGAATCTGTATGATATCTTCAAGTGCTGCTAACTTTCTGATGACTCCTATCCTATCCTTCCTGATGACTCCTATCTTCAAATCTACAAGATTTCACTCTCACTGTTTATTGAGCCAAGACATTGTTGGCATTACCATTCTTCAACATTGTTTTCTATATTTCCTCATGCTGAGTAATTGCTCTTGTACCTTTGTCTCCTTTGTTTATCTTTTCTGTAGAACATGAGTTATCCTGAGAGAATTCTTTATGTCAGCAGCAAAGTTCTGTCCTAGAGTGGATATTACAGATTTATTTCATATCTGAAATTGCCTATCATTTTTTCATCTCGAAGAACAATCACTTCTTCTTTGGCAACATCTTCTTTGAACTAAGCTTTCCTGAGTTTTCCTGCATCCCTTAGAAGAGAAAAAGTAAGTCTAATGCATTTCCTCCTATTCTGTTGCCTTGAATTCTTGTACTGCCAGGTCATAATTCTAAAAGAAAGAAATTATTAGGAAACTAAAAAAAGTCTTAAATTTTAAATTAAGGGACCAGCACATCATTTGAATGCAGTGCAATGTATGAGCATTTCCATCAAGCTGAAACACAATTCATGATTGGCTGCACACTGGCAAAAATGTTCTCTGGTGCTCTCTTGCTGCAGGTTCTATAATTCAGACCCTTCAACAGCTTCAGGAGCAAGCTGGATCTTTTCAAATAATAGTTTTTAATAATGATAATTTCAGACCTGTCATGCAGTTGGGAACGCTGCAGAGAAATTCAGTGAAGAAGGGAGATCTGCGACTTTCAGGAAAAAAATTGTTGTTGCCTCTAAGGACGGTTGAATTAGAAATAACTGTTACATGACATGTCAAAAGAGAGCTGGAGATCAAGCACAATCCATAGCTGAAATACTTGAAAGGTGGGCTGGAAAGCAGAAAAATGGCTTTTTTTTGCTTTTTCCTTACCATGGTACATAATATCTTCCAAAGACTCATTTTTCCTTTTTTCCCCTCTTTTTTTCTTTTTAGCATTCTGCACTTTAGATGAGGTACCTGAAACAATAATGCCATCCAAAGACATAATCAGCCAGGTTCTCTTACTCCACTTACCATATTTACTGGCAAAACCTCTTATTCTATGGGGGTCATCATTATTTGGGCCTTTCAGAGGCCTTATCAACAAACTTAGGGGAAACTGAAACAATTTAGTAAAGCGAGAAACAAGAAGCAGTTAAAACCAGAAGCATGCAAATAATCACAGTTACCTTTAACATGGACATGAGCAGTTTTTTGTAGGCAATCATCTCCGTTACAAAGGAGAAACAGCTGTAGCAGAAAAACACAGCCTCCCTACCTTTTTTACTGATTTAGTGAAACAGGAGAACAGATCTGAAAAGGGAAAAACTTACTGAACTTCCTGACTCTAGCAGTCTGTGGGAACAGATATCCATCCATTTGCTGCTGACAGGGCTGAAGACTGATCTACTGGGGAACCTCTTTTCTTCCCTCCCTGGCTGCAAAATCACTGCCCAGGAGGCCCATTTGTTGCTATTTTGGATTTTCTTTGTCTACTTCTGCCCACTCTGCCCCTGTCCCTGAGCTTTCTGAAGCACAGCAAACTTTCGTTCCTTCACTTGTAAATTTTGCTATGTGTTTTCATCACTCTGTGTGGCAGTGTTTTCATATCAGAGAACATCTTACACTGCCTTGCCATTTCTCTGAGACTTGCCAAGTCTCCTGACTGACTTTTATCCCCTCTTGCTCCCTTCCATCCCTGACTTCAGGCTGTTCTTTCACTTAGAAAAGAAAAGCCACTGTGTGAGACCAAAAGCTTGGGATGTCTCTGACTTGACTGTCATGCCCTTTAGTCAAACTTCAATCATTTCTTTGTTAGAGCATCTTGTGACAGAGGATTTTTACTTAGCAGAATCAGTTATCCAAGTTATCACTGCATTATGTTTGTGCTGCTCCATCTCCTCCCAGTAATGCATCTGACTATTCCTTAATTTTATGTTCTTCAAATAAAAGAAAAAGAAAGAATGCTGAAAAACCCAAAGGCCACGTAAAAAAATCCATTTTTGAGAGATTGTTTGCTATGTGTCTGTCTTTCAAGCCTGCACAAGTTCTGCTGACAGAGTAGTGATTTAGTGGATTGCAAAGAAGATGAAGAATTTCAAGGTGTTAAAGTAAAATAGTTTAAATCTTGCCTAACTGAAGACAAAGAAAAAGAAAGATTTTTTTAAAAAAAAACTTGTTTTTCATCAAGTAAGCTAACTTTTCTGTTTCCCCAAGCACATCATATCTTTCTGTGTAAATCACTTTGGAAGGTGGATGTGTTCATTCAGGTTCAGCAATTTCAGTGTCTCCATCATTCAGGTACCAGTGACAGCTGATACCAGCAGTTTTAGTGTTGGAGAGCATTTAGGAACAAACTACATCTGACTGAGGATGTGTGGAAGTTTTCATCCAGTCTGGTTTCCTTAACTGTAAAATGCTTGAGACAGGAACTAAAACTCTGAAGAGGCTGATCTTTATCCAAAGAATACAAATAACATCTTTAATTTCCAGTAACCTCCTGAAGAAAGGAACCTGATCCTGATGTAAATGCTAAGCAACAGACAATATCTTGCTGAAAACGGTTTAAAGACAAGAAAATTATAAGAAATAAACCCCAAATTATTCAAAATATTAGTTGCAAATTTATACAGCTGCTTTTACTTATGGGCAGATTATGATCCTGATATTTCAAAGTTGCTGAAAAAAAGGAGGGACAAACTCATGCTGGAAATATACAAGTGGTATTTCTCAAATTTCTGGGAGATGGCATGCACAGGTGCAGATGAAACAACAGGTTATATCATACTAGCACATGGTTAAAAGCAAAGCCAAACCCAGTGAAAAATTTGAAAGTGTTATAAAACCTATCAATCAGTCAAAGAATTTTTCACATGATAAGGTGTACGTTAAAATTTGAAGTACCAATGTTCTGATACGCTCTTGGGCTATCATACCCCCAAGCCACCAGGATGTTTTCTCTGTGAAGATAAAATTCTGAAACTGGTATGTTTCCAGCTGTTCAGCTCCATGGACAAACAGGGCTTCTCTTATCACACATTTCAAGGATAGAATTTCTGCAAATGTAGCGAGCTTTTTTTGGCTTACTGGCTCAGTGACTCAACAAAAGGAAGAGCAGGCAGAATTTAAGTGAGAGTTTGTTATGGTTTAACCCCAGCTGGCAACCAAGCCCCACTCAGCCACTCACTCACTACCCCATCAGTGGGATCAGGGAAAGAATGGAAAGGGTAAAAGCCAGAAAACATGTGGGTTCAGATAAAATCAGTTTAATAGGGAAATCTGCACATTTAAGCGATGCAAAACAAGGAATTGATTCACTGCTTCCCATGGGCAGGCAGATGTTCAGCCATCTCCAGGAGAGCAGGGCCCCATCACACAAAAGGCTTCCTTGGGAAGACAAAACTTCATCACTCCAAACATCCTCTTCTTCCTCCTTCTCCACCCCTCTCTGCACAGTGAGTATGGTGTAGTACAGTCTGGAATATCTCTTTGGTCAGTTGGGGTCACCTGTCCTGGCTGTGTCTCCTCCCAGGCACCCCCAGCTTGCTTACCAGTGTGTCAGTATGGAAAGCAGAAAAGGCCTTGGCTCTGTGGAAGCCCTGCTCAGGAATAACAAAAATGTATCTATATTATCAACCCTGTGTTCGGCACAAATCCGAAGCACAGCCCTGTACTAGTCTCTGTGAAGAAAATTAACTCTACTCCAGCCAAACTAGCACACAACTTCACTTTATATATAAAGTTTGGACTGGAAGTTTACAACACAGAAAAATATGTGATGAGCTTACTTGGGCTTACCTTCTGCATGCTTTTCTGATACAAGCTTCTTTAAGTTTCATTTTTTAGTCCATCTCAGCTGTCAGAAATGTAATTTCCTTGCCATTATTAAGAAGATACATGAAGTTACATATTGGAACCCTTTCTTTCTACTAGTCTTTTCCATTCCTTGGCTTGTTACCTACTGTATGACATCATGCAGTGTGGTATTTCATAACAAAATTATTCCATGTTAAGTAAAATATTTTTAAAGCATTGTTGTGAAACCCCATTATTAGTAATTGCCTTAATTTCTATTCAAAACCTAGTGATTAGGAATATGAAACAAGTAATAAATCTAATTAGGTAACGTCCACATTTTGCCTGAATCAAAACAATAATTAAGAAATATTTTGCATCATAACACATCTTAGGTCTTTGGGCAAATATCTGTGATTAATACTGTGTATAGATTTTATTCCTCTTTGTTTTCTCTGCCTCACAGCAATTTTCAGTTGCAAGGAAGGTACCTAATCACTGCCTCAATTTCTGCTTCTGTAAAATAGGGGGTATATTACCATGCTTAATCTATTTTTTTTACAGATGAATGATGAGTCCTGTGCAAGTTTTCTTTTTCTTTTGCTGGTTCTTGAAAAGAGATTATGGGTTTTTTTCTGAGTTTTTCAAGAAGAAATTTACTGCTGGGAGAAAATTCTGCTGCAATATAGACCTCCTTCACCTAAGCACTGGTGGAACAAGTTGCTGTCTTTCTATTTCCTTTCCTTTTTGTCAAATATAGGCTTGCTGGGCATCTAGAACACAACCAGCAGATGCTGCTGGGACAAGGCTGGGAAGATGTTTCTTTTGGCTATTTGTTGGCAGATACTGTATGAGCTGTAGAGGAAGGTTCTCTATGTTTCACTGCTGCAGTGATCTGAGGAAAAAAAAACAATGAGGCAGGGCTGACATGCAGTGCTTCAGCTGAAAAAGGTAAGAAATTCTGCTGGCTACACAGGGAATCCTGCATTCCTGAGCCCCAGCTGGTCAGCAAGGGGACCCTTGTGATGCCACCTGGTCACCCAGAACGCAACATACATGAGGAGGGAATCACAGGATCATTTGGGTTGGAAAAGACCCCTAAGCTCATTGAGTCCAATCATAAAACCAGCACTGCTCACCACTAAACCATACCCCAGGTGCCACAGTTACATGTCTTTTAAATATCTTCAGGGATGGTGACTCAAGCACTTCCCTGGGGAGCTTGTTCCAATGCCTGATTATCCTTACAGTGAAGAAATTGTTCCAAATATCCAATCTAAACTTCTCCTGGAAGAATCTGAGGCCTGTCCTCTCTCTTATTACTTGGGAGAAAAGACCAATACTTTTGGCCCCCTCTTCCTACCCCTCACTACAATGTCCTTTCAGGTGGTTGTAGGGAGGGATAAAGTCACCTCTGACCCTCCTTTTCTCCAGGCTGACCTAGCCCAGCTCCCTCAACCATTTCTCACAGAACTTGTGCTCCAGCCTCTTCATCAGCTCTGTCATCCTTCTCTGGACTTGGTCCAGCACCTCAGTGTCCTTCCTGGAGTGAGGGGCCCAGAACTTGACATGGGATTCAAGGTGTGAATACTAGAGCAGGAAGAATACACCAAGTCTATAGCCAGCCCTGGCAAGTGCCCCAAAGGTTCTGTGCATGTTTTGTATAAAGACTGATTGTCCTTCTGCAATGTTACAATTAATTTCCTTTTAATGGTATCATATTTAATTTTCACATAAGAACCCTAACATTTTTTCTGGACCTAGTAATGCAACAGGTTCCTTGGCTAGCTAAAATCAAGCTGTAGTGCCTGTTTTAGAATTACTCTGTTTTTAGTCTGTTTAATAATAAAGGGAGTATGAGCACAACTTTTGTGCCTGTATGAAGTGGTACTTAAATGTTAGGAGAAAAACAATGTACTGGATCTGATGGTCTGAGAGGGTGGGGCTACAGCAGCTCCATGCCCCACATCCAGCCAGCAGTGTAGCTGAAGATGCATTCCCAATTAGCACAGCACATATATGGTCCATGATACACATTATATACATGTTGTCCACACAAATCACAGACAGACATACAGAACACTCACGTACAGAACAGACAGTTTTTCCTTGGTATAGCAGCAATAGTGTTGCAGAGAGATAATATAACAAAATTTTGAATGTAAATTATTATTCAGAAATTACAACAGACTCCAAGGACAAGCAATCCAAAAACTGTGAAAGCATCTGTACAATGAGATCTAAAAAATATCAGTTTATTTCAGCTGGAAATAAAGAGTGCTGCGGAACAAAAAAATGTAGCTGTTTTCATAAATTATAGATCCTAAATCCAAATTATCTCACCCTTCCACTTTGGTAGTCTGTACTCATGGTCCTCAGTGGACTATATAATTGGTATTTATGCTTTATGTACAGAAAGAACATTTCAAGGCAGAACAGAGAGACTTAAAAGCAGAGCATTTTCAAAGCTCAGTAAATACTAAACAACTCTTTCCACTCAAGCTATTGTTCGTGTTTCTATAAAGACTTAAGGACATTTTTATATTTTTCTAGTGAGAAGTGGTGCTTAATGGTGATGACTCGAAGGCATAGAATGTAGACACTCTTTGCTAATATCTTTCTTTTCAGCAAACCTGTGTTTCACAGGAAATGCTTATGACAAATGCTGTCTCTTCATTTTATTTGGAAAAGGAATAACTCACTAAAAATAAGGTTTAAAACCACATGGGTCTGTAAGCAACACAGCAGGAAAATCTAGCAATTCAGTAAGCTCCCTGTGTTCTAAAACTTTTGTCCACAACCTGGAAATGTAAAAGTGCTTGTTGGTGTTTTACACTTCAAGTGTGCTATATGTCTAAAAGTAATAGGCATATAGATAACAGTTTTTATAGATGTAGATATATAGATAGCAATACACATAGATAGCAATTTTTACAAACCAAGAAATGGTTAAGAAATGTCAAACCTTTTTTTTTTTTTTTTTTTTTTTTTTTTTTTTTTTTTTTTTTTTTTCTTCCTAGATGTATATTTTGTTTCTTTCCTCAATGATCTAGGAAGATTAGATGCATGAAGCTGTCATAATACATTTACTAGATGTAAGAAATCAAGCATTTAACAATTAGGATATCTACTGAAATGCCAATGTGGCAACAGAGGTGATATTTTCTATCTCAATTTGTCATTTGGAAGGCAGCTCTTACTGTGATGTTTCTGATTAAAATGTACCAACAAAAAGAAGTTGAAATGAAACTGACAATTTTGCCATATCTCTATCAAGAGCAGCAGTAAGTCTTTTGACTTTTCTGATGTGGAAAAACTTGATACCAGATTCTCTCTTTCCAGTGTATAAAGATTTCCTTATGTATTGTGTATAAAATTACTTCCTTATGCATTGTGTATAAAATTACAAGTCTAGCTTCTACATTTCACCTCTGAAAAGGGGTGATGCTCTTACTACTTAAAGTATGGTTTTCTTGCATTGGTATTTTTCTTTAGGCACAATAAGAGGAGTTCAAGTGGCTTCTAGATGCATTTTTTGGTGTTGTGGATCTGAGGAAAAACCAAGCTTTTTGGTGGTATTGTGTCTATATTCCTTCAGTTCTCAGGAAATTATATTACCTTGAAAACAATAAAGCCCTACATTTTTTCTATAACATTCATTATATGTTGAAAAAAAGCAATGTATCAGGATCTAGCCTAATTTCTTAAAACTCTGAAAATAAAAGGCTGTGTTTGTAATTCTGTAAATTCCCTCAGATTGTTGCCAGGAAAAGAAAATGTGCAGTGAAGGTGATCTCATTTGGAAGTGACATCGCTGAGATCAGAGGCACTGAATGGCTTTCATCTCTGCCTACAATTCACTTTCTTTAAGAAACCACATATGTTCAAATAAAAACATAGGCCAAATTAGGTTTGTGACAGCCGGTCTCCTGCAAATGTACATCATCTTCAAACACGTATTGGAGAAGAGAGTTTAAATTTGTCTATGAATCCTAATCCTCTCAGGATAACATCAGAATTATCCAAACACTGTCACAGCCTCTAGGTTAAGTAACAGCATCCAAACCTGAGTACATCTGTCAGTGGCAGATTGCAGCTAACACCATGCAATTGGAACCATGCAGCCAGAGACTGATTAGAAAGAGCCAAGTGATTTTGCTGCTCCTTTTTTTTTTTTCTTTTTTGCTAATTAATTAATGTATACATTAAATTTTAAAAAAAGGCAAAAAGGCATGGAAATGTCCTGGTTTGCACTGAAATCACCTTTAATTGGGATATATACTTTTTGCAGGTTTTTGTGTTGGTGTCTGCTGTAATTTTGCAGGAGAGTAGCTAAATGTGTTTAGACATAACTTATTTCAATTCTGCAATAGCTCCCTTCAAGATCCTTCTTTAGTTTATAGATGAAATTTATTACAAGACACATTTTTCAACCTACTGAATTCCCCTTGACAGTAAAAATATTGGATGTTTGCTATTTCAGAAGTCTCCTATTTAGCTAAAGCATTTTGAAGTTATCTACCGTCCTCCTACTTTGAGGCTTCCCTATGTCTAAACAAAGATTTCTCCTACATCTAAATCTGCCCATCAACGATCAGCTGCTATTTGGCAGACAACTAACTTCAGGAGAAAAAAAAGCATAGTAGATTCATATAAAAAATATGATGCTGATAAAAAAAATCACTTTATAAATAGATGCAATAAAGATATCTGACTTTCTCCATTACCACTAAAGATGAAGGTATATGTTCAAAGTAAATATGTACTACACAATAAACTTAATATATGATTTTCCTTATCTGAGAAGCTGCAGGCATCATTCCCTCTCATGGATAAACAAAGTAGAAAACCAGAAAAGTAATTCAATACTGCCACAGGTTAGCACTCCCATGTTTCATTCCTTTGCCCTCAAAAAGGGTCAAAAAATAGGGAAGTGTTTCAAATGGAGTTTGTCTCCTACTTCAGCATGAAACCCATGTAGAAGACTGTATGTAGAACAGATTGCTTTTAGAAAACTAGTTTTAATTTTACCTTCATGTACATGTATGTCTCCAAAAGCCAGAACTGAATTCAGTGTCAGCTGGAGGTGCCTGTACCTGAGTACACTCAGAGCTGCACCCTGCAGAGGTCACAGCACCGTGATGGGCAGTGGTGATGGAAGGGATGGAGCAGCATGGATGGAGGGGGCTGTCATTGCCTGATGTGGCTGGAAGTCCAGCCACACTCTCTGCTGTATGTTTTTGTATGACAAGGGAAGCAAACCCAATCCTTCAATCTAGGTCCAAATTAGGGAACTTGCAGTTATTTAGGAAGTAGAAGCACAGAAGATGAAAGACTGAATTTGTAAGAGCAGGAAAGTGTTTGACTTGCCATTGGTGATGGCGAAGGTGAAAACCTGAGAAAGAAAATTGTATTTTGCAAAGCAGAAATATGGTTTGAAAGAGACAAGTGTTTGAAACCTGCCCCAACACAGGGTAACTGCACCTCCCATGCTGCTTGTAGGCCTTGGTCCTGAGCTGCAGACTATGAGTGTGCTGCATTTGGCATGGTGGTGAGGGGCTGGCTGAGGGCTCAGAAGAGCCATGTTTACTGACAGGCACAGGGATGCCACTGAGCTGCTTGTCTGGGTAACTTGGAGGCCAGTAGTAAAGCTGTGGAGACACATGCCATCCAGGCAGAACAGCAGTAGGGCTCACAAGCCATCCAGGTGTTTTCCAGAAGCCTCAGGGATGTCACTGCTCTGTGGGATCTTTGCAGAGACTTTGATCAAACACTGCAACCATTCACATCATCCACCCTCAACCCAGGCAACATCTCAGGACATGTCTGAGGTATGACTCTTGCAGAACTGTCACAGGAGGCTGCACCTTGACCCATACCCCATATCTAGCAGCATTTCCTACTGCTCTCAAAACCATCTGTGTCCCTCCCAGTGAGGCAGGCAGTACCTTTTTGCTCTCTTGGGTTTCCTTGAGTCCTGTGAGGAGCCACCAACTCCTGACCTAGCTGTGTGTGGAGGCCTCTTGAATGCACAGCAAGTTTTGGTAGGTGAGGAAGAACTCATCCTGTGTGCAATTGGTTCCACCCTTCCTCACAGGGACATTGAGGAGTTTCACCTCTTCCCACACTGTGACACCAAGACTCCCTGACCCAAGCATGCCCTGTTCTCAGTACTGTCTGCTCTCTCCAGAGTAAGAATGTGCTGTTTCGCAGGAAGAATGCAACAGCTACATTTGCTCAGTAGGAACAATTAAATAGCACAGTATGTCTGCAGATCAAAGCAGATGTTTGTGAAGACCTGAGAGATGCCTTTCGGGGGAGTTTATTTTGGACTAGTTCTTGCTTTCTTGGTGTTTAGGAGTTAGAGCTCTTTATGAGTGCTCCTGGCACTCTTCTAGTTCACTTCAATCCATGGGTAATGTAGTTCATGCACTTTGGTGACACTTCATCAGTGTGAACCAAAGCCTCAAGGGAGAAATCTTCTTCAAAATACTTCTGGTGAAACACCAAGATAGAGTTACTCAGAGAAACCTGGAAGACCTCAGACTGGAAAGTCGATATATGTGATTTGCACGTTACATGAGTTCCACAAGACCTTAAACATCTTTTCTCTAGAGACCCCAGGCCCTCTCTTTAGTTTTTGAAAGATGAATGCACACTATAATAAACCCATTGAATATAGTAAGATATTTCCTCAGGGTGACATCTTCCATTGGCAGTGGGTAGTAAGATGAACTGGGGCAAAAGAATTGAAATCATTCAGGAAAGGGCAGAAATAGAACAGAAGGGTTTGTTGAATTTTCTTTTACAATAGAATAGTAAACACTAAATAAATATTTAGATACAGAAAATTGTTTTCCTTCCTAGTGCACACCTCATAATTTTATGAAGGACTGAGTGCACTTCCTTACAGAAGAGCTTCACTGAATGTTTTGCATATAAAATGTGCCAGGCTTTTCCAGAATCAGCCATTGCTACTGCCTTTTCCTTATCAGACCACAATGAAGCTGAGAGGGCATTAACATCTGACCTGTAATAGTGTTTGAATTTCTGTTTTGGCCACTAAAATGAAACATTTACAAACATTTAAAAACTCTTTCAGAATAAGGCTCTTCACTTACAGCTTGTTACAGTTCATACTGCTAAATATTCTTTAGTCTCAGAAGAGAAAGAAAATCTCTGAGGTAATTTAATAAAGGCCCTTGCTGCAAAATGTCAGTTTGAATCTCGGCTTGTATGAATATTCATTTTACATAAAGTATAACAAGATATACTCTGTACTTTACCTGATAGATTAGGTGTCTTTGAGGAGGGTTGAAATCACTGCTCTGAATCAAGCAGAATGAGGGTTTGAATCCAGATCTCTCACATCTGACCAGTGTCTTTACTAACTGAGCTGGATTTGGGGGCTGTTGGGGTAGGAAGAGACACAACTACTCATTTGCCTGATTTTTGTGGATGGCATCACAGTCCTGGCTCTTAAAGCAAAACAGCAAGAATGGGATGTAGATGTTTATTGTTATTTGGCCAAAGTCAAATATTTATCAAAAAAACCCCCCACATTCCCCACTGATCTCCTGGTTTCATCTGGTAATTACTCATGTGAAAATCCAAAACAAATTTCCAAGATCAATTCTTCACCACTGCTGTAAAGAGCAAAAGACACATTTCCCTTCTCTATTTCACTCACAAATACATCTCTAGAAAATAACTGATGAGCAGAAAGTCTTCAAATGTCACAGGCGTGCTGACCTTATGAAGCTCTGTGTCTAAAGAAAATGAGGTGATAGCACAGAGCAATTAATTCCTCATCTAAATGGAAAAAGAAACATGTCTGTGACAACCAGAGTGATTCAGCAGCAGAAAAGGTCTTGCAGAGTGTAATGCACTGGGCTTTCCTAAACAGGCACTTAATATTAGTTCAAAACCACATCTGGGGAGGGTGCTGGATTTTGCCTGTCAGCACAGATCATGTAGTATATGGGTTTCATGTAACAATTCCTCACCTTTTTTTGGTTCAGCCATACTGTACAAAAAAACTCCCCTCTTTTGCTGTCATGTATACAGCAGCTCAAACATATTGCCACAGCCCCCCTGAAAATATTGGTTGACATACTCTCGGCTTTAATTAAAACTACTTTTTATTTCAACTATTTAGAACTGTAGTTACATGAGAAAATGGGGGACGGACCACAGTTTTAATGCTTAACAATTCAGTTAATGAACAAAATTACCCTTACAATAAGGAGTATTCTGGTTTCCATACAGCAGGCAGGTTGTTTACGGGAACTATTTTATTTTATTTTATTTTATTTTATTTTATTTTATTTTATTTTATTTTATTTTATTTTATTTTATTTTATTTTATTTTATTTTATTTTATTTTATTTTATTTTATTTTATTTTATTTCTCTGCTTTTAACTCGTCCCAGGGTGTCTGGTCAGTTGCTAATGCTGTTACCTGGATGTCAGTAAATGAAAACAAAATGTCCCTGTGTTCAGTGCAGCTCACAGTTGGGATGCTCTTTGTTTTAGAAGAGGGAAGGACACATGATCTCAGATGTGGGAAACAAAGCATTACTCTTTCTGTGTCACAGATAAAAGAACTGGCAAACGGACAGACTGGGTCACTTGCTGGAGCTCACATAGGATCAGCAGGGAAAGCTATACTCTTTCAACAATATCTGATCACCTATCCACAAGTTCATCCCTTTCCAAAGAGAAAATTCAGAGGAACATGCAACCCAGGAATCCAATTTTCGACTCTGTCTCACTCATTTCTCTGCTAATGATCCTCTGCTCTCCAAGTGTCTCCAAGTGCCATCAACTTGCATAGTAAAAGAGATAAAGATAGGAGTGATTTCTAATCCTCCTGGCACTAGAATCCTCTAGCAGCTCAGGGGTAGCATCTCTCCTGCATTTCAAGAAGAGGGGGAGCTGTTTTCCAGGGGCTTCTGTGGTAAGCCTGGCCCAGCCCTGCTGACACGGAGCAGGGACTGAGGCAGTGCCAAACCAGCCTGGACTGTCCCTTCTTTCTTTCCAAGCCTAGCTGTCTCCTTGACTAAATATGAGAACACTACCTTGGGTTTTGGGTACTATCTTATTACCCTTTCTTTTCCTCCTTAATTCAATATATTGTACTGATAATTTTGGGCTGACATTTCTTGATCGCACGTTGTTCTGAACTTATGCTGTCAAAATCCTTTGGAGTCTGTTCAGTACACATAGATTGTGGGAGAATGGATTCCAAAAGATTAGAGATAGTGCTGCTGGCATTTCACCCCTGATGAGGTGTGGCTGTGTAAGACAGGCGACCATCATTAAAGGAAAAGGAGCATGGAATGCTGAAGTGCATCGACCAATCCCAAAAGAGTAAAAGGGCACACAGGTGTTAAGGGGGAAAGGGTATAAAAGGTTGTACTGGGGGATAATAAAGTGCTAATGCTTGAAACCATTCATGGTGTCAGTTGTGTGTTTTCCATCAATGGATCTCTACTTATATTATCTCTCAGTATCCCATAACACATACTGCTTGCAAATATTGAAAAATGTTCAGAGCATCTGGAGTCTAAATTCCTTCCTGCACAGCGTAAACTTTGACATGCTGTTACTTTGCAGATTGGCACTGAGTATTCAGGCAAGATGAAGAATCAGTTAGACATGAAAGCCCCAGACAATGAAACTAATTAGGCAGCTAATTAGGCTTACACTACCTAGTGCAATACTCTCCACCTCCTTGCACGCATATGGCTACATCTGGGGGAAGTCCTTCTGTCAATCCTATCACAGAGAGGCTAAAAGTTGTCATAAGGCTTTACTCAGTGTGATGTGGTAAGGGGCTAATTAATTTTTCTTGTCCTTAAGCAAGAACCCCATGCCTTGCTATACTTAATGGCAAAGGAAGAAGTCCCAGGAGAACAGACTTGGTCTCTGTTCAAAAGGATTATCTGAGCAATGGGATAATCCTCACCATGTCAGCTTGAACAAGGCTTTAGGTCTGGATTATGTTTGCAATGCAATGCAACACGAAGCAATGATACCAGATCAGAGAATGTGGCCCATTTTGTGTGGTGAATGACAACTCTGCACGTTGCCACAGGGTATCTGTCATTTAATATATGTATACATACAAAGAGAAGGGTTTTTTTGGTTTTATTCTTGCTCATTATGTAGAATTACAAAAAAAGCTTGGCTGTGGTACAGTAGTTCTCTTGATCTACAGATGGCAGTAAGAAAAATAAGGCTTCAACTCATGAAAAGAATTGGGGTAAGCAAACAAAATGCCAGGTAAAAACTCTGTTCACCATAGATACAATTTTAGAGAAAGATTTGACCATTGTATGCTAGATTTCTTTTCCTAGAATATAAATCTTTTATTCAGAATTTTAACTGAACAAATCATAAACATTTCATTCTGGTGACTGAAACAATTTAAGTGCAAGACTTAAAGAAGATATAAATATATTTATATGTTTATTTAGTGTTTTAATTTTTTAAAATTTATTTATTTATTTATTATTTAATATTTCATTTATTTATTTAGTGTTTAGACACATTTCCTCCTCCCCTCAAGTTATGAAAGTTATTGCAAGCCAACCAGAACCATTTACTTAATTGTGAATAAAAGTGGGTGTTTTGGTATTTTTAGTTACTTGTTGTTAATTGCAGGGGAAAATTATTTACTGCCCTTATATTTAGATTTTTTTTTTTTTTTAATACGTCCTCCTGTCTGGCATCAGGCCATGGCTTGAGGTCATCTAGAATGCTGCCAGCTAAACATATTCAACTCATCTATGAGACATCATTTTTCAAAAGCAAATCCATATAATCTACAGATACTCCGATTTTCCTTTTTATATTGTTCTGTTGGATCTGCTGAGGTTGAATTAAGCAATTTCTTTCTGAGTGATGAAAAAAAATTAGAAATTACTACTGTATTAGTACTAAAGCTCAATGCATGATATTAGACACATATTTGTCAAGAATGACATTATCCCAGCTGATCTGACCTACAGAAAGGCTTAGACAGTCTTCCTGATCTCCCTTCTGTGACTCTCTGACCTTCAGTGAGGCTCATTTGTGTTTGTGTCACACAGTTCTCTGCACCTTTAGGTTCTGCAGGACACAGCCTTCTTGAAAATGCCCTTGGCTCCAGCCCCAGGTTCCCAGAGGCAGGGTGTTGTGTGCTGTGGAGCTGTGCTGGTCACTGACACACCTGGCCTGGAGCATTTTTAAGGACTGTAAGTAACCAAGCAGGGTGTCTCCTTTAACCTGTTTGGGATTTATAGTCTGTCACAAAATGTGCTCAGCAGGATTCACACAGTTTATAGCAGGAGTAAGAACCCCGTGTGGCTGTGAGTATGGCTGGGCTGGGAGGGCTGAGGTTTGCCTGCACAATGTTTTCTCACAGTACAGACAGCTGCAATATCTCAGCTGCCTGAGTTCTCACAGCCGAGAGTAAGGTGCTATTTATACTGAAAATGATGCCTGCAAGGAAGGTTTTCAGATTTAAAATGCTCCAAATTTTTTCAGCTTTTGTAAACCCAAGCACATAAAAGTAAAATATCACTTTTAAAATATCACTTTTAACTGTAGATGAATAGACAAATAGAGTGGTGGCAGTTAGAAAATTATGGTAACATTCAGTGTTCATAACTTTTAGTGTTCAACTAGCTCATGGGAAAACACCATTCCTTTCTCAAGTGCTTTACAATATCCTGTAGCTTCCTTGAAAATTAAAACTGTCAAATAAATTTAAAGCAGGCTCTTATGTACTAGCTTGCAAATGAACATTGACTTCAGACTAGTTTCTGGGACATCTTCACAGGAGGGAAAGGCTGAGCATTGTCCATGTATAATAATGAATAATACATATCTGATATATAGCTAAACTAAAATTCAAACAGCAGGATACAGGGAAAAACAGGAAAAAAGAGCAACTGTCACGCCAGAGCAATCATCTCCTGTGAGAAATCTGATATCTGAGTTTAGAGGTGCAAGGACTTGAGAATAACAGCAGGAGGATGAGACAGAAAAAATATCACCACAGCAGTTTAGGTGAACGATTGCAGAGTGAAAGGCTACAGAATTGCAAATCTGAGATCTTTAGCATTACAAAGGTTAAGGCACAGTGCGACACAGGGGAACTTAAGGCATTTGATGAGACAGTCATTATTCCTCAAAGAAAGAAAGGCAAGATCAATAGGAAAATAAATAGACCACTCTGCAGCTTGACGGGATTTTACAAGATCCTCTAATTGCTTAGTTTCCTCCCTTTGTGTCTTTCACAGAAATAATGACACCTGGCTCTGTAAGTCACTGCTAAGAAGCCAGCTTGACAGTTTCAACTGAGTTTAGATTTCAGCTTAGAGTCCCTCCATGGACGAGATACTACTGTGGAAAAGGAGGGAATTTTTAGGTGTAAGGCAAATATGCCAACAGCTATGGTTGATGGATATGGAAGTGGAGCCTCTTTGAGGAGATTTGGATCTGGAATAATTCTATGCTTTTTAGAGCTTGCTTACCTGATGATACTATCATGGCTATCATCTGCTGACATGCAAAAGTGTCTCCTTCTACTAAGTGACGGTCCCAGCTATTTGGTCAACCAGAGCTTTACCTGTAAATAACATCAGGCCAGCTCTTGCAAAGCCTCCATCCTCTTGACCTCTGAGGACACACCAAAGAAGGGGACTATTGGAGTATTTCTTAAGTCAGAACATCCTTGCTTATCCTGTTCAAGTTTTGTGAAAAATATCTCTGAAGAGAAATCCACATCTAGTTGCTTAATGTAAACAGCTCTAATGGGTATGGAAGCCAAACATCAGGAAAGTTAAATAAGAACGAGTAGAAGAGGTAACATCCAGAACTCTGTTTATTAATGCTATTTCTTCATAAAGAACAAGCACCTGGAAAAACAATTTCTAACTTAAGGAATTTGGTAGAAGATAGAGTGGTTTCTCTGGAGGATGGTGCGATGCCCTTGGCACAGACTGTGGTGGTCCCTGGTAGTGAGCAGTAGATACTGGTGGGTTTTCAGTATCTGGTAATTGAAACAACATTGCTGCTACTTTCTTCTTTCCAACTCTAGGAGTTCCCCTACTATAAACTGAGGCATGCAGTTTTACTTAAGAGTAATAATTTTAAAACTGCAATCAACTATCCATAAATTGCCTAAACCCATGCTGATAATCTCAGTTTCATGGCTCAATGCTCAAGGTTTGTAAAGAGAGAGTGACACTGAATTGAAAACCCTAGAGAAATGCTGGTCTTGAATTGCTTGTTTGGGAATGACATTAATTACAAAATAACCAGGCAGAGAAACTACATAGAAAGCTGTCCCTGACAATGGCATGAATGTTCCTAAGGGCTTTGTCACACAACCTGCATGTTTTTACACCTAATCAAGTTGATTAATAAAATGACGGATTAACAAGTTCTTTCTTCTGCCCCAAAATGCAACCCAAACATTGCTGCACAGCTCAGAATTGCACTGCTGAGATGGTGTCTCTTTGGGACACTTGTTCCTCTTGCATGTTTAGCCCTTTAATGAGTCCCTGCAATCAAGGTATACACACTTCTAAGGGACAAAACAATTATGTCTTAGCCAACATACACAAAAGTTAGCTGTGCTTATGAAGCCACATGGTTTGTTATATTTTTCACCTGAGTAAGACACTGAAAGAGTGTTTTCAGGCCAGGTAGGCATTAGTCAGGAAGAGGGTTGAACTGCTTTGCTGCATGGCATAGATTCTGTTCCTGACCTGCTACCTTTCAGCATTGCATTTGGGGGTTTTGTGTGTGGTTTTTTTTTGTTGTTGTTGGTTCTTGTTTGGTTGGGTTTTTGTTTGTTTGTTTGTTTGATTGGTTTGTTTTGTTTTTGTTGTTGTTTGTTTATTTGTTTTGTTTTTCTTTTGTTTGGTTTTTGTTTTATAACCTTCCATGACAGTGCTTTTCTTCTTGAATCCTGGAGCTAATGATCCTGTCTCAGTATTCTTACCTGTCTGCAGCTTTATCTTCCTTATCTTTGCTCTACAGACTTTTGCACAGGTCATTCCCAAACTGAGTAATTAGAAGTCTGAGCCAAGATTGTGTAACTCAGCCACATCATTATGGGGCTTCACATTCTTGGCAAGCCTGGGACAAGTTACCAGGAGAAGGGCAGTGAAGCAAGGAACAGAAACTACAGCAAAGACTTTCCTATGTGCTAAAATTTCACTTTAACACAACTTCTAATGATACTTGAAAGACCTTCTGAGGTAAATCCTGCCCACTTTCAAATTAGAATGGTGTTAACCTTTATTACTTTGCACTAGAATTGTGATTCTGAAGTACAGGTGCAGAGTGATTAAAAAGACAAGGAATGATCCTCACATACGAGTTTGAGCCTCACAGGCCTCTCGTGCCCTCCTGACTCAGGCTAGACCTTTATAAAGATTATTATATCAAAGGGGAGACATATTTGGCCCTTGGTGTTTGATTTGTCTGGCAGGAAAGCCAAGACCCTTGCGCCGACCAGTCTATCAGTGTCCCATTAGGAGCACCCTTCATTGAGCAGTCCTGCTGGATCAGAGGGTGGTTCAGCTGACTTCTTCAGAACACACTCCAACAGCTTAAGGGACAGCCCTCAGTGGATCTCCTACATTATTTGAGTAAGCTGCCTGCTACTGGTGACAGTCAGCACCTGTGAAGGACCCACAGGAGCAGTTTACGGAATAACTCTCCTTAATTTTAAACATTTTAAATTTAATTTGAATAGAAAATTGTGACAGGTTGAGGTTCAAGGATTGCCAGTGATAGTATCTGACTCCAAAACTGTATTCAAAGCAATACACAGATCTAATCCCCAATTCAGTATGAAAAGAGTAGGCATCCCTATAGAGTGGAAGACAGGTTCAGTCCATCAACTGATCCCAGAATTTATCATGGATGTTTCCCTGGCTTCTCCCCATTCTCTACTTATATACTGTTTCTTTATGTTTAGAGCTTGAGTGACTTTAATTAAACACACCTTTGTTAAACCAAACCTTTGTTATTGATTGGTGTGAAATTCTCTTGCCTCACTCTGAAAGATACAGTAAAAAATATAAGCACATGCACACTGAGGGGTGGTTATACCTTTCAGGAAGGAATCTTTGGGATGAAGGTGTGAGTTAATATTACTATGAGATTATAATGAGCCAAGTTCATCTGAGGAGGGCATAGTTGGCTCATCAGCAGGACATCTCCTATCTCCTTTGGTGCTTTGTGATTTTCCCACTGCAAAGTACTGTAAGTTACCATCAAGTTCCCCTCCCTGCAAGGGTTTCAACTGTGGCTGGCTGTGTTTGCTCCACTCTGCTCCACCCTCTCCATTCCATTTCCCTTAGCAGATGCTTACAGTTGCAGGTTTGAGGGTGTGGGGAACCATTGTGGAATAGGTTTCCAGCATGCCAACCAATTCCATCCAGGGAGTAGCAGCTGTGTTTCACCCTAGAATTCCTGTACTTCTGTTAGGATGTGAATATAATTTTTCAGTTTCCTCTAATTTTACCTCCAGCCATCTTGCAATGAAGATTATAGTAACGTCTCTTCTTCTGCAGAATTGTTTCTGGAACTGAGCAATATTTTCAAGCTCATGTAACTGTGGAGATCTCTAATCCACAACCTGCTCAAAAGAATGCTGGCTTCAAAGATAGATCAAATTGCTCTGACCCAGTTATGAAAATCTGCAAGGAAGGTGATCACACAAAAAATCTTGGCAGGATAACCCAGTGTTTGACAATCCTCACCATGAACACTGGTTTCCTCGTTTTCAGTCAGAATTTTTGTGGCAACTTTTGTGGCCTGTTGACTTTTTTGTTTCTTGTAGTGTAGCAGAGAAGAGTCTGTCCTCCCAAGCAGAGAATATGCCCCACTTACAACTATGGGCAACACAGACTCCACTTGGGGAAATTAATTTAATTTATTATTAATTAAGTCAGACTAGGATGATCAGAAACAAACCCAAATTTTAAAATGCCTTTCTCCCACCCTTCTTCTCTGGCTCAACTTTGCTCACAATTTCTCTACATCTTCCTCTCCTGGTGGCATGGGAGATGAAGAATGACAGCTGTGATCAGTTCATTGCACTTTGTGACCTCCTTCCTCTTCAGGGGAAAAACTCCTCCCATTCTTCCTGGCTCCACACAACTTAGATAGACAACTAGGTATAACTCTCCAGTTGTTATGCACTGCCATTATTTCCTTCACTGTCTTTAATTCCTATTGTCCATTGTTTTTCTCCCCTCACTCTTGGATGCACAAGAAGGATGCAAACGAAATCTGAACTTCTTTCAAAATTGAGAGAAATCTGTAATTAAGTCCAGTAGATTCTTGTCAATATTTCTTCTGTTACAAAAAGACAAATTTTGGCTAAGAAAATGCAGTGAGAGAAGACTACACCAGCATGTTTTATAATTTACATTGCTAAACATTACAAAACAAAAAACTTCAGATATAATATAAAAAACACAAGCGCCTTACAACAGAATAGTTCATTTTGCCTTTATGTTCATTTTGGCTTGTAATTTGTTTAAAAGCTTTGCAGAGAGATTCATTTATGTTTTCATAAAAATGGTTAGCAAATATGTCAGTTCACTTAGATTGTCTTGTTTGCATGGGCAATGGAGTTTAAGGTTAATCTCATCTAATCTAAATGACGCTCATGTTAGACTTTGCCAGAGAGCTGCAGAGTGAGGGATCCCATGCCTGTGCAGCAAAGCAGGCACTTACCTCCCAGATTTCTTAAAAGGAGCATTATTTCCAGATGCCTTATCCTTATATTGTATCCTCAGTTCAACTCCAACATCAGAAAGCAATTAACTGTTTTCATCCCTACTTCGGGCTGGGCGCATAGGCAGTGGCAAGCAGCTTGGTTGTCAGAACATTTGACATGAAGGGCTGAATTTCCACTTCAGTGCGTGAGATTCATCCCTCTGCCTCCTATTAACATTAATGGGGATCCCTTCACTAAATCCCCTGCAGTACACTGAAAATCTCTTCCTGTTTATAACTCAGGGTCATGTTGTTTTTTCTCCCTGGATTGTGTCCTGAGGGGATTATTTCCATTTTTATGCCCACGCTATCACATAAAATAGAAGGAGATGATTTTTACATTTTCAGGCAGTGTAATTTGCTCTTCATGAGTCTCTAGCAGCTTTAAGATGATTAATATGTTGCAGTCCTAATTTTCTTCTATGGCTGGTCACACCAAGAAACAGTTCTTCTGGACCCCAAATTACAATGAAAAAGGAAGAATAACATACTTCCTCTTAGATATCTTCAGTTTTATTGCAGGTTGCTTCAAGACCTGAAATCTCACTCTGCAGGTGGTCTGAACTGGCACTTTGTAAGAGTACACTGTCATTCTTGTGTGGGACCTTGCTTTAATGTACTGCTGAGGATGTTGAGGAATTTTAACCCCTTGAAAGCATTCACAAATTTCATAGTATATAAGTAGTCCTTCTGAGAAAGAACTGCGCATATATGAGGTGAGCTACTGAATTGTCTTTGCAGCTGTTTGTTTGTAATAGTAAACAGAGTTATTTGGACAAAGCTGGTCAGAGCTGTCTCTTCAGGGTGGAACAGAGTTGCAGTAAGTGATGAAGTGAGAAAGCTGCGAAAACATTAAGGAGTAAATGCTTTAAAATGTGCCTGAAATGTCTAGCATGACCACAGAGCAAAGTGAAAATGCTGTATTCAAAGACTTCTTTTATAGCAGTAAACAAAACATGTCTAGGAACAATCATGGACATTGATTGGTTCCAAGGTCTATCTCTGCAAAGAAACTGTATCACTCTCCTGCCCTGGTTTCAGTTGGGATAGTTAATTTTCTTCTTGTATAAAGTTGTGTTTTGGATTTAGTTTGAGAAAAATGTTGATAACACATTGATATTTTAACTGTTTAAGAGTAGTGCTTCCTCTAAGTGAAGGACTTGCCAGTTTCCCATCCTCTGCAGGCAAGTAGATGCACAAGGAGCTGGGAGGGAGTCAGGGCCAGGACAGCTGACCCAAACTGCCCAAGGGGCTTTTTCATATGCTAGAATATCATGCTCCACATAAAACTCATGGAAGGGGCCTATTGCTGTCTGGGAATCTGTCAGCAGGTGTTGAGCAACTGCACTGTGCATCACTTGCCTTTCTTGGGCTTTATTCTGCTCTTTCTCTCCTTTTCAATTTAATAATAATCATAATTTTTTTCTTCCATTTATGGAACTGTTCTCATCTCAACATGAGGTTTACCCTTTTTGCCTGGTGTTAGCTGGAGTTAAATCATTATATCTTCCAGAGCAGTTTTGCCTGCCTGCAAACTGTATGTGTGTGGGGAACTGTCCCTTGCATGTGCTGACTCTTGAATTATGCCTGGGAATTATTTGTATCACACTGACAGGTTTGGACCAGAGCAAACCCTGAGTTCACCGATTTAACCATAAAAAGGGCTGTGCTGCCCAATCTACTTGTATAAATTCATCCATACTCTTTGCACATTTATGTTTGCTAGTTTAAATAACTGTCATAAGAAAAGTAGTGAAGATGCATCAACTCAGCCTTTATCTGAGGTAAGTGCTAAGGTGGAAACCCTTGACTCCAGGAGCTGATTCTATATGTGACCTTCTAGCAGCACATGCTGACATTGAAACTATCCCATCCTTGCTGCTGTTGCTGCCCCTGCTATATAGATTAAATCTGCCACATTTGTTTTGTGGTGTGGACAGGCCATATGTTCCTTAGAATTTAATTTCCATTTTTAAAATCATTTGGGTGTTTAGCTGCCTTAAACTTCCTGAAAGTCAGCAGAGTTAAGGTCAGAAAACACTTGGCAAACTTGTGCAAATGCTGCTCCGTGCCTGTCCCAGGCTGACAGCCAAGGGACCAGTGCTGCAGCTTGCAGCTGGCCCTGGAGAACTATGCCTGGACCATCCTGCTTCAGGGCAGACTTGTGTTGCCTTGACACCCAGGGCAGCCACAGGATTCCATGGTGCAATAGGCAGATCTCTGTATATGAGTTAGGAGCTCACATGCTTTTGTCAACCTGCCCTTGCTCACTTTGGTTTAAATCATAGACCAGTCCTACTTGGAGCAGCTTCAGCCTACCTGCCTCTCACATATGATGCTTGGGGCTGTAAAGAGCTTCTTAGGTGAACTTTGCAGCCAGTGTTAATCTCAGTGTCTTTGATTTAGTGTGCAGGCTAATTTAAGGATAATTGGGATCTGCTTACATTACTCCACAGGCACAGCATGGTTCTCAGCAGAGCCACACATCAAGAGAACAGGCCTGCAAACTGCTGCCTGTGCATGTTTGGATACTTACAGAAATACAGTTCATGGCTCCTCTAACATACTGGTTTGTATCTGCAGGTCAGAGAAAAAGCTTGTCCTTTCCTGGCCCAATCCTCCTACCAAGCACAGTTTCCACCTTCAGTGCCCATGGAAGGTCCCAGGTGACTCAGGCATGACGGCAATGTCAGCTGTAGCCTCATTTGCTATAGCTGTATTTCCCTCATTTGCTGCTCAGGACAGTAGATGAAGGGTAGTGCATTCAGAAAAAAACTTCACAGGCATTGTGAAAACATGGTTCACTCACCACTGCCTTATGAACACTACCAGGAATCTCTAATAACTATAAGTGGCTATGGCACAGGATTGTTCTTCATGAGAAAAAAACCCACACTAAAACACTTTTAGTTCACTGTGAAAAGTATTAGAGCTTGAATCAGAAGGGAGAGTCCTGTCAGCTGAGTCAAATTCATTTTCACATTAATACTAAATGTAATTATCCTGGCTACTGGCTGCTCTAAATATTTAAATAAGGACTGATGTAGCCTGTTCTACAGTGAGTATATATTTTAAATGGACAAAGACTATTTGACAATAGGAAGTTTTGTAATATTTTTGCATGAAAATCATCTCCATATGTCTTTACTTGAAGATCAGCCAAAGACCCTAACCTTTCTCCATTCCAAATAAAGACTTGCACTTTGAAGAGGAGAGATAACATATAGGCAATGTTTAACCCCAGTTTAAAAGCTCAAACAGGTGGTAGCAATTACCATATGTGTTTTATTGACTGCCATATTTATTTTAGTGATCTTGGAGCGAAATTCACTGGATGGCGGGGAAGTCTGAAGTACAATCCCCTAAGAAAAGCCCCAAACCAACTCACATAGACCTTCCCTTTTTTTTCACAAGTCCATGCTGTGTGTCAAGAGTCACATTTCTGATGTTCATTGAGTATGTCCCTGCTGGCTGTTTAAAGGCACTGGTAATTCTGCAGTTATATTGTTCAGTTATTCCCTCACTTCAGAGCAAAATTGTTTAGGTTTCTTTTTCTACCCATTTTTCAAAGGATTTGATATCAAGTTTTCAAAGAAACACTAAGGGGAACATATTTATGACAGCCATATCCTGCTAATGGACATAGAGATGGATCCTCAGGGAATGCTGGGAGCTTCTTTTAATTACCTGCACAACCAGGGTCCAACTGACTGAACTTTACTCCCTTCTCATTTTTCATTCAGACTGTATTCCTTTGGGAGGCACTCAGTGCACTCCAATAAATTACATTTGTCAATATATTGCAAGCAGTATTTTAACTCATGGGTAGCTGTAGCACTCTGTGTCCAGGTGCCTGCTGTGGTGATGAAGAGGACGCCTGCTGTGGTGTTCATGTGAATTGAGTTGAGCTTGAAGGTAAATTGAGTTGATGAACCTTGGCTAGGTCAGGTCTAGTGTCAACAAGGAAACTTAAAGAGTTTTCATTCAGCCTGTGAGATCTTATGTAACAAGGTTCTTTGCCCCTTGTATTCTCTGTGTTTGTGTTTTATCCTTACAAGCAGGTATTTTATCCTTTGAGCAGGTATTTCCTAAACTTCTTGTGCTGTCCTGAAGCAAAGAAAATAGGAGCACAGATACAGGATAAGAGGCAGGTTAGGAAACCTTTGTACCCCATCTTACTTATCTTGTATTAATTACATTCTTTACTAGTTGGATTTTTAAAATTTTCTTGTGGTAAAAGCAGGAAGTTTATTTTTTTCCAGATGTTAGTCTACCACTCATAAGTTATCCCTTTTGAAGGCACTAAACCCACTATTGAGCACTTTCTGCAGGTAAGCACTGGAAGAGATCACTTAGGGGCGTAACTAAATCTTCTTTAATGAAGACCTTTACAAACCTCCATAGGTCCAGCAAGCTGTGGGGGAAAACTGAGTGATCTCTTGGGCTGCCTTTGTAAGTCAGTCTTACTTAAGTTTTGTATGAGCTACATTAAAAATAAAACCTCAAATCCATAAGGACAATACAGGACTAAACCAATTTTCTTTCCTCTTTGGTCCGAAGGTCTGTAGAGTACAAACCTGAAGGAGGGCTGTAGTTATTCCACAACTTTTGAGTGGACAAAATAAGCTGTGAGAAGTTTACCAGAATCCAAGACTATCCTGCATAGATATTAATAATCATGACACTGTAGAGCTGGTTACTTCCTTCCTAGTGGCTCTGTTTGCAGTGGCCTTAACATGGTCAGGGACCACGTGAGAGTTCTAAAGTTTGTCATCTTCCCTGCAGAGAAAAGTGCCTACTTCTTTTTCTTCAAATACTGGAGTTCTGACATTAAGATGAGATACAAATTACAATATATAAGACAGATTTTTATGTCCCCTTCCATCTTGAAAGACTAATATAGCTTTTTGTAAGACTGACAGAGTACTATTCACTATAAGGACAGCAAATTTGACATTTCACAGAAAAGGGACACTTGATTTTTTCTAAGGTATAGTGCAAGGCTGTCCACAGATCGTCAAAGGCATGTCCTTGTATCCATTGTGCTTGCTTCAGCTATTTCCATAATTTTTTAATAGCAAAAATTTACTTGCTTTTTTTTTCATTAAAATGGTGAAATTAGGGCAACAAACTCAGAAAAATGTTGCCAGTACTCACTGCTTGTGCTCCTAATCCTTTCTCAACATGCTTGGATGAGCTCTGCTTGTTCCTTCTGTCTGCTGTCATTGTTTGTGCTGTGTTTTGGTGGACAGCCAGGAATAAAAAAAAAGAGGAAAACGGATCACAGCTGTATAAAGGAAATGTGTGAAACAATTGCACATGAAGTACCAGTGAATAAAAGCTAATTAAATTTCCCTGTATGTTTTAGCTTTATAGAATAATATAAATCATAAGATTTTTCTGTATATATTGTCCCCATCACTACAATGGTGATGACCTTACAAATATTTGGAAATAAGAACAACCATGGAAAGCTATTTATGGCAAAGATATGCTTGGTGGAAATTTGGAAAACCATCAATAATTTGGCTCCTCTCTGACAAGGAATTTATAGCTCATCTCTGACAAGGAAGACCTATATAGCATGGGCAGTGACACACTGACATTTCTAGAAGGTCAGGTGTGGCTGCTAAATGAATTCTGCATCCACTTTGGAGAGACTTGAAACAGGAGTGTAATTAACACCTTTGCATCTTGATTTCTGGCTTGTGACATAAAATCTCAGAGAAAAGAGTACTTTCTGTAGGTAAATAATATATAGCATTAGATTAGATTAGATTACTTCAATTCTGCTCTTTGAAAAAAAAAAGTTATTTAATGAACATGAGGGTGTTTGTATTTATTTTACAATGGAAGATACAAGGCAATGGAGAATGTGACTCCTGACATTTTCTCTATTAAAGATGAACAAATCATCCCATCTTGTTCATAGAAAGTGGACATAGGTAAATTTCTGAAGAACTCACTGACGCTAACTGAATAAATTTCAGTTAACAAAACTGTGCTATACCAATAAGGAAATTCTTTATTTCTTTCTTTACTCTTGTTATGGAAATTACTTCAAGGACAGAAGTGTCACTGCACTGATGATCAATTTTTTCATGTACTTTTGGAAGCTACTTTGAGTCATGCTGATACCTTCTCTTTGATTATTTTTGCATTGACAATTTTTCTGATATATCAGGATTTTGAAATGAATCTGCGGAGATGCTGCTCATGGATTCATATTTTAGAAAGATTCGTTAAAGAATGTAAAAAGCATATTTTCTTGGCATATCTTGAGCAAAGCCTGGTACTGAAACTATTGATAAGTGTGATAAAAGAAGGATCATTTGCTTTAATTTTAAACTGGACATGCTTGAGAAGATGAATTTTGCTATTCCTGTGCATCCTGCTCTATGGTCAGACAACCTGGTTGTGTTCGATTTGTAAAGGGGGCGGTATTAATAATGGATGGTATTAAAACCTAAAAGTTAGTTCTAACACAGATTTATCAAGACTTATAGTAGGAAGATTGGACACACTTTATATGTAGTACATATGTACTGATATACTGAATTATATCATATATCAGATGTTTCAGAAAAAGCCTTCGGTGGGATGTTAAATATTTGAGAAGCCTACACTGAATCATTCATTCATTGGTAGCTTGTAAAGTAGCAACATTAGGAAACCATGGTTAAAGAACAGCTAAACGACAGTGATAAGCAAAGAGAACCCAACTCCATGTTTTATAATAGAGGGGGGCTTAGACAAAATGGGCAAAAATTATGCCTCTCTAAAACTGATCAAACTGATTTAATCTTGGTGAGCTTTTCTTTATAGTAAGACCGAGCAATCCTGACAGATCACACAGCGCATCTACAAGGCAAGTGAGGAGGAGTCATGCAGAAGAATGGTCCCATACTTCAGACAACTTAAATGAGAAGCACTTAAATGTTCTTAGACAGACTTGTGTGCATGTTAATAATGGACAAGAGCCTGTCATGAACTAATTATAATTATAGAAATGGCTACATTATTATTTTAACTTCTCAAGGAGATGGAATGCTCTACTTCTGTGCCAAAACTTCCCTAACTGGTGTGTGACACTTGGTCTGAAGTGAGTACCTTCTTTGAAGATCTGGACTGGTGTGCAGGCTTTGTTCTGGCCTTTGAACCCCAAAAGCAAGTATTTTTTAGGGACAATTATAGTTTTGTTAAAACAACTGAAAAATAAATTGTAGACAATTAATTTAAAAACTTTATTCAACTAAATTTGGCTTCTTTGATTACAAAATTAAATTAGGGGAATAATAATATTGGTAGCCAAAGATAAATGCATATTTTAATTTAGTTATCCAGTAAAAAATATATGACATATTATATAAGGTGTCATATATTTTTTAATATCTTAATTAAAAAACCCCTTCCTTCTTGTGGGTGTTTTGCACTGGACTCCTACTCCCTCCTAGCACCCTCTCATTAAAAACAACTCTCTATATTCATAGATGTTCAGCATGATTTTTGACCAAAGGGAGAGATCAAGGAGAGGCAGACAAAACCCATCCATCCATCCGTCCATCCATCCATCCATCCATCCATCCATCCATCCATCCATCCATCCATCCATTCATCCATCTGTCCATCCACATCATGTCATGTCATGTCATGTCATGTCATGTCATGCCATATGTTGTGAATTAATAATTATCACCTCAATTTTGCTTGGACTGTACACATAGTTAGGCCAATTATTATCCAAGCACTGCATCTGGATGAACACTGTACTTCAAAGTGGATTTAGATTAAACGTAAAATGTACAGTTCAGAATGCAGTACTTACCTCTATTCATGGCTTTTAGGGCAAATGTGTTTGTCATTTACACAGGCATTTTTTCTATAATGACATTAGCACTTTGAGCAGGTTTAGATGTTACTGAGACAATCTGTGTCGGCAGAGTGCAACCTACTCTCTGGTTCAATTTAGGTATACATCTATTATTTTCATATTTACAACAGTAAAAATCTTTTCTACATTTAAATACTGTTCAGACTTTGGATGGCTGAACTCACCACTTCCCAGTGAGGTCAGCTGAAGAGTCTTTTTTTCTTTTTAAGTTGACAGGAATATACTTGCTGGTTTATGTAAACTTCCAGTGGTTCAAATGAAAAGATATTACTAGATTACCTTTACACTTTTACAGAAAAAAATGAATTTATATAACTCCTGTAAACCTTGTAAGTGCCAGCCTGCACTGTGCTCCCCCTGAGGAGCTGGTTAGACTCCCTGGTGCTGGGTTTGAGAGGGACTCCATGAGATGATCTCAACCTGCTCATGGTCATTTGAAACCCATCTGTTTTTTGTGCCAGTGCTGCCTTATTTTCTTCCTCACACATCCCTCTGTCTGATAAGCTTTCACCATTGTTCCTTCTGGCCTAAACTTCATCAAATCAGGTCAATAATTATTCTAATCTCCTCTTGGATAATTGAACCTTCATTTTCCTACTGTCTTAGCATCTCCTTCTGTATCTTTTCCAAATTCAGTTTATATTTTCAAATCATAGCTGACAAGAAATGTATTTCATGAATTGTGTAGCCAGCACTGCAATAGCAGTTATTTTTCCCTTACTCCTCAAACATCTTAAGACATCATTTCTCTTTGTTATATGTAACCTTGCATTTATTGCACATAATTATGATGTCAGAGACTTGACTTTCCAGAACTCTGTCCCTGGCTCTCTTCCTATTACAGTCAATCTTTCTGTCAGAGACGGGGGGAGGAGGTGTGAATGTCTCCTATATCTTGGAATATTTGTCACAGAATCACAGAGGAGGTCAGGTTGGAAAGGAACACAAGAGGCCATCTGGTCCAACCTTCCTGCTCAAGCAGGGTTGTCCTAGAGAACATGGCACAGGATTGCATCCAGATGGTTCCTGAGTATCTCCATGTCTCTCTTGTGCTGGGGAGCCCAGAACTGCACACAGGACTCCAGATGTGACCTCAGCAGGACTGAGTAAAGGGGAGAATCATCTCTCTTAACCTGCTGCCAATGCTCTTTCTGATGGTCCCCAAGACATTATTGACCTTCTTGGCCCTAAGGACTGCTGACTCATGTACAGCTTGTTGCCCACAAATTAGTAAGGAATGAAAGATTAAGGAGAATTGCAGCATATAGTTCTCCTAGAAAACATAAAGTTCTGGTGATAAAAGTAATAAAAGAAATCTGTTCAGAAAAATGCATCTTAATATCTTCCAAAACTCTCACAGACATTTGAAAGAAACATGAATAATAATTGTAGGGAAAATGGGGAAAAGAGGATGCAGTAAAAATGGTATAATGATCACTTGCTAATTTTGGTTACTTATCCCATTGGCTCATTGACCCTGTGCATATTCCTCTGTGTTAATCACCATGCATTGTATGTTATAATAGCTAAGAAGACTATTCCAGAATAGACCAGAATTTTCTTATGTTACTGTTTTAGTAGGCTTTACTGGATAATGTCTGAATTCCTTGAGAACCACTAAAAATCTTTCTGTCAGAGGAGTTTCACACATATTATTTTCTTGCCTGGCCAACTGTGTGTAGCACAAGGAAAATAATACCACCTTAGCAAGTTATATTAGGATTTACAAGTAATATTATGTTCCATGTGGAGATTATCTGAAGTTCTGAGTGAAATAGATGGACAATGAAAAAAGTATATTGGTCTTTCAATGAGACTATTTTGCTTTGATAGTTGTGGCTTTTTATTTAAAATTGTGCAGAATAACTGCAGTTTATTGTGCCCTGGAGACTCATTAAGGATGTTTCAGTAGACACGGGTGCAAATCTAATATTTAAATCTACCCTCAACTTTAGAATAATATTCTAATTTATTCAAAGTCCACAGTTTCCAGCTGTGTGCAGTTTGTAAGCTGGAGAATTCATAGTGTAAATATATTCAGCAAAAAGTATTTCATAATGTATTTTTGAAAAATGCTGTAATCCAGCAACAATAACTCCTTTTGAATGGTGAATCAATATGCAGATAGAACTTTGCACTAGGAGTGTATCTTTTTCTTTTCGTGTCTGTGGATTGAGAAACTTTAATGAGAATAATGTGTGCACCACAATGTTTTTCTAGGCCAAAGTTTGTCTTCTGCAAAAAGAATGGAAACAGCCTTGTTTCCTGCGGTAGAAATTATAAATACAGAATAAGCAAGATTATACTCACAAAGCAGAAAGATTTTTCAACCTGTAAACCCTATGGTAACATATCTGCAACCTCTGGCCAAGGGCTCTGCTCTGCTAACTTCCTTGCTGAAGGTTTCTCAGTGGTCAAAGGAGACTCAGTATGGAAAAGTTGTTACTTGGCTAACGCTGAGAAGATAGTTCATGAGTAAAGGACTGGGCCTCCAAAGTAACCATTTCTTGAATCCAGTGGTTTAGATGGATACTGTTTGTGAGTTTAGTGATTTATTTTTCAGACATACCAATCTCTCCATCTCGAGGTATTTCCTGTAGTGTCTGCTGACCTGCTTGCTTAGTTTAACCTACTTCTATGTTAATATGGGAGGCTCAAATTCCCAGACCAGGTCTTAGCATATGTGCACATGCCACATTAGAAAGAGTGAATATCTGCACTCTGAGAACGTACTTCCCCTGAGTTTAAATGTAAAATGTCTTTAGTATTGATGGAAGCACCTTTGTGTTTTGTCACTTTTCTCTAAAGTTGTTCTCTAGAGCTCTAGACAAGCTACACTCTATGGTCTATTTCAGCTTGAGAAATTCTGCAAGGTTAATTTAAAGAATGATCCCACAAAATTATTTTCTGGAATTCATATACACACTTCAATAAAAACTGGACTTTCATTAACAACTGAAATAAAAATGATGACTTTTTTGACATAAATCACCACCTTTCTTTAAAAAAAATTGTTGAAGAATGGAAGAACAGCCCAGTTATCAGCAGAGACAAAAGACATGGTGGGTCCCCTGCTTTGTACAGAAACTACAGCATTAGTAATTACTGGAAATGCATGAAAAATACATACTGATTTTAGAAGTCAAAAGCACATAATGGTGCAAATGAGGAATGTGATAGTTGCTGTGATAGTTGTGCTAATAACTGTGCATTGGTAAGTTGCCACCAAATTTTCTCCCTTATCACTTCTTTGTGAAATATGAACACTCTTCTTCCTAAAATAAAACCAAAGGATTCTAATTATGCTCTTTTGAAAGAAGAATTACACACTAAAATGGCCTGGGGGGTAAAAAAAATCTCAAAAAGCATCCTTGTTAGTAAAGTGTTTTCTCTATATGAAGTGTTTCTGAAGAGGCATGCTATAGGCCAGACATGGACCATCTTTTATCCATAGTGTTGCCAAGCAACACTTCCTTGCATTCTTAAAATTAAAATTATTTCTCTTTCATTTTACAGAGCAATAGGGTTGAAAGGGAGGGGGTACATAAGGCCTCCAAGTGAAAAAATGAGCTGGAACTTTGTATGGTTACTTATTCTCTGTGTAATTGAGTAACACATGAGCATTCCTGTTCTGCAACACAAGGATTCATTTACAGTGGCCATGGCTGTAATGTGTGAGCAGATTTGTATATTGGATGGAGCACACCAGTGTTTCAAATTACAAAATATTTTTGGGGGTTTTTGAGGGTTGCTTTTGGGGTTAATTTTTGTAATCACCAAATTTTTCTGTTCTAGAAGTTGTCTATCACGTATCTCATGCTGAAAAGGGATTTACAGTGCTGATAACAAGTGACTAACAAAGCAAAGAACAGCTGATCACTCCTCCTCATCATCATAAGACACCAGCTGCAGTCCAGAGGATTGTCTCCTCCACAGCTACAGGAAAAAAATTAACTAATGAAGTCCCTGGATGAGAGATGACACACTTACTCCACTAGAACTTGAAGAAAGACATTTTACTGGCTTGAGAGGAACACAGGTTTCCACAGGAGTTTGGTTGATTTGGGAGAGCTGACATTAATATTTAGATGTAGCTAGCTGATCTCTTATGCATTTTTAGATGCCAAAAACTATAAAGAGACCACAGAAAACCCCCAAATGAAGGGGCTCAAGTTCAGCTGTGGATTGAGACACTGAATTTCAGGAACTGCAGTTGTCTGTTATGTGACACAGATGTGTAAGCTCCTAGGATGGAGACAGTACAATTTATCTACTGCAGTGATATATCCATCTCATCCTCAGAGGATGGTGCAGAAGACAATGTTTTATCACATGAACAGACGTCTTTAGGCATCTCTGTCTTTACTGTGACCTTGTTATAGGCAACCACATGAAGGTATAGATCGCCACTGATGATAATGAGAACTTAGATGTGCAGCATATAGGCTGCTATCTATGTCAGGATACCTGATGCTGTCTGAAACTTAGGCTTGATGCTCCCCACAAGTGATAATTCACTTATCTAAATACTGGCACTTACTCCTGTTTCAGCTCTTTGAAGTTATACATCTGGCTGTTACATGCCAGCATACAGCCCCATGCCCACAGCCCTGCCATTTCCACAAGCCTCACCTGCACAGTTTGGACTCTGCACGATCTCTGAAGTGATGCTGCATGTCCTTGCTTAGGCAGAGTTCTCCATGGCACCCAGTGCTTTGCTCCACATAGACCCTTGTACCCATTCCCTAAGGGTCCAACCAGTGCAATTGTAAAGCAAATGGTTGGATTCATCTCATCGTGTCCAGAGGTTTCAAGTGTAGAAGCAGATTTCAGTTTCCAGACAGAGTTTTCTAGGACCATTTCAGACATCCAGTATTATCTGAAATGTCTGCTAATTTCTTCAGTTAGGTATAACGCAGGACCTTCAGAAGGAAAGGTCTTGAAACAAGGTGAAATATTTTGGTAGATTTAAAATGGTAATAGGCACCTTGTTTTAGGTAACTGAATTTCATCCTAGATGTTTATGTCTGAGCTGTCCACCTCATGCTTCTTTTATACTCTATAGAGGAAAACAGGTCCCTAGAGACATGATAAAAATATCAAATTCACATATAAATGTCTGTTCTGCAAAGCTCAAATGTTGACATGCATTGTAATTGTCTAAAGCAAGGCAAAATTAAGGTGGCTGGAGTTACCCACTCTGTTGCATCTTAGCTGTAAAGCAAGGATGTCAGTAGTAAGTAAGGTTACATCTGCATTCTGTTTTGTGAGGAAATACTGCTTAAGAAAAAAGACATACAAAGTGTGCATTTATAGCTTGCTCAAACGTAGGTGTGCTTCCATGTGAAAGTTTTTTAAAATTAAAACATAGACTAGGAGCTTGCACAGGATGAAGCTCTAGATCTATTTACTTCAATAAAGAGGAATAAAGATGTCTGAAGAGATGATAATGTAAGAATCACCTATGGTTTTCATGACTATATAAATGTTACTGTTGAGCCAATTATGCACTGGAGAGGTTAATAACCTCTAAAACACTGAGATAAAAAAACTTAATAGCCTAAGATAGAGTGACATTTCTTATACTGACATTATGCCACCATGTTGCTTGCACTGTTGGTAAAGGTGAAAATTATTCCTGATCTCATTCCTCTAAAGTTTGTTTCTGTGGTGACGTTTAAGCAAGCATCATTAGTGAGGCATGAGGTGAGAACAGGTGTGAAGCAATGCATTTTTACACAGTAGATGGCAGGATTTCTAGGTGTGAAGGGATTGTATTGCCTGAATATTATATAATCATGGAATCTCTCAAGATAGAAAGGACACAAAAGCATCTCTAAATACAATTCCCTGCTCCTGCAGGGCTGCCTAAAAGTAAACCATGCAAGTAAAAGCATCATCCAGACACTCTTTGACCCCTGGAACTGTGACCACTTCCCTGTAGATCCTGTTCCTGTGACAGACCACTCAATTTTTTTCTTACAAACAACACAGCCGTATCTGAGATGGTTTTCCTCAACAATTTTTCAGTTCTATCTGTTTTCTGCAGAGTGATATAGAAAGTAATCTGAGGTTAACCCCTTTTCATTTGTGAACCTAAGCAGAACATTTTTACCCTGTCAGAAACTGTTAAAGTATAGATGGGACTTCCATGACCTTCTCTGATTACAAGCTGGAGACCCTTATTGCATTTTGTTTCCCATCTAGCTGAGTGAGAGGAAAATTACAGATACAGCCCAGTAGGGAACAAGATCCTAAAAGGGAATAACAGTCGGAAAGGAGTGTTAGTGTAATAAAAGTTGAGAAGCACTACAATGCAGCTAATACAGTATACAGTAAAACTAGTATTTGTCAGAAAACCTCCATCCACTAAGCAACAGAAAAATCTCTTGACACTTGTTTTTTTTGTGCTCTGAAAATAAGACAAATAAATGTGATTGCTTCTCTTACAATTTATTTGAAATATATTCTCAGTCTGATTTATAAAATGCATCGCTTTCTTTGAGTTGGGCTGGAACCCTGAGTCTTAATTAATGCCAGTACATCTTGTTTAGAAACATTGTGGGGCCAGAAAGCTCCCTTATATTTTATTTAAATGTTCCTCCTTTTGCTCATTGTCCTATCTTGTCTTCATGACTTGAATGAAACACTTGGGTGCTCAGTAGAAATAATAAATTGTATGATATTTGCAAATGCCAGTTTAATAAACATCTCTGGAGATTCCAGGTATTGTCATTGGCTTGTCTTAATATTAGTAGAATGAAAAGCAGCTGTTCCTTACCAATTACAGCCTATGAACAGATACAACCTGATAGACAGCAGATATACTATTCTCCTGACTGTCAGGTAATACAGCTTACCCAGCTAGACAGTTTCCTGTTCCACCAAAATTACCGTAGGTAAATCTTACAGAGCTCACCTTTCTTCTCCAATTACTTCTTCCAAGTACTGTAGGTTATTACCCTTGCTTTCATAAATCTTTATTTTCAGTACTGGCATCTTTTTGGCAGTTTAAATTATTTTTTGTTTATTTTCATTTAAAAAATGCAGGATTTTTTTCCCCCTAAACCTATTTTTCCTTATTTTTTTCCTCATATCTCTCTGATGCACCAGAGCAAGATTTGACTTCTCTAACCTGGGCTGCTCAGGTCTAGGTATAAGCAGCACAACCACTTCTTCAGGCTCTAAGGAAGAGACTTAGCCTCTCTGTTTACATTAATTCCATTCCTTGGACTGCAAAGGTGATTCTAACTTCCCATAGTAAAACATGACAGACTGAAAAGTCAAAGCTCCTCATCAGAATAAACAGAATATCATAATATTTTTATTAGACAATATTGCAAATCAAAGACCTTTTACAAGATAGTTGCCTCTGAATGCCTAGAGAGGAAAGAGGAAGTGTTGAAATGCTGAGGGAAAAGCAAATTCCAGAGCTTCCTTCTGATGGAAATACTACAGTGTTGCAGGCTATGCTGGAAGAGGAATGCGAGGGGTAACTTACCCTTTGCAGTTTAACATTCAGGAATGTCTGCCACTTGTAGAGAAACAAGCATGAGTGAAACACAGAAAGTGGAAATGTTAACTAACACGAATGAACCTGAGACTTGGCACAAGGGAGTAAAAGAAATGAGGAGAATTAACACCAAAACCAAAGCAAATTTAGGGAAACAATGCTTAAAAAAAGGATCCAATTAAAAGAAAGGATTATCTCAGATACTGTTCCCCGTCATGCTGCTGCAGAAAAAAATATTCTAATGAAGTCTCTGGAATCCTTTAAAAGTACAAAAACTACCTGTTATTATTATAATTCACTGAGAGAGAAATGGAGCAAAGAGATTATATGACCCAGGACAACAGCAGAGACCATTGGCTGGGGGGATGGGACTATAACTTGTAATACTTGGATTCCCAACAGAACTCACCCTCTTATGTCTGAAAAACAAAACAGGGAGATTTTAAAAGAGGGCTGGAGATAGTGATAGGTATTTCCAAACAGCCAAGTGCCTCTTTTAGAAGGCCTACTCATGTTCTTTTTGCATAGCTTCCTGCTGACAGCCGTGTTTCTGTTCAACCTGACACTCTTTTTGAGAATATATCAGTTACATAATGAAGAACAAAGAAGCAAGAGGAAGACACAGACCTTGCTTTTGCTCTTTTGTTAATCATAGTCTGTTAACTGCACAAAACTTCATCATACCATTCAACTTCCCAGGTGGGACTGGATCTTGGAACAAGCAATTTCAATGCTATTGACGTCGATAGCTTCACACACAAAAAACCCCGTTGTGCTTTTCCCCCTGTGTCTAGAAAAAAGTGGTTTTTTTCAGAAGAAAATGTGTTGATTTGGATCAGGATAAATTTTTACTAAAACAGCTGTGGGTAAATGCAGAAATTACACTTGTTAAAAAAATAAAAAAAATTGTTATATCATGTTAGTTATGTCAAACAGTTTGTCTTTGAAAAAGTCTGGCACTCCATTTCTGTGGTGCAAACCAAATTTTGAGAAATAACAATCTTTTACAGGAGCCTGCTGAGAGTATATTGAGTCCAAATAGTAAATTCAGGGAGAGAATGCAAAATCTGTATTTTAGACTCCTGACTGTGATCTACAAACTGCCTCCCTAAAAAACTCTTTTGGCTTTTATTTATCATCAGTTAGATCATGCAGGGTTTTTTTGTTTCATTGTTTCTTTTATGTTGTTGTTTTTTGTTTGTTTGTTTTTGTTTGGTTTTTGGTTTTTTTAATATTTTCTTTATTTGACTACACAGTTTCTTTCCATTCTGTCTGTTAACTGGGGTGACCTGTTTCCATCATGTTCTAAACTTTGGAATTCCCTTGTGATATTCATTGATGAAAAGCCAAATCAGGAACACAGAACTCTGTAAGTTTTCCACATTAGAAAAATCCATCAGTTCATGGAGAGCAAAAATATCTGGAACAGATAAAGTCTAAGCAGACTAATTCACATGTATGTTTTGTAGAATTTTGCCTCATTTCTCTTTAGTAAAGCAAACAGCTTATTTTGCCTCTGGAATGAATGTAATGATTCTGCTCAAGAGTTGAAAAGACTGGGTAATTAAAATTTATCCAATTTGAATTTTTTTTTGTATGAAAAGCTGCATCTTACAGTATCAGGATAGAAGAATCTGTCTGCAAGGTAGGTTCAACTGCTTTTTAACTTAAAAGAGGGAAAACTCTCCAGAGGGTGTCCCCCTGGAATTCAAGGAGGAAATAAAACCTGGGCGTGTCTCTGGTACCCTCCCAAAAACCATTACCTTTTGCATCCAGAAAACTCCTCAGAGTGGCAAGAAAAAGCAGAATCATGGCTTATAAGAGTAACTGTTTGAGGTTAAAAACCACGAAACTTTAGAGTTTGCAATTGTTGGATAACACAGGCACTCCTGTAGGCACTGGGGAATATGGCGCACAACAGCCCAAGCTGGATGTGCACAGAATCAAATCTTACCTCCCCTCTTGATATAAATATAGATGAACCATTTAACTTTGGACCTGAGTAAAGAATTAATGATATGCTCTCTATGTGGGCTGCTAGTTCTAACACAGATCTGCACTAACACAGAGATACAGCTGTCAGACTAGAACCTGTTCCAGTTCTCACTCCATACCCTTGAAAGTCTTTTCTTTGTGAAAAGCAGTAGGTAGCTAGAGGTAGCTCATTTTGGTCCACTCCCATCTTTTCAAGGCACAGTTTGAGCCATTAATGAACACAGGTCATCTGTAGAAATACGCAAATGTCTCTACCCAACAGGACTCATATATGTAGTCCCCTTCCCATCATCAGTGCCAGAATTCTAGCAAAAATCCTAAAATCATTGTTTTATAGCTCTTTATAAGTGCCTATCTTAATTTCATCTTCACAGGCACCTAAGTCTGTATTGAATCACCATTGTGCAGAAGAAAGACAGGATACAATCAAATGATATCTTGATCTTCTAGGTCCCATTTAATTTTCTTGCAACTTCCTCTTTACATCTCCCAAGGAAAGCAGTAATAATTCAAATACTGTTTTTGTGACTATTTATATTTAGTATGTTATGGGGTCAGATAAAATGTTTTAGCTCTGAATTTTTCTGTCTTATGGAGAGAATCGTGGGACTTGCTTTGGCACTCTGGCACTTATCAGCTTTTTAAGATTATTGGTATCAACTCTCAGATTAGTAGTCTATACTTTTTGCCACAGACAATTTCATCTACTGCTTCTGTCAGAAAGTATTGTAATGCATAATACCCAGTCGTTTGCTCCTACTTTTTCTCCTTCCTTTTTTGACAGGACACAGAGTTTTCTATGTCTTCTGCCAGTCCACCACATTCCTCCTCCTTTCTGTGCTGTCATGTCTTTCCATTTCCCTTCTGCTCAACTCCTTTGCTCACTTTCCACGGTCATCTGAGTTCACTTTCTTGTCTCCTGTCACTCCTTGTTATCTGCTATGCCTTCCCACTTACTACAAAGGGAATTTTGTGGGGAAATTGAAATAGCTGTAAGCTTAGATATTGACTTAAGTGGTGCCTTGATACTGTGAGCCTACAGTCTGTCAACATTTGCAGTTTTTCAAGTCTGTCACAGAAACTGTGCCTGTCTTGCAAACTGCCACACTCCACACCCCCTAAATTCCTATATACATTGAAGACTTTCTTTACATATACACACTCTTAGTTTTCAGCCTTTTTTTTTTGAATACAGCTTCATGAATTCAAATATGTTCCTAACCAAAGGCAAGAAATCTGCAAATTAAAAAAAAAAAACAACAAAAAAAAAATAGATTCTCATTTGATCACTTAGGAGCAGGACATTAAGACAGTGCCCACTATTACAAAAATTATAAGATTTGGAAATCTGGCAATGTAGTTAAAGCATTGAGCAAATGTAACTATTTGTTTGGGGGCTTTTTTGTTAATTTTCTTGTGAAAGTGTGGATCTTGAAAAAAAGTCTTGAATATATATGCCTGTGCAATCTGCTTTAGGTGACCCTGACTTGGCAAAGGGGTTGGACTCTTCAGAGGTCCCTTCCAACCCTAACAATTCTGAGACTCTGAGATTCTGTGATTCTGTGAATATGAATTAATCGCTGTTCCCATTGCTATGTTAATGTGACATGCAGATAGAGCACTTCATTGTGACATGGCAACACTTCTGTACAATCTCATATAATAATATTTCTTCTTATGAAAGCAACTTTGATGTTTGGATGCTATTTTTATAACTATTCATCAGCTTTTCTTCATACTGATTACACTTAATACATACCAAAACTGTTTCCAGGCAAGTACTAATTAAAGCTATCTTTATGGACAAATAGGAGAACAGAAAGAAAACCAGCCTGAGTATAGAGTTTTGCCTTTAACCCTTTCATACACATCTGGGAAATGTCTTCAGGGTTTCATGAGGAAAATTTGATAGCACTTGTCTGTATTGCTTTGTTGTTGGAAGCACATTAATATTAACTGATTATAATGTCCAAATAATATAAGAACACCAGAATTAATATCCCTACTTAAGTGGAGGAGAAACAGCTAAGCTTCACAAAAACCACAAAAAACATGGCTTCAGTTATTTCAGACACACATTTTGCTCTTCAGATTTGGGAAAAAAACAAGGTAAAATGATAAGACAAATTTGAAATGCTGAGAATGTTGCTGCTCACTTCACTCAGAGAAAGAATGGCACTGAAATGGATTTTTTTTGCACTGCTCAAAGAAGAAATTCTGCTTATCACTCTTCTGTAATAACCATTTCAGTTTTTATCCTGATTTTATAAGCATGTGTGGCTTACAAGGTTCTGGTGTGTACCTGTCTGTGTGTGATTTGAACAACTTTTAAACTTTGAATCAAACTCCTTCATGCTGACATTCTTACAGTTATCAAAATAGGAGCTCAAGTGGAGAATAGATGGATATACTTTATTTTGTTTTCACATGGAAGAAAGGCTAAAATAAGACCTCAGGTCTATTTTCTTATCATAGAATCAATATATGCTTTGCTATATCATTTGTTCACCATTTTACTTGTGCGATTTTTCCTGGACTTGTTTATTCTATGCCTTTCAGCCTTTCAAGGGTACACATAAATATCATTGAATCATAAAACCATAAAATAAGCTGAAGGGACCCATCAGGATCATCAAGTCCAATTCCTGGCCCTACACAGGACACCTCAATAGTCACACCATGTCCCTGAGAGCATTGTCCAAACACTCTTGAATTCTGTCTGGCTTAGTGCTCTGACCACCTCCCTGGAGGAGCTTACTCCAGTGGCCAACCACACTCTGGGTGAAAAATTTTACCTAATATTCTTTAACCTAAACTCCTCCTAACTCGTTTTTTTGCTGTTTCCTCGGACCCTGTCATGAGAGTGAAGAGGTTGGTTCCTGCCTCTCCACTTCCCCTCAGGAGGATGTTGAAGACCACAATGAGGTTTCCCCTCAGTGTCCCCCAGGCTGAACAGAGCAAGTGACCTCAGCCACCCCTCACACGGCTTCCCCTCAAGCCCTTCACCATCATAAAATATCCCTCCTTTGAAACCTCCCTAATAGCTTAATGTCTTTTTAAAATTGTGGAATCCCAAACTGCACAAAGGACTCAAGGTGGGGCTGCGCCAGTGCAGAGCAGGGCAGGACAATCCCCTCCCTTGCCTGGCTGGTGCTGCTGTGCCTGATCCACCCCAGGACATGGGTGGCCCCCCTGGCTGCCAGGGCACTTCTGACTCACGTTCAACTTGCCATTTACCAGGACCCCCAGGACCCTTTCTGCAGTGCTGCTCTCCACCAGGTGCGGAATTCCCTTGTTGAACTTCATGTGGTTGGTGATTGTCCATCTCTCTAATTTGTTGAGGTCTCTCTGCAAGGGCCTCTGTGCCCTTGAGGGAGTTGGCAGCTACTCCTGATGATTCAGTGTCTTCATCAATGAGCATGTCCTTAGGTTACACAGTTCAACAGGCCTTACACACAGGGTATTTTGAATTAGTTAGGTGTAAAAGGATACCAAACGAAGGGGACTATTTGTCTCTTCTTTGTGCTTCTGAGTGACATGAAATTCGTATCGGCAATGGCTTTGCTCCAAAGCCATGTTAGTGTGGAAAAAGTGATTTCAGCCATGGGAGCAGCCAGGTTTGTGCTGTGTATGCGTGTGCTCTTGATGCCATGGCTGCATTGATATGGATAAATTGGCTTGGACAAACAAATTTGCCTGAAACAGGCCAGTCCTACAAGACTTGGATGGCCTAGAGATTTTTAAGACACATTGTTATGGCTGACTCTGATTCTGTCTGCCTTTTATTCTGTTGCTTATGTGCAGATCAGTAAATAACTGGCAGTAGGCAGGTTGTTACTGCAAGTTTACAGGGAACCTTGAAATAAGACACCTGAATTTAAATGCTGCCAGTGTTTTAAGACTTGTGCATATTCGCTAGAGATAAAATGGAAATACATGAAAAATATAAAACCTCTGCAAATACCCATTCTTGAGTGGAAAACAATATCTATTATGGTCTTTAATTCAGACATACAGCTAAACCCAAAATGAAGAAAAATCTTAAAAGAGCTTAGCCTTGGCACAGACTATTTAAATCACGTTAAGGGTATATATGTGTTTAAGGATTTTATTACAATGGAATGACAACATGCAGTAGGATTGGAACAATATTTCTGCAGGCTACAAATGTAAGACTCACCTTGGAAAGGTCATGATATAAAAATGAAGCCTCAACAAGTTTTTCTAAACAAATGAGATGAATCTGGAAAGTGGAAACAGAAATTAGTTGTATTTGGTATATGCCAATATGTTATGATCTGAGACAAATGTAAGTACATGCTAAGACTGTGTAAGGTAATATGAAATAGGCCATGAACTTAGAATAATTTATTTAACTTAGAAAAATAATGAAATGATGGATGGTTCTGATTTAATTATATTTTTTACTTGAGATGCCAATTATTGCTCAAAGTAATTGAAGAAATAAACTACCAGCTGAAAGCCTTTAACATACTCAACAGGACTTATATATCTACCTTTTCTACTTTTTCCTCTGCTACAGTTAATGAATCTTTTGACTTTCTTTGGACAGACAAATTCAGTGAACTGTAAGATTTCTTTCATTTTTAGCCTGAAGTTCACATTCTCTTTCTGCCAAAAATAAGTTAACTGAAGATATGTGTGATTCTCTAACTACCACAGGTATATCTTATTTTATTCATCCAATAACTTTGTCTTTTCTTTTTGGATCTATGTGAACAACTCATATCTAAATGCTAGTATGTTTGGTTTGATGCAATTATCTGGAGAAAAACCAAACCAAAAAAAAAAATCAATACATCTGATTCTGGCAATGGGCATGGGACTAAGTCCTTGAAGATACACAGAATTCTTGAATAATCCCCTTTTGTCAATATACTCTTGTTCTCAGATAAAATCACTCTAACTCAGCCAAAGACTTGACACTTATGAAGTCCCTCAGCTCTTAAAAATAGGGCTTCGGTGAGATAAAATTCATATGCAGAGCTTGTGCTGCCTCTGTGTACATAAACGTATCTGTCTAGTAGGTTGAAAAGCCTGTGTTACTTTAAGGTTTTCCTGCCTGGAGTTCAGATAGTCATGAAGACTTGTATAGAAACAGCCCTAGAGTAAGCCATATTAGCATTAGTTATTAGCCAGGGCTTAAAGTAAAACATCAAATACTACTCTGATGTGGCCAATGAAACCACAGCAGAAGAGTACTGGGATCCCCTTCTCTGTTATTATATGTCTTTAGACAGTCTATCAAATTTTCAGTGGTAAAACAAATAATTTACATGATTTCAGATGCAAATGCCTTCATTTGCATGTGTGACTAAATCTGAAGGCAGTTTATTTGCATCCTGACAGTTAACCTCATCTTTAAACAGTTTATTGAACTGTGACTCCTGCAGAACTGTTAGTATTTGCTGCTCTCTGAATATGTAGATGTCCTGTACATGTCCTGTACTTACTGAATGGATGGACAGTGAATCATGGCAAATGTGTTACATGAAATTGCAAAACATCAGTACACACAACTTGGTTAAACAGGAAAGGTCATTTAATGATTGTCTTTTGCTGAGGTGATTATGGACTTCTAAGTGGGCGCTGATTTAAATATTTGCCTGATTTGCTATAAAGATTATGAATTTACATAAATCATTGCTGGTATCTCTTTGCTTACCTTTTGTGCACTCCTTTTTAAAAGCTTCTCTACATTAACAATCAGTTATTTCAGAAAATAATTGCACCGTCATTACTCTCATATTAAAACAACACCAACACCTCAGTAAGAGAGCTCTGATGGCCTACTGTCTTTGCTAAATATGTTCACAAGCATTGTGGCTTTCAATATTTTTGGGACATTTTCTCACATGTTTAAAAATCATACAGGCCAATATCTGTTTATCCTTAAGGGGCTGAGATGGTTGAAGCAAATTATTTAGTCCTTTTTAAAGTCATAGATGGCTGTATGGTAAACAACTTGTAAATTAATAGGGGTTCTGTTCTAACCAGGACAAGGTTCATTTTTGCAGCAGCCAGGAGGAGGCATGGCCAGGACCGAGAGGTTATTCTGTACCACCTCCTGTCATTTCCTGGAGATGGGAGGGGTCCCTTTTGGATTGGGGTAGTGTGGTGACAGTCTGATATTGTTGGGCTCTGCATGGAACAGTGGTGAGCACTTGAATATGGATCATTTGCTTCTCTTGTACACTTTTGCTATTAATATTGCTGCTAAATACTGTTCATTTTCTTACCTCATTGCTTGTTCCAGTACTATTCTAATCTCAACCCATGACCTTTACCTTTTGTACCTCCAATTTTCCTCTCCAGCCACCTGCAAGGGAAGGGGGAGGGAGACGGGGGAGTGAGCAAACAGTGCGTGGTTTGGAGTAGTTTCATTGGGAACACTGAATTGGAGAATACAATTCCTAAACAGAAACAATAAATTAAAGGGAAGACTCAGAATCTACAAGAATAAACTACCTCATTTCTATCCTATAATGTGCCACTTATTTTCAGCTGAGATGTTAAGAGGAATAATAATGAAACTAGTAAAAAAAAAAAGGCAATTTTGTTTCCAGGGTGTATTAGCCTATTTTTCTTTCTGGTTTTCTGCAAAACCTTTTTTACCAGTGAAAGAATCATGGCAATTTGTCCTCTGACACTTCATATTCTGGTCTCTCCTGGTTCTTAAACATTGCAGCTCTGCATATATAGCTTTTAAAGAAGATATCATTTGACTCCTTTTATTGATGAGTTTGCTTAAGTCTGTTCCAAAGCTGTAGTGGAAATGTGGCTCTCAACTAGGTTGAATTAGGTTGATAGCTTAAATAAATCAGTATGAAGATGATTTACTTTTTAACTTTACATTTAGCAGTGTAAAATTAATTCTAAAACTAGATTAAATATTTTAAAGTCAATTAGAGGAATAATAATTTGGGAAATGACCTTTTATTAGCTTAAAGCTACAACTTTAATGTATTTTGTCTCCAGATTGTCCCTACATAAATGATTGCTTAATTCAATAATTTTTTTTACATTAGTATGCCTGTCTGCTACCAAACTGAATTCTGTGCCGGTTGGTTATATTTTCAAAAGAGTAATTATATTATTGATACCAGTGTGGATAATCAAACGGCCCTACATTGTGTACAGCACTTAATGGAAACAGATGCTATTCAAGCTAGCAAAAATGCTGAGACCTATAAGAATGCACTGAGAGATGGAAAGCTGAATAGTTTATCCTTGCAAGGGAAAGAAGGCTATTACTTTGAGAAATTACATCTCTCCTTTCACTCTCTTTACTGGTGCAGCTCCTATTAAAATCAAGTGAAAACCTCCTGTTGGCTTCAGTGAGAGCAGACTGGAGCTTTGTAATATCTGTGAGTTTCTGAAATAGAATAAATCTTCCTCTCTCATTACTTTAGTGCTGGCTGATTTGTAAGTCCTGAGTTCTAGTGTCATCTTCCATGCCATGCAATCCAAAATATCACCAAAGCACTTGCACTAGATCCAAGCTAGTATCCAAGCTCAGCATCTCAAGAGAAATTTGTGCTAAGGGCAAAATGACAGATGGGAATGCAGTGGATAGGACAAGATTTATGGTGCTTTTTAGTGTAATTCAAGGCACAACTTCCAAGAACTGGAGGCAGGAGACAGAATGAACCAAGGGTAGGTCTAAATAGCAAGACCATTTTTTTGTGAAATCTAAGAGATTAATCGGAATAAAAATAAGAACCAGACTGGGGATGGTTTATTTCTGATGGATAAGGAAAAAACCAAAACAAAACAAAAAAAAAACCCAAACAGAATTTGTTAGTATGTGCTCATCCTTATATAAAGAAACTACTTGCAAGTTCCAATATAGCACTTTAAATACACACTCTATGTTCAATCAGTTCCAGCTGGAATAAATCCATTTATTCTCAGGTTTGCAAACCTAAACTGATGTGTAGTTTTTTGTTGAGCCTTGTACTAAAAAAGCAACATTTTCAAGACTATAAGACTCACAGATTGCATAGAAGAAAAACAGAATATTGCAAGTTATTGCTAGTTATACAGAATAAGAAACAGCAAATTGAACCATTTTGGGGAGGAGTAATGATTACAATTCTCCAACCCACTGCAACAACATGAAGCTAATTCAGCACTGAATTTTAATTTCTTGAGAAAAGATAAGTGGAGTGGGAAATATAAATTATTCACTTGAATTTCTGCATGCATATTCTTTCTGCACTGCATTGTCATGTACCCTATACTGTTTAATGGAAAAGGTAGAGTCTACTACATCCTCCTAAGTGTCCCTCAAAACACCAACAGAACATTAGATTTTAACAAACTTATCTATTCTGCTGGAAACACCTTTTATGAAGAATTTTTATAAGAATAAATAGAAAGATCCAAGAACCAAGGAGATTGCCTCCTTTTGCACTGGGCAGCGGGTTAGACTCGATAATAGGAAAAAAATACTCACTGACCAAGTGGTCAGACATCGGAACAGGCTGACTAGGGAAGTGCTGGGATCACCATCCCTGGAAGTGTTCAACAGGTGTGTGGATGTGTCACTTGAACAGATGGTTTAGTGGTGAACACAGTGTTGCTGGGTTAACAGTTGGACTCAATGATCTTAAAGGTCTTTTCCAAAATCAATGATTCTATGATTCCAAGATAGAAGGTTTTTTCCTGTAAGTTTTCTTCCTACTCAATTATTTCAAAATTCATTATTTGAGACATGGAACAATTTAATAAGTTAGAATTCTTGTAAGAGTAAGAGCTGAAAAAGTGGGCTCCTTGGGCTTGAAACTGGACATCTAGCAATTTCAGAGATGTCTAATGTTGAATCCACTTGTTTCCTCTGTATTTTCTACCAGGTAATATGAGCAATCTGAAGTTGCTCAATGCTCTTGTCTAGAGAACTTGGGCATACAGACTTGGTATTGAGGTTGCCATAAATAAGTGAGAGGTTCATAAACTTGATTTTTTTCAGCTTTCATTCTTTCCTGAGCTCATCTGTGGAGGTAGCCTTTTACATTTTAATGTTACTGTTCACATTGTTTGTATTAAGATAAAATACACTAAATCTTAGAAAACAGTACTTATGAGACACTGCATCTCTTTGATTTTTATACTCATTTTATGAACTTCATGAGTCTATAAATTGGAAACAATCTCAAGAACAACAAAAAGAATAAATGTATTACTCTTATGGAAGTTTCAGTTAAAGAAAAAGAAGAAAAGTGAATGCATAGTGTAGTCAATCAGGAAATATTATGCTAATTACTGTAAAGATAACATCTGTTCATACTCTTTAGAATATTAACACCTTCTACACTCCAGCAGGGAAGCATCGCATGCAACGCTAATCTTCCATGGGCAAACAACTGCTGCTCCTTCATAGGGAAGTGGATAATATATTCTTCCCTCTGACAAAACAATAGGTGAGCAACAGCAGGCAGAACAGAAGTTTTATGACTTTGAAAATTTTGTTAATGTCATTGGTGCTGCCAACTGTACAATACATATGCTTCCAGTAGAAAACCAATGTGTTTCTTACAAAGAAAAAAATCACATCCAGCCTTTTATACATACATAAAACTACTAGATTAGGCCAGCTGTTACTTTTTTCTCTTTGACTTCATCTGAATAAAAATGGTAGAGCCAACATTATTTCTGAAGTGGCTTTGTAAAAAGGTCGATTTTTTTACTTTATAAATAGAATCTGTAGCCAAATTTTTATGGTGTTCGCTCCTTATTTTCTGGATTATCAGAATACTGATACCTTAAATTTTCTGCTCATATTATAGAACAGGATAAAAAAATGTTATCCTTCCCTACCAAGGAAAACTGCCTGTAATCTGGGAAAAGTTGGAACAATGTTTTGTCTATAAAAAATATGACTTGAATAGTAAAAAAAGAACCCACTCTAAATCTCTTTAAGGTAGGATTCGAAAACAGAGTGTGAAGAAAAAAATGCAAGCAAGTTACACAATTAGAAATTTCATGGGGATCTCTGATCTATTACACTTAGAGTTTAATTATAGTGAATTGAGACATTTAAAAGTTGTAAAAGCCATGACAATAAAGAGCAAATGATCCTGAAAACATCTAAGTGTGAAGGAAATGAGCTTGTCACATGATAAAGCTATCCCTTAGAGCTGTGTTCTGCTCTTCCTGTGAATGAATCACAATGCAAGCAAGGCACTCTGGGCACGTGCTTTGGCAAAGCTGGGGCCAGGTGCCTGCCATTTCTGCTGATAACCAGCAAGATTAACAGGTTGTGACCCTCACAGGCTGTGTCCCCCATTCCTCTTCACTCCTTGCACTAAAAAGAATATCCAAAATGGAGGTTTCACACGTATTTATTACATAGGTAAGTGCTACCTAATACCGTCCTGTCAAATTGCTCTCTATCTGCTGTTCTCCCCCTGCCCCTTTAGAGAACTCTTCAGGTGCCTGTGTTATCCTGCATCATTCTGTTTGTCCAAGTGCAGCTGTGCCAACAAAAATCAGGAGAAGTATCTCTTGAAAAAATTGTGACTTTCTGAAAAGATTGCTTTTCATTTATTTGCATTGCTCACAAACTTCCCAGCTTCTTTGGTACTTCTGGTCAGCCTACAGCTAAGGAACATCCTTAACAGGGTGAGTCACTCTTGGTGAATCAGCTCTGCACCACTCTGAAGCACTGAAGTGTATTTTGCATCACTCCAGCTGAGGTCTGAGGTCAAAGAACTGCCAAACCACAAATTAACCCCTCCCTTTACTCAGCATTCATGTACAGAGGGACATCATGACGTGTACCTATCTATCTTTTTTCTCCCTAGTTAGTACTCAGGCTTTGTTAATTCAGAGAGATATTAAGTGCAACAGGCTATTTGCTTGTGTGGATAATAAGCTGTTCCACAGCTCATCTCAAACAGGAAGCCACCTTACTTCACTGTTCACGTGAAACCAGGAAATCAAAAAGGATTTATTTCCTGAGACCTTATTTTCTGAGATCTGGAAAAAAAAGTCTTCACATTCTCTGTGGCATAATACAGGTATCAGACATAGACAAGTGGATAGTTGGCAACAGCACACCAGAGTTTGCAGATCTTTAAAGACCCTTTTCGTAGAGCACAAGAGCTGTTGATCCCCATGTGTAAGAAATCAGACAAGGAAAGCTCAGCATGGCTAAGACAAGACCTGTTCATCAGAATTAAGGCCAAGAAGGAAATGCGCAGGCAGAGGAACCAGGCGCTGCTATCCTGGGAAGAGGATGGGTATGTTGCCTCTTTGTGTAGAAACGGAGTCAGGAAAGCCAAGGCACATCTGGAGCTGAACTTGGCAAGGATGTAAATAATAACAGTTATGCCAGGCAGAAAGAGAAGGACAAAGAAATTGTACCTCTCTGCAAGGAACATCTCTGGCAAACTGGTAACAACAGAGAAGACTGAGGTACTCAACTCTTTTGCCTCAGTCTTCAATGGCAATCTCTCCTCCCGCACCTCTCAAGTGTATGGACAGCAAGGCAGGGACTGGGGGAGGAAAGTCCCTCCCTCTGTAAGAGAAGATCAGATTCATGATGATGTGAAGAACCCGGTTGTGTATAAGTCTAAGAGACATGACAAGATGCATCCCAGAGTCCTGAGGGAATTGGATGATGAAATTGTCAAACCACTCTCCATGGTATTTGAAAAGTTATGTCAGTCAGGTGAAGTCCCAGGGTGTTGCCGTGGTTCATGCCTGAGATGTTTTGGTTTTCTGAAGTTCTTTTCCCAGGGAATTTTCTGTAAACAAGAGACATGTTTTTGTAACTGTAACTTTGTTTACATTCCTTTTCCTAGGAGGGACTTCTTCTTGATGTCCCTCTGGTCTGACTAATGTGATTGATGAGATTTGTCTTTGTTTCACCAATCAAATTAGTCTGTGTAGAATAGTATAAAAAGGGGGACATATCCCAAAAATAGAGGAGTCATTTTCAGGCTTCTGAAGTTGGAGTCTGTGTCATTGTGGTGTACAATAGCGTCACCAGGGGACTGGAAAAAGGCAAACACTACCCTCATTTTTAAAAAGGGTAGAAAGGAAGGCCCTAGGAACTAATGACCTCTCAGCCTCACCTCTGTGCCTTGGGAGATCATGGAACAGACCCTCCTAGAATAAGGCACATGGAGGACAGAGAGATAATTCTAGAAAACCAGCATAGCATCACCAAGGGACAGTCTTGTCTGACCAACCTAGTGATCTTCTATGATGAAGTGACTAAACCAGTGGACAAGGGAAGCGCTATATGTCATCTATCTGTACTTTTGTAAGGCTTTTGACATGATCCCCTACAACAGCCTACTTTCTAAATTGGAAAGATAAGGATTTGATGGGTATACTGTTTAGTGCATGAGGAATTCTTTGGATGGTCACATCCAGAGGATAGTGGTTGATGGCTCAACGTCTGGATGGAGATCGATGATCGATGTCCCTCAGAGGTCTATACAGGACCAGTACTGTTCAGATCTCCATCAATGACACAGGAAGGACATCTTCATCAATGACAAAGGAACTGAATGCACCCTCAGCAACCTGCAGATGACACCATATTGAGGGGTGAGGCTGACACACCTGATGGACAGGATGCCATCTAGAGGGATCTGAACAAGCTTGTGAGGCCAACGGAAAGTCACGAGGTTTAAAAAATTCAACTACAGGGTCCTACATCTAGGTTGGGAAAACCATCAGTATCAATACAGGCTGGGGGATGAACAGATCAGGAGCAGCCCTGCCAAGAAAGACTTGAGGGTGGAGGTGGATGAGATTCTGGACATGATCCAGCAACATGCACTCACAGCCCAGAAAGCCAAACGTGTCCTGGGCTGCATCCAAAGCAGCATGGCCAGCAGGGCAAGGGAGGGGATTCTGCTCCTCCGCTCTCATGAGACCGCCACCTACAGTGCTGCATCCTGCTCTGGAGTCCCCAGCACAAGAAAGAAACAGACCTTTTGAAGCAAGTCCAGAGAAGGGGCATGAGAATGATTAGAGGAATGGAGCACCCCTCTTACAAGGAAAGGCTGAGACAATTGGGATTGTTCAGCCTGGAGAGAAGACTTCACTGTGACCTTGTTGCATCTTTTCAGTACCTGAAATGGACTTATATGTAAGATAAGGACAAACCTTTTTAGGGTAGTTTGTGATAAGATGAGGGCTTAAAAAAAAAAAAAAAAGAAGAGAAAGTCAATTTAGATAAGATAAAAAGAAGATATTTTTTACTGTGAGGGTGCTGAAACACAGAAACAGGTTGCCCAGGTACATGGTAGATACACAATCTCTGGAAACATTAAAGGCCTGTCTGGAGAAGCCTCTGAGAAACCTGACCTAATAGAAGGTGCCCTTGCTTGTTGTAGGGGGGTTGTTCTAGGTGACCTCTAAAGGTCCCTTCCAACCCAAATGGTTCTATGATTCTATGATTCTAGGCTGTCCTTACCAAGCCAAGCTCCATTTCTGGGACACCCAAATCAACCCTAATGTATATTTCATGATAAAGGACCAGATCTGATAGACATTATTTTCGCTACTCCTTAAGTGCTTCCAGTATAGAACCGTGAGCTAGCTCCCTGTGGACTCCTTCTCAGACAATGGGTGCTTTTAGAGTAAATGTCATTTTGGCAAATGGAAGTGCTTAATTTAGGATGAAATGAAGTGAACCACAGAAACAGTTCCACAGATAATAAGGGGAGAAAAGAGTAATTCACTGAGATGCAAAGTCTGTATTGTATTAATACTGTCTTTTGCATTTAACTTACAGTAAGCTTTGTTCTAATTTAGTTAAATATTATAATACAGTGCAAGTGCATCAGCTTGTAACTCTATTTTAGCAACCTCCTGTGCATTAAAAACATCTTTAATGAATAAAAACTTTCACAGAGTTGAACTTCTGTTAAGTATTATCATAGAATTCCCAGTCATTTTTTTTAATCTAAAGTGAAATTAGAAACCCTGCCTCCTCTGGTTTTACTAAAGGACAATTCTGTTAGAAACCTCTGCAAGGTTTATTTTGTTCTAGACATTTGAAGTTCTGGTAGAAATAGTTTGAAATTCACCCAGTCTTAGGAGCTTGGTTGGATATTAAAAATCTTCAGAATTCCATTTGATTTCCTAGCTTCTGTGCCAAGGATTATGTGGTGCCTGATTTTTGACTGTAGCTCTTCCCTAGCAATTACTGTTTTAACTGGAGTGTAAAATTAGGCATCTCCAAAATTTATATCTATTGATTAAAGTAGTGAAAAGGAAAAGGGACAGATAGCTCTTGAAGAAATATTAATCTGTAAATATGATATAAACACGTGACATGTGAACAAAATAATGTTTACTGCACAGAAGGCCAAAATAATGTAATGCTAGTCATATTTTGCATTTAGGATTGGATGCATAGGAAGCATTTAAAATAGAAATTATTTTTGATATACACTAGGAATGTCTTTAACCTATACTAAGTCTAGAAGCATATGAGTGATCTTTTCTACATACAGGAAAACACTATGGATAAGCTACCAATATAATTCAAGATTTTCGTTATAATTTAATCTATGGATTTTTTGACATTTTTAGGTAAGTATCCAGATACTTTCCAATGGATAGATACTTATTTTTTCACTTTTAATGGTGGAAAATTGTAACATTTAATAGAAAAAATCTATGTAAATGTAAAAGGTTGTATTTAGGGAAATGTTATTATGTGATATACAACTTTCCTTTTTTGTAATCACTGAAGTAACCAATTGTACACATTTGATGTAAATGTTTATGTGATCACTCCTATCCTTCCATCCTTTTTGGGGAACTTCTGTTCTAATTAAAACTTTCTTATTAAATGTTGTCTTCTCTATGTCAAGTGGCAACTATACCAGGAGATTTGCACTGAAACAAAATCTTCACAAAAAATCCTGCAGAATAGAGAATGTAGAGACCTCTGTCTGAATCAACATTTTGTCTGTTTCCTTATCCAGCAGAAGCTGAAAAAATATTCCTGGATTAGCAAAGGTTGGTATGTATTGTTTTTGTAACTATATTTTCTTTTATTTTTGTTTAGCTTGGGTTTCCCATTTTTGTATATGAAGTCTATTTTTCTGATGTGTATGATAACATTCTGTTATTCCATGGGAAATTGGCTAAAAGTCTTGAGAAGCCTGGGATGTTTTCCAATATTTGATATAATTAGGAGCATCTCAAGTTCTGGTGGTTTTTCACATCAGTGAAAAACAGGAAAAATATTTGTTTTTAGTGCTTGTATAATAATCGACTCTGCTAAATTGTAGTGGGTTTTTAAAATTATTTTCCCTTTTTTTCTGTTGTGCACTGCTCTTTTTTCTCTGTATTTTTCTCTGCTGCACAAGGACGTTGTAGAATTTTCTGAAGGAGACTGCCACAAACTAACTTGAAAATGTCTTTCATAAAAGTAATTTAATCTTTTGTCTGTGATCTCATTGGATTTGGATAATTTCTGGAGAAACTGGTCATCTACTTGAAGGAAGTGGTTACTTTCACAGCACAACTAATGCTTCATTTACTTTGCTGATTCACAGAAGGTGCAAGCTAATCAGAAGAAGTGATTCATGAGGTACAGTTGAGAAAAGACATAATCTTTTGTGAGAATCTTAATTACCATTTTGTAGCTTTTACTCTTGTGTGTTAAACCTACAGAAGAAACTGATATCTCCCTGCAAACTCACAGGATTCTGGTGGACACCATGAGGAATAACTGTAAAGTTTTTGTGCTCAACTTCCAGCTTCGTGGTTCTCCAGTCAGGCCAAAGCTAAATTTTACCATCCTTCCTTGACAAGTGAGAATGCAGAGAGACAGTCATTGCTGATTTTGTATGAGCTATGACCTCTAACTCCTCAATCTAACAATATGCCCTCTGCTTCTCGTAGGAAGATCAGGAACCAGAAAGCCTCCTGCCTTCACTGAAGCCAGCTTTAGGCAGAGACATTTATTGACAGGTTCCATACATACATATATCACATGTGCATTGACTCTGCATTCCACCTTCCAGGATAATTTACAGAGCCATAAAGGCTGTGAAGGATTTTTCCAGACCTTGGCAAAGACCACACCACATCCACTCTTCATCCTGGGAGATCTGAATGTGCCTGCAAACCTGAAGGAACTCACCTGGTTACTCATTTTGCTATGCAGAGAAGCTTTTGAAGCAAGACTGTGAAGGTCCATGGAAGATAGAATAGCTAAATCTCCTCTTCCACATGGAGCAGTCAAACAGGACTCTAGGATGAAGCTTTTTCTTTGTCTTGTTAATCAGATTCTGCTTCTCTAGCTAAGAGCATGAAGGAGCACATTTAATCTATATCCAGGCTAGGACATAATGGGTCTGGATGGGTGGGTGACTACCTGGGTAGAAAACTGTTCGGATTATCCGTTTGGATTATCATGTGTTGTGCCCTGTGTGGGTGCCCGTGGTGAGTACTGCAGAGGTCTGTCCTGTTTCATGTCTTTGCGATGGCTCAGCAGAGGTGGTAGAATGCATTCCAACTGAGTTTGCAGGTGACACAAAGTTGGGGTAACATTTGATAAGCTCAAGAGGGCTGTCTTCTTGGTTGGAGGAAGACAGAAACCTCATAAAATTAAACAAGGACAAATACCGAGAGCACAACTGGATCCTGTGTTCATTTTTTGCTTCCCCCAAATGTGAAGGAGAAGGCTTAGTGAAGAACCCCAAGCATCATGTGGGGCTAGAGTGCTTGCTCCACATGGAGAGTTGATCCTATTCTGACTGGAGAAGTCATGCTTTTGGGAATATTTAACGGTTCCCCCAGCACCTACAAGGAGTCATTAAGGAGCTGGAGCCATGATTCTCAAAGTGGTGCAAGGCAGAACAGCCATGAGTATAAGCTGAAACAAAAAAGAAAAAGTTTTTCCTGAGAGTACAGTCAGTGGAGACAGTGGAGAGGTTCCTCTGATAGACTGAATGATGGCCATTCCTGGAAGACCCAGTTGTACAAAGTCTGGTCTGATCTCATAGTTGACTGTGCTTTGGCAGGATTTTAAACTAGTTGGCATCCCAATATCCCTTCCAACCTGAATTTTCCTATCAGTTTTATGACCTTCTTTCAGCAGCTTCCATTTCTGGACTGTTTTTTAACCAAGATTTCCTAGGCTGAAGCCTTTCCAGAATGTTCAGAAAGGAATCAGTTTTGATTCAGGTTGTTTCTCACTATCTTCCTCTGTGAAAAAAAGTGTCTTCTCTCACAGGATGAAGAAGAAAATGGGAAAGTAATATCACCTGACTGTTAGGATATGCAACACAGATTCCGACATCTGGACTTCTTGTCTAGACTCACTGTAACTGACAGAGAAAAAATGTCATTTTTGGAATGACATTAATCTCATCTGAAGGCAGATGTCTAAAATATATTTTCTGAATCATGCATAAGTATATTTTTCTTCACTGGCTGTACTGGAACTTCAGGTGAATAGCTGAATTGTAGCTGCCTGTAATATAGTTCCCCACAGAGCTAAATGAGATCATTCCTATTTGAAATGCCAGCAACAGTCCACCACCCTTCCTATCTGCTCTGTACACCAAGAGCTGTATGACAGGTGGAGACCAGCTGTCTCTTGAGATCCTTTGTCTTTGCAGGTGGATGCAAGTGAAGCCCTGTGGGAATAATTCAAGGGCAGCATGAATCTGTGGGCAAAAATTGCTTTTCCAAAGTACAGAAACCACAAAGGACTGACAGAGCTTCAGAAAAAAAAAAGATCTTGATAACAAAAATTATGATTCTTGCATGTCTGTCTTCATGGTTTTCTGGCTAGAAATAGTCTAGCCTTTCCCCTGCTTTATATTGGTAGATGACAGCACAAATACAAGAAACTGGCATTGCAATTATGTACCTTAAACCTACCAGTTGAATGATAATCCCAAATTACTCCTGCTTGCAGAAGGATAAGGAGCTTGTAGCTGATCCACCTCACAGTTCAATATATTCAGTTTGCATGCTGTTCCTCTGAGTACTTTCAGTACATGAAAGAATTCTATGCCAGGGAGCATGACCAGGGTAGCAAAAACTCAGGAGGGGGAGAGGAAGACAGTTTTAAGACTGAGGTCTGAATGAGCCTTTATATCTCTTATTCACAGATACACACACCTGCAGGATACCTGGGTCATGGGAATTAAACATGCTACCTCTGTCTGACAGTTCTAGTAATTAATGTGCAGAGACCTCTCACATCTCAAAGCACCAGCACATTAATCTGATCAATTTAGGCAAGAGATGTCAGTTGTACAGAGTCATATATTATAGAAGCCTTAATTTTGCAATTTTAGGATTGTGTTAATTTACTGCCTAAGTACAGCAAGTTTAGAACAAAATTCATTTTGACTTCTCTAAAAGCCATACAAGTTCCATTTCTGGTTAGAAGCTTTTCATAACTACATTCAATCCTATAAGTCAGAGCAAAAAAAATTAATACTCTTAGTCATGTTCCCATTCAGTCAGTGGTAAAACCACAGTTTTGTCCTTTATGTTCCTTTCAGCAAGTAATGTATGACTCATGAATTTACTTTTTATTACTTGATAATATTTTTCTGTCTTTTCCTCCCCTCTTCCTGCTGTGTGATTTTCTGTGAATGGTTTGTGGCAACCATAGCATTTGAAATCAGACCCATTCTGGCCAAGGATACATAGAGATTTTCCTCTTCCTAGTTGAATGAGCATGTGACAATCAGTATGATGTGTACCTGAGAGAAGAAAAAAAAAACATTGAAGATGTCAGCAGGTAAGAAAGGAATATGAACAGGCAGAGATAGAACAAATTCAGAGGTTGATAAAGTGGCTGTGTGGGGATTTTTGCAATTTAAACCTTTTTGTTTTCTTGTAGACCTTCTTTCTAGTAAGACCACTAACAAAGCTTCTGGCTCATTATTAGTAGAACTTAAGTGTAATTTTTTCATGAGATTCAATGAATTAGTTGTACATGAACATAATAAAAATAGAAGACATAATTCTGATTCTGTTGATAAGGAAGATTTTTGTCATTGATTTCAATTAAATCAAGGTTTTACATGAGGTCTTTAAAACTTTCAAAATGCAACCAAAGGAGCACACATGCAGCACACATAGGAGTGAAAAATATCCTGTGGGTTGAATTAATTTTGCGTGTGTGTGTGTGTAATTAAGGGTGCTGAATCTTGCAAAAGTAAATGGTTTATCCACACAGTTTTGCATAGGTAGAATTGGATTCTGAAGAAATATTTCAAACTGTAGTTTGTAAGGTGAAGATTGTGGAGCCCTGAACAGAGCTTGTTTTGGTGCTTCTCATGCAAGAGAAAAACTTCCATAGATTTGGGGAATGGAATGGAAAGAATTATGTCAGCAGATGAAAGGTAATTAAACCTAAGCAGCAAAAGATGTAAAATGCAGTTGTGTCAAGTTCTCAAAGCTGCACACAACTGGATGTTTGTGTTGTTCCTTAAACTGCAAATATCAAACTAATTGGCCTTGTGATCACAATGGCAAGTATCTGGAAAAGACACACTTCTGTTTAGATTAAAGGATATTGAAAATATATAGAAATTGCTTCTCAATACTTAAACAAGGTGGTAGGGTTGCTTAAAAATATCTGAAAAGGAAACAAATGGAGAAGTTAATTTTGGGGGAACTTGCTGTTAGCAGAAAGTTTATTCATGCTAGAATAAAGGTCTAGTTTATTCATGCTAGAATAAAGGTCCTTCTATATAGTGTCTTCCTAATTCAGCTTTCAGAGGTATATTGAGGAAGAGCACTTAAGATCAAAACCAGCAAAAAAGACATATTTCTCATATTTTAATTTGATGATAATTCTTAAAGTTCTGAAGAACTCGTTGTATAGGATAAGGGCTAGTGATTTTAAACTAAAAGATGTTGATTTAGATTAGATTCCCAGAAAGGTGGTAGATGCCCCATCCCTGGAAACACCAAAGTCAGATTGGACAGGGCTCTGACCAACTTGACCTAGTGGAAGATGTCCCTGTTCATTGCAGAGGGGTTGTACTAGATTACTTTGGAAGGTAAGGCCACAGAGCAGTGGGTTCTAAACTTAAGGTGGATTCAAAGATCAGTTGAAAAACTTTAGGTGTAAGAGTCCTTTGTGACTAGTTCTGATTCAGCTACAAATAACTACAGATGGTGAGCCTGTTCTTGAAAAGTATCTCTACTCTTCTAAATATATAAAAAAGATATATTGTTCTTTCCTTCTACTCTTCACTATGTGCTTGATACTGGACTAGACAGAACTTCAGTCTGACTCCACACAGCTCCTGTGTGTTAATCTGTGCTGTGGTTAATCTGTATGTGCTTTGTGTGGTTTCCCTTTCTCTTAGATTGAAAAGATGAAACGGTTTAGATTTTAGCTAATCCTGGGGATGTTCACAGTATATCTTCCATGGGTTTTCTAGCAGATTTGTTCAAGTTTAATAGAAATTCCACCAGAACAAAAAAAAAAATTTGGGCTTTGAGCTGAATGATTTTATTCAGCAGATAATGACAACTACCTAAGTTCAAAGTCATGATTGCAAACTATTAATTTGGTACACAAAGAAACAAAGGTCTTTACTTTCTATTGTCTATGTAAAAACTAGTGTTTACCACTACCTAGTATTTGCCTGTTCTGTATAGGGTAGAGCTCTAAATCTTCTTGGGTACTTCACTGGCGCTGGGGGAGACCACTAGAAGGGATGAGAGCTTCAGCATTTTATTTCCATTACAACAGTCACTCCTGAATAATTAAATAATTGTCTCTGCTTACACCAAGCTTCAGACTGCTGAAAGTAACAATAAAGTTGTACTGCATTTTTATCCTAATTTTAGAAGATGTTAAACCAAGAATTTTCTTCAGCAGAACTGAAGTCCTGAGTTTTCACCTCTTTTCTTTTTAAAGGAAGTCCCCACAGTTTTTCTGTCACATTCCTCAATGACTTTATCTGATTCCTTTATCTGCCAATATCAAATACCTCTGTAGAGACCAATCACGTCAAAATATTAGTGTGAACTTTTTAACACCAAGCTAGGTTCTCTAGGGTTAAGCATTGTTCTCTAAAAGAGAAAATGAGATTCCTCATGGTCAGGTGTAAATATCAAGGATCATGGAAATTCTTGTGCTTTGACACTAGATAGGTGTCTTCTGAACTAATTGCTCTTATATTTATTCCCCTTCCAGCTGATGAAGAGGAACAAGCAATTTTAATGCCTGATTAAGCCACTATTTTAGGTAACTCGAAGAAGAGTTCAGCAATACAGTTTTTTCCCTTGACTAGCAGAAACCGGTCATCACTAGTTCCCATACAGTTGCTGTAATGAGGTCAGATGAATCCAGTACCTTCCTTAGAAATTGTTTCTGCCCTCCTTTCCACCTGTGACCCAAAAGGCAGAGCCATCTGACTTGCTTTGGAAAAGCCAGGTGGTTTTATGAAGCAAGAAGATGCAGTGATCCAAAAGCTTTATCTTTTCATCAATTGAAAAGAAAGCCATAGCAGTAAAGGAACAACCACAGCCTTATGTTGATGAAAATCACATCCATCTCAGTAGTGATAATTCCAACTTCTTTTCCTACCAAAACCTGGGAAAAAAAAAAAAAAAAAAGCTGGGAAAATTTGTTCACATATTGAAGTCAGTGGTAGCTGTTTCTTTCCCCATGAGGTAAGTGATACTTTTTAATTAAAAGTTACATGTGCTATTTTTGCACTTCTCCTCTAGTAATTGGTTCACCATTTAAACGAAATTTATATTTTCAGATAATCAAACTATGCAGTTATCATGTGATTGCAATACTGTAGATGCACAGAAAAATACAGTAATTATTAGAAGTTTCCTTTTTAGGGTGAAAAGATTAACATGGGTAGGAAACCCATTAATTTGTAATTTAAATACACACCCCCTTCCCAGCTGCCTGATTAATTTAGTCTGTAGTGCTCCAGGCCTCCTGGAGTCAGAAATAAAGGATACTGTGTACTGGGGGCACAAGTGACTTCCATATCTTTGTTTTTAGTTTTTCACGAGATCCATCCATTCAAATGTACTAACAAATATAAAAATTTACTCAGCACAAGCAGAGCTCCAGCAGCACTGGGTTTCTTCCTCCTACCCCATGCCTACCAGGTCAGAGGTCACTGTGCAGGACACAGAGAAGCTGTTGGACACTTCCAAATCCTGCTGTACACATTTGCAGCTATTTATGCTGATAGATAAGAAAAAAATTAAATTTCCTCTGGATAAACACATATTTTGTGGAAGCTGGAAATAATAGGCATAATTGGTGTTGTGGGCTTAAAGAACCCATTGTTCTACCTGGAACAAGGGCTTTTTGAACATATTTCCCCTAGCAACCATAACACTCTCAACTCCACACTGCTCTCTGAAAAGTCCCATGCTGCATTCCTGTTTTTTTCCTGAACCTTTTTATCACTAATCCAGCCAGCAGCATGGCAAAGGGCAGGTTTAACATCCCTTTCAAAATAAACTAGTGATACCCTAAAATTAACTACTGAAGCTGCCTCTGCCAAGTGAAGGTAAAGAGATGAAAGACTGAGAGGAGGAACATGAGATAGTGTTGTGGCTTTGATCTTCTTTATGCACTCACATCAATTGCATGTGGATCAAGAGCACCACAATAACTGCACTGGCATATTCAGTTTGCCTACTGCAGTGTACCAGGACACCTTGGGGAGTCTGCCTTTTCTAGAGCAGGTCTGCTAAAGCAGTTCCCTCAAAGTGTGAGTGAAAGCAAGACATTAGAGGAGGAACAATTACCCTGACATCCCTGTCTCCCTCTGTGAGAAGACACACTCTGCTGACACCCTAAGTAATGCGTACAGCCAGAGGAAAACGTGTCTTCTTTGTAACAACAAAGAAAGTAGATGATGTTGCTCTCTGCAGTGTGTTTATTCCTCTGCAATTCTTCCCATTAGCCTGTGGAGATTGGAGGCCTTTGCTTTATACCATTAAAGACTCACTATTTACCCCACCACACTGCGTGTTGCTCATCAGTGGCATTTGCCATAGGAAGATGGCTCTGTCTTAGCTTTTGCCACAGAATACTTCTTGTCTAACTTCTCAGATATAGAATGAGTAATAATAATTTGTACATTTGTGCTTTCAGAACTCCTCACCTAGTTTTTATTCAGCTGGCTGTCTCTGCCTTCTCCAGAGCAGCTGCTATGTTCTCCATCTGCCTGCCTTTGTTATCACTCCTTGCTCCTGCACTTGGCTTTGCTGATTCTCACCCAAGATCTCTCATCCAAGATCCCTGACTCCTCCTGAGTTGGCTGCAGCTTCCAGCTATTGCTGTGATCTCTGATTGTCCTGAAATAAGTGTTGTGAGGGCTGCCTGCTTCATCTGGAGGGATTCTCTCCAAAGAATAACTGTTTATCTTGAAACAGGCAAATGGTATTATTCAGGCAGCAATCTTTCTAGGCATTAATATTTATGCAGGTTTTGGCACCATGTCAACAAGTTGTGTTGCCTGATGGTACTTTATCACTGTTCTGTAAAGCTAAATGATTGAACATTATCAGTTATTAATGAAATTTTTCATTTTAAGTCAAGTGAAAATTGGGAAGTTTTAAATATTCCAGGTGCCTTTTTCATTCCTCTTCAGTTGGACCATTAAATAGAAAAATTAATTATTTGCACAGTCCTACTGAAGACAATATTTTTTTATTCTCCCTGCATTATCACCTGACACAAGCAGCATTTCCTTACTATTCTGTATTTGGCCATGACATCATTTATGCACAGCTAGGAAAAAAGTCACCTTCTTAATTGTAAATATCTGCAAATACTAAGGAAAAATTGGAAGAGAATAATAAAAAGCCCAATCGAGAATGATTACTGAGAAAAGCAGTGCTGGTTCTTTTAATACGATACAAAGGCCTTGTTTAGTAAGTAACTAATACACAATGAAGTATATTTTTCCCTCACAAGGTACCACAGAAATAACTGCAAGTATTCAAGTGGAACATGCAAAGGCTTTATAATGTGAACTATAGGAAATGAGAAGATAAGGTAAAACAATTCATAGCTCTTGCTCAGCAGTAGAAGGAGGAGCTGAAAAGGAGAGCAAAGAGCACTTATCTGCAGGATGCATATTAGGACTTCCTGATATTCCTACGCTTGGGAAAAAAAATGCAGATATAACTGTATAGCTGCAGCTCTTATGCAAAATAATAGGAGAAAATAAAAAAAGAACTTCTTTGGAAAGAACACTTGTCCACCTTAAATGCTCCAAAATATGAATTCTGAATTCCTTTACATAGAGAAATGAATTATATTATATATTCTTATGTCCAAGACTGCAAAAATATCATCTGGGGGGTTTTGCTTGTTTATGCCTTTATAAATCTCTAGTTTTCATTGTAGTGTTTTCAGGAATGGGCCTGAAGTCAATTTTAATCATCAGTTTTACATTTCACATGAAAACAGCAAAGAAAAAAAAATTCTTCTGAAGTAAGAAAATATATTTTTGAGAACAAAGAAGTAGGCACAGAGACTCCAAGGCAAAACAAAAAAAACAAAACAAAACAAAACAAAACAAAACAAAACAAAACAAAACAAACAAACAAAAAAACTCCACCTGAAATAAATTCTGAAGTATTTTTCTTATGATCATATAGAATTGCTTGGATGGGGGAAGGGACCTTAAAGACCATCTAGTTCCAACTCTCCTGTCATGGGCAAGGATCCATTCACTAGACCAGCTTGCTCAGGATCCTGTCCAACCTGGCCTTGAATAATTCCAGGAAGGAAGTATCCCCAACCTGTCTCAACAACCTGTTCCAGTGCTTCACCACCCCCTAAGTAAAGAATTTCTTCCTAATATCTAAACTAAACCTAACCTCTTTCAGTTTAAATCTCTTGCCCCTTGTCTTGTCACTATCTGCCTGTCTAAATAAAGTGTCTCTCCCTCCTTTTTTTCTAAAACATCTCAAGGTACCTGCAATGAGGTCTCCCCACAGTCTTCTCCAAGCTGAACAACCCCAGCTCTCTCAGTCTGTCTTTGTAGGAGAGATGCTCCCACCCTCTGACCATCTTCCTGGTCCTCCTCTGAACTTGCTCTAACAGACCCACAGTATTTCAGGTGGGGTCTCATGAGAATGGAGGGGGAGAATCACCTCCCTTGATTGCTAGTCTCTCCTCTTTTGATTCATGATAATTCCCAAAGAAAAATTTCCTTGAAATGGGAGAATAAAATAACATGTTTTCATTCTCTAAGATATGTGATATGTTATAGCATTATACATCCAGAGAAAGAGACCCCAATGAACATTCTGCAGTATCACCCAAGTGTTCGTCCTTCAGAAATTTCACTAGAAAAATGTGGAATGTGCAGGGTAGGCTGCAGGGCATGCTCTCTGAGCATACACTGTGAGGACATTATACAAATTGGGCAGTAGCTGAAATAGGAGTTCATGCAAAACAGAAATCAGGAAGGCTGACTTGTGAGCAGCAGTGGGGGCACCTTAATTGCTAACTTAAAACAGGACCAGATAGCTCAGCCCGTGATGACTTAACATTTGACTAAGTCATATAACACTGAGTTGTTATCCACTGCCACTACTCATACTGGGGTTCCCATCATCATTGGAATGTTCTTTGCAGAGCTGCCCCTTAGTCACTCATCCAGACTTCAGCCTAGATGGAGCATTTTGGAATTCACCCTGTTGCATTTCAGACCATTTTTAAGGGTTTTTTTTCCAATTTTCAGGATCATTGTTGATCTCATCAAATACTCTAGGCCAATTTTGACTTTTAGAATTTGATTCAATAGTCCTTTCAGGGAAGGGAAATGTTTCTACTATCTTTAGAAAGAATGAAATCAGTCTCTTTATAACCAGTTTATCTTAGAGAAAGTTAACCAATGTCAGAATAAATCTGCTTTAGCAAAATAATTGAGCTTTTTCTACAAAATGCAGCTTGGAAAAATAGCATTATTATAGAGGGAAAGTTGTTCTGGTAGACTGCTTATCTCAGAATTAGTTCCTATCTTTCCCTTCACTTTTTTTGTGTTATACTCTGCTGATTAATTTAGATGGGTTCTGATATCTTATAAATTTGCATTTATGGTCAGTATTTAATTGATTTTACCATTAAAATTCAAAAAATGCTAAAGTTATTGATCAATATAACAATTTTTATAACAAAATAATTATAACAAAAGTATAATTAGTAATTATTAATCAGATTGCGAGTCATATGACCTAAGCTGTACTTTTATTCTGTTCTCTGTGTGTGCTCACAACAGTGGAATGTGGCAGTGCTTTGATATTTCTAGTCCAGGTACTTTAGGAATGAGTCGTATAGAGTTTTTGATACAAGTATATATCTGAATACATTTTTCTTTTTCTACAGCTAGGACATTTATCTTAGTCTCACAGAGGGAAAACTTCAGATATGTCTGGTAAAATTCCAGGGCTGAATTAAATGATCAGCCTTTAAAACTAACCTCAAATCATGACCTGAATGTCACACAAAAGTTTCAGGGAGTGGAATTTCAATGTAACAAGCTAGTTTTTAAAGGACTTAGGATTTTTAAACCCCTTTTGTAACTTCTGAGCTCTTTGTCTTGGCAACACTGCAGAGTGGAATTTTCCCCTGAGAAATTCTACCTTTGTGAAATGGATTAATGATTTTTTTTTTAAGTTGTACTTAAAATTGGTGATGATTAGTGTTCTGAGCAGAAAATCATAAACTTCAGCAAAAAAAAAAAAAAAAGAAAAATTCCTATTATACTTTCTAATTCATTTTTGTGTCACAGTAACATTGTTCATTATTTCAGATCCACTGCTGTGATTTATAGATTCATTTAAATGTGCCAAATACTAAAGCTTCCACTTCTTCTAAGTTCTTTTTTACTACCTTACCTGATAGGTGTCTCTGAGGAAACAAGGACTTTCTCTTTGCACAGATTATTTAGAGAAATTCCCAAATGACTCCGTTTCAAAGAAAGAGCTTGGGGTGCTAACAGTTTGGCAAAGAGCGAAAGAGGCAAAGTCACAGTGTCAGCATGTCCAAACTCTGGAAGAAAAAGCCACTGTAAACATACCCTTCTCTCAGTTAATACCATGCAATTCTCAAAGCACACATGTATCTTTGCTCCCTGCAGTGTCCTTCTGATCTCTTCTTGTGTGATGAATGATGACTAGACAAGGGTATGACACAATAGGTTCAGGAACTACATCTTCCAGGACAATTATTTTTAGGTGCCAAGGAAAGACATTCAGGACTCTGCAGTCAAGTGAGTTTCTATTTATAATCAGCACCTTTCTTCAGCCAAGCACTCCAGTTTAAAAGTCAATTGATGATTGGTGCTACATAAAGATTGCCTCATCAGATCATTACAGCCTTAAAAGAGTGCAGAATTTGTGTTTAGACAAGGAATCTTTAAATTTAAATCCTTTCTCCATCCAGACTAGGCCAGGATGTTAAACCTTTGAAAGCAATCACCTATTGTGTGTAACTTTTAGATCCTTGCCTTTTGTTCCTCAGATAATTTCTCCATACAATATTAGCTTGGGGAAAGACATATCAGGGCTGTGTTTATCTCCATGCTTATGCAGAATTTCCTGAGACCCCTTTGTCTTTTTTGTGCTAGAGCCACCCTTTATATTTTCCTGGGCCAGCATCAGGAAAATAGCCAGGACAGAGTCTGATACAGTGTGTTCACCAATTTTAAAATCAGATTCACTGCTGATAGAAGCTGGATTTGGAACGTAGCAAAGGAGTGCATTCTTCTCTGCTTTCTCCAAAGCTGAAGAAGCATTTATCTTACTTCTTTACTTAGCAAACTGCTTTGGACAGCATCAACTTCCTCTGGAGTCTGTCAAGCCCTCCTACTCTTTCATTAATTTTTGTGTTCATGATCTCTTGAAGGAGGCTTCACATACTCCTGAACAAGCAATAAAAGGTTATCTAGACCTCTGCAGAATTAATTTACTTTCCTTGCTGCTTTTTTTTCCCCCCTTACTTCCCCCATTTATAATTACATTAATTATGGGCGTATAAAAGTGTTCTGTCTCTTTGACATTAATTACCTGGGAGTGAAGACTAATGAACTTTGTAAAATGTTCAGTATTACACATTCATAAATGGGTAAGAATCTGCACAGGTCACCAGTATAGTGGAAATCAAGTAATGACCACAGAAAAGTTTCCTACTAGTAGTCAAAAGAAAAAACAAATAAACAAACCACTAAAAAAACTCCCAAGAAAAAAAAGGAAGCGTATTGATGTACAAAAAGCTATGCAAACTGACTTTGTAAATGATTTTTTTTATACACTGTAGTCATTTCCCACCAGAATAGGTAGCCTGCAAATCTTTTTTCTTTTTTGTTTTGGTTTGGGTTTTTTGTTACTCTAATGAAGCTTAACTTTGTTAAAAATTTGCTCAGGTTTCTCACCAAGCTCTGAGTATTTTTCTTCATATTTTCATTTCTACACAAAAGAGACAATCTACCACTGAGCCAAACAACAGTAGCATTTTTATGGCAAATCTCTCAGGGTTTGTACAATTGTTTGGCCAGAGAGAAGACATTGGGACTGCTGTAACTGGCTTATTATGACCAGAGCTGCACAGCAGATAGGTGTAATATTAGGAAAGTTGAAAAGAAAAATAAAAGTGCTGTAAACATCAATATGACCAAGAATGTTGTGTAATTTCCTTAAATCTACTCCTGTAGTCTACACTGCTTCCGGTGAGATGAAGTCATCCAGTAGGCAGTCTAAGGAAACATCACAGGGGCCATTTTCCTGCATCTGCTTCTCACATGCCATTGGGGCACAGAGGAGAGGGTCAGAGCAGCACAAAACTGAAGACCCATGAGGTATAGTTTGCAAACTGTAAATTCCAACAACCACGCAACAAGGGATTACAGCTCCAAGGAAAAGTGACTGTGCTGGACATGCTGAATGTCCTAGCACTGTAAGCCAGTGCAAGATGCAGTCACATAGCACTGTGTATCCCATGGGGTAGATTAATTAGCTGGTAGTTTTAGTCAGTATTGAAGTAAACAGAAGTGTGTCAGAAGTCCAGACAACTGGGCTTCTATAGTTACAGTGAAATAGCATAGGGAAAGAGTCAATAAAAATTCTGCAGGATCAGAAATTCAGCTTTTAAACAAAAATCTGAGTTCTATCTGAAATTCTCTGTAGCTGTATTGTGAGACAAGACTTAATTTGCAAAATAGACTACATATGTCTAATTATATCATGTAGCAAACCTAAATCCAGTTTTGACGACTACTATGCCATCAGAAAGGAAATGTAGGATGACCTAGAATTCAGCCACTTTGTGATTAGTAATTTACTCTCAGCTGCACTTAAAATGCATTTTAATATTTACTGTTTTATATAGATACTTCACAGTCTTCATATGTTTCATCACAGCAACACAATGTATTAGGGAAGTTTCATTGCTCTGATTTTTTAGATTTCACAGACAGGGAAAAAGGTCACAAGTAAATTGGTGCCAAAGATGTAAAGTCAATCATGAATTTGGACCCTTAGACATAAAAACTCACAAGAAAACTGACTTTTTCTGCCTATAGTCATGTGGAGGCCCCTGCAGGGGCTTTAATCCAAGTGTACATGTACATTGCCTGCCACAGGTCTGTGTTTTATGCTTGCAGCTGGCTATGGACCTAACAGTTTCCAGGACTGAAAAATTAATCCTTTCTGGACTCTATTCAAGTGCTAGCTCTCTACATCCCTACTGTCCTCAAGGTCCCCATGAAAGACTTTTCTACCCAATCTTCCTCTGCAAAGTACATCATAATTAATTACTTATATTTCTGCAATTCTCTCTCCTTTTGGATGACTCATTCTGTAATTGATAGACAGTTTTCACATTAAGAGTTCAGGAAAATTATGTTTGAACTTAAAACATTGTTAGGTTGAATTGTGCGGTTTGGTTTAGCTGTACAGGTGAAGCGCTCCAGTATGATTACTGAAAGTGCAAATGAGTCACTACTTACTATCCTATTGCTCATCACTGATTCCAGAATAACACCAGTTCTTTGTTCTGGGAAGGGAAAAAAGGGCTTTGAATTAACTTCTTGTCCTGGTTTAAGGAAGTCAGGTTTCCAGTTTTGAGGGGGTGGTTTCCTAGGAACCTGGTAGAGCCAATCAGCTGGCTAGCTTTGAAGAGCCAATCAGCTGCCTAGTTTTGAAGAGCCAATCAGCTGGCTAGGTTTAAAGATTGACACTCAGTAAACCACTTAAAAGAGTTGAAAACCCCTCTGTGAAGACACATGCGAAAATGAACAAAGTGCGGGAAAGCTCTCTTGGCTCCTGGTTTTGGTCAGGTGAATGGCCTGGCCGGGCTGGCCCTGCGCAGCCCCTGCATCCGGGCTGGGTCGCGCCGCGCCAGGCTCTGCTGTGGCACTGGTCCCTTATCAGGGAGCCCACTGGGCCCCTTTCTGGCAGGGTGGCTGGGGCCCCTTCCTGGCAGGGCCAGGCCCCTTCCCAGTAGAATTCCCCTCACAGTTTTTTTTCTGGCAGCGCCGCCAGGCCATGCTGGCTGGGGGCTATATCAGCACTGGGAGCAGCCATGAGGCTGAGACCAGTGCTGGAAGTGGCCCCGCCGTCAGCGCTGGGGATGGCCCTGAAGCCAGGAGTGACCGGGGCCAGGAGTGGCCAGTGCCATCTCAGACCAGGAGCAGCCATGTGGCTGGGACTGTGCAGCCAAAATCGGCATGACCGGGACAGCAGCACATGGCCATAGCTGCTTCAGCATGGCTCACAATCAGCTTTGTTTGTTTAGTCACTTTTAGCCAGCCATGCTGCAGACAGAAAGACAAAAATGGCAGTAGCAGCTTTTCTTTTTCGGCGCTTCGCATGAAGAAAAGCGCTGAGTAAAGCCAGTGGCTGGCACAGCTCGTACAGTGTCAGCAGAGACCACGTAACCAGCAGCGAGAGGAGCAGCAATCAATCTCTCTCTGCTGCAGAGCCTGGATGAGATCAACCTTTCAGCACTGCAGAACTCAATGAAAACTGTTTCAATTGATAAAGCTTGAGAAAAAATGAATCTACAAACACCAATTCTCTCCCAAATAAAAAAAATGATAGAGTGAAGACATATGGGGAGAACAACATTGGACACTGAGGTCAATAAAGAAGGAGTAAAATTCGAGATGGGAGGGGATTGAGGAGATTCCTTAGTCTTGGGCTGAAATTCTTTTGTGAGGCTATGGTGAAGATATATTTGATATATCAGACTTTGTTTTTCCCTGTAATTCATGGAATGGATTGGGGGGATGTAGTGTTCTAACCACAGCCATGAGCAGAAGCACCAATGTTTAAATAAGTAGATGTTGCAGTAGCTATAATCCAATGAGAAGCTTGAACAGAGAGAGATAAGAGAGATGAGAAACCTTGCCCCAGGAATAGAAGAAAAAAACTCTGTTTCCCAGAGATGGATGAAGGGAACTTTTGTTTTTATGCTAGAACAGCTCATCCTTAAAATAGCACCCCAAGAAGTTGACATGGCCCATGAACTCAGCTGTGGGAAGGCTGCAAGAGATGGGAGGGACTTTCACACTGCAAACACATTTTTTTTTTCCCAGGCAGCTGATTCTTGTTTCTAGGCTGTAGGACTTGAATTTTAAATTGTTTGAGTTAACCTGTAAAGGCAATGATTACATTTATAGCTATGTCTTCCATAAAGTCAGTCAGTTCTGCTCATACACTGATAGTTTTGCTGATCATGTGTTTAGTATGTTGTTTGCTAGATGGCCATAACTGTAGCCCTGGGTGAAGGAAGTTTGGTCAAACACTAAAAATGGGATTTTTAAATGGACTATGTAAAGATTTTTGTTTTGTTTGAGATAGTTCTTTACCTCTATAATCATTCTTAAACTAGGGAAGAAACAAAAAATCTTGTATGTTGAGTTTTGTTCCAGACTGTTACAATTGTAATTTTTTTCTTAAATGCTGGAAAAATAAAACCACATATCTATAAATTTTTAAAAGCTTCAAGATATTTCTAAGCACCCAGTGTGAAAGAAATAAACTGATTCTGATGTACATATTCAAAGATTTTCCTTGCACAATCTATCTAAAGTAGAGGTAGCTAAAGTTGGCTGTTAAAAATAGAGGTACTCAACATTTTAGAAAGCTTGGACCAAATAACCCTCTACCCATTACAGAAAAATAGATTCGTGTTCTTGGGAAAGATCCTAGCCCTAATCAGGCAAAAACTTTCAGCACATGGTTAATGTTCATCCTTGCTACCACATGTGTATAACTGAGATCAAAGTTTTATTCGTGTACAAGTGTAGCAATTTTGGTTTGCCAATTTGAGTTTCCCGGCCAATGCATCAATTATGAAGTGGGTCTAATGCCGGCCAAATGCCCATGCACCCACTAGAAGTTATGTACTCATTTCCTGCTGTAGAATATGGACCAGGAGGAGGAGGGCAAAACAGGCTCAAAGCTTAAGGGTGCAAGCAAAACTTAACAGAATTAAAAATAAATTATAAGAAAATATCAGAATAAACTTTCAGAACACTTCTACTCCCCCCACACCCTCTTTTCTTTCCCACTGACAAAGCAAAGAGACAAAACCTGGAACTTTCAGTCAGTTTACCATCTTTAAAATAATCTTTCTTCAGTCCTCTTAGGGAGAGGAGTTTCTCTTGCCATGCCATGGAGACTTCTCTACAAGAAATAGTTCTCTTTGTTGTCTTGCACTGAAGAATTATTCCTTGAATATGTATCAGCAAAAAACCAATCAAGCAAGCAACCAAAAAACCCCCAAAACCAAAATCCCAAACATTTGTTGCTTCATATAAATCCTAGAATGCTGAGGTTATATATCAGAAATAGTAATAGGAAGGGCTTGATTTTTGACTCAAGTCCAATATATTCTTCCATCAACAGTAACTTTAGGTAGAAAAAGACATATTTATTAGCCTCTGGACTTGTGACCCAATTTAGTCAGCCTTGAGCTAAACTGATTTTTATGTCATTCCAGATATATTTTCTTTAAAAAGACCAATAATATACTTAAAAAGTAATGTAAACCTATAGAATACATTTCTTGAAGACAATAGCTTGTTTGAGTGTTTCCCCAGAGAAGATTTTGTGTGTTTTATGGCTTTATATCTGGCAATTTAATAATTGTCCTATGTGAAACAAACAAACAAACAAACAAACAAAACCAGCATGGTGACTTTTAATTCATGGCAGTAAAGAAGGCTACCAGGGGGCACTTACTCTGTGAGAAGGAGAGTTTTTTTCCAAATTTAGGCTGTAGTGGATTCCCAGGTCACCTATTCTGACCGGCAGTGAATTACAGGAGATTCATCATTTACAGATTGACCTTCCAGTCACCATTATTTGAATAGTGTGGGAAATTCACATGTATAAGTGTTTACATGTACCTTTGCAGAGTTCATAAATATTCATATGGCAGGTGTTTTTCCCCATTTCAGCCCAGCATCTGTCTGATCAAGTCTGTCTCAGCATGATAAAGCAGGAGAGTGCATATTATGGTAGGTGGTGCAGGTACAGATGGCAGGAGAATGAAGCTGGCAAGACACCGTGGTGCAGGAAGATGTTCCTTACAAATGACTGAACTCCTCCCTAAGAAGTCTCAACCCTCTCATACTCTATTTTTCTGTATCAATTGTGATGCAACTTGATAACTTAAAATTAATTATGTGCACATAATAATACTGTAAAGAAAAGAGTAATGGTGTGGGTCCAGCAGAGGACAATGAGGGTGGTAATTGGACTGGGGCATCTTTCTTGTGAGAAAGGATGAGGGAGTTGGCCCCATTCAGCCTTGAGAAGAGATGACTGAGAGGTGACCTCGTTAATATATATAAGTCCAAGCAGGGGAGTACCAAGAGGAGGGAGCCAGGGTCTTCCTGGTGGTGCCAGTCACTAGAACAAGAGGCAGTGAGCCAAAACTGATCCACAGGAAGTTCCACCTGAGTATAAGGAACTTCACCTTCACTGTGCAGGTGACCAAGCACTGAAACAGATTGCCCAGGGAGGGTATGGAGTTTCCCTCACTGGGGATATTCAGGAACTGACTGGACATAATCCTGTGTCAAGTGCTCTAGGGCGTTCCTGGGTGAGCAGGAGGTTGGACCAGATGACCCACTGTGGTCCCTTCCAACCTGTCCATCCTGTGATTCTGTAGTGAAAACATTTCTGAGACCACAAGAGACCTGAAACTTATCTCGTATAAGCACTATACCCTGCCCTAACACACTTCTAATTAAGCAATGAAGAGAGTGAACATTGTCTGCTTTGATTGACTTTTTTCAGCTACTTTCACTCTTATTGTGTTTATTCAAAATAATTAAATAGCTGTATAAGACCACAGAACTGTGTCTTTATGCTCAAATGAACAAAGAGAAGCAACAATTGTTTAACTTGGCAACTACTGTGTGGCAATGATGAATGTGGAAACAAAGATGCCAGAAGCAGGCATCAAAATGGAAGCTCTTTTTCCATCTATTTGCCTCTTCATTTAAAAGTGATGGATATGGGGGCATGGCATCAACAGAAGTTAATTGCATTGTCCTTAATAGGAACAGTATTACTTCTATTCATTCATGTGAGGGCTGCACCTTTGCTGTTCATGCAATGTGATGAATATTAGGAGCCCATCCTTGCAGAATGGGATTCCAGGAGCCTGTGGATTGTGCTGTGTACAAATGCATGAGGCTGGTTACCTGTGCCAGGTTAGTCATGCAGCTGAGACAGAGGGATTGGTAATGAGGGCTCACCCTACTTAGTCTCTGCACACAATGGGAGTACCTAAAACACTCTGTAGCCTGAACTGATACTCTCTGAACTATCTAGGAAGGAGCTAGATTGAATCTAGATGCTGTGTACAGATTTTAGCCTGAGACAATCAGTCTTGCTGACATGGATCCCTCTGACCTCTGTGTCAAAGTTTACTTGTCTCTGGCCAGCTTGGGGCAGACACAGGTAGAGAAGCTGTGTCTGCCTACACTATCCACATGTATATATATCCATCCTTCCATATATGAGAAAGAATATAAATGTATTGCCCTGTTACAGTAAAATGCATCCCCAGAGAGCACAGTTGAATGGGACGAATGTACGGAGTACAACTGACTCCATAGGAGTCTCCCTCAGGCCCTGGTTGTTTTCATAATTGCCTTTGGAAAGCAGCTGACAACCAAGGAGTGCATACCTGAGGGACACCACTTCTTTATATCACTTGTCATCCCTCTTTTACCCTCAGAGACCTCTTCATTCATTATCTTCAGTCTTGCCTAGCATACAGCTTTGGAGCCTCATCAATCCCAAAGACATGTTGTCCATAAACTGACAAAACAAAACCACTCTCAAGTATAGATTGAGTTTGAAAAATCTGCCTGCTGTGTAGCCCTAAATGCAAATATGAAACAACTGCAAAGATGAGCAGCCTTGTATGCTGTACCAGAGATACTCCAAAAATGTTTTTTCTCTCCTTGTGGGAACACGCAGCAGTCATGTGAATCCTGTGGGGACCTGATTCTTGTGTTGGCTGCAAAAGAAGGATTTCTGGATGAATTTTACAATAGTTAGAGCAGTTCTTCTTCAAATATAATTTTTACTTTCACATGTTTTAAGGTTTAAATAATGTCTTTTACAGTTTCAATTTCCATGTGCAAATATTCATCCAGCTTTTGATTTTTTCCAGAAATTCAAAGGAGAATGAGGTTTAGAGGGGGGACTTGTTTGCCCGAACATAGACACATGTCTTGGTCTGAAAAACAGGTGTTTGCCAGGGAGGGGAAGGGCCTCCCTCAGAATGGAGAATTCAAATCCCCTCCCTCCAAATTATTATAATTTAGAAAATTAAAGGGGCTTTCAGGCAGAGGTATGGGGATAGGAATAACAACTCTTTACTTTATAGTATGTATACTATACAAGGCAAACAGAACAACAGCTACAGCATTAATAATAAACAGAACCAGGAACATCGGGGCAGTCTGATCTCGGTGCTGCTGCGGGACTCTGACAGCACTAAGCTGGAATGGTGGAAAATCCCGGGCTGGTGGATGAGATCAGAAGCTCCGTGGTGGTGGCTGGAACAGCAGGGATGTCCTGGCAGGGCAGGGCAGGGCAGTGCGGGGACAGAGAGCAGGAAAAAGCCTCAGAGCAGTGCTGAAGGAAACGGCGGTGAGACAGGGCCGGCCCAGCTCCAGCAGGGCAGGGGGAGGCAGCTCAGAGTTCCTGGGCACATGAGCAGATGATGGTAGATTTCCCAGGACTGGACTTGGTGGTGACCTCTCACAGCAAGCAGCAGCCTGGCTGTCCTCCCTCCAATGCCAAGAGCAAGAGAGAGTAGCCGCCTTCAGCCCATCCCTTATCTGCCCCAAAACTCGGGTGATCTTCCCCTTCCTGACTTTTGGGCACCTCTTTGTTTTGGTCAAGCACCCATAAGTACCCAGCAGTTAGTCTAATAGCAACTTATGGGGAAAAATTCTATAAGTAGAAAAGAAACAAATCTAACCCCCAACAGCATGCATCTAGCATGACTTGAGATGCCTTGGATATCTTGGACATCCAGGCTGGCAAATAAGCCACAGATCTGAACTCTTCTGGAGCAACAGTTTAGAATATCTGAGAGCACGTTAACTTGCATGCAACATTCATCTTCTTGCTGTCAGCATAAACCTCTGGATTCTCTAGATAATACCATAGGTAGTTAGTACTGATACCAGTGTCTGTATTCTAGATAGTTAAATTGATTGAGTTTGGGGTTTGCTGGGGGGGGGGGTGTTGTTTTGTTTGTTTTTATTATATAAAATATGCTTTTCTAGCTGATTTTTGAATGCACATGTGATGGTGAAATTATGGGTGCCTTAAATCACTGCCTAGGTCTCCACGGTTGTTATTTGCAAGGTGAGACCTATGGTAGTACCTCATTGCCTGTTTCAGAAGTCACATGTGCTGTTTGTTTGCATTGCTCCCTTGTATCCATTGTTAGTTGTACCTGTGTATTGTTTTATCCCATAGATAATCTCAGTGCAGGTTTTTGTTGCATACACAGTGTGCTGGAGAACTGTATTTTTATCTAGTGATGAAAAGAAAACCAACAAAAGTATCCAGTCTATGTTATGCAGCAGTGGCTACATCAGCTACTCTGTACATATGAAGCAAAATCATTACAAGGCTATCAGCACACAGCAGTTTAGTTCACAGCCTGGAGATGGTGTAAAAAAGAAGATTGACTAAATCATTGATGCTTTACTGTGCAAAAGCTCAGGAAGAAACTATCTCTTTTCTCCTCTCCTTCCTCCTTATCTTCCAAATAAACCAACCTATCAAAATATGAATAGATGACCATAAGATAAAGGGGGAAAATGCAAAACATAAAAAAACCCCAAAAATTTTGGGAAAGTGGATTAGCTGAGAAGGAAAAGAGTTAAGCATCTGACTACTGCTCAATAGAAATGGAAAAAATATTAGCAAATGACAGTTAAAAGGTCAGAGTTTTCATTGTCTTCTTTTGCAACAGTCTGCACTGAAAAGGTTAATTTTAGTCAGATAGCTAGCTTAAAGCTGCAAGCTAGATAACCCAAAAAATTACCCTATATCGTCTCAGTGATGGAAGGTCTTTCAAACCTGCAGGTAGGTACTTTTGAAAATCTGAAGGAGCTGGAGCCAAGTTTCCAGAAGACCAGAAAATTGACAAAAAATATGCCTGTCTTTTTCAAAGGGAAATCTCCCCCCCTCCGCTGTCCCAAGACAAGGAATTATAAGATTAGGTACTTTTCATTTCTACAAAGATATTGAAATATAATGAAGTAAACCTTGTGTAAACACCTAGAAGATAAGAGAAAGAAGACTTTTAGCAAATACTTTGTCAAATATATATCAAACCAATCTAATGCAGCCCAGTAGCAAACCCTCTGTTACAAAGTGTCTTATACCTATCTTATTTACAATTTTTGAAGACAAACTAGGAAGATACACAACAGCTCTTAGGCTGCTGTTGGAAAACTTCTTGGAGAAAAACTATTGAATATTCATTGTCAGGAGTTTAGAATATATCGGGGGGGAAATGGTGCAAGTCAAACAGGGCGTATTTCCTTAAGAGGACAAACCTGAAGACAGAAGCTGTAGATTGCACCAATACAGGGTAGAGGAAAACTGGCTGGACAGCAGCTTAGTAAGTGGCACAAGGGATTACAGAGGCACATAAGGCAAGCATGAAGCAGTATTGTTTTGCCACTTGCCATACAAGGTTTGTCCTTGGATGGATAAGGAGAGTTACTTTTTGTGAGAGATGCAAAATGGCTGTTCCTGTTCGATCCTGGTAACATCTGAGTGGACTTGTGAGGAGTCTATACTACTTATTTTCAGTAAAATATACATAAGTGGAAAGAAGTGCATAGCAAGCATGATTTAGAAAATCCTGTGGCTGAGGAAAAGCTAATCGAAGCCATGGATTTCTTTAGTTAAGGAATGATATGACTTAAGGCAGACATGGGGCCACTTTTTAAGAAATTAGTTATAAAAAAAAGGGAATAAACTCTTCTCTGTATTTTATGAAGAAAAGGACAAAAAGTCATAAGTCTGTAAACATCTGTCAAGACTGTATAGCTATAGCTGAACCTGCCTTGAGGAGTGATGGGGAATGGATGATCTAAGTGCTCTCCAGTCCCATGGTGTGAAAACTATAGCTCTGTATCTATATCTATATTGAGTAAAACCAATTTATTTATTGTTGATGGTTCAGTTCTCAAGTATTTCCATTTAAATGTAATTTTTTCAAGCATAGATAATTGGCATATCTATGAAGCATGAATACCTTCTTTTTTTCATCTGTCTTAGAGAATAAGTATATGGATTGAGTAAGTCATCACTCCCTCATCTTATCTCAGTTGGACATGACCAGAATCAGTGCAAGAAACTGAGTCAGGTCTTTAGAAAGGCTTCAATTATTTTGGATTGATTTCATTTTAAGGTGTTACAGTCACTCTGTGATTAATGGGTCTAGTCATGGTAAAATTTTTTCAGTAGAGCTGTCACAGGCAGTCCATTTTTAAAGAGATTTTGTTGCTAATAGACCAAGAAAGAAATTAGTTATAACTGTTGACATTTCTACATATATTTGCCCACCAAAGCTTCCTACTGAAACAGAACAGTGTTATCAGCCCCTTTGGGTCATGGGGACTGCATTCTTGCCCTCACACATTACATTGTGCCTCACTGATGCCGTTTCACCTTGAGGGCTCAAAATCTCTGTATTGGCTGAGTCAAAATGGGAACTTGAATTCGCAGTGCTTATATGTTCAGTTACTGAATATTAGGTATGTGAATTTCTCAGGATCTCCTGCTGGAGTACCACATGTGGCATCTGGAAGTTGACTGACAGAAGGAGAAAGGGGTCTCTGTAATCACCAAGACATGCTCTTGGCCATTCCCACAGACAGTTCATTTCTGAAGCAGCACAGGCAGACAAAACCTCAATAATACTTGAAAATTGCAGGACTTGTAACAGTCTGTACTGATTCTGGGGATTGTCTTGACCCGAGTGCCCTTGGCCTTATTGAACTTCATGAGACTTTTCACCTCGTGGATCCCCTGGAGGACTCAGGCCTCATTTGTTCAGTAGCAGATTTTTTGGTGGCTGCTCCACATAACTGATATGCCAGTTAGTGGAGAAGAAAAGGATGTTTGAGTAGCATGTGTGTTATTTTTTTACAGCTTCTAATTACTCATGAAAGCCTAAGATAGGAAAAGGATTTAAACTACATCTTTGTTCTTTCAATTTTGAGTTAGCCTAAGTGGGGCTTATCTGCTGAACTCTTGACTTCTAAAAATGTAGCTGGTTATTTAGACTCTACTGAAAAAACAGAAAGGATGTCTGAATAAGGTAATTTTTCTCATTTATCTTAGATGCCTGTCCTGAGTTTCAGTGATTTTCTGTGTGAAAGTATCCACAGGTTAATATTGTGGGATGGCAGATGACAGACATTGTAAGCTAAAATTCTTGAGCTAGGCACACATAGCACTTGCTCATTTTTTTATTAATTTTTTGTCCTTTTTTAACCACAGCCTCAAAATCACAGTCTTGATTTGCCTTTGTCCTCTTTTTATTCTTTATTTTTCTTCTGATGCTTAAATATGTTTCCTATTTTTAAGGTTCTCCCAAGATCTGCATTAAACTGGAATATCAGTTGGGTAAGTTCTGTGTGATAGTAGAAATAGCATCCCAGATGAATCATATCTGACATACATTAAAATTATGCAGAAACATATAACTAAATTATGACTAATACAGGAATGACACACTGTCTGACAACTCAGGCAAACATAAGTCACTACCTATAAATGGAGAAGCTAGAATCAGCTGAAAAGCAGTTAACTCTTTCAACCTGAAACAACAAAGCCCATGTTGGTCTTTACCAAACTGAATGTAACACAGAGTGGGTATGATTTGCTTGGGTGTGGATGAGGAGAAACATGAGCTCTTGGCCAGTGAGTATTGTGGGTACCTGCCTGTAGCACCAACTCAGCCTATCCAAGGTGCCCAAGGTGCCCTGGTCCCTGCCAAACAGGGAGAAATTCTCAGGCTTTAGTGTGGAGGCAGAACTGTGAGGTTCATAAATTCTTATTGGCCCTGCAAGGAACAGGGCCACTGTGCTGTAGTGCTGTGCTAATTAGCCTTCTCTGAATTAATTAACAGACTCATAAACTGAGCTCAATCAAGTGGTCCTTTTGCCTCCAAGTCCTGGAAGATGCTCATTCAGAACCCATTCTGGGGTCTTTGGACAGAACACTATTAGGCCTTACAATAACATCCTTCAAAAGGCCAGTCTCTAACTTCCTTCAGCGCCACCAGAGCAATCTGCACTCAGGCAACACAGTCCTGCAGAGTGATGTGGTCACAGGCAATGGTGCCGTGAGGGTCAGGTGCATCGAGGTGGGTCAGGGAGCGTGGCAGTACCTGCAAGAGCTGTTGGTACCAGGACAGCACTGACACTGACGAGTGACTGAGGAGTGCCTGCAGCACAGCTGTCTCCAGCAGCGTGAAAACACCAGGCAGCACTGGAGACAAAAGCTGTGGCTCTGCTCTTCTCTTTTATGCTGTGTGTTGATCTTGCTTGGCTCCAAAGGAAGCAGTTTTAGCAGCAGCAACAAGGTCTACACTTTCTCAACATTTTTAGTCCCTGAAGGTAAGAAATTAGTCTTTTCAAATACAGTCACACAGGAGCTTTTCTTATAAAACTTCTAACTAAAAAGCAAAAGGATTAAGGATATCATTAAAGTAAAAACTGAACTTAATACCTTATATCATCAAAGCCTTAACCATTTTCATTTTCTTCCTTTCTTCTGCTACCAATAGGACTTTTTCCAGTGGTAGTTGTTGCTGTGGAATGAAGCAGAAAAAAACCCCACTTTTCAAAACCCTGCACCATTTTCACCTGTTTGATGCTGTATTTAGCTTTTGTGCTATCTCTGTTGTGACTCTGTCCCCTTACTTCTGTTAGAGTAGTCCAAGAACACTTGCAAATCCTGGAGCTGAACCTGCAGCTCTCAAGATGCTTTACAGCCAAACACAGTTCCCTGTAGCCATGGACAGAGCAGCATGAGAAGGAGGACTATTATCCCAGAGTTATTCAGAAAAAAAATTATAGGAAGAAATGTAGATTTTCATTCCCAAGCCGGTTCAGAGTGACTAACAGGTGACATTTGCTGTGCTGCGGACTAAATTTTTTGAGATGACTTTGAAGTTTCTGCCCAAAAAATGAGGGAGGACACCTTTGGATACAATTTTATGAAATCAGAGAGCATTCGAATAGGCATTTGAATGTTAAGTTTGACCAGCAGCAGATCGCTTCAATCATCAAAGTTTGCAAAGTGTTCTCTGAAGTATCACAGTGGTGCATGTGACTTCTGAATTTTATATTTGCTCTTTGGCAAGTAATTTTCTTCTTTATTTTCTGAAAATCAATGTCTCATACCACCTCTCAGGGGGCACATCTTCACAGGGCAAGGAAAGATGAAGTTTTAATGGCTTCTGTGCAGCAAGTGTGGCAGAGCTTATTATTATTCTCTCACAGGGTGCATTGGAAAGTAACACTTAATAAAAAGGACCACAGGAAGTCAACATCAAGTGGTACCTTTTTATTAAATAAGAAGCATCTGTGGTTTACACAATTTGGGACAAATGAAGCTCAGTCTTATATTTGTTTATTGCTTTTGAATCCATCGCAGAAGACATTACAGACCTGCTTAAGGTCCTAAGTACAGACAGACATCCAGATCCACCATGGGTTCCTGATGCAGTGCGGCAAGTGCCAGGTATTCAGGACTCATATGTAAAGCAGGGGCATTGGGTGTGCTTGAATAAAATAGCCCTATCTGGGACTATATGCATTTTCTGTAGGAATGCCAGGCTTTTTTTTTTTTTTTACCTGAGATCCACAATCCTGTTTGTATCTACAGTCTCGCTGGCATCAACACATAGCCAAGATTTTTTAAAATTAAAGAAATAATTAAGTGTCATATTGCATTCCAGCTCTAAAAATATAGGTGAACGAGGAGCATTCATTTTTTGAGTAAGATCTTTAATCTCTGCAGACAGTGGGGTAGAGGTGATTCATATGGAGAGCTGTTCAGTTCAGAAATGTTATTTTAAATTTAGTGAGGTGAACAGGTCTCTTTACTTCAGTGAAGTGTGAATTGCTTCTAAGCTGAATTTAGTTGCTCACTTGTAGATGTCCAGTGCTCTTCTGGCCAGCTCTGAGGCATCCTGCCTTATCTCCAGATAATGTTGCAGGATGTGTGTGACACTCATCAGTCCTGGGTAATACCTGCCTTTCAGCACTCTCAGGTGCTCATCCCAGAGTACCAAATGTAGGCAAACAACTCAAGCTGCCTGTTGGCTACCACAATTGCTTAAACAGCCAGGGTATAAATCATCTGCAAACTATTAGATAGTCAACTAACAACTTTTTAGGAACTATGGGAAATCCCACTGGGTCTCCAAATGTCCCAAAGGCTCCATCCCTTCACCACCACCCACACACACAGATTTTTCAGAGGCTGTAAGGTAAATCATATGGCACTAGTTTTCTGTTTTATCAGCTATATGATCCTGGTTCATGTGCTGTAGGCTGGCATGGAAGAAACCTAAATCTAGGGGTCTGAATTTCAGTCTGAATCCCACCTGAAGTTGTGTTGGTTTTTTGTATGGTTGTTGTTTGTTTTTTCAAAACCTGGCTGAAAGGAGTACCAGTGCTGTTCTTTTCTGAACAGAAGTGCCTCCTCCTCACTTCTATATGGCTGCCATCTCTGATCCTCCCTATCCATGTTATTGTTCTGGAATACAAAGTTTTCTGTTTTGAAGAACTGGAGTGCTGTTCTCCCTGTTCTCCATGTTCCGCTGATGCAGAGAGTTAGCCACAGGCTGCAGTAAAAAGCAAATTGTAGTTTCCACTGCTATAGACCTTGGATAGGTTGTACATCATGTACAGTACATGCTGACACTTCACTAGAGAGGCAATAGTTGGTGGCTTGGGTTTTCTTCCCTGTTGAAGTACAACAACAGCTGGGAGTTGAGGAACCTGCTGCCTCTGCAGATATTTTCTATTACTGCAGAAAATTCTCTGCTGTAATTGTGATGTGGTCCATTGAGCATGTGACTTGGTGAACTTCCACCTTTTCCAGTTAATCCTCCAGAAGAGATCAGAAGGGTAACTTGAAGCTGTTGCTTCACTGTCTTTGCGGGCTGAGCTGAAAAAAAAAAAAAAGAAAAAAAAAAAAGAAAAAAAAAAAAAAGAAAAAAAAAAAGAAGGGGGTGGGTTTGAAAATATTTGAAGTATTTGGGACACATTTTGAAACTTAATTTTCAAAATGAAGGCTAGACTGCAATGTAATCAGTTCAGCCCAGGGGTGAGATATGCAACTGAGAGTTATTAAAAACTGCACTGTTTCAGTTGATTGCAGGACATATTAGGGCATTTTATAAAGCTGTAAATGTCTTCAGGAGTTTCAGATACTTTGTGAAGAGGAAAACTTTTGCTTGGAACCATTAGATCAGTAAGCCTGAAATATTTAATTCAAAGCAACTCAGACTCAGCATAGTTCCCAAACAGATTTGGGAGCCGAAACAGATTTGTGCCTATCCCAGAGCTATAGATGCTCTGAACATCAGGGTCAGTGCCTTGGAATCCCACCAACAAATCTGCTGTGGGCAGGAGAATACTGAAACCCCCTGCAATTGCTCTCATAAATCAATGTTTTGCTGTCATAAATCAATCAAACTGCTATTTTTAGGCAAACTGACAAGAATGTCATATTCACAGAATAGTTGCTGGCTCTGGGGAATTTCTGCTTCATTGTAAATTTTTATAAAAAGTTGGTTTTGATCTGATTTGAATTTGAACCTTAATTTGAATTAAGATTGTATGCTGAAAACATTCTTGTGCACTGAAACTTCTTTTTTATTGGCCATTCTGTGTCAGGAAATCATACTCGAAAAGGGCACTCTGATTACAATTGAATTTAATGATACCTCTGCTTTTACCAAGCCATGTCTGCAGCTACCAAGCTCTTAGAATCAGTGTGCATTCACTTATTTATACTGGATAATCCCCTCCTATTTGTCTTATTAAGTCCCCCAGAGTGAGCTACAGGTAAAGGAAAGTAATTAGTTTCTTTCCAATGGCACATCTAAAAACATGTATTGAAGAAAAAGTGACTGAATATGCTTTTCATGAATTTTATTAAAAGAAATAAGCAGGAATCAATTCAAAGAGGACACAATACTTAAGCCTTCTACAAGTACTTCTCAATCACTTAAGACTTCGTAAGTACAGATATCAAATTACGGTCAAAATGAAATCATGAAAAAATTTATCAGAACCACTAGCAGGTTCTAATCCTCAGATTAGTTAAACTTATCAAGTGAACACTGCAAATAATCACTCCTAAAACCTAAATCAACAATTTCAGTGAGATAACCATTCATTGAGTTCCAAAACACGATGTACCACAGATGTGGCATAAATCTTTAACTGGGTAAATAATTTAGCTTAAAACAAAGTGAGCATAAATCTACAGTACCATCTCAGAAGTCAATTAATGTTTTTTTCTTGGAAGTTCACCACCAAATACACATGCTAATCAGCTTGCTCTTTCTCGCCTCTCTCCCAGGGATTATAAATGCTACAAAATGTTTTGATGAGCACATATTTCAGTGGTTTTGTCACAGATTCACCACTGAGATAAAGCCAGGAAAATCGCAATGTTTGTTTGGAGGAGAGGGTGTTCTAGTTTAGTATGGAAATATTCTCTGGTACTTTCCTACTGAATTTGCGTAATTTTTAATTATGGAATAAATACAAGCAGGGATATAAGCAAGCCCCAAACTTAGAGAACAGCCTTTTCCTCCTCTTTTCATTGCTGTGTGCCATAACCACTGGACTTGGATTCTTTTTTGTTTATTGATGGGAATTCCCAGAACTCATAATAACGTTATTTTTGCTTGCACAACAGCCATCTACCAATAGGTGGCAACAGAGGGGGTCCTTCATCAGACTCCTTTCCCATTTGATGGTGGAAGAGTGATGTAAATTACTCCAAGGAACTGGGGATTTTGAACCTTTCTGCTCTAAGAGGTGGAGATGGGCAAACAGCACCTGCACATTCAGCTCAGGAACACTGAGGAGTGGGTTTTCAGCTCTGAGTTTTGAATGGCACGACTGCCCTACAGGCCCAAGTTATGCAGTGGAGCAAAAATTTCTGACCTGTTCCAGGATGTAGAATTTAGCTGCAGATTTTGCCCTCAGTAACTTTAAAACATCAGTCTTTTACTGAATCTGGCTCAAGGTGGTTATGAATGAAAAGGTTACCAAAATTATCAACATCGTGACAACCACAGAAAGCTGTATAATACTGAAACTCTTGTATGAACTTAAATTTTAAGTGAAAAATAAGTTTAAAGAAAGCAAAGCTGCTCTAGGATAGGTTTTTGTCAGGTCCTGGTGCACCACTCCAAATGAAAGTGAGTTTTTATCTCTGTGATGTTTCTCTCACCAAGGCTTCAGTTGAAACTGCTCAAGATCCACAGTCCTTGAAAGAAATACTTGAAATGAGAACAGAATGACTGGCTTCAGGTGGGAAATTTGTATTGTATTCCTGTCACAAGAGCAGAATGCTCTAAATACGAAGTGTGCCATCTTTGTGAATAATACCAGCAAAGGAAACAAACCTCAGTCCTACTATACCAACCTAGATGAATGACATCTGGCCCTGTACAGATGTTAATTTAAATACATCTAATGGTTTGTTCCTGACTTTTTAAAAAGAATTAGCAATCATAAGGCAAAGAACATCAATTAGCATTTACCTGAAAGGTTAAGATGTATCTTAAATCTGAACTGCAAGTACTTATCTAGGAAAGATTTTTGATGGAAAATGACCGAGAAAAAGTAACAGACTGAGGCAGACCTTTCTGACTGCAAACGTTACTTAGTTTAACTAGACTTTCATTTCAGGCTTGATTCTAGTACTTATCCAATCACAGCTCTCAGTCCTCAGTGCCAGAGTGTATTCTCAAATTACCGTTGTCTGATGCAAAAGACAGATGGAACAGATACCTCTGCAACGATGAGAGAAGTGGAAATGCTTTGCCAAAGACCAGCTTCTTCCCTGTCATGTAAGCTGGAGCATGTGCTAACACAGATGGACAGAGTAGCAGCTGGAATGCCTTCGACTTCCCCAGAAGATGCTCTTCAGCTACCAAATGTTGCATAACAGTTAGTAGGTTTTGGCTGATAGAGTGGTGCACCAGGACCTGACAGAAATCCATACTAGAGCTGCTTCAGGTAACCTCTCAACTATGTTATCCCTGCCATGATCTGCCACCAAAGTAAGTTCCATCTCACTCGATGCTTATGGATCTCCAAAGCAGCTGCAGCCCCCGATGGCAGACACTTACTGAGATGCTGTTCCTTGTTCTTCAGTCAAAGAAGGCCACATGCAGAAGATGTTCCTGCTCTTGGGCTTCCTGTTCCTACTCTCGGTGGTAAGGAGGTGGTGTTAATCCTTCTGGGTAATGTTTGATGCCTTGGAGGCACATCTCCCAGATGCTAATTACAGCCATGTAATTTCTTTCCTGTGCCATTCTGCAACAGAGACTTAGTAGCGATGCATCTACCAGCTGAACCAAGATGTAGATTCAACAGCCAGGATTACCACAGGCTGTAAAATAAACATACTTTTTTTTTTTTTTCCTAGCTATATGGCAAAGCAGTTTATATCTGTCAGATTTAACTGAGAGACTGGTGAAACCAGAAGAGCAATGATTCTGGGTACCATCAGAATAAAAGACATGAATTTTGAGCAGTTTTACTGCAATGTTTAATGAACAGATTGTCCTAGGATTTAAAACATTATTAATTAAGGACCTCAATTGCCATTAAGCACTATTTGTCTTGTTATTATAACCGTTGCCTGTAAATGGAATCATTGCTAAGAGTCATGTTCCATGCCACACTGAGTCAGAATATTTAGGAGTAGAAATAAAACTAAGTAGTTCAACCTCCTCCACTGGTTAGAAAGAAAACACAGTTATTACTATAAAAATGACAGCACCAAGAAAGGACTGCTAGTCAGGGTGTTTTTAAAAGGTTTTTGCTACAAGAAAAAAACATTATGAAGTCATTAATAGCTATTAGAAACTTTCATATTTCAATTTTATAGTAACACTTGGACAGTCTTCTGCAGAGAGATAGAAAATGTCAATTTGCTATTGCTCAGTCATTTTAAGCCACAGTTTCCTTACAACACAATTTAGCTCTTAGCTGCACAAGTAAAAGGAAGCATCTAACCTTTAAATTGTATTTAAGTGAGTATCCTGTGGAGATAAATCAGAAAGGAAACTATAAAATCCAATCCTGATAATGGATTGCTAGACCAGTTGTTCTCCAACAAATTTTGAGGCCACCATGATGTTGGCTATCATTTGGACAGTTACTATCTGATTGCTGTTTGGAGGTATATACATTTTCTCATACCAGAGAAGGTTTAAAGAAGTTAATAACGGAAGCTAATTAACACTCACCTTTGCACTGAAGTCAGAAACAATTTTAAACGTTAGAAACATACCCTGAGTTTGCATATATCAGTCAGAGATAAGAGAAGATAATAATATGGCTGAAGGAACGAGTGTTGGCTAATATATAAACCAAAGTAGTTAGTTTCTACCAGAGCTATGTGGAGATTCATCTCAAAAAGCATCAGGTGGCCAGGAGACATATATAAATTATTGCTGGTCTGCAAACCTCACTTTGTGGAGTTCCTGTGTCTCAAACCTATGATATTTTTTGTCTGTTCCTTGTGAAACAGTGATCACAACAACCAGAACCCATGCAGTGACCGCATTATTTCACTGGTATAGGTGCAGTAGTAAAAAAAAAAACATGAGTTAATTTCTTTTTCATTTACCTTGAGAAGAACTCATGAATGGTTTCCACACCAGGAGTCTTTGGGAAACACAATAAAGGCTCTATCACAGAACAAAATGTCAAAAGATAGGACAGCAAATTAAAAAAAAGAAAAAAAAAATTCCCAACTCTTCATGGTGTTCACCCAAGAGCTCTCAAAATGTTGAACATCTGAACTGATGCACAACTGTAAGTTTACAATTGCTTCTGTATTACAGTACCAGGCTGCTGTGGGACCACTTTTGGACAGGATTCCAGTTAGGTACAATGAAATACTGATCAATAAGCCTATATGAGGAAGAAATTATATGTATGAATTACTTGGGAAAAATCACATGGATTTTGTATAGGCAAGTCCCATCTAACAGAGCTACTACACTATGCTGAAAATGAAGAATATGGACAAAGAAGATCTGTTTGCTGTGTGTATTTGATTTTATAAAAGCATTTGGATCAGATTCCTCTCCAAAAGCTCTTAAAATTATCATAAAATAAGGGAACATGCCCTCATATTGATAAAGGGGAATAAGTGCTCTAGATTCAAATTTAAGGAAGTAACCAGTGACAAAAGCTGTCCAGGGTGAAAAAGTTTAGGGTAAATCTAGGTAAAAAGATAATAAAGAGTAGCAGAAGACTCTAATGACATGGCATGGATGCTAAAATAGCAGGTGAAAATCAGTACACATAAAATATGTTCAAAGCTTCCAGAAGAGCTGCTGCTAACTTAAATAGATACAGACTGCTCAGCCTGAAACAGACAACTGACAAGAGGTATATGATGCAGGTCTGTAAAACATTCACTGGCATGGGTCAGGGGTATAGGAAACGATTCCAGTGTAAGAACTATACAGCCTTCAAGTAAGCCAGCAGGAGCCAAATTCAAGAGTGAAAAGGAAGTGACTCTCCAGGTAATACATAGTTAAACCAAGGATTACAGCCAAGTACTGAAGGTACTAGCTTACTGTTCTTTAATAAATTATCAAATGACATTATGGGAGAAGATCACACAGAATGACCTGAGATACAAAGACCCCACAACACCTTCTGATGCTCCCTGGGTCACAGATTCCTGCAGGGTTGGAAGGCTGCCAGGAATGAGAGGAGGGAGTGAGGCAGCAGTAAGTAGGCAGGCACTGTCCCATCTCAGGAGGTGGTGACCAGCCTGCATCATGCCAGGCAGTGTGCATCAGTAATGAGTGATTAGTAGGTGTACATAATTCCAGTATATGAAGATGCAGATAAGTAGCTACAATGACCTATTAATATATTCAAATAATTTCAGAATTGCAAGCTATTCTACTTTTACACCAGCCTTTGGTCTTATCAGCATTTTGTTGACCTCTAAATTTTTTTTTTCCAGTGAGTCTACTATAGTAAAGAACCCTGTATTTCTCATACTGGCTTGCAATTGAGAATATGGTGTTTTTTTGTTTTTAACAGTTGACACAAACTCGAATGAAGAGTGTTCATTCAAAATTAACAAAAATCAAGAGCCTTTACTGAGTTAAAGACAGACTGTTGCTTCCTTATAATCACCTTCAGAAAGCCCTTGGTAAAGACATGGTAAAGTTTGAAGATATTTCCCAGACAATATTACATTTTTATTAGATTTTGTCAATTAATTTTATTCATCAGAGACAAGAAACATAATATTTCTCCAGTTGGTTGCCCCTATTTGCAAAAAATAGTAATCTGGAAAGTATGTAATAGAAATCTCTTTTTGCCTAGTTCTATCTGAGGGGAGAATCTTTGGGATTATCTGTTAAAATATTTGTTCCCTAATAGTACATCTTCTACTCGATTAGTTTCCAGTGATACCAAGAATGACATTTGCATATTTTTTTGGTGAAAACACAGACCTCAGACTAAGAGATTTTCTGACCTAGGTTTTCATAGATATTCAGACTAAATCTTCTGATTATTAAGGGTAGGGTAAAAGTTGCAGCAGCTCCCTGTTGTGACTGCCTGAATGCTCCTAACACTCATTTCCAGAAAACAATTATTTTCACAGACCTGCTTCTCTCATCTTTAAGTTTGGTAGAATCATTCAGCACATGTTTTGAATGTGTTCAGCTTGCTTTCACATAATGCCTTTTTTGTGTTGCTGTTGGTTATATTTCATCTTTCACTGGTTCTCTCTTTCCATCACAGAAGAAGTGGTACCTTGTTATGTCATTACCTAACAGTCTCTTCTAACAGTCTCTGAGCTCTTGAAATACTCATCACACACTCATGTGGTTTATCATCTGCTCCTTTTACCTAACAATTCTGACACCCTTTTGGCCAGTCATATTTAGACTTTTAAATCTGTTTTCTCAAATTAATGCTTTGCCTGTAAATGCAGCTAAAATTAGGATTTCGATCCTAATATAAAATGATGGCTCAACAAGAAGAAGAGGAAGTGCTAGAATTACAAATAAAGACTACAATATTTAATTAATCTACTACTCAGTTTCTGATGATTTTACAAGAGCTAAACTAGGTTGGCACGGAATAACATATGTTCAACCACTGCACCCAGGCTCCAAAGATATTGCAGCTGCACTGTAAAAAATATAGTATGTGGGCTCTCCCCAGATGCAAATATAATGTAAATGTGAATTTATACAAATAGAAGCTATGTGCAGATTTCTGTGTGCAATCTTATTCCTTCCAATTCTAATCAATGTGATTCTGTTGGATGAAAACCATGAACAGTGGAGCCATTAAACACAGAAAAAAGGGTCACCAGCATATCTGACCTCCACAGTGCCAACAAAGATAAAATGTGACAGCAGTAATTCTGGATGCCACAGGATTGCTGACTGCAGAGCCTTCATGCCTCATAATAATCCCGAGATACATAATTCCTTTGCAGCACGAAGGAATTCCAGCTGCTCCAGCCACTAAGTCAGATTCATCAGGATACAAAAATGTAATGCCCCTATGTAAATGGCATGGGAATAAACAAATGGAGTTATAGATGTGCACGCCTGCAGGGCTGTGATCTTATTGGCATCATGGAGATATAGTGGGATGGCTCCTATGACTGCAGAGTTGGAATGGAAGGATACAGGCTCTTTAGGAAGGACAGGGTGGGGAGATGAGAAAAGGGTGTCACCCTCTATGTCAGTGAGGAGTGTGTGGAGCTCTGCCTGTGGACCGATGGGGAACAGACTAAAACCTTATGGGTCAGGATTAAAGAGAGGGCAGGGACAGGTGACATGGTACTGGGGGTCTGCTACATGCCACCAAACAAAGAAGACTGAGCAGATGAGACCCTCTGCAGACAGATGTGAACAGCCTCATGTTCACAAGCTCTGATCCATGTAGGGGACTTCAATGACCCCAGTGACCCTAGTATCTGTAGGATGGACAACACAACAGATGTAGTGGTTTGAGTGTCTTTTCTGCTGTTAGATAAGATTAAGAGAAAAGCAAAGCAGGCTCAAACTTGGAAGGTGTAAAGATATTAACACACACTAAAAGAAGAAAATGAGAATCTAAATGAAACTTTCAAAAATACTTCCCCCCCACCCCCCAAACTGTCCACTTTCCTACTGACAACATAAAGAGACAAAACCTGTGATTTTCAGTTTCAGAAATGAGTATTTCACCTGTCAATTTCACCACTTAAAAATAGTCTTTCATCCATTCTTAGGGAGAGGAGCCTCTCTTAGAAGTACCATGGAGATATCGCCACAAGAAACAGTCCTCTGGTGGCTCCCATGTCACAAATCTGTAGCTGCCCAGAAAAACTCAGCAAACTGTGATTTCCCCTCTCATTAGCAGCTTTCCCATTAGCTGCGCTCATGAACTATATCAGCTTATTTAGGGTACTGTTTAAGGGTGCCTCTTCTGATACAAAAAAAAGGCTCCTTTTCCTCTAATCTCCAAAATCATCTTCATCTCAAGGAAAAAGGTCTCTTTTTCCCTGAGAGCAAAGAGCTTCATATCACTTTCTCTTTATCATCCTCTGTTCAAAATTTTCCCTTAAATCTCAGTTATATCAGTCCACAATTTCAACTAGAACTCTGCATCCCCCTAAATAGCATTCATATATTACAGGGAAATTTAACATTCTCCATGGCCTCACAAGAGAAGTCCAGCCTAAAATGGCAACTCGTCAATCCTTTCTCCCAATTAGGACTTAACTCTCTCTCTTCACTGACCTCAGTTCCATGCTGTATCTCCTTACAGCTCAATCATTTTGACTGTTCTCACTCAGAGAAGGACGAGTGCATTTGTAAGTCTCATCTGTCAAGGAAAGTGTTAACATCTCCCAGGTCTGCAGAAGGCCACTTTTTGGTCTCAGCTGCCTGATCTCTCGAGCGGCTGGGCTTCTCCCCCTCCTTTTCCTCTCTGCCTGGGAGTCACCGGTGGGGGAGGGAGGGCTCGGCCCCTGCAGTGTAGCAGTAGGATGTTTTACAGCTGCTGGAAACCCGATCCGGGCTGGGACAGGGGCATATTCTCATGCCCTCCCCTGGCCGGGAGTCACCAGGCCAGGCGGGCCTCCTGTGAAAAGCCTGGGCTGTCCTGGGCAGGCTGGGCCGTCCTGGCCCCCCCGCAAGGAGAGAGCTGGGTGGCCTTCTTACCTCCTCCGAGGCTGGAAGGAAAAGGGCCGGCTTGGACACAGTCAGGGCTTTATATGTGCATTCCCAAAGTTGCATCCAGCTTCCTCACAATATGTCAGTATCTAAGAATTAGCTGCTTATCTTTTCCAAAACAATTCCAAAGTCCTTACAGGGAGTTGTTTCCCTTTAACTAAAAACCTAGCTGTGTTAATCCATGACAACGGGGCATAAGCAATTCAGAAGTTTCATAGACTGTGTTGCTGATAACTTCTTTCTCTAAGTGCTAGACGAAACAATGAGAAGAGATGCTATGCTGGAACTTGTTTTGACCAACAAGGAGGTGGTGGTGTGGAATGTGAACTTCAGGGACAGCCTTGGCTGTAGTGACTGTGAAATGGTGGAGTTCAAGATCCTTATGGAAGCCAGGACGGTGCACAACAAACCTGGACTTCAGAAGAGCAGACTTAGGCCTCTTCAGAAAGCTGTTCAGTAGAGTGCTGTGAGATAAAGCCCTGGAGAGAAGAGGGGCCCAAGAAAGCTGGCTAATATTCAAGAATCACCTCCTCCAAAATCAGGAGCAATGCATCCCAACAAAGAGGTAGTCAGACAAAAACTGTCTTGCATGGATGAATAAGGAACTCTGGGACAAAATAAAACACAAAAAGGAAGCCTACATGGGGTGGAAGCAAGGACAGGTATCCTGTGAGAAAAAGAAAGCTAAATTTCTGATAAAATTAAATCTGGCCAGGAATGCCAGAGGCAACAAGAAAGGCTTCTGTATTTACGCTGGTAATAAAAGGAGAACTAGGCAAAATGTTGGCCCTTTCTGGAAGGAAATGGTGGGCCTGACTCCTTGGGGAATGGAGAAAACTCAGGTGATCAATGACTGTTTTGCTTTGGTCTTTGCTAACAAGTGCTCCAGTCACCCAGGTTGCAGAGGGCAAGGGCAGGGACTGGTAGAATGAACCACCTGCTGTAGGAGAAGGTCTGTTCTGAGATTATCTAAGGAACTGGAAGTTTCACAAGTCCATTGGATGTGTCTGTGAACCCTGAGGGAACTAGCTGAGGAAGTGACTAAGCCATTATCCATCATATTTGGTAAGTCATGGCAGTCTAGTGAAGTCCCCATGACTGGTTAAAGGGGAAACATAACCCTCATTTTTGAAAAGGGAAGGAAGGAAGACCTGGGGAACTACAGGCCAGTCAATTTCACATTGGTGCCTGGCAAGATCATGGAGCAGATCCTCAGCAGATTCTGTGCTGAGGTAAATAAGGTGGTGATTTGTGACAGGCAACATAGCTTCATTATGTGCAAATGGTGCCTGGTAAATTTGGTGGCCTATGACAGGGTTACAGTGTTGGTGGATAAGTGAAGAGCAACTGGTGTCATCTGTCTGGACTTGTGCAAAGCATTTGACAGTGTCCAGTATAACATTCTTGTCTCTAAACTGAAGGGACAGACATATTTGACAGATGAAGCACTCTGTGGGTAAGGAATTGGATGGATGGTGACCCTCAAAGAGCTGCTGTCAATGGCTAGATGGCACTAGCAGCACGTGGAGAGTGCTGACCAGTGATGTTCCTCAGGGCTCGGTGTTGGGTACGATGCTCTTGAACACCTTTGTTGGTAACATGGACAATAGAACAAATGTGAGTGCAACCACAGCCCACTGACCTCCAGACATGCTGGATGGATGGGACTCAAATAGATTTCACATCCAGACAGACTTGAATAGGCTTGACAAGTGGGCCTGTACAAACCTCATGAGGTTTAATGAGAGCAAGTGCAAGGTCCTGCACATGCAATCACAAGTGAAAATACATACCGGGCAGAGAACAGCTTTGAGTAGAAGGCCTTGGGGTTTTTGGTGGACAAGAAGCTCACCATGAACCAGCAATGTGCACTCACAGACCAGAATGCCAACTGTGTCCTGGGCTGCACCAAAAGCTGAGTGTCCAGCAAGGCAAGGGAGGTGATCCTGCCCCTCTGCTCTGTTCTTGTGGGATGCCACCTGTAGTACTGTGTCCAGCTCTGGAGACTCCAAGAGAGTGAGTTAAAGTCAGTACAGAGGAAGGACACAAAAGTATTCACAGGGCTGAAACATCTCTCTTCTGAAAACAGGTTGAGAATTGGGGTTCTTCAGCCTGGAGAAGAGAAGGTTCAGGGAGACCTTATAGCACTTTCCAGTACCAAAAGGGAGGCTGCAAGAAATCTGAAGAGGGATTTTGGCAAGGACAGATAATGATAAAACAAGGAGGAATGGCTTCCAAATAGAAAAGGCTAGGTTTAGATTATATATTAGGAAGAAATTCTTTATTGTGAGATTGGTAAGGCACTGGAACAGTTTGCCCAGAGGAGTTATGGATGCCCCATCTCTGGAAGTGCTCAAGGTCAGGTTGGATAGGGCTCTGAGCAACATGATTTAGTGGAAAATGGCCCTCCCATGACAGGTGGGTTGGAACTAGATAAACTTTGAGGTACCTTCCAGCCCAAACCATTCTGTGATTCTGTGAAAATTCTGCCATTTATGATGAGACCTCTGGTGCCTGGTTTTAAACTTATTTCTTCCTTCTGAATTCTGATCAGATCTGTTAGCTAAGCACCTCACACCATTCTGTGAGTAAATTTTACATATGTAAAGAATTACTTGTTTCCCAGGCACTTACTGATTTCAACAGCTGGTCTCTATCAGCTATATTGCATAGCTGTGCCATCAGTGTCACTATGATGAAAGCTGTGGCATGACATGAAATGTCTCATGATGTGCAGATAAACCAGACTGGAAAGTGCATGAATTCATTAATAAAATAGGACAAAATGATTTGCTATTGACTGTTTTATTGATCATTTCTGCTCTAGTGATTTAGCTGTAGAGTACACTAGAAGCTAATTATTTTCTTGTAGCACTTATAATGCTAATGACAAATGGACTGCTTGCAAGCAAATTGGTTTTGCACACTGAAGTGATAGCACAATCGACAGGTGCCAGCCCACTTAACTACCAGTCCTACAGAACATCACATTAACTTTAGTAAAAGTTCATGTACATATTGTTTTGTTTTGTTTTGTTTTGTTTTGTTTCCTGCAAGTTGTGTTATGGTAAGACAATAACCTTGAAGTGTGAGTAATTTGCTGGAGATTGTCACACTGAGTACTGATGAATTTTAAACTGCCTCACTTTGATTTTTTTTTCATAGTCCTGTTTTTTATATTTCATATCCTTAAAAGATACCGGTTTCTGTGAGACCTCCTAGAAAAATACTCTTAGGGAAAAAAAAAAAAAACCAAAAACAACCAAACTTAAAACACACCTTAATTAAACAGCAATATTTTTATAATTTAACGAAAAATTAGAAAGGCAAAATGGCATATGCTTTTCTGGGTTACCTATGTTTGTCTTCTAATGATCGCTTCCCTGCTTGGACTTCTCATGCGTTTCAAGGAACACTTAAAAAGTCCAACTATCTGGTTCTCAACATTGCTGTAGTGTTTTCTGTAAATACTTGTCAAAACTGAGAAAGACTTTGTCATGCAGGTGTACAATAATGTGACCATCCAAGGCAAAGCATCTTATCATTACACTACCTTTTCAAAGGATTGAGGAATAAAAATGAAGAAATCTCAGCAAAACCAAGAAAGTCTATTTTTTTCCCCAACGGGTCTGTTAATTTCAGTTGCAAAACACGAGATTCCTTAAAGGGATAATCTGACAGTCCTTATCATGAGAAAATGCTTTGTATCACCTTCCAGAGAGAAGGATGTCACTGAGATTGCTGAATCTGTATTAAAACTTTCCGCAATCAACACCTGCTCTGTTCAGAAATCTGTTCTGGATAGAAGCTAAAAGAAAGGATGCCTTCACTATTTTGTTATCTCCTAGACAGAAAAAATAGATTTTGTGTATAGACTTAGGATGTCTAGTCTGCTGTGGCAGGGAGAGTGTTAATAGTGCAACCAAATCCAAAAAACAAAGTCAATGAACTAAAAAAATAAAACCCTGACATTAACTGCACAACAGCAAAAATATTGTGTTGAGCCTTTGGGGCTGAAAAGTGGCTGACTTTAATTATTCAGCCAAGAAACACAGAAGGGGAAGGCATAACATAGATTTAAAGAAAATAAAAATATCAATTGGCAATTTAGGATCACCTGAGCCTTGTTAAGATCCTCAAACCATCTGCAACACCTTGTGCAGTCTTCTTCTATATACAAGGAAGGTTTTAAAATAATACATAACTATAGAAATATTTCAATTATCTCTTGCTTAGATGAAACAAAAAAAATTACTGTTGGCAACAAGAAGGGGCGGCAGGTAGGTCTCATGCAAGAGTGACATCACTCAAATACTTTTACTGCCGTCAAGCAACACTGTCAAAACAGCAAAATCGTACTATTCTACCCCAAGAGCCAATTGAGTGCTACAATTTCCTGGGAATATGCCAGCCATGGCAATAGGTTGCTCACTGCACATTGGATCTCACAACGTTTCTATGATTAACTGTGTGGCACATCTTACTTTGAATCAACCTTTTCAAATAACACAGCTGTTTACTATCACAAGGTATATGGTGCTGTGAATGTCATATCTTTGGCACCTCCCCAAAGCAGCCCTGCCACAGGGGAAGGCAGGTCACAAGGAAATTGTGCGTCTCTGGGCATGTCACAGGACAAGTGAATTGAGCAGACTTACTATTTTGTCTCTCTTAATGTACACTGAGGAAGCTTTGTATCTGGTTCTGTGTTTTGCTACAAGGCATTCATACTGGAGGAAGGAGAGGGACCATACACTGCTTCTTTAAGCTGTAGTAGAAGCATATAAAAGCTATTAAGAGGCAAAGGATGCTGAAATGTTAAGAAAGAGAGAGATACAGACTGCAAACTCTGATTTAGGTAGATCCCTTAATTAGAAAAAAATTACATTCTATGTTGATAGGGTTTTTTTGCCTCATTTTCCCATTAAAAAAATGTTGTATTATGGGAAGAAGCTTTTATGTCTGGTATCTTAGCTCCAAAAGTCCTGAAATACTATTTAAGGTTGTGTTCAATGTTTCAAACAGAACAGGAAAAAAATCCTTCAGAACAATCTGCATCAGAACACCAGTGCACCCCTCTGAGGTATTTCCAGCTGTGAAAGACAACATATTCATATATGAATACGAAGACTATCATATTCATCTTCGAAAAATACAGAATTCCTTTGTTACCTATTTAAAATTAGGTCATGCTGCAGATATTCGTAATGAACCACTTCTACCCATTCACATAACAGTTAGCACTTTCTAAGACTATTAGAAGTTAAAGAACAGATGCCTCCTTTATACGTCCCTGTACAGCTGATTTAAATTAAACAATTAAAGGACAATTTTATGCAGCTTACAACCTCTGTTGTGTTGGTGAAAGAATAAATATTGCAATCAACATTTCAGACTGGTGGTTTTCCCCAAGAAGACAATAATTTCTATCACTAAGGATATGCATTACAAAACTGCCTCAAGCTTCATTTGACTGGCAACTTCAGTGGCTTGATCAAGAGCAAGGGGAAGTGAAAAATTTTGTGGGGCAAAAGCATTATTCTTGGGGATTTTGAACTTGTTGACACTTGAAGTCAAACAACTGCAGGAAAGACTTGTTCTTTTCAGGAGTTTCTGCTCAGCTTAATCACCCAAGTGCTACTGAGCTGGGGACTTCAGAGGCAGTGAAGTAGCAGTTGTGCAATAAAGCAGACTTCATTTCCATTCCATTCAGTGTCGGGTAGCACTGGGAATGAGAAGAATTGCATGAATTTCAGCTGGCTCCAGTCGGGGCTTGCTTGGTCCCCACCACCCTGCCTGCCAGGAAACTGCTCCTCTTGGAAACCACAGTGCTCTGTGCCCTCAGACAGGCAAATCCTCTTCTGGGAACAGCCTTTCACATTTGAGTTTTTGATGCCTAGTCCTTGTTGGAAAACCTATTACAAATAGCAACAACAGCAATAACAATATTAAGGAATAGTGAAAAAATGCAGAGTCTGTTGTTACCACTGGTTTTATCAAGACCTTGATTTTCTGTTGAGTCATACTTTCAATCATAGCATGCATGAATTATTTTAAACAGTTAATTTCTGAAGGCTCCTGCCATTATCATCACAATTTTGGGGAGCTCTATGTTCAAACCCTTTTTGGACTAAATGAACTGTCTATAGAATTCAAACTGTGCTTGGTAATATACCTGTTATTTTTTCTTAAATGTCAAGAGGGGCTTTCCTGGAAGCTTGTGTTCTTTCAGCATCTGTCAAAAGATTAGACTGCTATCAGCTTAGATTTTTATCACTGAAGTTGATTATGTTGTGAAAATTTCAGCATCTGACTGCATGCTGTTTGTTAATAATTTGTACCACTTCAATATTATGTGCTTAGATGGTGAATTTCAGCAAATAATAAACTTCTTACGGGTGTTCCAGGCAAGCAGAATTTATACAAAGGGGCATTTCTGGTGAATATGGGCATTTTCAATGGGAGAAGATGTATCTTTCTCTCACTGCCTTTCAAGTATCTTTATTAGCATTTCTAATTTTAGAAGTATAAAATTGACTGGGAATATACTTATGTATTGCAGCATTAGGTGATAAATCTGATCCAAATACTGCTCATTCATTCAAAGGATGACAATAAACATTATTCATTCAAGTAGTCCACTCTAGAAACTCTACTAAATATTTCAGATTCCACTTCACTACAATAAAATGAAGCACAATAACTTCAACTACTTTAATTGTTCTCCCTGATAAATAAAAACTGGGGTTTTTTTGTGGGTGAGAACACAATAGGCTGTCAATCTTATTGCAGTTGGCAAAATGTGATTTCTGTTAGTTAATTTTTACATATTTGATGTCAAGCCAGGATAAGATAGGCCATATCTCTCACAAACAACAAAAGATAAGAATTTTAAAGTTCAAGAAGCATATTAAGAAATATAATATGAACATTAGTAACTCACTGTGGACCAGATTTGTATAGATGTGTTATGTTCTGAATATAAAAATTTTGCATTTGCTTTCATATCAGTGCCTTAAAACAGAAGCAAAACAACTGGTTAGAATTAATCAAATTAGCATTTGATGCAGCATAACTAAAAAGACAATTTAGAAAACTATTTAGAAAAAATCTTGTGAACAAAAATTAAATAGCTTTTTTTTCATTTTGCCCTAATAATTTCATTATTCCCTTGTTGTAACACATCTTATATTATATATGCACAATGAAAATGATGAAAACCTCTTTTATCTGGTGTCAGAGATTCCAATGGATATAAAACCAATTTTTTATCTCCGAATCAATCAAGGGAGAACTTAGTAGTGTATGGATATTCTTACTCACTATTTTCTTTCCCCACTGAATTCTTTTTTTCTTTCAGACATGTGAAGAAGAATTTTATTTTTTTTCTCATAAAGGTGAGGGAGAATAGGAGAAGGTGTGAGTGATGTTCTGTGTAGTTTAGGGAAATTCTGGAGCACTGACAGTATTAATGACTCCAAATCACCAAGAGCTCAGTGTCAGTTATAAATAGTTAAAGCCTCAAGGCATCATTGGATCACCAGGTCTGACTTCTGAGTAACACAGGCACTACACTTGAGAGACTTGAGAGGGGGGTCAGTGCACACCTCATGAAGTTCAACAAGGCCAAGAGCAAGGTCCTTCATATGGCTGAGGACAATCTCAAGCACAAGTATAGGCTGGGCAGAGGATGGATTGAGAGCAGCCCTGAGGAGAGAGACTTGAGGTGTTGCTTAATGAGAAGCTCAACATCTTCTGTCACAGCACTCACAGCCAGCTGTGTCTGGGCTGCATTAAAAGCACCTTAGGATGATATTGCTTTGAGCAGGGAGGTTGAACCAGATAACCCACTATGGTCCCTTCCAACCCTACCCGTTCTGTGAATATGTGATTTCCCTCTTAATTGTAGAGCTGGTATTTAGCTAAACAGAAGTTTCATCAGGCCTTTGAAACGTACTTTAAAGGATGAAGACAGTGCTTCCTCTTGCTTTGAAAGTTTTGTTCCATATCTTCAACTTGGAACTTTACTTATTTACACAATTTCAGTTGGGTTTTTACATTTTTACTTCTTTCTGTTCTTGTTGCCCTGCAATGTTTCAATGCACCAAGCAAAGATTTAACAGATCTTCTGTTATAGGGACTAAGGAACAACTATTGCATCTGCTTGGACAAGGTATGGGACTAGATGATCCAGCCACCTTCTAAACTCAGGCATCCTCTTATTTTGTGAAGTACTTCCATGTGGTAGGACTGGAAAAGGTTTAATGGAGCACAAAGTGAAACTCTCCCAGCCACAGTCACACAGATTCACAAACTGATCTCTGAGTCTTTCTTCTGATTCAGGTGAATATTTTTGGAGAGAGTCCATTGACTATAAACTTAGAATGATGAGACAGTTACATGGTCAGATGGAGATTATTTGCCACTGTACTTGACATTCATCTGCGAGGGAAAAGCTCCCCCATGACTGCTGTTTGCTGAGCACACTGCCATGGGACAGGCAGGGGTAGCACCAGTTCTGCAAATAACTCTGTGAATGTGAAGCCACTTCTCATATGCTATGCCGAAGTGAATTTGTGGCTTTCTAAGTGCAACTTTTAACTGTTTGCAAGCTCACAGGACTAGGTGAGATTATGGCATATGAGATATTCTCAATTATATTGACCTGCAATCTCCCTTTTCCTAAATAGGAGAAGTCCAAAAGGTCAGTAGCAATATTTTTTCAATGAAAGTGTACAAAAGGCCAGAGCAAGGGAGAAATGAAGGAACACTGAAGGGAAAAAGGAGTTAACATTTCATCTTTGGTTGAGCTGTGAAACTTTTCTCTCCTTCCAAAAAATACAAGAGAAAATTGAAATAGGCAATAAGAATATAAACCAATCTAAATGAAAATAAATAAAATTTCTGTCCTCTTTTTTGCTCAGTATGATACAAGAGAATTCATATTTCTGTCTTAAGAGTCAGAGGTGTTTCTAATTCTCAGCAGGTTATTACTCACACAGTAAGTCAGCAAACACAAATGTGCAGAATGTGGTAGAGCATTATTTGCTGCTTATTCATGGTAGCTTGCTCCAGGAACATCACTTTGTTTCTGAGCTTATTCCTTGGACTCATTTGTCAAGAAGAATTTAAAAATTACTAAAATTTAAGTAACAAGTACAAGAAACAAGTAGTTTTTACAAAAATTAGTTTGGCATACATGTGGTTTTCAAAACCAATTGTATTCAAAATTGGTGGGCAAAGATACATCTTCCCACAGAAGAACTGAGCAGGAACACAATAACAATCAGTTACAATTCACTGGTGTTTGACCTATGTGGCACCAATATACCGTAGAGTTCATTCCTCTTAGCTATGTATTAATTGTAAACATCTAGATCTGAGATCCTTGATACTCAGTGGAGTGAAACTGGCACACTCAGAGGCACAAATGTCCAAAGTAGTTAAGAGACACACACTTGAGTTCAAAGGTTTACCCCTGAGCACAACAGTTTTCCCCCCTGTATCGTGTGGGAGCTTAAGGTGACCAGATCCGATACCTCAGATGATTCTCAGCCAAAATAGTGTCACTCCTATTTTCCTTCAGAATTTCTAGGATAGAAATTCCAGGATAAAACCAGCATTTGCCTCATATTATGCAATCTGATTGGAATAATGAAATAAAGTATTTGAGAGATGACAAGATGTAATTTAATTACTAATTGCACAACTGCATGCGTCTCTAGAAACTGTATGGATTCCCATGAATTTAGTTATTTTAATTTTGTAAACACAAAGATATTTGTATAGGATGCTAATGTACTAGCTCCTGGGATGAAATTTTGTTGTTCATTTTCAATTCATTCTCATGAATCAGAAAAGCCCTACAGACTGCCTTTGCAGAACTGCTATCCAGCTGGTGTTATAACACAGCAATAGCATAATGTAACAAATATAACAATGTGACATGACATAACAACATAACATAACATAACATAACATAACATAACATAACATAACATAACATGACATGACATACTATAACCCAACTCTTAGTGCGTTTTAGCCTATACAACTCATAGTTTTTTGACCTCAAATTCTGGACTCTGAGGGAAAAAAAAAATAATTGCAGTTGGAAGCCCAGGCTTGACTACTTGAAGTGTGATAGGCTGGGACCAGAGTAACAGATTCCCTTTGAGTTTGAAATCTGCCTTGTAAGCTAAATGATAGACTATCACATTCTGTGGCACCTCAGGTATATAACAGAAAGAAATAAGTGTATTAATTTAGACATATGACAAAAGTAGGAATATTATTAAGAAAAAAACCAAAACCACAAAAACCAGCTTACAAAGTCTGTTAATTCCAAGCAGTTTGAAGCTTCTCATTCTCTAAAATGGTTTCCAAGTTATCAAAAACCACCTCCACAATATATGAAAATTGTCTGCCTATTGTGATTACCCTACTTAAAATATTTCTTTAATCAAAGAACACTGCAAATGAGTCTAACGGAATGAGTGAAGAGAGCTGTATGATTCTTAAAATTTCTGCTGCTCACAAAATCCCATATATTCTTTGTGCAGCAATCTCTCTCTCCATGATGTACATCTTTCTTGGAAGAGAGTCAAGCTGCAGATACTTGAACCATGACTCATGGACTTTGGCTCACTGGTTTGAAAGCTTTTTGGGATGGCAAAATATACCCTAAGAACTGAAGGGCTAAACACAAAACTGGTTTTGGGCCACTGCTAGTGCTTGTCATGGAAGCTTTTATTAAAAAACCAGGCCCATACATCTCACCAAAAGACAGAAAAAATCACCTTTATCCAGCTGAGCTAAGTTATTTCAAGTGGTTTTGTAAATTAAATGAGGGAAGGGAAAATGAGTGCATAACCAATGCTTGGGTAACTCTTCAGTGTGAACACTGCTGCCAAAGCAATAAATCTGGGTAGCAAGCAGTTGAGCAGTCAGGAGCTGAGACAAAGATAGCCTGTCCTCTAATAGAAAAGCTCCACTGGATACGTACACTACTGTGCAGACAAAAGCAGTGGGTTTTAGTACTCCTAAACAAAACTTCACCAGATTTCCTTGGGCTCTCAGCTACCTGCTGTACATCAAGCCTCCTGCAAATTCTGCTTCTTTCAAAGGATTCAAAGGATTAAGAAGTTCACAGTGGCCACAGGCTTTTCATTCTTGTCAATTCTTAAAAATTTTCCAGTTCTTTCTCTGAGTTTAGTAATGGTCTTTTGACCCCAGTAGCTGCTTTTCCTGCTTCACCTGCATTCATCTTCTGTTCAGTTTTCACTAGCAAATACCACTTCCTTAGTTTAGCCATCTTTGCATATAGTAATTATTCCTCATGCTAACTACAGTTAAACAATTACAAAACTCTCCTGCAGTGGTGACAGAAATATTAGGTGGAGAACTAATGTTCATCAGTATTGAAACCTGAGCTCTGTGTAGTGTGCTCTTCTGGAGGACAGGCAATTTCTCTGGACCCCAGGTAATGAGAAGACTCCTTGAGGTCATTTGAGCCTGTATCTGCTGTATAGACACGACCAGTAGGAAATCAAGACAGTTAGTCTAGTGATTGACAAGCTGTGCTGTGTCTGACTTTTCTCTCAATCACCAATAAGCCTGGCTCTGAATTTGCAGTGAGCTCCTAAGAGGGAAACTATATTCTCTGCAAAATCCCCATGAAATTCAGTGGTCAGTGCACCCTATATGGTTTTAATCAGTCTTTGCCTCCTTCCACAGTCAGGGGAGACACATTCTGAAGGCAACTTCTCACTTAAATAAGGAGACCTAGCAGGTATCAGCTCTCTCCACCAATTACAAAAAGGCTCTGAGCACCAGAACAAGAGGTCAACTACTTAGATTGCTGAAATTAAGTATTAATATTAAATGTTATCAGTGGAGATAAGAGATAAGATAGTGCTTCACACTATGTAAATAAACACAGTGACAGGTTCTGCTAGAAAAAGTTTACAATTTCAAGGACATGAATTAAGTAGTGAGTAATACAAATGGGTCTGAGTTGATATTAGAAAAATGGTTTGTGATTACAGAAATCCTGGCTAGTGTCTTTCTAAGGTTATGCATTATCTTAATTACATGTAACACTGAGGATAATTTTTCTTAGGAAGTTTATACACTTAATCTATTGGACATTCATGTCAAACACATTTCAATGGCCAGATGCTTGGTAATACACACTTAGGGGAGTATGCGGTTCTGGAAGTATAGAACGTTAAAGCATCTACATTCTATGACACATCTTGGCTTTGCAATTCTTGCACAAGAGGAGAAACACCTAATCTCACCAGGACATCCACTCATACAACCTTCTTGCCTCTCTAGCACCCCTCAGGCTGCAAACATGATTTACAAACTGACTAGAAAAGCTGACCAGTATACTGGAGATGTTTAGAAAGAATTCTTCTTTGGTATATCTAGAAATAAATGATTATTTCTTTGTTAATTTATGATAATTTGCTCAGAAGAACCAGACACGTCTGTGTAGCAAAAGGGAATAGGTATTACTGGTTGTAAAAATGAAAAAAATCAGAGTTAGGCCAGAATATCATAAGAAACACAGCTGATTCCAGTATAATTAGCTACAATGGAGAGTCAATTGCTATGTTATTAAAATATTATTTCAATTATTCTATGTTTCAAAAAGGAAATTACAAAAGTTACAGCACAGTATTGCTGTATTTTGTAAATACATTCAGAAATTTTAAAGTATCAAAATTGAGATGGCTCTGATGAAAATTCCATTCACTGTTCCAAGCACTATTTTCAAAGTGGAATATTCATCTCACACATAACAGAAATAACAGATAGACACTTAAATTTGGAAGAAGAGAATGGAATTTTGAAAATAATGACCCAAAGTTTCTTATGGATCTAGAATGCAGAACATCTACGCCTTAACCCAAAGTTTGACACAGAAAATACCTATTTTTCTTGAAAACAGTAAAAATCTTCATTCTGAAATGTGCATCCATCTTTCTTTTTTCATATGTTAATGCCCTTTTGAAAATAACTCTCTGTTGTGAAGGTAAGAGATATATTTTTCATTCATAAAATTATTAATGCTAAATATAATGTTTAAGCTTTCTGGAACCCACACATACTGATTTGGGTTTCCTCACATCAATTCTACTGTGGCCAGCATAAAGATTGACAGAAACAAAACTGATTGAAAAACCAGCCTCTGATAAAATAATAAATCAAATACACTCTGACGAATTAACATTGGATATGCTTTTGCAGGGAGGACACAAAATAGAGGAGGAAAACAGCAGAAATAAAATGCAAGTCCTAATTTTAGCAGTTGACATATGGCATTGTTATAGCAGTTCTGCAAGTTCTGTTTAACAAAGGGTAAGTTCACACAATCACAAGTCTTGAATTATTACATATTCGCAACATATCATTTCTCATCTGATATGGATGTTCTCCTGACACTGAAAATGTCATCACCTACTCAAAGCAGCACAACTCAGTCATATGGAGCCCCATGAGCAAACCTTAAGTGAGCATGCTCCTAGGAAGAACAATTGTTAATGTTTTTTTTGGTTTTTTTTTCTGAGTCTAAATTTATAAAGTATCAGTCACAGCATTGTGCTTATGTCTGTACATAGTAACCAGGAACAGACCATGAAGTGAGATCAGATGGATATCTGACCTAATGTGTGTGTGTCCACCTAAATTATGTGTTAGGCTCTCATTACAGGCAATGGAGGGAAATGATTGCTTCTGGACTATCACTCCTTTCCTTCTCAAGTAGCTGTGTAAAAAAGGCAGATAAATCCCACCCCAGCAGAGCCCTATTTCATATCACTAACTATAAAGAGACGTGAGGGTGACTGGCTTAGAGAAGATGTGACTGTGGACATTCTGCAATTAGCCCATCTTTGATGTCAAAAATACAGCAAGCATTAACAAATGCAGGAAAACAAACTCAAGAACCTAAAAGGATGTTTTGGAAACAAGATTTGTAAAAATGAAGTAATAAACATCCACTAATAATGGTGATGACATAGCTATTTTTATTAGCCTGGATCTTCCCGAGCATTTAAATGCCTGAGCAGATCCAGGCTCATAAAAATAACTATTGTCATTGGCACTCAAGGTAAAAATTGGAGTTTAAAGCAAGATGACCAGAGATTCCCCACAAAGGGTACAATGTGGAGAAAAGACAGTCTGAAATATCCTCACACTAAACGGCTGAGATGCATTTGAACTCCTGCTCTCTCTGGAGCACAGGTACTTGACTGATACCTTGGACAAAAGTGCTATTGTCTGTCAGCTTGGGGTCAGACCCCTTCACCTCAGTTAAATCTTTGCCTACACATCTCTTTGAGCTGAGTTCACTTGCCTCTTTGACATCTTGCTGGCAAGAATGCTGTGCTTTTGCCTACTTATGTGTTTTAAGACACTGTTGGAAATGTTTGCAAGGAAGGTAAGACACAACCATTTGTGTTCGCATGGATATTTCACAGCAGAGAAGAAGAGATACAAAAAGAGCAAAACCCCTCACTTGGCAGAGATTGTTCCTATACTGCTTCTGCTTCTCATTGCAGACCTCTTATGTTAAAAAAATAATGCAAGGAAAAGAGAGTTAAAACTGTGGGGGGAAAAATTGAAGCTCAAACTGTAGATGTCATAACTGAGAGGGGGAAATCTGCAACTTAATGCATTAAATATTAATAGAAAATGATAAATGCCTTCTGGAAAATTAAGTGACCTTAGAGGTAAAGTCACGAGATGTCTATCTAATTGTTGCATTAGCACTGCAGTGATATTATTTCATGCTTTTACAGAAATAGACTTTATAGTCATGTAGCTCTTAGAAGAATATTCATTCTATATCTGCTTTACTTTTATTGGATAGATTTTTTTTGGTAGAACAAGCAGGAAAGCAACATGATAAGATCTAGATAAATCAACCAGAAATATCTACATATATTAACAGCAATGGAGAAAATTCCAGTTTCTTATATGTCATGCCTCATCTTTGTTAAGCTGCAGATTTCATTTACTCTCTATGCAATTTTTTTTTTAACCTGCAGACATTGACTGGATCAACCAACCCATGGAAATTATGCTTTTAATAGGAAGTTCAGTGGGATGAGATATAGGCATATAGTTACTTTGATGACTTTTTACAGTGTGCTTGCTTTTTTTGATGTCTTTCTCCAAAAAATTCCAGTTTCAGAATGTTTGGTGTAGCTACCCAAATGTTGCTTTTGGAAAGGTCTTTGCATGAGATTCCACTGTAATTTCTTACAGAGAGGAGAAAGTGCTGTAGTAATTGCAGATAGCTTATGCTCTGATCTGGGATGGGATAGTTAGGGGTGGCATGAACTGAATCATTGTGTGTAAACACTTGAGACTAGAGAAGAAAAGCAACCAAGACCTGGTGAATTAAACCTGGGCTGTCATGGCTTTATATACTCCAGGTTCAGTGGGGGATGGTGGGTCTAGTTGTGTTTGTTGACATGTATTTTCAAAGCTTTTATGTATAAGTAAATTTATGTGTGTTTGGTACTGATTTTTGAATGTCCCTCTGCACTGATAGATATAAATGCAATGATAATGGGGGATTGATGTATCTCACACTGCTGGCAGTACTGCTATTCCTGTCCCTGTGCCGTATCACTTGATGGAGCCTCACTATGCACTGCTCCTCTCCCTCTCTCTTCTCCCCATGCCCCCATCTTCAGGTGGTGCTGCCTCCATAAGGACTTTGCTTACAAAGGTAAAGGAAGAAGAGTTTGCACTCATCCTAACTCCTTTCTCTGATCACAGTGTTCTTTCTTTCAAGCAAAGCACCAGCAAGGAACAGCTGTACATTTAGGACCCCCAAAAAAATAAATGTTGGGGATGGCATCCTCAGAGCAAGAAGGACTTTCCCTGGGAAGCAAGATCCTGGGAACAGATCCCAAGCACATTTTGTGATCAGATTGTATAGTATAGAAAAAGCAAGGAGAAGAGACCTTGGGTCCTCACCTGTGAATCTCTGTATTCACACTGATCCTACATCCAAGGTCAAATGACATTTTGACCTCAGGATGCTTGTTTTTGGGGTGTGTCTCACAAATGCTTTTGGCAGGATTGCTAGTCGTGATTATGCAGAGTGTCATCCCAATCTTAGATACCACAGGGAATGCATGAAATCTCAGGAGCTTACTGTGAATATCTTTGCCTTCTAATCATACCTGGGAAAAAAAAGCTAAGTGTTCTCCTAACTATGTCTTTGACTGACTGGCTCAACTCAGTTCATCAGGACAGTGAAGCAGAGCTATTGTATAGAAAGCCTAAACATCACTAGTTCCTTGACTGCCTGCTACAGGTTTTGATGTTAAACAAGGATTTAGTACAGTGGTTCTGGTGGAATTTTTGCAGCAAAGAACTATCACTGTCCCTCAAAACATGTCTCTCACAGGCACCTGTGCATGTTACCAAAGAAGTGCTTGCAATTGTACCACTGCCTTTTTCTTCTGCCAACTTATTGAGTATATCAATGCATGAGTATATACATGGATATGACACTAGTCTGTCTTTTTGAAGACAGCAAGAGTTCTATTAGTTTATATGATACACTCAAGGGTCTAATAGATATAAAATGAAACTATTACAAGTAGCTTCCAGTCGGAGAGGACTGAGCAGAATTACGATTACCTCTTTTTGTTTTAGGAGGGATCCTTTTCAATTTGCAGCACAGATTGACACTTATTTACATTGCAATGACAATCCAATGTGAGTTCCTTTTTAATATATTTATTATAGCTCTGTGCTTTTGGTTTTCTCCATTATTGCTTTTCTAAACAGTAATTTCCAGTTTTCTATCTCTGCCAATTATTTTTTCTCATAAATATGCTACTTTACATTTATCTATTTTAAGTCTCATTTATTTTTATCTTCCTCTGCTGGCTTGCCAACTACTCTGCAGCACTGCTATACTCTCTTTTGGATGGACATCAGCAATTCACAGCCATTATTATTAAACAAATTCCTTGTATCTTTCACCTTTTTTATTTTCTCTTCTGTTTATTTCCGTTGTATGGTTTGCTTGGATTACAATTCCTCATCACATTCATTTTGTAATGACTAAGTATTTAACTGCTGTTTCACCGCCAAGATCAACCAAGGCCAGCATTTTAATACATCTGAAAGTCACCGATAAGGGCTCTGAAACAGACATGGTATGCCAAGCTGGATTTGGATCTTTAGCTTCTCAAAGTGTAATGTTGTACAGAACTGATGTTTGATTGCAGTCTTCACTTTTTAAGACTGATTAAATATCTGACTCAAAACAGAAAAGAAAATCTTGCTTTAAAAAGGTTTCTGTGAGTTTCAAGGCAAATTTATTATTTTCTATTTTTGTCTCTTTATTTTGAGATTTCAGGCACAGAACTGTCAGGAAAACTGATTTTTACCCAAAAGAAAAAAGGATTTAGCACTGATCAATTTAGATTTTTTTACAGGTTGATTTTCAAGCTGTAGTTCAGAAACAGGATGAATTATCATGCCTCATGTTACAGATTGTATACAAATTGGAAGAAGATCACAACCATCATGAGGTATGTGACATTGCAAATTCAGAATCATCTCAGTCCCACAGTCCCTATTCATTATTGTGTTTATTTTAGACCTGTCAAAACATTAAATTGTTATTAAGGAAATGTCATCGATATTAAATAATTGATTCATAACCAGACTTCTGCTTTGTGATTTTCTCTTCGTTCTAGGATGTATGTACTACTATGAGATTCATGGATTCAGCTATTAACAATTTTGAAAAATTGCAATAGGAAATAAAAAATAAAATTGCAAATGTTAAAAGCAGCTTTTATTCTATTTCTCAGAATCTGTCAAATTTTTCTGTCTGTTTGTAAGACTTTTCTTGGTTAAAGGCATCTTCCTGATGCCAAGGAATTACTTCAACAAAGTGAACCCAAATAAAATGCCAAACTTCAGAAAAGGAAAAAGTGCTTGGGAACAATAAGGAAAACCTCCCAGAAGGGTTTCTGGAAAGGACTGACCAAAGGCCCATGAACGGGAAACTGTGTTTTGAGGAAAGCTTCATGCAGATATTGAGGAGAGGAACTCTTTTCCCATAGCTGCTGGAGAGCTTACAACTGTCTGTCAGACCATTAGACAGGGAACATGCTGGTGCTGAATGTGTTTCCTTGTGCTTGGGCCACTGACAACTACTGGAAAGTGTCAGAAATCCTCATGTGCCTGAAGGAGGAAAGAGAAGACACAGGGTACCATGATCTCTCCCAGCTCCTGCCTGGGCTTGCAGCAGGTGAGGAGAGCTGAATGAGCATAGGGGGACAGTGGTGTCTGAGGGAAAAAATGCGGCGTGGGTTTCTCCACCAGACAAAGCCTCTTTGCAGTTACACTTCCTCCTGCTTCCCCTCTCTGCCTCTGCCCAGGTGACTCTTTGTTCTGCTCCTACTTGAGAGACTAATTTGGCCAGGCAAAGGGGCCATTGCAGGGGTCCATGAGGTGCCCTAAGTGGTGTCAAGAGGAGGCAGGAGCCCCATGGCTAATGGGCTCAGGTCTGGTCGTCCCCTAAGCAAGGGCATTACAAAGCAGTCACTTGGTAACTGCTCATACAGCTAAGTGGAAAAGAAATATTTGGAAACACAGGCAAACAAGGGAAAAAAAATCTGATAACCTGGAACTGAAAGCAGACATATCCAGAAAGTGAGTACAAAAAACTTCAGAGGATAATTATCCACAGTCTCAGATGATGACAATTCCACTGAACTGGATTATTCATACTATATTTAAATAAAGATTTAGATTAATCCTCCACAGAGTAATGGTCTGCTCTGATTCCACAATTTTATTTGGGAAGTCCAGGGAATTAATCTGTCCTTTATACATTATTGTGAGTTTGGTAGGTTAAATTTTATTTGTGGTTTGTTTTTTTTTTTACCCCTCAGGTACATGGTCTCAATGTCTACCAGCAATATCTTGCAACTAGACATAGACTTTACTACCCTGTATATATAAATGTGTTATGGATTAACACAGTTTGGTTTTTAGTTGAAGAAAAAATATGGAATATTGCCCTGTCAGGACCTTTAAACTTCTTTCGAAAGCACGGAGACCTATCGGGAGCCAGTTCTTGGCTATGGGCATGTGGTTTGACCACTGAGAAAACAGAATGTGGCTTTTGGTAATACTCATATAAAGCTGAGACTGTGTTGGAGCCTCCCTCTTTTCTCTGGGAGAGCGACCAGGTAACGTCCTGCGGCAGCCAGGGCGGGCCAGGCCAGGCCCTGCTGCCCCTGGGTGGCCTCTGGGAGCCGCTGCCCCGCAGGGGAGCAGCCCGGCCGGCTGGGCCCCTTTTCCCCGCCTGGCTGGGCCCCTTTTCCCCGGCTGCCAGCGGGGGAGAGGGGAGGAAAAGCCCCGGCAGCTGCTTGCTCAACGGCCAGGGCCAGGAGGAGATGTTCCCTCTCCCCTTCCCGGGCTCCTGGGAGCACCCCCGAGTTGAGCCACCCCAGATGAGACTGAGGGGTGGTAGGAAGAAGGCATCCATCAGTCTATGTAACTACTGAGATCCTGGCTGCCCCTTCTGAGCCTTCCCCCACCGACAGGGCTTTGAGATCTTTGCGGCTCCCACTGGCAGGGACAAGGTGACCACCGAGGTGACCACTGCAGGCCTGGGCAAGCTTTAACTCTTTCTGCCAGCAGATGGAACTCCCAGAGCACCGGCCCTTCCAGGAGTGAGGACAGAAAAAGTGATGGAACCATAAAGAGACACAGCATGACATTGAAGTCAGTGAAGACAGAGTGAAAACACTATATGGGGCAAAGGAGGAAGAGTGGCCTAATTTGGCTGGACATCTCTAGTAAACTATGGAGAATGGACTATTTTTCCTGTAACATATGGATGCTGTTTGGGAGTGATGTAAGGTTCTAGTTAAAAGTGATATGAAGCTCTTTGCTCCAAAGGAAAAGGAGATTTTTAGCTTTTTTTGAGATGAAGATGATTTTGGAAATAAGAGAATCTTTGTTTTATACTAGAGGAGGCATCCTTAAACAGTACCCCTAATCAGCAGATATGGCCTATATGCAGTGTTGGGAAAAACTGCTACTGGGAAGGATTCACAAGGCAGGTTCCTGGGAGGCTGCCTTTGTGAAAGTTAGGACCCACAAGAGAACTGTTCTCTGTTGTCAGTGGCAATTCTCTATGGAAATTCTAAGAGAGACTCCTTTCCTAAAGGAACTGATAAAAGATTATTTTTAAATGGTAAAACTTACTGAAATTACAAGTTTTGTCTTTTTATGTTGTGTGTGGGAAAGTGAACACTTGTGGGGGAGGGAAGGATGTTTTGAAAGTTTCTTTGTTGTTGTTGTTTTTGTTGTTTTTTCTTTTCTTTTCTTATTTTCATTCTTTTAGTGTGTGTGAGTAAACTATCTCTGTAATTTTAAGGTAAGCCTGTTTTGTTTTTTGTGTTCTCCTAGTCATATCTAAAAATAGCAAACACTGAAACCATCTCATAATTGGTGCATTGGCCGGGAAAGGTCAAAATTTGCAAATGTGAAACCTTTACAAAATGCCATCAAAAAATTCTGTCATCCAGCTATGCACATCTTTGAAAAGCTCGTAAAACAAGTTAGAATAGAATAACCAGTGCCACACTTTGAGGAGCTTGAACACACTTTTCCTCTCCCTGTGGAAAAAAAGAGTGTGGGCATAGGTCACTCATTTAAATAAGAGTTTTTCTGCTTTCTAATAGGAATTTAGTCTTTGTTTAGAGGTAGGGGAAGGTCTGTTCTGCATCAGGCTTGTCAGGGAGTGATCTCTGTTCATGACAGAACAGTGGGGGACAGACCCCCAAGTCAGGATGATCATTATCCCACCGCAGCTTGTGCCTCCCTTCTGGGAAGTGAGAGTCTCTTTACCCTGCCCCCGGCCATGTCATCAGATTGGATGGAATAGTGAGATATCTTAGCCATGCCCACACAGCTCCAGGCTCCACCCTCTCATGGCCACTGCAGAAAAATTAACCCTGTCCTCGGATGAAACTAGGATAGAGGGATACCATTTCTCCAAGGCTGCAGGACTTGTTAGTGTTTAGTTAGACTCTTGCAGGGGTCAGAGGAATTGCGCTAGACCACAGCAGGGTCGCATTTTCCTAAGGACAGGCCTTGTTGACTCCTCCCCCACATTCAAGCACATGCACACAGACACATAGCCTGGATTTGGGTTCCTTCCAACCCAAACCTCTCTATGATTTTATTGTTTGTTCAGTTTACAGTGAGCAAAGGAGGAGAAACTGAAGGAGATTTCCGTGTAGCTGGAAAATCCCCATGTTTTAAGGATAAGTAAGGCTCTGCTGAACAGTGTATTTAGCCCTGAGGAAGGCTGAGTTCTTTGCTGGCAGCAGCAAACCTGATTTATTCAGTAATAACATGTCCCAAGGTAGAAATGGTGACTATAAACCAATTATTTTATATCAGGAGAAATACTGTACTTCCCTTAATTTTTTTCATTCTAATGGATACCAGTACCTGAATGCAATCAGTTATGTAAGGAAGAGCAGGTAAATTTTGACAGAAGTAGACATATCTCTGTTCAGAAGGAGAAAGTCACTGATAAGTTTCCTTTAAGTCAAAGGAAGCTAGATAGAAGAATAACATTGCAGGGAACTTCCAACTGGCTTAATATGCATGGCAAGTCATTAAAGACCTCACTCCTTCGTCAGACAATAATAGAAATGTCATAAATGACTATGGAGTAATTTTAGGATGATGCCATTATTCTAGAGCCTTTCCGTAAAAAAAATATAAAATATTATTAAGTCATGTTGCAAGAACAAAATGGGAAATATGTATTCTCATTTTTTAGTGTTAGGTTGAGTAAGTAAAAAATATTTGAAAACTGTACTGTCTCACTGACTCATTTTGCCTCTCAACGTCAGTGTTAGGGTATTGTGTGGAAATATATGTTCATATGTGTGCTGGTTTTGGCTAGGGTAGAGTTAACTTTCTTCACAGTGGCTGGTATAGGGCTGTGTTTTGGATTTTTGCTGAACAGAGGGTTAATAAGAAGGAGATGATTTTGGTATTGCTGAGCAGGGCTTACACAGAGCCAAAGGCTTTTCTCCTTTTCCTGCTCCCAGGCTGGCAAGGAAGTGAGGCGTGCATGGGAGATTGGAAGAAGACACAGATGGATAAGTGACCAAACTGACCAAAAGCATATTCCATACCATACAATATCATTCCCAATATATAAACTGTGGGAAAGAAAGATGGGGAGTGGGGGCAGGGCGGGGGGGGGGGCGGTGTTTAGAAGGATGATGTTTGTCTTCCCAAGTAAGCATTACATGGGATGAGACCCTGCTCTCTCTCCTGAGGTAGCTGAACACCTGCCTGCCATGGGAAGCAGTGAATTCATTCCTTGTTTTGGTGTGATTCCGTGCATAGGTTTTGCTTTCCCTGTTAAACTATCCTTATCTCAGCTCATGAATTTTCTTAGCTTTTACCCTTCCAGTTCTCTCCCAGATCCTGCTGGTGGGGGAGTGAGCAAGCAGCTGTGAGGCACTTGGTTGCTGGCTGGGGTGAAAGCATGGCAATATGCCAGACTGCAACATGAAAGAAACTCATTTATATTTAATTTAAGGCAAGAAACAAGACAAATAGTATGTGTATGACAAGTTCCCAGATCACATGGTCATGCTTTCTCCAGTGGAGCTAGTTGACACAAATTGCTATAGTTCTGCATTTCTAGATGTAGTGGCACTCAAAAACAAAGGCAAGTATTTTAGAAAATTGGATAGAAGAGGAGCTAAGAACAAGGACTTGAAACAATGCAACATTTACATAATGTATGCCAGAAACTTTTCCTTTATTAAAAAATGCTTTCTAGATAAATAACAAGCGCTCAAGACAGCCATTATTTTCCTCTGCAATCATCCTTTCATGTAATCTATAAAAGTATTCTCACAGGAATAATTACAAAGTATTCTGATGACTACTATTAACAATCAACTGAATTGCCTTTCAGAATAGTTCCTCTCAGATTGTGACCATTTAAAAACTATTGTCAACATATGCCCAGAAGTTTGGAGAGAAAATACACTGAGTCTGCAAAGGAGGCATCAAAAAGGAAAGACTGAGCTGGATAATAGACTACTTGGTGGACAAGGAATTGGCAGGATGCTTACATTTAAAGACTTGGAGTCAACTGTTCAATGTCCAAGTGGAGAGCAGTGACGAGCAGTGCCCTCAGGGGTAGGTTTTGGGACCAGCTCTGTTTAACTCCTTTGTCAGTGACATCAGCAGTAGGACTGAGTGCACCTTCAGCAAGTTTGCTGACAACACCAGGCTGTGTGGTGCAGTTGACACATGGGAAGGGAGGGATGCCATCCAGACAGGGACCTGGACAGGCCTGAGAGGTGGGCCCTTTGAGAAAGCTGCTCTAGTGGAAGATGTCCCTTTCATAGCAGGGAGGTTGAGACTAGATCGTCTTGAAGGTTTTTTCAATCCAAATCTGTCTTTAGGTCTATGAGAATTAAAGAGAGAATTAAAGAGAGAATTAAAGAGAGAATTGCAAAGCTACATTTATGAACAAAAGGATGAACAAAATCTAGAATTCAAGCTCATGGGGAAGTTTATAATTTTCCAAGCTTTTTGAGAGTAATCCTTGAAAAACCTCCTTAGAAAGAAAAAATAGGGTAGACTTTTCCAAACTAATTTTAAATTTTGGAAAAAGATAGAACAGTAGTTTAAATGACCTTGTTTAAGGTTATCAGCAAAGATTTCTTTAGGTTGCATTCCAAAGCATGTAATAATGGATAGTTTTGCTAATCTCTTTTGTAGACTGTGAAAGCATTTGGTGCAAGAAATTTAAAAGCTGGCAAAAATCAATGTGTGTGTCTTTTTTTTTTTTTTTTTTTTTTTTTTTTTTCCCTGAATCTTTTATTTTAGGAGCATTTTCATACCTGGAGACTGGTAGCAAGTAGAAGTGTGGAAGAAAGTCAGTTATTTAAGGAAGTAGAGATGTCTTATTTTGAACTATCATTTTATAAATACTTAAAAGAGATTTTAAAGAAAAACAACACAGATATAAAATGTAATAAGAAATTGAATACCAAAGGTAGAGCACTTAGTCTGTTTAAATACCTTTTTATTGATAACAGATTTTTCAAGACAGGCAATGGAGTGGTTTAATTTATTTGTACTTAAATAAAGCACTTTGTCTGATGGTCACAGGAAATCATTGATGACAACAAAAGAAAATCCAAGGTTAGCAGAGTTGAATAAAGTGGAATTATCAGGACAAAGGAAAGCAAAAAAAAATGAAGATTAAAAAAGAGCGTTTCTTAAGAATCAGACTTGAAATTGTCCCTGCTGTAGATGATAATATTTTACTTCTGGCAGGACCGGCCATCCATTTACCAGGAAGAGGAAGCCCCTGCCTGCATAGGCACAGACTACCAGTTCCATTGATACTCTTCCCCACCTCTTTTGCACTGCTTTGAGACTTTTTTTGTGCTAATTTTTGAATACATTGTACCCACATGAACTCAGAACGCCCTCTGATTGGCTGCCCATTTCCTCTGGAACAGGAACTAATCATATGTATAAACATATATGTATATATGTCAGAAATCTTCATGTGGCTATGTGAAGACAAGAAGGACAGAAGGTTGTGCCCTGATGTCTTCTTGTTCCTGCTTGGACTTGCAGCAGGTAAAGAAAGCAGAATGGGCATAGGGGGACAGAGGAGTTTGAAGGAAAAAAAACTTCTGTATAATCCTGACCTATGGACAACGTTTTAGTTTGACTGATGGTGCACAGTTTAATTTTTTATGTGTGAGTAATAGTGGGACACACACAGCTTTTTCCTAGCTGTGAGTCAGAAATTTGCCCCAAGCTCCTGTGGGCAGGGAAAATTAGCTTCCCAGGGTATCCCTGTGAACAGAGCCTCTGGCTCCTGTCCAGCACTCACAGTAAGGAAAAGGGGACATTAATGAGCCCTCCCTGTCCTGAACCTTCTCTGGTAGAGCCTTTGAAGGGGTCTCTGGAGGGTAGAGCAAGCAGATTCCTCATGTGCTGGAGCAGTGCCGGCAGGAGGAGGATTGTGGTGCCAGTAGGAATATAACAGCCTGCTCCTTCAGGGTTATGCTTTGGGAGAGGGGCGGCATCTGTGCACTACTGGCTCACATCCTGCAGGTCCGCCTCAATGGACCCTCTCTGAAGATCCCAAGACTCACGGGGCTTATGCCTGGAGCTGAGGGGAAAAACTGTAATTTCCTTCCCGTTTTGGCTGTTGAACATCTGTGTCTGCCTGTCTGGAGCAACCATCACAGCTACCATACACCTCTTGTAGCCTGGGATAGTGTTCCACCTTTCAGGGCTTGCTCTGTCACCAACTTGCTGGCTGGCTGGAGCACACACACAGCCTGTCCAGTCAAACCATCCCATGCAGCCCTCTCCTCGGTTGGCATTGATAAATCGAAAAATTGATCTCCATTAGTAATCAAATGAAACTTAGTTATCAACAAAATTGTGTCTCAAATTAACCTGGCCATGTGAGATATTTTTGCAGTCATCTGCACCTTGAGACTCTAAAACATATTGAAATCCTTTAGCCAATCTATTTTTTTTTTCTCCACTCTTTATACATTGCCTTAAGTTGTGAGTAACAGAATTTTGTACTATCAGACCAAAAGATCGAGTGATCTTTAGTGAATTGGGAGTAGGCACTGGAAGAAAATACCTGATCAGTGATATTCCATGATCAGCTTCCGGCAGTATAAATGGGAAAATGCCTAATTTAAGACGGATCATGCCTGACTTCAGAGATGGATGAGGATGACATGGTTGGTTGTAATACGTGTGATAATGGTCAAGAATGTGTCTCCCTGACCTGTGGCTTATTCCAGTAAAAACTGTCCTTTGACACAGGTAACACTGCTATAGCTTCTTTACAATTGCTCTCCTGCTAAAATATCCAAAGATTCTTCAGCCTTTTGACCACATTTCAGTGGGTAAGTAGTTAATTTTGATCCCTGAACCATTAACCAGAAAATTTGCAACAGCTCTAGAGGCGATTATAGATGAAATATGAAAGGCAAAATGACTGTTCATTTTAAACAATTTTGATAAACTAAGGCTAACATTTCTCAGAACTACTTACAATGTTACTCAAATTTACATCACAATAAAGGTTTAAAATTCAGCTTGTCTAAGAAGCTGGACTGCTACTTTTTATAGGTGTTTCTTTGGTATCAATTTCCATGTTATCCAAGCACTTTAGAAGAAGAGTTGCATGTGCTGTGAGATTGTTTGAAGTGTGTCTCAAGATACTTGTAGTGCATTTTTTCATAGCATAGGACATTTCTGTTTAAATGAATGACAGAGCAAAACCCACACAGCTCAAGTCTGAAAAGAATTTACATCTAAATAGCTGTCTACCAATTCCCCCATATAAACTACTTCTTTTTCTTTTCTTCTCTCTTTTTTTTTTTTTTTTTTTTTTTTTGCAAATGAATGTTATTATGTTCACAGGTTTTTTAGACCTAAAGGAACTACTAGATTTAACTTCTTGTTCAAGATTTTTCCTTATTCTTTTCATTGCAGTCTGTGGTTAACATTAGAAAAGAAATGCGTGATGTTATCGACTTCTTCAGCACCCAGAAGTAACAAAAGCAGGTTTCATCTGTGCTACTTTGAAGTGCCTTGTTATGATATTTCCTCACACATTTCTCACAGTGCTTCTGAGCTACAGAAATGGCATTTTTTTCATTTTGCACGATAGGTTAAAGCAATTTGCTAAATACACAGGTTTGCAACCTCATAGCCATAATTCCACAAATAATTGAATAATAGAAAGGTCTAAAAATGTGGTTCTGGAAGTACTATTAACACAGTTACTTGGGTTACAAGCCCCTTATATGATAGTTAGGAAAGGTTTTTGCACCTGAGCTGGTCCGTGCCACACGGGCTAGTCTACAAGAAAAGCCAGTGCCTTAAACTTTGTTATTTGGGGCCAAAGACCACCCTGTGGAACTGGAATGCTGCAAGGGAAACCTTTTTCTGTGCCCAAATCACTAGCTTCACTTGCTGGTCTCAGTCAAATGCTCCAAATAATCTTTTCTGAGGCACAGGAGATGCCACAGAATAACATGGCTCATTCAGCTTTTACTTCAGTGGACACAGGCATCCCTATGTCCTGCATTATGTTTGCCAGTGACGTGGCTCTCTGGGTACTGAATCTTGCTCTAGTTGTCTTGTTTCTATTTATATGAGGTGGCAAGGGAAGGTATTTCTAGGGCATTTCATTGCGACGTGAATGTCTGGGGCTAGATTAGGTTGCTCATACATATGTAGCTCATTTGAGACTCTCTGGGTTATCCAGGGTTTTCTTGAGTCTCACAATGTGACACAGGTCCTGCTGGAAACCTGTGCCTATCTGGAGGCAACTGAAGGCAAGGCCCATATTGGTACAGAGCGGTTACATGTGAGCAAAGGATTTCTCTGTCATACCCGTGCAAAAGAATAAAAACTTTAAAAGTGGCTTGTTCTTGCTTATTTAACACTGGAGGGAGTTAAATGTCTCGATTAGATTTAGCTGGCTGGAAGTGAGATCAATCTCACCCTGGGTATGAGAGGTTTTATTGTAAAGTTGGGTTAACAGTAACAATTTTTTTAAAATATCAGATAATTCATTCTTCAAATGATTCCTGCTCTGGGAATACTGAAGCACACAGATGATTTGTAAATCAGCCTCAGTAGTCACAACTATGAAAAAAACTAAGGATTTAAAATTAACAAAAACCTCTTGAGGCTTACTGATCAGCAATATATGTAATTTTGCTGTATCATTAGCTATCATATGCTTTTAGATGTAACATGCATATTTGTTACATATATTATCCTTTCTCTGTTCACATATTAAAACATCAGGATTATAAAGTATGTAACTAAATGTGCAATAATTTATGCAGCATTAAAAAAAATTTACATACTTATTAATATGTCAAATATTTCAATAATTTAAATGTTCTGTTGGATTAATGATGGGGATAGAATAATTCTTCTAGTCTTAATGCAACATTTAAATAACACATAGTACCAGAACTAGAATGCAACAGAAGGAAGTAAAACCACCTTTCAGTTTAACATTTAATATAAAAAATTTGTCCAATACTTTACAGAATAATGAAATTCCAGTATTGACTAACAAATCTGAAATTATCAAAGAGAAAGGAGAAGCACTCTCAACACTGTTACATCACTTGACACTGAAACATTCTCTCTGAAATGCAAATATATTGTTTTAAAAAATGTTCCCAAGTGCTGAAGTACATAACATTTTTGTAGGGTTTATGTGAAAAGTAACCACTGTGTCTTCAAGCATATTCTTTTCAAATAAATTCTGAAATTACTGAAGTGTTTGATTTGTATTTACTTACCATTTATAGGGCATGATCTGAAGAACAACAATGAAAATACACCATATAGCTCTTGCCATCTGCTTCAAGTTTGACTTGTAGAACCTAAGCAGAAGGGTAGGAGTCCTGGGTATTTTGCTATCTCAGCCAACAAGCATGATTGATGCTGCTACCTACCTGTCAGCTGACAAAAACAAGTACTTACACTCACCTGTGTCTATCAGTTAATTTCATGTAGTAAGTAGACAAACAGTAAAGAGGAGAGGAGAGGAGAGGAGAGGAGAGGAGAGGAGAGGAGAGGAGAGGAGAGGAGAGGAGAGGAGAGGAGAGGAGAGGAGAGGAGAGGAGAGGAGAGGAGAGGAGAGGAGAGGAGAGGAGAGGAGAGGAGAGGAGAGGAGAGGAGAGGAGAGGAGAGGAGAGGAGAGTGCTCATTCCTGGATGGAATGAGCATGAGTATTTTTATTAATCCTTGAGGAGCACTACTTAAACAAGGAGTGTTACTGTTTTCCAAAGAAAGAGATGTAGCTCCTATTTTGTTTATTCCAGAGGACTGTAAAAATAAGTGCTATGGTCTTCTCACATTATGAAAAAGGGGGAAACAAAAGTGGGAAACACCCCTCCTGAATCTGGCTGAGAAACAGTTACACTGGAGATGGAAAAAGCCACCCTTTTGACAAGCAGGCTTTAATAGGATAAATGAAAACAGCAAGTTGCCTCTGGTGAGCCATGCTGAACCAGCGTTTAAGTGGCAACATCCATTGTCTGTTTCATACAAATTTCTGTAGCAATTATGCCCAGACAGAAGTGCAGCCACACGCCTCGTTAGGCTGGTAACAATGGACACATCCTCGCTTGTGAACAGAGGCCAGACTCTGTCAAAGGACTGTTGGATGGTCTGTGAGAGAAGTATGAAAACCCATTCCAGCTAGGATTCATATTCATATGGTTCTGCCAGCTTGAAATTATTCTTCAGATTGTGCCAAGTACAGCATGAAATGCAAGTCACAAAGGGAGGGTAGCTTACCTCTTGCTCCTGACCATGTGGATGTGAGAATCTAGAGGCTTTGGGGGTGTGCATGATGGTCGCTTTGCCTCCATTCTTCTTTGGCAAGTGTTTTCCTTGTTTAAGAGTATGTGCACAGCACATGGACATACTCTGTTATCCATTGAGAATGTCTTCCTGGAAAGTGGGATGGTCAGTTATTCAATGAGAGGGAAGACTGTCTATGTAGGGATTTGAGAAATATACACAGTTTAACCCCAAAAGGACAATATATCATTATGTTGTGGGCATAAGATCTTTCCTGCCATTTCAGTAACACCAGTCAAAAAAGCAAGATTTCAATGGCATGAATGAAGACTACAGACAAGAGGGATGGTGCAGCATATCCAAACACAAGGTTCTTGGCATATTTCTCTTAGTGTTTGTATGATAGACAGACGATATATTAGAGAGATATTAACATACTACATTGTAGCCTACTGTATCTACATTTTCAGCAATTACTTTAACATGGGCAGATATTTGGCAGGAGCAATTCAGTATGACTGTATAGCTCAGGGTAGTCTTGATAGAAGGAAAAAGTTTTGTGACAAAATTTAGCAGAGCACAATATAAAATGATTAATGATAGAACTCCCAAGTGACAGTAGAAAAATGACAAAGACGGTGAAGTTGTTCCCCTGAGATCTCATGTACTTCAGTGTCCTGTATAATATGTAACACTTCACCCTACTTGAGTGTTCCTCGTGCAGAATAGCTCATTACAAGTTCATAACAAGTAACATCAAAAGCACATGGGTGTGTGTATTCTCCAGAATAAAAGTATTTCCTGTTCCACATCACCTTGTTTTCCTACTAGCTATTGTCATTTGATCCTCACTCTGTATAGAAATGGCTTGAGATCATCTAGACTATAATGGGAAAATGAGTTGAGGCGCTTCACTGCTGTGTTACATAAAACTGACCATGACTTTTCAAGACCACTGTGCTTTATACTTCTTTATATAGGTACCATTGGGTATGAAACTGCTGCTGTTATGGTGAAATCTAGAAATATTTGAGCCAATTTTTTTCATACAGCTTGAATTGGAGAGAGCCTAGAGCTTCCTGCAAAGTGAGTGATCTCAGTTACCACTCCATATTATCAGAGCAAGAAGTCTCCTTGTACTTGTTCTAGTGCAGCAGCCTGCACAGTGCATAGAACATAGTATGCTTGATAATATAGCAGATACTGTAAACATCTTTGTGTTGGTGTTTTCCCTTAATTCTTGAAGGAACAGAGACACACAATCTCTGTTCCTTGTAACTGCACTATTGCTTACACATCTTTCTTATGCTATTGTTCTGTGTTCCTCAGTGCAGCATCCATGTTTCTGCTGTTTAAGAGATAGCAGAGGATTAATCTTCCAGAATTTAAATGTTTATGTCTGGGCTAGATTTTCTTTAGACTCCCTTTATGGTTGGTGAAAAATAGGTTAACTCTTTTTGAGTATGGTTTATATGATTGCAATTTCAGATGTCTTCCTTAAAATAAATTGAGCTTATCAGAAGTATCTGTTCCTCTCCTTAATTTTAAAGAGAATTTAGATTACTAACTCCAGTGACAGAGTCTACAATATTTATAGCTATATTTGGACAGATGAACTTTGCTTTGTGTTGTGATTTTTTTCCACTGATATTTGATTTGACTGGGCTCTTACACTGTAAAAATAATGATTTATTTTTGCTGGATAGCCACCTGCAGTAAAAATAACTCAAGCAGCACATTACTTGGAAGAGTCCTTTCTTTTTTTGTTCTCATGGATGTCTTCTCATGGAAAGAGTTATGGGGTTTCCTTTCTTGATGTGGGAGCGCTGAAGTGATAGTGATACCTCTGGGTGTATAGAATAGGGAGCAAATGTGAAAATACAGATTACCTCCTAGAACTATTTGTATCTTGGATAGCCAACACTTTTAAACCTGCAGGCCTCTCTTTCTATCTGGAGCTCATTGCTGTCTACATGGCACATGACAGGGATGGGAGAAATGCAGTCCCAGTTGCCTACATAGAACTGCAGCTGGCAGCAATCTCCTGCCCTGAATGATGACGTGAAAAGTCTGACAGCATTTCATAGATCACCCACATGCCTACTGCCTGTAGTTTGAGTTCTTCCTGGCTTTTGTATTTCTGGGAGTGCTGTCTTGTGTAAGCAAGTCTAAGTTGCAGTTCAGTACCATACATAGGTACAGTGCAGGTGAGTCCATGCTGGGAATTCAGCTCTCCTTAGGGTATAGCCTACACCAGCCTCTCTGCTCAGGAGTTGCCTTTCACTGCCTCTGCAGTGCCGTGTGATAAGGTCCTACTGCCAAAAGCCCTCTGCCCTGTTATTTCCAATAGTTCTGGAGTGAACCATGTGTATCAACCCCTTCCTAGAATCAGCTGCATAGCAGATGGTACTGAGATTTAATTTGCACAATGCTAAGTGTTTCTGTTTCGGTAGGTTTCTCCATAGATGTGTGAAGATAATACTTTGTACTGAAATGATCTTTGTATGATCATCAGTTTCAATCTGGCTTTGTTTCACACATGCAGAACTAATGAGTTCAGCGCCTCTATTAAGCAAATGTATGTACACACATAACACAGATAGAGTGGCAACCTTCGAGCCAAAGGTACTCAGTAGAAATGTTTTCACTAACTCAAGGCTTTCACCTTCTGCTAAGCTTAAGTATTCACTTATCCATAGAGTCTCCTACTTGTAAATTGCTGGGTTTCTATGTGGCCAAAGGGGAAGACATGTACAAGAACTTTGTAGAGTCGTAGAGCGGAAATGTACATGTCTTGTACATTTTTTTGCCCTTTGGATATAACTGCATGTTGCATACGAAACAGAAGCAGATAGAGGTAATTTTATTTGTGTATGTAACATATAAAAAGAGGATAAAATAGATATTTGTTGACCACCAATTGCTCAAATTACTTTGGAAAATCTAGTAGACCCTACATTACAATAAGGGCTAGAAATTTAATTAAATTCTTGTGAAGGGAGTTGTTTGCTTGTTTGTTGAAGTATCCTCACATATTATAGACTCAGTGAACTGCACCTAGATCTTCTGTAACAGTGAACCTGTTACTCAATCATGCATTTTCATGTTCAAGGTTAATACTTTTGCCTGTTTGAAGCCTGGATTTGTTTAGAGATGTAGTTTGTACATGGCCCACTAAAAGCTGCTAGGGGTTTTCCTTCTTGCAAAATAACATGGAAATAGTACAATGTACCAATTTTCAAGAGGAAAATAAGATAGGGATGGTATCAGAAGCTTCTTTTAGGGAGCTGCATAATAAATGATACTTTTTATTTTGACAAAACTGGGGCAGCAATATATATAAAAAAATTCATTGACATAAATGACATATTTGAACCAGGACTTTGCAGTCATAAAAAGTTTGTTTCTCTAGATGGCATTGAGAGGTTTCACTAGCAAAGCACGGTGTGATTCTCTAAGTATCTTATGCACTATATACATAGACAAATTCTTCAGAGAATGAACAATAGCAGCAATGCCAAAGCAGATAGTTTGTATGTTGGTTTTAGTTATGTCATTGTTCACTATGTATCTTGTTGAATATTTATAGAAGAGGTAACTGGTGAAAAAATCCTTTTATAGAGTCATAGAAATGTTGATTAGAATGTGGGGGGTTTTTTGAGGTCATGTAGTTAAACCTTATGCTTGAAGGGGATCACCACCAACACTAGGCCAGGATCTATCCAGCCAGATATTGAAAGCCTCTTTGGTGGAAGTCCCCTGAGCCCTCCCAGGCAGCCCCTTCCTTGCAGTGTTGTAATGTGGAAAAGCTGTTCCTCCTCTCCAGCCTAAGCATCCCAAGGTAAAACACCTGTTGCCTGCTATCTTACAGCAATGCTGAGAGGAGATTGAGAGCTTGGCTTTAATGTCTGTTTCCATGTTTGAAGTAGTTGCAATTTGCAAGTAGAACATCCCTTAGCCTCAGCTCCAAATGAGCTCTGTTCCTCAGCTTCATCTGCTCCAGGCCTTTGATCATCTTAGAAGCTGTCTAATAGGTTCCCTCTGGTTTTTCAGCATCCTCCTTGACCTTGTGGGTAGGGAGGACATGCCAAAACCTGTGATTACTGTCCTGTAGTAACCAGAGCTGAGCATGGGGCAGTAATGAATTCCTTTGATCTGCGAGACACAGCCATACATAACCCATTACAGAGTTGTGTGAGCTGTGCTAAGAACACATCCTTACCTTGCATTCAGCCTGGCAATTGCAGCACATCTCACTGGCTCCTGGTGCTGCTCTACTGGCTCATTACCAGGCTGTATTGATGTGTGGCATCTGTCTACTCTCCTACAGTGTTATGCTTTTTCTTATTGAACTCAAGCTTAGCCCTCAGCAGAGGTGCCAGGAGTGGACAACTGCATGATTTATAGTTCACTGGATGTGGAGATATTCAGTTGTTGATTGCACTGTCAATGTGTAGTAATGACAGCATGCATGTGGTTTTAATCCTATGAGTCCTTGGCTGATTCTTAGATGGATTCCCTGTATAATCAATTAAGAAGCATTGCAACTTTCCTTTACACTTCAGCTAGCACGGACAGTGGGAAGTAGGGCAGTCAATGGGAATTTTGCATCTAACTTTTATAGCTGTCATTGCTTCATGTGGACAGTTCTATCAAAAAATAATGGTCAAAGCATTTGACCTGATATTTACTAACTTTTCTCTGCTAGAAAGTGCATGAGTATCTTTAAAACAAGAATATTTCATAGTAAAAAATACTGTAAACAGAATCTCTTGGGGTTTGGGAGGGGTAAGGTTTTGTCTGATTATGAACTTTGTAAATTCATTTTTTAATGGGTTTTGTAGTGTCTTGATCTACAGTTAAATGCATTAAAATCTACTATTTCTTGATAAAATCTTGTCTTTCATTAATGTTTTCATGATTGCCTTCAGTGAGGATTCAGCCTTTTGGATGAACTGTCACAGCCTCCACTCCTGTGTGTTTTTACAGTCTCTTTCATGCATTTCAAGTGACCATGACACAGTGCTGTTTTCCCTCCTGGTCATTACACATGCAGGACCATGGTGCTAGTGCCTTCAGTGCTGTGAGGATTCCTAACAGCAGTGCTCAGACCTATCTGGCCCAAGAAGTACAATTTGTGTGCGGAGGGAAAAAATGTATGTTACAGGTAAAAGACCCCACACAGGACAGCAAGGACTGCTTTGTTTACCTAGGAAGAGTGAAAGTCATTTTTCTTGCTTTGCCTTATTTTAGTCGCTTGGTGGACCTTTGACTCCTGCCTGACAACAGCAAGACACCAGGAGACTGCACCCTATCAATGGGTATCTTTTTGGCTTTGCTATGATCCATGACACTGTTAGACTAAGACTTTCTCTGTAAATATATTTCATCTTCTTGCAACCTAGAATCTAAAGCCACGACAGTAAATAAAAAAGTATGTTTGTGGTGTGCACTGCTTGCCCAAGACTAGTGGATGGGCTAATGAAACTCCCGTTGGCCCAGAATTTGTTTATATGAAAAATTCTTTCTTTTAAGGCCAGTTCTTTTGCACTCTGCAAGAATGTAAGTTATTAAAATAAACAAACAAACAAGCAAATATGCAAATCAGTAAAAAAATCCCCAAACCTGGTACACATTACTGCATGTGAAACTTTAGCATATACCAATTATTTTGTGTTGCTGACACAGGTGCTTTCCATGTATAAACCAACTTTTAAAATGTGAGGGTTTTTTACTATGGCTATTAAGTGACAGTGGTCTTCTAATATCAGTCAGTAAGAAAACATCTATTCCATTTATTCCTTATTTTCTGGATAGCTCCCTGATCTAGCTTTGCTCATTTTCCATTTCACAAATTGAGTTTACTTTAACAAAAGCAGTAATTCAGTTCTTAACTAGATTTGTGGTGGTGAGAGAGAGGGTGACATAAAAAGGCAGGACTTATTGGCACGATTCATCTTTCATACTCTACAGCACACTCGAGCCTACTGGGCAGGAAATGTGATTAAATTGAGAGATGTGTCAGAGCCTCCAGAATTTGTCAGGATGAGTACCTTAAACCTCTGGAATGGCCAATGTACTCAACTCACATTCAGGCTCCCTGGATAATTTCAAGAATATAGATGGTGTTCCAGGTTAAATTCTGCAAGGGAGAAGAGCTGGCATTCACACTGTGACAATGACAAGTGTTAATGACTAATGTATAGAAAGAAAATAGTCATGGCAACAATTATGCTTGCTAGTTGTCCAGGGGAGTGAGGCATAACCACATCTACCTGGTTACTGCATTTTACTAACTGTAATAACAAGGGTCAGATGCTGTTGGGGAAGTACAGGATCTGTGTTTATTTTTGAGTAGACAGGTCAGGTAAGTATCTAGTTCTTGTATCAGAATACAAATGGGGATAAAACATGAATTGCGTGTCAAACTAAGAAGTGAAAACAAGAAAAAAGAGATTTCTTAGTGAAAGTTTAATTAAATACTCTGGGTGTAATTTTTTTTTTTTTATGAAATAAAATGTCCTTTGGAAAAACATGCGTAAGTGCTAGGAACATACAGAAAGTATAAATATAACAAGCTCAGGTAGGGAAGTCTGTGATATCATGAGAGATCTGGGAAATTTATGCATTATCTTATGCATTATCTGTGGCCCAGCTCTCAGCTCCAGTGTTACTATGGAGTGGAATCCTAAAATGAAGTAGGCATTTCACAGTTGGAGTGGGTTGAGACTAACAATTCCGTGGTCATGAACGTACAGAGGTGGAAATTAAATTACATTCAAAAAGCATAAATCAAGAGGACAGTCTAACTTAACAATAAGTGGCTGCTGAAAAATAAGTCTTGTAGAAACACCGAATATGGTTTTACCAGTAAATTTCACTGGGTACTGAAAAGGTTGGTATTGGGAAAGTTTTGAAGCCAAATTTGATTACCATTTTAAAATTGGTAGAATCTTTACATTCAAGCAGTTTATGAAAAAGACACAGCCTATTTCTTGATTTCTCTTTGAATTTTATAGCATATTCTTCCCAGTTTAAATTAGTCCCATGGATAAACTGCAGTCTCAAATATTTTTTGCGATTTAGTCAGCTCATGCTCACTGTTGAAAATATTTTTTAAAGACTCATTTGAAATTACTTTCAAGAACACCCTACACCCTATTAGAAAGGTAACACACCATGCCTTTTCTCTCAAGAAAATTATCAGAAATCTATTACTATTTTGTTAAGCTCTCAAATTCTATAAGAAAAATACAACCACCAAACATGCACGCCATAGTTGCATTTTCTGATAATGTGTATTTATTTGTATCCAGAAATACAAATGCTGGGATCAAAATACGAATATAAATAGTATTCTAGACGCACAGCCCTACTCCTTAACACAAAGTAAACTGGAATGGATGTGACCAAGAAGGGAAAGTCATTGTCTGAGAACTTGAGGAGATGAAGCACATGGGTGTTTGACTTTTCTGATTAGGTTGGTCTGGGGGATCACTGGGATGGCTATCTAACTTAAAATGACATACTGGTACTAGTGCTACCTGTATTATTCAAGGCACATTGGGCACATAATTGTACTTTCATTTCACTATGACATCACAAGCTGCACTGCTAGCAACGAAATCACACACCCCTAACAAAAACTTAGGAAGGAAGGATAATTAGAAATCTAAAATTTTGTCTGTGTTCTATAAGAAAATTCAATTTGGCACATAGTTGGCAGTATTTATTTGATTACTAAAATTACACTCACTTAAAAAAAAAAAAAAAATCCATGTGTTGTGGTGGTGGAAAAATGTTTTCAGAGCAGTATACTGAGAGTTTAGATCAGGATTATGTGAGTGGTTTGGGGATGGCCTGTGGTAGCCACAGGTTGGTCCATGATTTAAGGTTGGTATTGCATGTGATTGTGGATGACAAAAAAGTCACAGGAGTCCTGAATGACTGCAAAAGAGAATAAGGAAGTGTGATGCTGTAATCTCTCTGCACCAGGTTTCCCACTGTTGTTCAGAGGAAGTGTTTTGTCGGAGCTTATTCTGTTTATTTTTTTTTTTCTTTGCAGCACTCTTGTCTTGCAGTGCTGTACTTCTCTGGGCTGCCTGTGGAATACTATCAAATGCAATTATTTTACCAGCTTTCCATGAGTTCCACAGTTGCTTACATTTTAAGGATCCCATGAAGTCTGTAAGCACGGAACGGACTCTGTAGCATGCTCTGTTTCATATTTGTCAGTAGTTTTTAAAAAATATGTCATCAGTATTGTTCTCTTCATCCATTTAATATTAATGTGCAATTGAGAAATTTTAGCGTTTACCTGTTTTAGACCTCACTTTTAGTATGTAAATCACAAATCCCACATTAACTACTTAAGTTACAGATCTACACTCCACAAGTTTTGAATCCAAACAATGGATAATCAACTCTTACAGAATATCATCCAATGATATTCCTGATTGCTGATTTGAATTTAAACTCCTCTTCTGATCAATGTTCTTAATGTGGAAAGTTTTGACTCAGACCCAGCAGGTGTTTGTTTTTTTGGGGTTTTTTTCCTTGTGTTTTTTTTTTTTTTTTTTAACTTGTAATCCTAATACAGTCTCAGTAGCAAGCCATCACCAGATTCACTGTGGATGTATTTTCATTCTTTGTATTTTAGAATATATTGTGTCAGTACAGCTTCCTGTCTTGCAAGCACTGCTGCAAGAAGTTATAGAGACATTAGAAGAGTATTAAGGGCTATATTAAACACTAAAGGGAGCACCTGCATTCCCCTATATGAAGCTCCACAGGCTGGCTTAGCCCTCCAAGTAAAGTTAGGTGGGTGCTTTGATGACAGCAGAGGCTGTTGTGTCTCCTCTGCTTAGAGCCATTCCTTACCTAGATAAAAGAATACCCAGCAAGTTACTGGCTGTATATCAGTTCCTGCTTTGCCTGGTTCAGTCTTTGAGAAAGCTTTCCCCTAGATATATGAATAAACATTGCCACGTCTTCTGCTTATCCTTTATAAATAGCAAATGATTAGAAGATCAAAATGAATGTTTTGGTAGAAAGCAGAGAATTCTCAGGTGTCCAGCTCTGAGGCATTGAATTTCATAATTAATTTTATTCTCTAATTTCACATATATTCTAGGAAAACCCTTGAGGAGTCCAGATGCATACAGACACCAGCTTGAGGACCCACAACAAAAGAGGAAAAAAGTAAAAGAAAGTCAAGTCTGTAGAAAGCAATACATCATCACAGATATTAGATATCTCACTTGAGAAATGTCAGCAGTAACTAACGAAGTTCTTGAAATCAGTCACGATCCAAAGTCATTTAAAGAAACAGCTGCTAGGTAAACTCGATGGTTAGAATAATTTTTATCCCTAGTTCAGGACTTAGTCCTAGCTAGACAGGGTTGTAGGCCATCATATATCTTTGAATTAACCACCAAATATTCAGCACAGAAAAAAATAATACTGTCTAACTTCTCAAAGCAATTCAGTTCAAGCTGAGATAATTTTTTTCTGTTGAAACATAATTTCACTTTAGATATGAAATATACCTTTGGTTTTATTATCTAAACCAGTGGCCTAAATTATGAGGAAAGAAGTCCTTCTAGATCCCAGGGAAAAAGGTAATACTATTAAGGCCACTGAGTCTTGAAGAAAGGCCTTCATTTTTTTCACATATATAGTAGAACCCGTCAAGAAGAGAGTGTGATAAACCATAAGAAGGTGGTGGGCATACGAGTATAGTGTAAGCCTAATAACACTATTTTCTCAGTAGCCAAGTGTAAATTGAATTAGTGTCATGCTTGTGGAGGGAGGAAGGATCTAAAAATTAACTGAGAAAAAAAGCCAAAAAATCTCTAAAGAAAAAAGAACCTCACCTTTCATCTGTGGAAATACATTCCCAATCCATAGTCTGTTTTTTGCCTATTTTAAACAGTCTTCTGGAAAGAGATCTGGATCAGCCTTGAGTTTATGCTCTGTAGCTCTTGGTGGAATGAAATTGCTGAGTGAAGAAGGAAGGATTCTGCTAAACTGCTGAAGTGCCACTGCAGCCTTTTGCTATTTAGGAAATAAGAAACCTACAGACTGTTTAGAAAAACAAAGAAAATGCAGAGAAATGCTCAATCTGTAGGTTGAAGACTTTTAGAATATTGGTCACATACTGTGGTGCTCAGGAAGAACTCCAGGAAGGTCATTGGTCCTACTTTCTAACTTTCAGATGAGAAATTGTCTTTAATGTTAAGGAATATAATCTCATATTAATAAATTATAAAGGCACTGACATAAGAGGCACAAGCATTTCACTGTGAACAAGAAAAAGATACTCTGAAAAGAAAAATCATCTGTTGTGTAGGCATCTAGGATTATGAGATATGGCTTGCCTTTTCTTACTGCATTATATGGAAACCAGGAAAGAACAGGCATTGGAAAAGGTAGTCTGTTATGGACATCTTTTACAAGTTTCAGTGGGCACTTTGTTTTACAGTTTAGAAGGTAACACCAACCCTCCAGATGGTGAGGCTAATGAAATAGTCCCTGGAGGTGTTTAGAAAAAGACTGGATATGGCACTTAGTGCAATGGTTTAGTTGATAAGATGGTGTTAAGTCATGAGTTGGACTTGATAATCTCCAAGGTCTTTTCCAACTTATTTGGATCTGTGATTCTCTGAAATCTGTCCATCTTAAAATACTGAGTCTCCCTTCCCACAAAGTCAGCAGTTCCAGAGCTACCTGGCATCTGGTCATGTAGGAGAGTCATTTTATTAGATATATGGTGAAATTTTGTATAAAAAGGAGGTAAACAGCTTTCCCTTCATGAAATGGCCAAGTAAGGAGAGTTGTGTGTGATGAATTCATGAAATAACGTGAGGTGCTAGACACCAAGACACATTAGAGCTGAAGAAGTGTTGAAGATAGCTATCTGTCTGAGTTATTTGCCAGTATGCCTGCAGTTCTAGAAATAATTTCCTATCTGCTAAAGGCTCATGTGTCACTGCTGTTCCAGCTGATGAATGCACAAACCTCCAGGTGGATGATTTGGAATTAGCTGTGGGTTAAATTGAATAAGAGGACTGCACAGATAAGAACTGCACAGCAATAAAAAATAATTTCTTTCTCTTCTTTTAGCTTCACTACTCATCACTGTTTCCGTGAAGACAGTTCTGGCTTTTGTAATTTTTATCATTTTTATTGGTATGCACAATATAGCAATATACAGTTTAGAGTTGATTAAGGAGAACATGAGAAAGAGAAGGTTATCAAAATGCCTGAGGTGTTTTAAACTACACCCTTACTTTTTTGTTAGAAAGTTATATTAAAATTGTGTGGTGCACTGCAGTTCCACATTACTGCTGGACATTGAGAGAGTGTAAACTGGCTACAAGTTTTTATACCCTTATTCTTGGACGAATGGCTGTAAAAAAAAAGGAGCTGTCAATATGCTAGGCATTAGAGCCAGGAAAAACTGAGAGGATTGAATTAAGCAGACCAATATTTTTTATACATTCTTAGTTGCCTTGAAAATGCTGCCCTCAATAAAGAAAAAACTATGCCCAAGAACTTTTAATTGAAGGGCTGAATAAGAGGACTGACTTTAGATCCTCCTGGGGAAAAAAGGTGATTATTTAAAAAACCCTCACAATCCCTTCTGCACCTTCAACAAGGAAGAAATATAATGTGAAGATACTTGATTTTGAGGTTTTACATAGCCAAATGTGTTCATTTCACTGCTCATTTAGTTTTGCTTTCCTCTCTTCCTTTCCTTGGAAGGGTAAAAAGAAGTACTAGATAACAAAATGTAGTTGAATAAATGCAAGTTTCTAATATGAAATTTTATGATAAGAACATGTTCTAAAATGCTAAAATACAGTTTTTACATTTCTTGTGGGACAGCACATGAAAATTTTAATTTCTGCCAATGTGCAAAAGAAGCAAAAGAAAATCTGACGCTCAGTGAGGATATTCTTACCCCTACAGAAGGATATGGCACATAGATGTATGCAGACCAAAATGGCATTTTGAATGATTCAGATCATAGAAATCCTGTCTTCCCTGATCTCTAAGGTTTTTCAGCAGCTGCCAAAGCAGGGAGCAGTAAAGCAGTGAGTAAGCCAAGTTACCAGGAACAAGCAGAGGAATGCATTCAGGAACCTGCCAGCCTGCAGCTGCTTGCCTTGCAGAAAAACCAATTGTTTGATAACCCCAGAGCAGAATAAATTGCACAGTAGAATATGTCCTCTGCTCTCACTTTAAGAGCAGAAGGTAGTAGTGTGTAAAGAGTCTTTCTTGGTTTAGGACAGTGGAAAAAGTTGGAATTATATGCTTCTGTCTTTTGTTTATGAAAAAAGTCAGAAAATGGGCAATATGAATGGACTTAGCAGTATCAGTCTTCCAAAGAAGGATCTGTTGGGATTGTCTCCTTTCAGCAGGGCTTATGGGCAGCCATGAACAGAAGTGTAAGAAAAGCATATGCTCATCATCAAACATGGGAATGTTACACTTCCCAGGAAATTCACGCAGAATGGAATTTTTAAATAAACATCAGTTTACCTGTGCAAAATCTAATGGTGGAAGGCACCTGATTGTGCATCATTTGTCTCAATAGTACCACCAAAATCAATTGGTTGTGCAGAGGGTTTGCAGGATCACCCCCCTAAAGGAGAATTTAGGCTTGGAATCTTTCTAGTATTCTTCAAAATATGGCTGAAGGTAACTATTAGAGTAGACTAATTAATAATTAGAGATCAGGACACCCAACTCACATTTAATCACCTTCTTGCACTACTTAAAATATCACTCTCATCCTTAAATTAAGTGCATACCTCCAAGTGCAGGACACAGGTTTACAGAGCAGTTAATTTGCTAAGGAGAGTTAGCAAAATTTTCAACATGTATTTTGAAATCAGAAGGTTATCATTGGTTTAGAAGACATCAGTTTGGGCAGATTTTTTCTAAAAATAAGGCTTTGATTCTGCCTCAAAATATTTCTTCTCTGTGCTTCTAATTTGAATTTTGTCAGTCTTTACAGAAGTAATTCCTCTCCTCGACCTAAACCCAGCTATGTTTCTGATATTTCAGACAAGTTAAAAACAGAAGAAAGATTTTGAATAACTACAATTAATTTTTGTGGTTTTGTTGTTTTGTTTTGTTTGTTGTTTTTTTTTTCCAATTAAAAATTTAGTGGAAGAACAGAGCAACAGCAATGACAGCAAGACAGTGATGTTTCAAAGAACATGACAGAATTTTTGTTCCCTTAGAATTTCCATCGCATTAGTTTTTGCTTGTTTGCAGAGTTTTCCTTTTGAGGAAAAAGGAAGTCCTTTCCAGTCACATCCACTATTCATTTTTTCATCAAATACTGCGTGGAAGAGACACAGATTTTTTTAGTTATTAAAAAATTATCTCCAAAAGAGAAAAGAATAGAATTGTTGTTTTAATTATCTTTTAACTTCAATCTTTTGTAACAATTTGTCATGCAAAGGGTAGTGAAAAGCTACTCCTATTTAATTATGGATGTGGTTTGTTTGCTTAATAATAATTATGTAGACAGTCTGTAAAAGACATCACTTAATACTGTTTAATACTGTAAAACTAGTTTTTGAAAAAAAAATGAGTAGTTTAGAGTTGAATGGTCAAAACCTTGAAAAAAAAACAAAAAAAAGTTTTTTAGTGTAAAATATAGTTGGAAATTTTGGAAAAGAATGAAAAGAAGAACCTCTTTCTATATGTGGCAACTATATCAGGTTTAGTCCAAGTGTCACAATTGAGTTCCTGTAATGCAGTATTCAAGCCACAAGTGTTCAGTCTTTAGCTCAAGCCTGGGGAACAACTACTGTGAGTAAATATTGCAGCATTTAATGTTGTGAAAAGGAGAAAAAAAGGCCTTTGGCACACAATTTTCAGTTTTATAATACAACTTTGGGAGAAAAAATAAGAATACATGGGCACATTTTATAGCAGATTGAAATCCAAAGACATATATTCCTGGTGCTATTATATGGTGATTTTTACTCACGGGCTATGCACTATGAACTGCTACAATGACACAAACAAGCAGGAATCTTGTCCTGCTTCAAGTATAGTACTTTAGAAATTAATGACCATCCTGTGTTTAATGAGTCATAAAAAACACAGTTAAAAGCTTGGAAAACTGTAGAAGTTATGCCTACAGCTGCCTCACAGATCAGTAAGTCTTGTTTATATCAAAAGTATAGCTTTCTTCTCTGTCTGCCTTTTCACCTTTAAGTCAAAACCAATTATGTGTGGGTAAGTGGCTAAATCCATGAATCCCAGACCTCTGCAGGAAGTAATGCCCACGTTTTGATCCTACCAGACATTTCTTATTGTCTCTTGGTGGTTACTCTATATCAAGGAGATCATCAATTTCCCAAAACCTATGGTATCAAGCAAATTTAAATACAAATGAGTGTTTTCGTTGGCTTTGGCTTATTTGCTAATGCCAGTGTACATTGCTCTGAGCCTTAGGGACATGGCAGCATTTTGAAGAAAGTATGGGAATGAAAAAATAAAAATTACATATTTAAACTTTGCCTGAATTGTGAATAGCTTCTATGGCAAGGGACAATAGTAGAGATTTTAATATACAATAATTATTCATAAACATTGCTTACACTACAAATTCAGCTGAACTCTGTAAGAACCTTTTTCTTAAAATGAATAGCAGTTAGGAGAGAATTCTTCCGTGTTCTGCTTTTTCAGGAAATTACATGTCAAAATTCTTCATCAGGCTCTGTGATGGTGAAGGTTAATGTGGTCTTTATAATTTGAGATGAAACTGACTGTGTCCTTCACTTTTTCTGCACTTTCATCATCCATCTGCAGTGAGAAAACACAGCAGTCTTCACTGCTACAGGCAACATTTAAAGATAGAGGTATCCAACCCAGTAGACCAGGTTAAACAGCAGGAAGGATGTAGGAAAAAAGACCCTAGAGTAAGAGTCCAGTTCTAAGATGTCTATGTGAATCCGTCCTCTCCTCCATGAGCCTGATTTACACTCTTCATAACAACAGAAAAAGCTCTGACAGTCTTTCCCATCCAGACATTCATAGACACATGCATCTTCAAAATCTTGCCAATACATGGCATTGTTCAATGCAATGACTGTAGTCGGTGGTCTCATATCAAGTACAGAATAATTCTGAGGAGAGAAAAAAACCACAGTAGTTTGACAAGTTTCCCTGGATGATGCAGATCAAAATTAATAATCACAGCAAAAAAGTAATCATTTTTTCACACTTGGGAATTCACTTACCTGTCAGAATATTATTTGCAAGTTGTTTTAAACACTTGTAGCTACTACATTTAAGATGGATTCTCAAAAAAAAAAGGAAATATATCCCCTCTCTGCATTTAATTATACAATGTCCTCCACTTCACATAGGTGCATTCACTGCCTCTTAACTTTACTATGATTTAGAAAAACAGATATGGTCAGCAATAGATAGTGATCATTCCAGTACAGGATTTCAAAATGCCATCCCAAGGCATGTCCCCTTAGTGCTTATCACACTAACCATGCTCAGAAATAGGAGACTTTGATGTCATGCATCCTCCCAGCAGCATTCACACTTACAGACCTCTTCTTCTTCAATGTACTCCCTATTTACACTTTGTCAGCCTTTCTGTCACATCATTTCCTCGGTGTGCAAGATGCCTTCTCGCCATAGTCTCCCCTCTCTTTAAGCCACCCCTTCCATCTTCACAAATGTCACCTCCTCCACTGACATCACTAGAAAACGTCCCATCAGCTTTGCTGTCTGTCTGCACCATCCTGACAAAGCAGACACAGCCCTGTCAGCCTGGCTTTCTCTACCTGAGGCCCTTCCTCTCCCTGGGATTGTGCCAAGTGTTGGCTTTGCCCGCAGGTGTGTGCTGGCTGTGCTCTAACAAGCTGGTCATGACTGGTTGCATTTAGGAGGACGCTCTGGGCTCTTGCTTCCATGCTATACAAAGTACTCAACATTTCCTGCTGAAGCTGTTAGGGGGTATCTGAAAACTTTCCTCCTGGATGTGAAAAACATTGGTGATATGATTGATGTGCCTCAGTGGAAATTTTTCCTTTTTATATTGACTTTGCTTTCTACAAATCTTTTGGTTTGGCATGCTGTGGTATTATCCATCTCATTAAAAATGCTGATCCCTGAGCTAAGAACTTGATGTGGCATCCCTCTGCTTAGATGTTGGCACTACCAACACAGATAACTACACCTGAACAACTGCCCTATGGAATCCAGTCAGTTACTTCTGGACACAATTCATTTTATCATAAGTGAATGCTAAAATGTCTCAGGTGCATTTTGCTGTGAACTGCAAGCAAATTGCAGTTTAAAAGCAGATCATTGCAAATCTGTTTGTTGTGAATGACTTTATCTCTGAGATTAGATGACAGAAATTATACCTGTATGGTATTCTCTCTCTTGTGGGTGTCTTTTTTCAGAGCCTTACTAGATGTTGAATGTGAAAAAGGGTAAGATTATCTGAATCTATTATTTTGGAAAGAAAAAACTATTACTAGAGTATATACGGACTTCTGCCATACCACTATGTCATATATTGTACATTTGTTGCAGGTCTTTATGAATATTTCCAACTCAGGGACTGAAATTTTCCATGCCTGTCTAAAACATTTATATTAAAAAATAAAAGCTCAGAGAGGTTTTGGTGAGTGAAGATAAAAACGTGCTCTGGCTCTGCAAAGGAAACTTCCTCATCTCTGGGGTATTACGTTGTTGTTTTGATATATCAACTGTCTACTCAGGACAGAAGAAAAAATAATTGCCCTATTAATACACAAAGATTAATCTGGTTGTTTTAATCTCTGTCAGGTAAGAGGTATCCTCAAGTGACAAGATACAAGGGGAAGGTGGATGGTCCCCACATGTTCTGTGTGTCCAGCTGAGCTGGGGTTGGGAGGACACAGTGGGCACCATCCCAACTATGTGGGAGGTCTGCCAAGGCAAGGCACTTCTCCAGGGCCTTGGACAAGGCAGTTCAGTGCATGCTTAATAATATTATTTCTGACAAGATAGATGTGTGTTTTCTAGGAGGAAAAGAAAAGGCTTGGGATTACCTGAACAAGGACTTACTAAGATTTATAAATTTCACCTTTTAAGTGACATCACTGACAAAGCTGAAGAAGACCAAATGATATCTTGAGAGCCAGAGACATTGCTTATTTAAGCTCTAATTTGAAGATTTTTTTTTGTATAGACAAAAGTCCTGCTCAATAACTATTTCAAGGTGAAGGAAAAAAAGAGCAAGTAAAAAACTTGGAAATGCTTCAGATGCTTTCCAAGCAGATCAGGATGACTAGTTCTAGATAAAGGTTTTTAAACTCTAATGTCATTTTAATTATCTTTCCCTATACATTTGAATTGGAAAAAGGAAAGTGCTGCTACCCATTCAATGTGCTCTGTCAACTTCATCTTTCAGAAGTCTGTCCAGGGACTGACAGCAGTAGAAAATGGATAGATGTAATGCTTGCTGTAAGTTATATGAGGACTTAAAATATATCAGAGAATTCATGTTTAAAAAAAAAAAAGTATATTATTATTTGTAAAAAGATATGCTAATAATATGGATCTGGCAGTTGTAAATGAGAAACTTCAGCATATCCAACCTAAGAAATGCAAACCCCAATGTTTTAGTCCTAACTGTTCTTATCTGATGGCAGATCATTCAACCAGCTGGTTAACTGGCTTCATGATTGCCAAATGCTTTATATTTGCATATACTATACAGGTATTCCAGTTTCAGATTTCATACAATTTAGAGACACAATTTTTTCTGTGTTCCAACTTTATTGCTGCTGTACATATTCCATTTGTAGATAGAGTACAACTAACTGTGCTGTGTTCAACTTGTGTGCCTAAATTGTTTGAAAATCCACCTGAAAGCTTGCTAAAGGTTTTGCATGTGCATAAATGAACTTTTTTTTTCTGTGAAACTTAGTTAAACATAGAAGTTTACGACATAACTTGTGCTCATTAATTTCTCATAAAATGTAGTGAGAAACTTCTGTATTATATATACACAAAATTTCTGAGGTAAAAATAACACATAATATTCTATACTTGACCCTCCTCCCTCCCATATCACTTGATAAGTCCTTATAGAAAAAGGCAGATATGTTCCTCTGCCACAGCTGAAAACAAACTGACCTTTGAACAAAAAAGCAAACCAATATTTTTAGTGAAGTCAGGGTAAAGCATAACAATAGCAATACAGCTCCCTTAGGAACTAGTGCAAGTAAATGTCAACCATCTATTTATGACCCCAATTCTCTCACTGAATAAAGTAACTTACTTACCATTACATGACCAAAACTTACATCAGGCAGCTTAAATAAAGATAAAAAAAGAATTATTCAGAAGAAAACATACTTAGTGCTTCACATGCATCTATATTCAATAGTATTCCTTGGACCAAGCCCTTAAATGCATAAAACACTTCATGCAGTGTGTTCTATATATTCAGCATAATATTCTGTACACTTGAAAATGGCATGAAACTTCAGCAGGATGCTAATCTAGTTTTCATAGACTTAAAATCTGTATTCAACCCATTAAATTTTTTTATTGATCGACCAATAGGTAAGTCAGCATTTTTTCTGGTGTTAATTTAAATCCTGTCAAGGTTGCATGCTTTCTCACGTCTTCATTCATATGTCTGGAATTACATCCTACTAACAAAGATACTCGTGACTTTTATTCAGTCTTTCTATAGGATGGCACTTTTAGTTTGATCACTAGCAAGTTCATTTCAGTCTCAAACTTTTCTGTTGTTAGCAATCTTTTTGCCTTTTGTGAGCAATGCATTTTTGAAAGAAGCTATTTTAGGTTTAATGGAGTTGTTATTGACTAAGTCTATGGCTTTCTAGACTTTCTCTAATCCCGTATTTGTTTCAGCTTTTCCTTCATTAGTTCTTCATTCAATCATTTTCTATAGCTCTTCATTCTATCCCTTTTTACATCATGACCTATTATTCCCTAAATTTAGGCTTCTCTCTCCTCAATTTCCTTCTTCACATTTTTCCTATTTGGCTTTGATTTCTGATTTCAAATGTCCTTATTTCAAATGTCCTTATTTTCTCCATCACACACAATGGCATCCAGCAGCTCCAACTACTGATCTTGAACACGTAATATTTATCAGGTCAACTCCTGCTGTATGTTTACACTGAGATTTTTTTCTCTATTAAACTGCCCCCTCTCAGTTATGAAGTAAACCAGGCAATTCTTCCTGTGTGATTGTTTTAGTTGATTCTAAATAGATAGCTTTTGTGGTTTTTTTCTGGGTGTTACACTTGGAAGTTGGCTTTTGGCCAAAAATGAGCCATGCCTAAAATTTTTTTAGGTGACCTCTATTTTTGTCCTTGGGAACGTGCACCTTTGTGCACAGGATTTAAACCAAATGCTAGTTCCCAGCAGAGACAATGAAATTCTGCTCATACGTATTTCTAGACCTGTTAAGCCATGAAATAGCAATGTATATGAATATACATTGATGTGCATTTGTACAACGAGCTATGCAATCTGTTTCAGTGGGAGAGTTTTCCGACTACCAGCACAGTAACTGGAGGACAAAAGATGTGTAGGCAGGGTTGCTGCTCCAGGGTGAGCAGGCTGCTTCTGTTAGGAACAGACCTCACTCAGCAGGCATGTAACTGCTGCTACTGCCACTGCAGGTGACTTTTCCATCGTCTTTCAGGGCAGATCACACCACTGGGAAAATCTTGGAGGAGTGAAGTGCCATATGATTACAGGCTACCATTGAATGATTATCTGCTCTCTGAGCTGCACATGAAAAGAAATTTAAATGCTCCCATCTTACCGACTTTTTCTTCTTAGTACAGTTTGGTTTCCTGCAACTTGAGTAGTAGTTGAGGGTGGCATACTCCATCAGAGCAGCAAAGACAAATAGAAAGCATACAGTCACAAACAAATCCATGGCGGTGACATAGGAAACACGGGGCAATGACTTTCTTGCGATGGTACTCAAAGTTGTCATGGTCAATACTGTGGTGATGCCTGCAGAGAGAAACTTGATTTAATTGTGTGCAACATCGCTTCTCCATATCACAGAAGAATCTTTGGAAATAAACATACAAAACAGAAATCCAGAGTGTACCCAAATAATTAATTAATTTCATTTGGTAGTATTAATAAATAACGGAAAACAACATCAGTTAGGGACAAAGTTATTTTGTAAACAAAGATTTGCTTTGTTGTTTATTTTCATCTTTACAAAAGTGACATTGCAAAAGCCTCTCAGTATGCTTTTCTTCATTTCTTCGTTTTTCCAATCCCAGTTGGGTTGAAGATGGAGGTGAGGGAGAGAGTGAAGAAATTTTTGAAGCAAAGTATGAAGCACAAAAAGATCCTAAACCCAGAAAAATAAACCCAAGAAACTTAGTAAACAGTGAAGGAAACTGTTCTATTCCACAGTAGTTGTGCTCTCAGGAAAAAATCCTATGCTCAAAAAAGAAAAAGAGCTGGAGGGAGAAAAAAAATTTCTGCTAAGATCTGACCATGAATTCTGAAAGTATGTCTTCACACCACTGCTTCCTTGGGCGTCCTCCAGTGCCATTTTCCTTCTGAGTAAGAGAAGTCAATGTTACTTGCCCAGTCAGAGTAAGACTCATACAAACTTCAGATGCAAAACGAACAGAAATAGCCTTTTTAATTCATACAAAGCATCAATTCTGAGATTCATTTAGTAATAGTGAATATAATGGGATTTGTGTCAAACACCCAAAATAATAAAACCAGTGCTAGAATGAAATCTATGTCATGTCACAGAAAAAAAACCTAACCAAATACTTATTGGCTTGGGGAAAAAAATAAAGCTTTCCCACAATTCTCAAGAGAGAACCTTCTCAACAAACAACATAGCCACATGGTAATCTTTTTTTTTTAATATAGTTAAAATGATGTTTCACAATGGTGCACAGTATTTGAAATGACAAGGAATGACTGAAATTTTGCCTTATAGTTAAATAACTTCTCACTAAAAGCACTCTGGAGAGAAAGAAGTATCGGTGGATTACTTTTGACTACTTTCTCTTTATGAAAGGATTGTCCATCTCTGAGCTGTATAATTTGATAGAAGCTACAGTGAACAACCTTCTCCATTCAAGCTAACAGGAAGTCCCTGGAAAAGCCAAAAGGCAAATTATTGCCTGTGTCTCAACCTTGAATAATAATGATTAATTGAATTCCTTATATATCTATTACCCAGAAACAATCAAACGAAAGTTTCTGAAAACAGTCACAAGTCAATAACCAAGATGAAAGCAATGCTCACAGGAAGTAGAAAGTGTGGACTTTGTGTGTGCCTTGCACATCTAAAAGCTATTGGGAAAATATTTCCATTTCCTGAACTCTATGCCACCTCCCAGCATAAGCAGATGGGGTTGGCATGATCCAGCAACCCCTCCAGACCCCTCAACATCAGTTCTGTACCCAGCTGATGCTTTAAAAAAGCTGCAGAGACTGTGTTTAGCCATTCATCACAGTAGCCAACTGCAGAGATGCCCAACTGCAAAAGGTGTGAACTCTCTGGCTTTGATTTGACCCTTACTGACTATAGGTCAACCACTTTCTGTAGGGCCTTGACCCAGGCCTTGGGAGTCACTCATTTCAAAGGAACCACATCCAGACTATGACATAGCCTACAACATAAAATAAAGTTCTTTAACATGTCTTAATCCACATTTAGACTTCTGACACAAAAGTGTCCTTTTCAGAGCCACATGTACATGCTTTCAGGCATTTTACTATCTTTAAAAAATTCCTCAAAGCCTGTAGAGTTCTTCCAGTACAGTATACAGCGTCCTGTTTACCTGGACTCAAATCTAAGTTTTTTATTTCCCACTCATCCAGTGTTAGGACAGTTTTTTATTAAAAGGCTATAAAGAAATAATTAGTTTAAGTATATAAGTCCTCAACTCAGCCTGTATCCTACATCCAGGCCTTAAACCTGAACATGAAACACCAGCTCAAATCATGCTTGCAACTGTATTCCTGCTCCCACCATAAACAAGCACTGAGTTTTTGAAATGAGGAAAATTCTATCTAGTGTATCAATTTTACATCTAGCACACAGGCACAAATTTTAAAATGTTAATATGTGTTCATGGGGATACATACAGAGAGGAAAGAGAAAGGAGGTGCACCAGATTATACAGTTTTGTATTTCAGTACACTTACAAATCAGAATGTATATATGCATGAATGAATAAAATGCAGCACCATTATTTCCAAATATATCTAGTTTCCATACCCTTAGTTCATTTTATCTCTCATGCTAAGGAAATTCAGTTTGTTGAATGGTTTCAAATGCATATGTCTTGCCAGCTGAAATTGTGAAGTCTCTCACTTTGTGGAGTCCGTATGGCAAAGTGCGCTTTGCATCTGTTATTGAAATTCACAGTGCTCATGAACTGCTTCAACAGAATTTTAGTATCACCTAAGGACAGCTCTGAGGTAACCTGACTTCCAAATTTTCAGGTAGAAATTTTAAGTGTAAGCTACAAGTCTCTGTGTAAATACCATTTTGGAATGTTATATTCTCTATGAAATCCCATACCAAACAGCTATTTGATATAACAAAAAGAAATTACTTGGAAGGTCAAATTATGCAGATATACATAATGCATAAAAACACTCTAACTTTTAGATCATTAGTCTAAACAGTTATTTAAAATTATCACTGGTTGAAATCTGCTTACTGGACAAGCATATGCAAAGTGAGGTGGCAGGAGTTTCATTGTTAGAAACTCTTTGGTCAGCAAGGCTAATTTTTTCTTGAGGTTATGTTGGTGGGACACCAAAGGAAATGTCTGCTGCTTTCATGCATGCTATTACTTGTTCATAAAGTTAATTCTTCATCTTTCTGGTCTGGCACCTCTTTTGAGTACTTTCTTGGTTTTCTAGTGAATCAGGTAAAGATGAAATGGCAAGGAAAGCAATGTTCATTATTTGTTAAATATCATCTGTATCTTTTTTTACATCAACACATTTCTGTCCTTGATACCAACTGTATCTTTTTAAACTGCAGTTTGATCTTGCTCTGTAGTAACTGCCTGGTCCTATTACATCTTACACCCTTTTGAAAAAGTACAGAGAAACTGGGTGAAAACTTCAGTTTAACTTAATTTCCTTAATCTTCAAGGAAAATAACCTATTCTTTTCCAGATCATAACTTTTCTTCAGGGAAAAGCTACCTCTTCACTTAAAACAGTTTGGGATAATTTTGATTACTAGAGAAAAGAAGAAACTGCAGAGAGACATTTTCTCTTTGAATGAAGAAAAGAATAACTCAGGATCAAAAAATGTAGTTCTCATCCAGCACTCAAATTTTAGTTCCATTTTCCCACTGACTCTTCAGGTGGCCTGCAGTTAGTCTTGTTGCCAGTCTGGGCCTTAGTACCTCAAAATGCATGTAAAAAGGGGACTACAATAACAAGATTTAAAGAATGTTTTAATGTCTCTGGACAGTACTGCTGAAAGAATACTTATGATCCGAAAGCCTTTTTTTTTTTTTTTTTTTTTTCCCCACTATGGAAATATATTAGTTAATATTATTCAGAAAGGAGTAAAACCTGTCCTTCATGTAACTGTGAGCAGTTCCAATAACTTTGGAAATTATTCAATTATTTCAGAGAGTGAAATATTTCCCTGATGCTACTCCTTTATATTAATGCAGCTATACTTGGAGAAGGTTTGTTGCACAGAGTCTCTACAAATAATTTCAACTAATTAGTAGGACAATTTCAGAAGTTTGCCTTTGGCTGCATTGCTCACAATTTTACCATGTGCCACTATCTAGATGTGGATGTGTGCTGTTGTTCAGACAGATTTATAAGTTGCATTATGCACCCAGGTCTACAGCAAAATGGGAGCTTCTGCTTACTGCATCCCTGGAGTCAACAGGCCTTGCCCATTTGGGAGCAACAGGATTCTGTGCACAAAAGAAGTGCCCCATACATACTTGAATTTACTTTCAGAAAAGTTATATTTTAGCCTATGAAATTAAAATCTCAGTCAGAGTTTTAGGAGTGAGTCATGACATCCATAGAGTGGAGCCTTGGAACAACTTTTTTTTATGTTCTTACTCCAAATTCATGACTTCAGTATCTGAATGCACTTTTTCTCTGAACTTCCTGCTGACTTAGGGGTGAGGTGGAGAGTCACACATTAGTGATTAGTGATCTAACATACTTCTGTGCCTAATTATTTGGAAAAATGAGCTGTGTAGAGTGGGGAACCATCCTTAGGTACAGAATACGAAAAATGCTTATGGCAAATCAATAATGCAAAGTGTTAGATGTATTTTTTTCTCTTTTTTCTTCTGCATTAGGAAGGATAACCCAACTGAACACTATGTGACTCTCCCCATGCATGGGGCTTCAGACTCCCCTTTAAAAAAGATGGAGAACAGTCAGTCTTTTCTTATCTCTGCTGAGTCACCCAATTTAAGAAGAAAAGAGCTCAATTTAAGAGTTCAGCAGGGAAGTATACTTACACTTGCTCAATTTTCTGGCTGTCAGAGGCAAGTCTACACAGCCAGGAACAGGCAGTTTTGAGGTGTTCTGTCCTCATCTGTGTATGGTGCTTTTGCTGTCCTGGAGGTGTTACTGGATAATAGAATAACTGTGAGTCTTTGTGTTTATCCTATTGCTAGAGCTGTGGTGTACTGGCCCTTTGGCACTCACATGGAGGGAATGAGGACTGAATATTCCATTGCTGTAAAATAACCTCAAAAAAATGGACCTACATAGTAACAAACTCCAGCAGAAGGATGCAATGAATAGCTGGGAATGGTTGAAAACAGACATACAAACTTTGACATAGGTTCCTCTTTTTTCCTAGACTGGTAGGTTTCTGAATCAGTTCATTTGGGCAGACCTGGCAACCACAATCTGAACTAAGAAATTGTTTTTCCTTTGGTTCTGATGTTTACATATTATGTTACATCTGTTACAAAGGCTGTTACATCCCCCTATACCCTTGATGCTGTCAAAACCTGCAGGTTTTCCTATAGATATTAGAAAAAAAATTCTAAGTCTAAGTCAACATAGTTCTAAGTGTATACTAAAGCACATTGCCAAAATGCACATGCTGGTCCTGACACAAATGAGTTTCTGGAAAACCTAAACCAGCATAAATCTCACCATCTATGAAAAATATCAATACATCCAGTGTGAAGCTTAACTTCAAGCATGCAAGCTAAAACACTTTGCATGAGTTAATACTGTTATATCCCACAGTTTTCTGTATATATAAGACATAATGCCCAGTGGGGGAGAGTTACAGAAGGGAAGGAAGCCAGCAGTGCAATTAATTAATTCTTCAAAAATGTCACTAAAATTTCATGGCGAGAACAAGGAGACAGACATTAATTCAAGAGTCTTATGAAAAACAGGTGGTAGTGTCATCCAATGGGTCAGATTAGTTTACTTTTAATTACCCTGTTACAGGAAAAACCCCAGCAGTCTCAATAATAAGTAGATCTGGTTCTGCAAGATGTAGTAGTAATAATCCAAAACATATACCTAGTGGTCTCTCTGAAAGGAAGCTGACATTTCCAAATAGTAGTGTAGGAACATCAGAAAAGGGAATTATTAACAACTTACCTAATGCTGTTCTTGCTGGTGTGGCATCTTTTTTGATCCAAAATGATACCCAGGAAAGAACAACTGTTAATATACAGGGAATGTATGTTTGTATAGTAAAGTATCCCATTCTTCTACTTAAGTCGAAGTATATAGTCATGACTACATAATCACCTGCAATAATAGCACAAAAAGGAAATTCACATGGTAATGGGATACAGACAGTTGTTCACTGACCTGCTAATATTTTAACTTTTATAAAAACACTGCATATGAAATTTTTTTTAGAGTTTCAGCAGCATCTGCACAGTAATTCTCATGTGAAATTTAAGTAAACCTTGCCATTCTAACATCCTTAAGCTTTAGGTCTCTATGGAAATTATGTATTTGACAGGCAGAGATTCTCAGCAATCATTCTGGATAAGTAAAGTTTTGAAAAGCATCTTGAATTTTCAGACTTGGTATTCCTGGTATAACTTCGTGGCCACAAATGTGCAGGTACTGTCATTCACCAGATTCTGAAAACACTACACACAAAATCCTTCCTTCTGCAGGCTGTTTGTTCTGTGCCCTAATTTCAGGTTTGAGTGACTTCTATTATTTTCTTTTGAGATAGGAATCTGAAAATAGGGGTCTTTATGGCAAATGTAACATGCACATGAGTATGCCTTTACAGAAGAAGTCATTAATAGACACTAGAGCTCAATGCTGGCATTTCAAAACAGTTATGGCCATTTGTGGTATTTTCAGAAGGTCAGTCTGAACACAAAGTTTATTATTTTCCTCTATAGTAAAAATCATACACATTCAAGGAATCAGTAAGAAGGTTACTTTATCTCACATTACATGATTTTTTTTTCACTGTGTCTCTTCTGCTAACCCTTGTGATTCCACAGGGGATAATAATCTGTGCCTCCCTCTCTCCTCAGTAGAGGCTACTGACCTTATCACCTCTGCCCTACTAACAGCTCTCTCAGCCTCAGAGATGTTAACTTTCTCTCTCAGACCATCATGGTGAATAACAGTAATAAAACTGAACTAGGACTGATTTCTGTACTTCACTCCAAGTAGGTTGCTTGCATCTCAGATGTAAAGGAGAGTTTATATGCCAGAGAATTTTAATATGGTTTTGTCTGACTGCATCAGATTTGGCCTAATAAATTTTATGGCTTCTTGCTACAAACCTTAACTTCCTAGAGTATGATATTTGCAGAAGGCATCATTTGCAATAGTTAAGTGACTCTGTCCTGTTACAGCAAACCATCAGAAGAATGAATAAATTGGAAACATATAAAGATTAATCCCCCAAGGAATGTACATACAACTACCCAAGCAGAAGAACAATGGGTTTATTAGTTGAGGCAAATTAAAGCTTAATCATCTAGTAACAGAGGGCATATAAACAAATGCATTTCATGCAGTGGATAATTTGACTACAGCTAAGTATTATATAGAAAATAAATTAATTCAGTGAGAATAACTTTCATCCAAAGCATCTCTGAAGTCACTGTAAAATCAATGAATTGCCATAAGTTAGAAAGTTAAAGGTAAATAATAATCTGATGGTGGGAATATGGGAATGTGTGAAAAGTTCCTATATGTAAAGTACATCAGTTTGAGATAAATTTATTTGGAAGAAATTGACAAGCTTTTCACAGGAATTGTGCCAGTGAAAACTGTGTGACCCCCAGGAACTGGAAAGTCATTTCAGAAGCTGTGCTTACAGAGCTCACTGTGATTACAACTGGGAGGTATCGCAGTACATCATGACATAGTGAGCCTTGTGGGTTTTCCTGCAGGCTGAGGGTTATTGTCATTCCACTAATCCCCAGCAGTTTTCTCCATGCTGGGAATAGCACCAGGGAATTGATGTGGCTTAGTAACCACAGGTTCTGCTGGCTTACTGTTTGGCTGGTTTGCCTCACTGAAGAAAGACTTACACCCAGCAACTGAAATAATTTCATAAAAGCAGGTGTAAAGAGTCAGGTGGAGTGTAAACCAGTGCTTCTACTCACATGAACAAACTGAAAAGCATGGAAGAAATGTTAACGAGTCAAACATTGTTCAGGTAGAAGAATGAGCAAGAAATGTAAACAAAGACTCTATAGGAAACGTCTCAAGCCTTTCCATTTCCTTTACTTAGTTCCTGTATCTAGAACTGTGTGTTTATGGATAAGCTTCCTGAGAATGGTATAAAGTCAAGCACAATCTTCACACGTCCATTGTGTATAACAATATATGAAACACATAATTCCAGTACCAACACAGGTTACTGCTCCTCTCAGTAGTGTGGTCATGATACCCAGCACAGCACCATGAGTAGGAATAGATACTGCACTGTAAGATACTGGAAAAGTAATAGTCTCTGCTTCAAAGGCCTTTGACAAAAATAAACCTGATAAACATGAGAGTGGGAAAAAATTATGGCATGTTAAATGACATGGAGAGTCCATCATCACAATTAGTCATTGACTGATTTAGTGTCTTTCATGTAGGATTAATTTCCTGTGATTTTAAACATCTAGAAGGCAAATTCTATGGATGACTTGCACACTGTGGCCTCCTTTCTACACTTAATGAAAAGAAATTGGTACTTTCAGTATAGGGTTTGTCTTTTCTGCTTTATAGGCATATTTTAGAAGGTGAACGTATTCAAAACATTTCCATTCTCTCCTATGATTAAAAAAACAAGAGCGAGGGACTGAGATGTGGACAAAAACATTGTAGATACTTGCAGATTACACAAGGAGTTAACCACATCCCTTGATTCCATGAGATAAATTGGGCTGCTCCTTTGAGGATGCTAAGGTTCTTTTATTTAAATACAATACCCTTTTTGATGTTTTAAAGGGTATTTTAGTTATTTTCCTTTTTCTTCCAGTTAAAGTTGATGTCTTCATCCTTTAGGTTACACACAACTCCTCTGCTCATTCTTCTATTCTCCTTTCCTCCTTCCTTCCTTCATTCATTCCTTCGTTCCTTCCTGCCTTCCTGCCTCCCTCTTTCCTGTTAAGTAAAGGAACTCTGACTTTGTAAAATTTTACAAGCTGTAAATTCCCAGGTATCCAACAAGGACCCATAGATGTGTAACAAGCACCCAATGAAGATGAAATCCTACATTCATTTATCTATCCACTATTTTCTTGTCTGAGATCCACAGATATTGTCACAATGAAGAAGGCAGACCCAGTCATACAGGCAGGAGCTGTGCATAAGGACTTGTGTGCTGTACCCTCTCTGCTGCTGTGTGTTTGTGGGAACACACTGACAGATAATATACCAGACAATTTGCTTCACTGGAACTAGTGTCACAAAGAGGAAGTAAGAGGAGAATTTGCTGGTTCTCCTACAGTACTCAAACCATGCATAGAGAGGATGTAGCTCTGAGACAATGCATAATGCATTGTTTGTGGGAAACTCCCAATGTTTGTGGGAGGAAGAAATCACCATTCTTGAGATTCAGAGCCCCAACTGAAAGCATCAGTGTTGTGTCTGCTCTCAGAGGCAAGCACGCTTCTGTACAACATATACTGAAGGAATTTTTTAAATAGCTATGGTAAATTAAAATGTTCAACTAAATTACCACTTCAGTTCTATCCTCAGCCAAGTCAACTTCTATTGAGATTACTGGGTTCTCTCATTACATTCAAGAGCCACATTATATACAAGAGTATGTGCTGTGGCTACTTTCCTTATTGCACTACTCCAAACTGCATGCTGCTGCTCGTGGGGATGATTATATTATTCTTCACAGTATTCCTTCCAGAAGTAAATATTCTCTATAAAGCTGAAAGCATTGCATGCACATTGTAGAAAAGTAGCCATGGTACATATATTTCTTTCTCTATGCACACAAAATAATCTGTGCAAAGAAACTCTCTTCTTTTTGAAAGACTCTCCTCTCTTCTGGGATACAATTCAATTCTGTACATCCTGCAGCCATGTGCAACCCAGAGGAGGGAACAACTTTCAAGAGCTCTGCTCAGTGCCTCCTTGCACCTTTGGAAGCCTTCAGAGCTCCATGTGCTGTTACTGCCACTGAAAGAAGGGGAGCTGGGGCTAAACGTATGACAAAGTTCTGCATGGCAGACAAGATGGGAAAAATTTCCTTCCAAACTGCATGTCATTAAACCAGTGCACTTAGTTTGGAAGTAATCACACAGTGGTTGCCTAGCAAAGGACCACTGGAATACCTAATACCAAGAAACTTCATTTTTAAACCCAGAGAGGAATTCTACCTTTTAACGAGTTAAATAATATTCCCAGGAAGGCAAACTAACTTTCAATGAAATGATCAGCCATCAGTTCACTGAAATATTGAAAATTATCTCGAGGCAAAGTAGAGCATGATCGGTTTTCCGTAAAGAGAGCAAAACGTGCACCTTTAGGCAACAAATCTGGAGTAATTGAAATAGTGTAGCAACGCTTCCCATGAAACCAAGATGACTGCTGGCTGTGGAGCCATAGGACTTATATTAGCCTAAGTTTCTAGTTTGAAAGTAGGACACTGTTTAGAAAAATAATGATTTCCCATGTAATAATTGCTGTGGATTTTAATGAACAAAATTAAATTATAGCAAATTTTTTTGACTTTTGAAGACTAAGGGTCTGTGGGTCTGAATTGCTAGAATTTTGCCTATGTTGCACCAAGAACAGCTCCCTTGAAGGTAAAATGTTTGAGCAGAATGCAACTGGTTATTTTATTAAAAATAAATACATTTTAAAAAATACAAAATCATATACTGTAAATAATTTACTCAAACTATACTATACTATCTTATGTCACATTTTCATTCATCTTTCCGTTATACTCTGAGGCTGACAACTAACTTAGAAGAAAGATAAAAATTATGAACTTTACAAAGACAGAAACATGAAGGTACAATGCACACACAGAGCAGACTCAGCATGTGAATGAAGGTTACTGCCAGTTGTCCATCACTAGAACTGCAGAATAATGAGGAGTAGCAGAATTTATCCATGTTACTACAAGAGTCTGATTTTAGAAGAAAGCCCTAGTCATTAAAATGAAGAGTCGCACTGTGTGCCACAAGCATTACTTTGTTGATCAGCAAGACCACAGAAACGGAATCTTCTTCCTCATCATCTTAATAAATCAAATGTATGTAATAGTAAGCAAACTCACTTTACAATCTTCAGTGCTTTTTTATTTTTTATTTTTTCATTTGGAAGCCAAAAGAAGTTCTTATTTAATCTTGCCATTAGCTATTCATGTTATCCTGAACCTGTTTTCTGATCTTTGGTTCCCAAAGCTCCATTTTTTATTTCCTGGGCTAGATTTCTCTTCTTTCTTAGTAAGTTGAAAGTTTTCTAGTCAGTATGTACAGAAGTTTCTGCAAAATGTTCACCAGAGAGGTTTATTGGAAGAGATGCATGTGGAATTGGAAGTGAAACTATTGTGGCAGTGCTGGTGCCAACTGGGAATGTGCAAGTTTCAGGTTCAAGACATGGCTCCAGATTCTGCACTGGCTGGAAAGAATATCTCAGCTCAAAGTCAGGCAGAAACACAGGCAGTGTTACAAAACCCAATCCTGCCTAATTTAGATAATGTGGATTTTTCAGCCTGGAAAAGAGAAGGCTTCAGAAGACCTAATTGCAGATTTCCAATACCTGAAGGTAGCCTACAAGAAAAATGGAGACACTTTTCAAGAGCATGTAGTGACAGAACAAGTGGGAATGGATTCAAAATAAAAGAGAGCACTATTAGATTAGATATTAGGAAATATTCTTTACTGTGAAGGTGGTGAGACACTGAAAAAAGGTTACCCAGTGAAGTTGTGGATGCCCTGTCCGTGGGACAGTTTGAGGCCAGGTTGGATGAAGCTCTCATCAACCTGGTCTCGTGCAAGGTGTCTTTGCCCATGGCAATGAGGTTGGAACAAGGTGATCTTTATTGTCTCTTGCAACAAGCCATTCTGTGATTTGTTGGAAAGGATGAAGCAGGAAGCCCCTGCAGAGATGATTTATTAGTAAAAGATTTTAAGAGTGAAAAACCTGCGAGAAATATAGAATTGAAAGCAAGATTTGAACTATAGAATGTTAAGCAGGAAGATGGTAATTGAATCATCCGTGCATTCCACTCCCCAAACAAAAGGGGATTGGACTTTCTCAAGTATCAAAGAAAAGGTGGTTTTTCAGGTTCTTAATATGTAAATTAGTATGGTAATATAGTAGTCCCCATAGGCTGTATGTAAATTCTGTAGGTTTTGTATCCTGAGGTGATTGGTTGGTGCTAATTAGAATATTCATGATAGAAAGGGTTAAAATGGAATGTAACAGGTAAACTCGCTCTCTCACTCCCCTGGATCCCTGTCCCTTTAGACTTTTCCTGCTGCTGTTCCCTTCCCCTGGTTAGGCTGCCCCCCACGACTAATAAACCACGTGTCTTGAGAGCACCCCGGTCTCAGGACATCTCTCATTGGACTCAAACAACCACGCTTTCTACAGTGATTCTATGACTCTATGATTCAAAATCAGATGGAAGAGTCATGTGAACTAGATGTTTTCACATCCCATGCCTTCATGCCTATACCTCAGAGATATGCCTTGTGGAGGTTCAAGCTACCTTCTTACTAGAACTACTAAGAAAAAAAGAAAGATGAATTATGATTACTTCAATTACACTGCCTAGAATTAATACTTCATCAGCTGGTCTGTCTTTAGAACTGGTATCCCATCCTAACATGACTTGTTCCATCCAGCCAGGTATGGAACAAGTTTCAACTTTGGAAAATCCAAAAACTCTACAAAATCGTACAGGAAAGATCTTAATGTACTCATAGGTGGTTATCATTTCAAAATGAGCTATTATTAAGACAAAAAAGAGGGTGAAAAACAGGATTTTGCAGTTCTTTTGAAGAAAAATATAGGACAAATGAGAGACATGAAAGTATCGTTAAGAATGCCTTTATCTTCTTCAGCATCATTATAAATAATGAAGGAATGCTGAGGACATTGGAGGCTTATTTTGACTCCTACAAAATGGGTCAGTCAACAAAGAGTTTTCATTGGTAGGAACAATTTTTGCTCCACAGTAGTCTAGAACAAATGCTTTCAAGACAAAAGGAAGAACAAAATGATCAGGATTATGCTGCCACTTAAGGGTTAGTCTTAGGTTCCCCTATGCTGCTTTGGTATTTAGGTATTCCACAGTGACACCTGGATATTGTGCTTGGATGGGAGCATTCCAGAGAAAGATATTCACACCTTATCTCAAGTAAGTGTTCTTGGAGTGGTAACAGGCACTGCTACACTAATACATTTCTGCCAAAGCTGCATGTTTAACCTCACAAAAGATGTGTACAGGGCTTCAGAGGTGTCATTTTCACGTGTATTGCCATAGTAGCAATGTGACTACATGTCTAGTCACAGGCAAGGATCTTAGGCAATAGATCAAAAAACTTTCTGTGCCCCAAAGATCTCTGGTTTTGAGTTCATAATTGCCTTTGGCATTAACAGGATGTGTCTGTGTGTGTCTGTGTGCATGTACTAGAGAGGTGCAGCCCAGATTTGGCTTTCAGCTCTTACACTTGAAAAGCAAATTTTTCAGAAATACATTCATATTGTGATGCCAAATCATTGCTAAAGTTTCCCATTATCACAGACAAATTACTGTATCAGTACACAGTAGAAAAAAACCTCAAGACACCAACTAACCCTAATAGCACTGTTTGTGCCTATGGAAATCATGTTCAATTATAAGTATACGTATTATACATGTTCAATTTTAAGTATACATATTATGCATATTATACATGCATAATGAAAATCAACTATTAGATTATAATGTGAAAAACAAAGACCAGATTCCAGGTCTCATGGCAAAAGAATTTTTAAAGTCAAGTTAGACCAAGATGTCTTCCTAATCTGACAGAACTACAAGATATTATGCTGGGTTTATTGCCTTGTGTAATATCAAGAATATAATATCAAGCAAAATATTTTTTACTTGAGGCTATCAATTTTTTTATCACCATAAAGTAATTTAGATTTTTTTCTTTGTTCTTCCTTGGATGCTGAACTTACATTTTTTTTTGATGCAAGCAGCATTTTCAAAATAGTTTTGTAAAATGAACTTTAAAAGCCTGCATTTAACAGTTAATAACTACATTTTCAGAACATAAAGTTACTACATCTTCTGATTTTGGCATTTATTATTGAATCTGGAGAATATCTGGATTTGTTCAAAGTTCTAACTTTTTATATCTTTATATTGATCCTTTTTTCCCCAGAATCATTGGCATACATATGTTGTATATTAGAACTTTTCATGAAGAACTGAAATTAAATCAGCAAAACACCCAATTTCTTAACACTTTAATGTGTACCAGAGTAATTTGAAACCTCTTAGTTAGTATTTCTTGTGTCCTAAACAATTCTTTTGAAAAGAAAGAAACAAAACTTTTGATTCAACTGCAATCATTTCACTCTCCGTATCCCACATTTTCTGTTAAGTGTCTGGAATACTTTGAATGTACTCAGGAGATGAATCAAGGTCCATGAATACAATTGACCTCCAGAAAAAATTAAAAGAATAGAAAGTTTGGAAAAACAAATTTTACTACTATTTTAGCATTTGGTGACGTGATAAAAACTCTTTTATTTGTATACTTATGTGTTTATATATTATGTAAGCTGTCCTGCCGAATACAGCTATTCTGTCTTCCCAGACATACCTACTGTATAGAAAGCTCTCCTCCCACTAAGCCATGTGAAGCTTAGTAGCATCTTATTCATCTATGAGGTATTATGAGGACCAGAATTGCTCTCAGGATGTTCAGGCCTATTAACTTTGGATATAATGACATTTTCATTTTGCAACATGAAGCGTCATTTCATGTGTTCTTCGAAATATGGAACCACTGAAAACAAAGGGATTTTAATTTGGCTATTGTGAGGTATAAGTAATATTGTAAAATCCCTCAAAAAATGCAGTTTCATCCAGCCACACAATGGGAATAAAAGTGCATAACATCATAATTGGACTTTGATCCATGATTACCAGTCTACTTCAATTTCTGCCTTATCAGTAGAAAACGTACACACATAATCTCACTTTGAATTAATGGATCAATCTGAGATAAAATCAATATACAAATATAGTGCAGCATGGCATGATCCATTACTCACTATTCTTAAGAAGTCTTGCTATTTTCCATACATAGGTTTTCTTTTATGATAGAAGAATAGAAGTGAACAGTAGCAGATGAAATAAAAACAATAATAAATTACCATAGCTGCTGATGTCAGTGAAAATAGATGATCAGAGTGAAAATGAATGACTTTTATGTAGGAATCTTTTCCTGAGAGGGTTTATTGATGAGCTGCGCAATGCTTTTTGAACAGAAAATTTTTTCACACTCCACAGAGCATCAAATACTGTAGCACATCTGAGGATACACATTAATGACTCTCACTTTCACTTTGCTCTTAAAAAGCACAGAGAACCCCCAGTTTCATGACATCTGTCAATGTCAATCACTTCTCATTTATTTCTAGTATTGAAATTCTTACTCACAAGTGCTGTTGTTTGTGGGAGGAGGTACATTGTGTTGCATTTTGTTACACAGTCTCATGGGACTGGATTTGGTGGGCTTGTGATTCCCAAACCAGTTGAAATAGTGTTTAATAAGCCATCAGAAAATCCCATGTTAACATTTTCAAATAAAATGCTTTCTTTTTCTTCCTCAGGATTTAATTAAATAAAGAAAAACCCCAAATAAAAAACTCATTTTGCTTGACCTGATATTCTTTTTGCTTAAGAAAACTGTTCATAAGCTTGGCCTTATCCACAATCATTGTGACTGTGGCATATTACTATGACATCTTTTATATAATCATGGAATGGAGTAGCTTGTTTCTTTCTATCTGTACTGACATCTACTCCACCTCAACTGTCCCTAACATATGCTCTTGTGGATAGCTTTAAACAGCATCTCACTGTTGGAAGCGCTTCCCTGTTTTGTTCATGCCGTGTTCTGAAAGAGACTATGGTTATTATTTGGCTGTATTTTCTGAATGGTAAGAGCTTTTTCTGAAGTAAGCACGGCTGCAAACCCCAAAGTTATTGATAAAGTAGAACATCTTTTGGAAAGGTGTCTTTATTTTAGGAAATTCCAGCAGTAGAGTTGCACTACAAACCTTGAAGTTCCTTCAATGCCTAGTTATTCTCACTGGGAAAGAAACTCACTCAGAGGTGAGTCTGTTTTAGCTGAGTGAGTTTTTTAACTGAGACTTAGTCTGCAGTCATGTAGCATCAACTCAGACCTTGAGCCTTAGCATATCTTTGCTAGACTGCTGAAGCATTTTTAGCCTGTTTTGCTTTTCTCATGCAGGCATTAAGAAATAGTAATCTACTACCCTTTATCCATCAAGATAAACACTTATGGTCTCTTAACAAGAGGAATTATTTCCAGTCTCTGATAAACCTTCTGTATCTTTCATGAACTCCACAACTTTTCAAAATAATTCTTGAAGTGCAACCATCAGAATTAGATCTTTATTTAATAGCAGCAGCATTAATAAAACATATACAGGTAATATAAACATCCTTCTTCTAGAAAATAATCCTTCTCTGAGCACATATGTACCAAGGTGTGCTTAGTACTTTGGCCATACCTTCAAACAAGGAGTATATTTTGAAATAGCTATTAATTCACAAGAACTATTATGTAGCCTTAGACCTGCAGCACCCAGAATGGCAATTGTCCAATTCTGGAAAAGCAAAATCATTAGGCTTCGATCCTAAGTACCTGCTTCCAACTTGAATATAAGTTCTGAAGTACAGAAATACATATTGTCACTTTCATCTAGGCTGCAGAGCCACCTGACTTGTAGATACTACTGATCATTCCCTCGACCTTTGTGTCACTTACAAGCTTAACAAGTCTCAAAGCTATTATTGCCTCTCTGTCATTAAAAGAAGTATTAAGTAGCATCAAGCCAAAAAATGTGGTATCAACAGAAAGTCCTGGGGAATAATGTTTTTTCTAGTTATGTCATAAATCTTTCCAAGTGGTCAAAATTTGGAATTTGATATGTGACACTGATTTTCTTATCATGGTAGCTTTTTAATCAAAATGTCATGCTGCATCGTGTGAGATGTCTTACAAATGTATGTTACATCACCAGAAATGTAGAAGCACAGAAGATGACATTGAGCTACTTTGACAGCAATTATTTTCTATGAATGAATGTTTATTGGTGATAATTATATTACCACCTACATTTGTATGACTCTACTCCAGGATGAGCTGTTCCATAACTTTGCTCAAGATCAATGCCAAGATGAAAAAACAACAAATACTTTGGTAATTTTATTTAGATTTCTGAAACTGTTGGAAGGTGGGGAAAAAGTGTTTTATTTGCCCTCAAGCCCTCAGGCCTTTGTCAGCTCTTTAAACTATTACTCTCAAGTTATCAAAGGATATGTTAAGCAAAGAAAAATTAATGAATAGATTGTGCTGAGCAAATGACTCTTAACATCAGAACAGAACAGAATAGAATGGGATTGTTGTGGTTGGGACCTACAACAATCATCTAATCCAATTCCCTGACCACTTCAGGACTGACCAGAAGCTAAATCCTGTTTTTATGGCTATTTTCCAAATAACTGCTAAACACTGACAACCTTGGGGCACCAACCATCTCTTTAGGAAGCCTGTCCCAGTGTTTTATCACCCTCTCAGTAAAGCTTGCTAATGTCCAACCTGAACCTCCCCTGGCACAGCTTTAAACCACTCCTATGTTCCTATCACTAAAAACCAGGAAGAAGAGCTCAGCACATCCCTCCCCACTTCTCTCCTCAGGAAGCTGCTGAGGGCAATGAAGTCACCCCTTTGTCTCATTTTCTCCAAACTAGACAAACCCAAAGTCCCCATCTGCTCCTCAGAGGACATGCCTTCCAGCCCTCTCACCAGTGTTGTTGCCCTCTGGCTGCATTCAAGGACTTTCATATCCCTGTTACATTGCAATCTTTGTTTTCCACAAGTATTGATTACCTGCATTAAAAGAAAAGTTGGAAGCGAGTTAGAAAGTTAGACTGTAAAAGATAAACCAACTCTAGCTTTTCTTTTAATGCCATTTTAGTTAAGAAATAGTAAAGGCAAAGGTTGAGAGTTTCCAAGGAATGCTAGCATTTGCAGAAGGAGCTTTCTAGCATAGTCTTTCACATTAAAGCCATCTGACAATGGTATTTCCCACTTCACATCATAGGTAGATGTGGGGGTTTTTTTCCTACAAAGGTATTTGGTAATCTGTAACAGATGCAAGCTTGCATTCTGTGTCCTGCCTTATCTGGTAGAATAAAGAAAAATATTGATCTGTATGCAGTCACTTATTCACTTCCAAGACATTTGACAGATGGAGAAAGATAATGCCACTTCTGACTGTTATTTTAGCTCCTTCTTTGCTTACTCAAGGCTTTCTAACTGGATTACTATCATTCTTTCTTGCATTCCAAGTAATAACTCTTTTGTCTTCAAGTTTCCTTGATTCCCTTTTCAAATATATATTCACAATCAGGCCATGAGTATTGCCTTTATTAATTTCCTCAGCTTGCACCTCTGGTATAATATACTGGTGTTTTTTCCCCTTCACATTCCCTAGTGCCTTTGTTCCCATGTGCTTTAATAAATTAAGTTTGTGATTTAAAAAAAAAAAAACCACTCCCTTTTTTCTCATTTCTACCAGCCATTTTTCTTTCTTGCGCTGTCCTCCTGGATTGCCTAGTCATTCTGTCTGGTACTTCTGAGTTCTTTGTGAGGAATGAAAAAGCCAGTCTAAATCTCATCCAAATCCAGCTACCTCTCATATCTTCATCTCTATTTATGAATAATATTTTTCTTTTCTGAACTCTGTGCTTGAACTTTCACTTGCTTTCATCACAAGTTTTCTTTTATTTCAGTTCAACTGGAAATAAACTTGGCCTTAACCTGCCAATAATGTTAACTTAAAATTGTTAAAGTCACAAAATCAGCCCAATCAGCTCTTGACATCCCTCCCCTTGCTGTCTCCAGGGAATTGCTATGTATTAATTAATTCTCTTTATCCAATATTCTGCAGGGGGAAATATTTAACTTACAGAACCATAACATGCTCTGATTTTTAAGAGAGTCCTGTCAAATGAAATACTGCCAGAAAAACTACCAATGCTCTCCCTGTGGCAAAAGAAGAAATAGAGCTGTTTTGCCTAAGTACCATTCAGGAACACCTTTAAATAGGTCTCTTCACACTTGGGCAAGAGCCCACATCTTTTTACATCATCTCTGCATGACCTGTAAAAGGACAAGTAACCACAAAGAACTGCAGAGAGGAGAAAGGACTCCTGTAAAGGACTTCTAAAGAAAGGCATGAGAATGGTAAATGGTTGAGTAACACAAAGGTGATGTTTCATTCCCAATTCAGTTGTATAGTAGAGCAACTGTAGTGAAGGATGATATCAATATCCATTGATGCCAGAAGTTAATTATTTTTTGCCAAATAAAATGAAAAGGTATTCTGTGTAGCAAAGCCAGACCAAACTTTGGATTTCTTTTTCAACTCTGCTAACTTTTTGAAGAGCATATGGTAATGTCTTAGATTCTTACTTCATAGGTTCCAGTTTTCCTCAATTTATGCAATTACCTTAAAATGTATGAGTTTTGGGAGGGAGTGGAGTGGCCTTATGTACTTCAATGGATGAATCACCACTTACTCACATGGGCCTGGTTGAAGAGGACTGTATGTCAGATATGTGCAAATTAAAAGAGAACATAAGATAAACGCTGACTGTGACACTACAAAGTTGGAAAATTCAGAAACTTGAACCAACTGTTTGTAAGAGGAAAGGCTAACAATTTGGGAATGGCTAAATATGGCATTTATTTTTTGACTATTTAATGCCTGTGCTGCTGCAGTGGATAAAGTTCCAGTCAGTAGACAGAAATAAAGAACAGACTTAAAGATACTTTTGATTTAAAGATACATTTTTTCCCAAATCATGAAACCACAGAATGGTTTGGATTGGAAGCAACCCTAAAGACCATCTAGTTCCAGCCCTCCTTGCATGGGCAGGGACATCTTCCACTAGAACAAAGCCCCATTCAACGTGGCCTTCAACACCTCCAGGGATAGGGCATCCACAGCTTCTCTGGACAACCTGTTCCAGTGCTGGCCAACCTCACAGTAAAGACTGTCTTGCTTATCTCTAATCTAAACCCTCTTTAAATTTAAAGCCACTCTCCCCTTGTCCTATCTCTACACATCTTAGTAAAAAGTTGTCCAGCTCTCTTGTAACCCCTTTAGGTACTGGAAGGTGCTATAAGGTCTCCCTGATGACTTGTCTTCTTCTGGCTGAACTACCTCAACTCTCTCAGCCTGTCTTCGTAGGAGAGATGCTCCAGTCCTCTCAGCCCCTCCAACTGCGTTGAAATCTTTCTTCCTCTCCTTATGTAATCCTGGGTTTTCCCTCTTCAGTCTACAGAGTCATGAAGTTGTTCTTCAAGGGCACCTTAACTGTGCCTATTGCTGATCCTTGCCCTAGCAAGCATCCATTCTTCTGTATTATTGACCCCCTCCCTCCTATTTGTGCTGCCAGAGAGGTTTTGGCTGCTTGTCTGTGGGGCTGTGTGTCCACTGCAGACCATCCTTGGAACCAGTTATCAAACTCCTTCTCAGCCTCCCTGATGTTACAGAGGTCTGCTGCCTGTCCCTGTCCCAGGAGAATGGTCCAGGCCCTACCCACAGACTGAGGTCCACACTGCTGCCTCTCCCCTCAGCAGCTCTGTGTGGGTGGAGGCATTAGCCAGCACTGGGAGAGATGAGGCAGACCCTTTGGGACTGCCCTTGCTGTATCTCCTGGCCCCACTCATGCCTCATCAGCCACACTTCTCTGAGTTGTCAGCTCCTGAGCAGTTCCCCTGGAGTTTCCTTGGTGCAGGAAATCCCCCCTTTCTGCTAAGATCCCCTACTCCCCTGCAGACATTCCTGCACCAGAGCTGCTCACCTCAGGGAGCCTGTGAAAGATTACATTTTCACCCATGTTTGGTTGAAAGAGCCAAGTCTGGCTCATCCATGTGAAAGGATGGGTTAAAAACTTGAAGACCTACACTGGTGGAATGGCTGTGGAAAGGCTGGAGGCTGGCAGTTCATCATAGTTGTGTATCACTGGTTGTACTGCTTGTTTTCAGCATGAACAGCCTTCCTTGCTGTGCCTCACAGGCCTGGGACTTGTAACCATGCCCTGCCTTCATTAAACATCTGGATGTGAACTCCAGCCCAGCGAACATTTTGTGTTGATGGCAGCTTAAATATTCGGTAGCACTTTCAAAAGCTCTTCACTCTGTGGTGAATCAGTGAGGTACAGATTTCTAAGCCACTTATGCCATATATTTACCAGGTAATTGGATGAGCACGAGGGAGGCTTTAAGCACAGCATGTTCTGGCACCAGCCCACACTGCTGCTATAGGAAGGCCTTGTTAACACTGAAAGGTTTCCAGTCTCAGTGGGATCACTTTGGGACTACTGCTACTGTGCATCTGCAGCACAGGTTCCCCATGACTCTCTGTACTCCACAGATTGACCAACAGACACTTTTGAAAGTTTTCTCCTATAAACACTAGTTTTAAATATGTAAACAGAATCTGTTAGTACTGGTAATCTAATGCAAAGAGTACAGGACTTAGATTCCATATTTCACTCAAATTACTTCTGAAGAAGAGAGTGTAGGAATGTTTCAATTTTTGGAGGGTTTAGGACTGCAAAAATGAAGTGTTTGATGAGGTACCTGAGGGGCAGCCAAAAATTTCATTTGCAGTGTTAATTTAAGCCTCTGATTTATATTTTTTTTTCACAGCCAGCAGTCTCTGCCCTGAGCTTTGCTTCCACAGATGAATCTGAATGCAACATGGGGAGAAAATACCACATGCACAAAATGGTAACAGCATAGAAATAACTAGCTGGGGAAGATATGATTCAGACCTGTGAGAAGTAAACTCAGGAATTTAAAGGTTAGGGTCCCATTTAAATAATCAGCCTTTGAAACCTGACCACAAATACAACAGCTATCACATTTAACTACATATTTCACCTCAGAGCTATCTGAGCAGCCATCTACTTTGAGAAAGAAGCATAAATAAGTTTTTCTTATCTCCCTGTCCTGACAGAGCTAATTTTTGCATGTAGATGAGGGGATGCAGCTGTGAATGTGTCTAAGAGGTCATTCCTTACTGATTTTTTTTTTTTTTTACGTATTTTCCTGGGGTGGGGGAAGACAGGGCAAGGAAGGGATGGGACAGGAAAAGGCAGGACAGGACAGGACAGGACAGGACAGGACAGGACAGGACAGGACTCTCTCTTCTTTCAGAGGAGATGGGTGTTCCTTTCTGGTTGAGAAAAACATGCTGGAAGGAGCAGTGGGGTGGCACCATCTGCAGTTACATTGCATCATGCCAGACTCAGTGAGCACTTTGCACATAAATCACTCTCTTCTGTTATTAATATTGTTGCTGTTATTATTTCTTTTTCTTATCTCAGTTCTGTTCCCAGTAAATTGTTTTTATTTTAACCCATGACCTCTACCTTTTGCATCTCCCACTGGACAGGGGAGGGGAGTGAGCAGGGAGGAGGGGGAGTGCTGCTCCTGAACCATGACACTCCTCAACAACAGTACTCTTTTAGAAACCACAAGACTGGAGAATGAAGTACGTTATTTGTACAAGTTACTCACAGTTCTCAGCAAGACAATTAACGTTCATGATGCTCCATATGCATCAACCTGAGGGAAGAGTAAGCTCAAGGAGGAAGAGTATTCTTGAATTTCACCCTGGGAAGGGTGCAGTAACCAAGCGTTATGGCTGAATCTGTGTTGACAGCACCTGCTTACTGAACACTACTTCTTGACATTTCAGTGATTTGCAACATATGAAATATTTAAGAAGGGCATTAGATTATCCCAGGGTAGAGACTGGAAATCTGTAAATAGATGCTCAAGCTGGACCTTGGGGTAAAGGACAAGGAGTAAAGTTCCTAAGTACACTTGCTCCAATAAAAAGCATTTTTGAGAAAAAAAAAACCCAAAAAACCTCAAGCAGAACCAAACCATTTTTATCCTTACCTTCTTTTTATTTATTTTTAGCTCTACTTGGGTAAAAGGCTACTGTGCTAAGCCCCTACGTGGTTGAGCCCCTGAAATTAGGTTTCTCTGGCACTGCCGATCAGTGATGGAAAACTTTGAGTCTTTGTACATAAATAAAATGTTAGTGAGCTGCTAATGACAGGTGTAACCTCCTTAAATTGTCATTAAATGCAGACACTGCTAAAACTGAAGTGCCTGGAAGAGCCTGAAAGAGCAAGTGTGATGCAAGTAGGCTGCTTTTCCATTAATATTGAAGTGTCTTTTTAGGACAAGGACCATAATATTGATACACACCAAACTGAAAATGGCAGTTCACCTATGAGCACTGCCTGAAGTTTTTGTTATTTTTTATGTGTAGCTGCATTTGCTCAGCATTTCCCAGAGATTTTAGGGATGCATGGGCCATCTGTGAGAGAACTGAATTTTTTACAAAAATACTACTGCCTTAGAGAGCTCTTTATTTGCAGAAATTTCAGAAATATTACCTTAAAAACCAAGAAATTTATTCCCTTGGTTATATTTCTTAGTACATTTTTTAACTTGGTTTAATTTAAGATGTTATTTTCGGCAGGTTTGGTATAAAATAATTACTTTTTCTATTTTGGAAAAAGCACATTTAAATAACCACAATAAAGAAAAAAAACCAAACCAAATCCCTTCTTATTCTGAAAATATCTCCAAAACAGTTCAATTATGAAACCTCTACCCACTTTGTTCTTCATTCTCTCCTTGAATCAACCTTCTATCTGGTTTATTTTAGTTGAAGCTACCTACCCTCAGGCAGTCATCATTTTGTTTCATTATTTCTTTATTATGATTATTTTCCTACTTTGAGCAATGAGAGAGATGCAATTTTGCTCCAACTCAACCTATCAAACACTTTTTTTTTACCTCTATCATACTCCCTCTTAGCTTATGAATTACTTTGGAAATTATCACTTCAAAAGTTTTCTCTACATTGAATTTTAATATTAGAAAAAGCAATTTGTTCTTTAAAATAATCATTAAACACAGATTTTTGATTAAGCCAATGGGACCGATGAATAATGCTGTCATTTAAATACCAGACAGAGCAATCTGTACTCTTACAAGATAACATACATGTCTCCATCAGAAATGGCAAACATAATTAGTTCCCATGAGCACACAGAAATATATTCCCTTCCTGTAATATCTTTCATGATACTACCCATGAATTACTAATTTTAAATAGTTTTAATCAAGGCCTGGATGATTTAATGTAGTAGACAATATAATAAAAAACATTTTTATACAATTCCATAGATGTGAAAATATATAAACTTAAAAGAGAACTATTAGGACTGAAGCAATATATGAAGTTAGCATTTTAAGATTGTAAAATTATAATTTGGTTAATCTTGGTATATATATATTGGTTCTTGCCTTCCCCCACCCTCAGCCTTGAAAATAATGAACTTCAGCAATAATTAATAATATTCGTTCATGATTATATGTCTACTCAGTCCAAAAGATCAGATTTCTACATAATCCCAGAATAATTCAGATTTTTAGGAAACAAAAATGGTGAGGTGGAGGCCAGGAGAGCTGGGATTATTCCTTACTACAGACAGTATGGCAGTCCAGGACCTGGATCTTCTAATTTGCCCATCTTCTTATTTATCTGCAACATTTCTAATGTAGTAAAAGACTTGGGTAACTTTGAGCAAAAACAGATATCAATCTAAATCTAAAACTAAATCTGACATGACGTCCTCTCAGTTGTTGGCTGTACCTCTTTTCCCTTGGAAATCTTTTCTTGAAGAAAACTATCATTCCCTTATCAGGTTCTGGCTGAGATTGGAAAAGGTAATTCTTTACAACGGCTTATGTTAAAACCAGAAGACTACAGTGCTAAGAGCCAAAACCTTATTTTTTGTTCCCTGTGTTCTGCAAAGGTCTTTCAGTGCAGAGCAGTATGTTTTTAATGCAGATTGCTGTGATTTTCCCTGCAGGAACCTATCAAGTTGTACAAAGCTTGATGCCCTGCCAGCAGGGAATATTACATTTGCAGCACTTCCTTCCAGAAACAGTGAATGGCAAAGAACAGAATGGTCAAAGCTTTGTGGTTGTTGCATTTAGGAGGTTGTTTGTTCATTTCATTTCTTGATTTTCATCCAATGTTTTACTAGATTCAATAGTCTCTATTGAATCTCTTCACTTCCTGATTGAAAAAAAGGTTCTCCTGAATGTTTTCTCTCCTTACTTTATTTGCAGATCATCCTGCAGCCCTACTGATACCTGAGCTCAGTGACTGTTACTAAGATAATTTAGCACCTAATTCCAGAAACTGAAAAAAACAGATATTTTGCCATGTATTCATAAATGCATTGTTGACAGTGGAGTATTGGCAAGATCTGAGAGTCTTGGACTCCCTTCCAGGCTCTGAACAGCAATGTAATCTTTTCACCAAGCTTGATATATTCTGCCTCTCTCCAAAGCCTTTCCTTTCACAGCTCCAACTTTCTAGGCTGTTTGTGCAAATGGCTCCAGCACTAGTTCACCAGCATCTCATCCTATTCCAAATCCACTCATTCCTGTTGTTTACCTTCTTGCCTGTGTCCCAGTCTTTCCTACACTGCATAGCTTAATTTCTTATGACAGAAGCTTTCTTATCCAGCCTTCCACAAACTCATCTCTTTTTAATTCTTCTCCTTTCATGACCTGCTTCCCTCTCCCTGGATATTAGTGTTCTTGTCCAACCAGTCCTAGGCCCCTGACCTGAGCTTCCAGTTTCTCATCACTACCCAGCTCTGTCTTCTCTTGGAGAATTTAAGACTGTTTAATGATTTTATTATTGAACCATGAACAATAATGAGGGAAAATCACCAAATGAGGTACCCTTTAAGGTTAATTTAGTCTGGAGAAGAACATGAGAGAAGAACATGACCTGGAAGAGAGGATTTTTTCCTTCTGGATTTACATTTCTCCTTCAGTGTGATCTCCTTACCAGAGGAAGCCTGGACTGCGCCTACAAACTCTTCAAACATGGAATAAGACAAAGTATTTTGCTTGGAAAGCTCTTGGTCTGGACTTATTTACCCTGAGGAGCAAGCTCTTCCTTGCATGCCTTGCATGCATTCCTTGCATGACTCACATGGTGGCCTCACACAGCTGGAATAAGAACACTTTAAACTTAACTAGCCCTCTTCCTCAAAATTATTTATTTCAGTGTAAAGCTATTTCCAGAACTCAGTATTATTTCAAATCTTTCTTGGTTTACTTATGTACTAAAATATTTTGTAAACATAATTTCTTCCATTGGTCTTTGCCCCAGAACAAGAATCGATGGAACATTAAAGAGAGCTCTGACCAAATTGATCAAAACTGCTTAGAATTTAGCTGTTTAAATGGATGGGCAGGAGACTGGACTGTAGGTTTATAAATATTGGGCACACCTGTTTATGATTTATATGGTTGGATTATATAGTTAAAGAAAAAAGAAGTAGAGGACTAGGTATCTTCTTGACACTTACCATTAAATCAATATTTCATGGAAATGTTTCCATGTGCTTAAGCATTTGCACTATGAAATTATATCAAATATTAATGATGTTTGGGTGGCTGAACATGTTTGATTAATACAGCTGCTGCTTTTTCATTACTAATGCTGGAAGTCATCAGAGATCCTGTAATACTAATGGTTGAGGCTGCATTTACATGAAGTTGCAGAGGGAGAAAACTGTGTCTTACCATAAAGAAAACCAGTACATGCTTAATTACACAGACATGATGATAAAGAGGTTTTTCTGGCTTTTTTCACCCCTCTTTTCTTTAGGCATATTTATTGAGAACTAAATGCAAATCTCAAAGTTTTTATATTGCAGCTGAACAACTAAACCTTTCCTCTCACTTTTTTCCTTCAGTCTCCAGTTGTGAAGATAATTTCATGTTCCCTTTTTGCAACAAAAAATTTGCTTAAATACACCTGTAGTAGGAAATCAATACTCCTAAATCCTATATAATTAGAATGTTCTCTTGCCTTTTTATTAAGCCATGTAAACTTTGGTAAAATATTTTTTTATATTACATACTGAGTGGCTGTTATTTTTACATCCCACTTAAATTTATGGAAGTTACCACACTAAATTCAAGGGAAGATCAAACATCTCATCTGTTTCTTTTTGCTTTCCTGATTCTGGTGGTCCACTACGACATACACCTAACCCACAGATGGCATTCCAAGGAGGTCCCTAGGAGTATTGTGATCATAGAAGACAATCTACCTCCTAAGTAGTTTGCCAAATGAATTGACAGCATGGAAAGTTAGTCATATAAGAAGAAAAAAAAAAAAAAAAAAAAGCCAAAACCAAAAAAACCCCAAAAACAACAGCCAGCCAAAAATAAAGAGGAGAAAAAAAACATTTAAAAGTTCAGGTTTTGTTTTTCTTTTGATAGAATGTGATTTAAATACCAAGTGTTATTTAACTGGAGATCTCATAATATGAAGTGGTGGGGAACAGGGAAGGCAAGGAGAAAAATAAGGGACCCTGAGGAAAGCAAATCAAGTTGAAATATTGCTACTTTTTTTTCAAACTGTGAATAATTTGTGTCCTGATTTGGCAGTAAACCCATGGTCACAGTCCCACAAACAGAAGAGGCCTAAGGACCAGTAAGGCAAATAAGACAAAGAGAAAGCCTTTCATGATGCATAATACCACCCTGAACCTTAACTCCCCACTAGGATGTCTTCTGATTGCTTTCAGGAGAAACCTGGTACAAAAAAGGATCATTAAAGCTAGAGCCAGTTTCCAGCTTTGTTGAATACTTGCATTTATAGGCAAGCAATTTCACCTTTGCTTTTCACTTTGTTGAACATTGCATCACCCTGTGCAAAATTTACTTTGTTCTGCTTTTGTCTCTCTTTTCCTTTTACAGCAGAAACTCCCTCTAAGGTAAAGGGAATCAGGCTTATTGAATTTCTTTGTCCATGTCCATAAATCCTTTAGAGTTAATACAATCCTATAATTTTGCATTTCCTCTAGTGCAAAAGCCACTGAGCTGTTTTTCTTAACATAAAAAATCTCTGTGAATCTAAAACGGGCTCAAGACATTCTGTGTGCTGTGGTTTGATAAATCATTACGTTAACAGCTTTCTGCACTGCAGAATCAACCCAAGGTGGAGGGAGAAAAACAGAATAGAGAGAGCCTTGAGACTGTGACTTCAAAACAGAAACAGTCTGATAGACTGCAGAGCCACTGCAAGGTGCAGCTGCCACTGCCAGAGTGGCACCCTTTATTTCCTGCACTGCATGTACGTGTCATGCAACCATAAGCAATGTCATTCATGCTTGCAGTTGAAGTGTTGATAAAAGTGTTTCAAGTTTCTTTGTGACCCAAGAAAGCATGATGATCCAAAGTATCATGGATGTTGCACAGGGCAGGGAATTCTCTGGAGGTGGGAGTCAGTCTAGACAGAAAGGAAGTGAAATTCCACGCTGCAATGTATGGGGAGAAAACCACCAGAACAAGAGAAAATTCAGGCAGGAAAAGGAAAGATCCAGGCTGATCTTAACCTTTATTTGTTGTAGCAGATAGATAAGGGAAATATATTACCAAGAGTGGAAAGAGATCTGTGCTCCTGAGTTTGAAGCTGGACTACCATCACTCTGCTGACCGGAGAGTGGGACAGACAACAGCTACCTATGTAATTTAAAAAGTGACATCTATTATTCCTGTGGTTTTTGGTTGGCATTTTCACGTGGATGATGGACATAAAATGGAGGGCATTTGGACTGATGGAGGGCAGTCTGTTGAACCTGTTGTTACTGAAGCACTGAAGTTAATTTTTGATTGAACTAAGATTAATTTCTGACTTGATTCCTGGGAACTTACCCAATCTCTCCTTGCTTTCACAAATATCTGTGATTCCTTTTCGCTCCTTAAAATAGTAGAATTAGATTTTTATAATCAAAAATCTTAGGTTTTTATTGATTTATTTCTGTTGCATTACAGAACTATCTTTGCATCCTCATACAATTCCTCATTCCAAACACTAATGTTGGCAATTGTTCAATAACAGTTTACTAATGATCTTTATTTGAGACCCTTCTCAGAGCCCTGGTTCTGCATCACTCCAGCTCCCTGGACCTACATTCGTGACTGTGTAGAAGTTGATGCAGCCATAATGATGTGTGAGGGACATTGAATACTCTAGAGCTCTGTCAAACCCACTGCTTGTGTCCTGGTCCCTTTTGAAGGGTGGCAGGAGAGATTTGAGTCAGGAGAATGTGCATGGCTCTAATGCAGCATGACCCTTGTCAGGTGATGGTATCATGCCTCTGGGTAGGGAAAGAATGGCAATATGTCTCTGCTGACAAGGAAGCACAATAGCCAAGAACAAGGCAGGAGGGCTGTGGCAAAAGGTCAAGGAAGGTTTTATTCAAGCATGTGTTCAAGGGAGAGTAAAAGCAAACTGGCATGGGAAGAAGGACAGTAGTGCTAAGGGAAAATGGTGTTTGGGACAAAGAAGTGGGAAGGAAGAACAGAAACAAGCAAAGAGGCCTGATAGCGAGGTCTGTAAAGGAAAGCTGGATTTGACATGTTTGAGTCAAATTGGTATAGAACTTGTCAAAACAGAGATTTTTGACATCTAAACTGGCAAGTTAAATTACACGTGAATGCTTCTATTCACAGTGCATCTTAGGTGGTTTTGATCCAATACCACGAGGGATAAACTATGTTTTTGTTGAATCCCATTCCATGATTAAAAGTTTTAAATTGTAATTAAGAAATGTGATGGACTAAAGAAAACTTAATCACCTATTTGATTAATATAATATTCTAAGAATATCCTTGAGTATTGCCAAATGGACTTGCTGTTATTTATTTGGTATTTGTTGAATACTTAGAAGAAATAATTTTTCAATACAATTATAAAAAATTCCCTTGTGACGTATCGGCCACAATGGCACTACTTGTGCTTTAACTGCCTGTCAGCTTTCCTAAATAGAAGAATAAAAAATGTCTTTCAGAACAAAGCAAAACCAAAGCAACAAAAATTATATACTCAGGTTTTAATGTACTGAAAGATTTATGAATCAAAAGCATGAATTCAATGAAAAAACTCTCAACAATGTTATTTTCATTATCTTACTCAATTCAACTCTGGAATTACTTATGTCCTTTTTTGCTTACAGAAATTCAAATAAGATTAAATGAAGGTGATTTTTGAAATACATAATGCTAAAATGACTTCATTTTCACTGCCTTTCACAGAAGCTTTCTGAAGAAAAGCTGAAAATGAAGATAGCATCTCACATGTACTCTATGGGAGCAGCTTGAGCTTACAATAAGCAAACAATAAACAAATTTTCTGTATATTTTTTTCTGACCCAGTATGACTACTAAGAAAACACTTCCAAATACCAGTTATGGGATTGTACAAGAATCTTGTAGTCAAAGAGATTATCTCAAGAAAACTGTGGGCTGGGGTCTTCAAAATTTTATTTGTTCTGAGCAATGCATCCTTAAGGGTTTGAAGTTATGTTTACAGCATTCTTCAAGAAACTATTACTTCCACAATATGCAATACTTGAAATCAGACTATTTTTTCTTGTCAATTTGTTAAAAATTTTGGGAAGAAGTGGAGAAAAATGGGCATTTGTGTATAAATTTAGGAACTGCAAAAAAAAGTTCTCAAGTTACCTTATAATGCAGTTATCTTATAATGATATTAGTGGGACTGAAACTTTCAGGATTTTATTGCTGGTTCAATCTCAGATACTGCTACAAGAGTAAATATTTTCCTCTGAACAACTGAGATAAGATGTCAGCAGTGCTCATATTTCATAAATTATTTTGAGTATAGGGTAAAAAAAGGGCACATTGGCAGTTCAATATCAGAGGCAGCTGGAAGTTACCAAAACCAGAAGAAATAACAAATGCATTGTTTGCTATAATTCTTGGACTTCTCTGGAGTTCCCCATCCGAGGAAGATTTATTTGCCATAAAAATGTCAGATTTAGAAAGAAAAAAAAAATAAAATTAAAGTGCAGTTTTATTTTAAGATTGTGACAATGGAAAAGCTTTGTATTATGTTTTAAGGAATCATCCTTTCCTGGATGATAGGGTATTTATTAGCAATACTGTCCTGCAATACTGTCCTCTGCACATCTCACCATGGATCTGATTTATAAAGACATGATAGAGAATGGGATTAAGCACCATTTGCAATGGACTTTGGCCTGAAATGAATTCTGAGGCTATGGCTGAGTTAAAAGGGCTTTTGCTATCTCAGATGACATGGCTAAGCCTAAAATTTCAACACGTGTAAGTGACAGTGTAGAATGTCAAGACCAAAACACTTTCCAGCTGCTTTATTTGTTGTTAGAGGATGCTAAAGCTCAGCTCTGCACCCTCGCTGGTGCTGCCTGAGGGTGATGGAGGGAGCTTTCTTCAGCCCAGTATTGGCAGCATTTCATTGCAAAGGGAATGATCTCACCACATGATACAGCTTCCCTGCCTCAATGTGTCTGGTGACTTCAAGCAGTAAAGTCAGTCCAAGTTAGTTCCTTAAAAGTTTTTGATGATGCCTGTCCCATGAGCAGACACACTCTGGAGACAGCTTGAGTTATAGAAAACATCAATTAATTCCATGAGTGTTAGCCAGTGGTGACCTGAAAATGAGTTTGCTAAAAGCATCCTTTCAGGCACTGTGGAAATCTATTCAAGGACTTGTTCTTTTTCAGATGTGGTGCTCAGGATGTGTCCTTAGAAATAGCTCTCTCTATCTATTTAAATAAGAAAAGCTGCAACAAGATTTTTTCACATCTCTTTATCTATTGTGTTAACACAGGCAACATTGCCACATTTTCTTCCTTTTGAATGAAGCATTTAAAAAAGCAAACAGACATGTTCTCTCTCAGTGGAGGAACAGAAGGATAAGGATGAAGGAGAGTTTGGAATGGGAGTGTGTAAATTGGTATTGCTAAAAGAGATATTTTAATCAATGCTTTATATTAATAGACATCTATTTAACAGTTTGGGTATTTTTTCTGGAATGTAAACTTATTAAATTAACTAGACAGAGAAAAATTCAATTCCAAATAGACCAAGACACGTGCTAAAACCATGATCTGCATGCTTTGCTTCATCTTTGCTTAAAGATTTGCATTATTTTGTCAAGTGTCCACCTACAGTAGGAGGGTATATGAGAATTTAAATTCCTTTAAGCTTTGAGATCTTCATGTGTTTCATAGCAATCTGCATGCACTGAAAAATGAATTAGGTGCACATTCTTTTTTCTTTTCAGACTGCTCTGCAATTCCATGATACTTGTACTTCATTACTCTAAGACAATTTCTGTTTTGAATCAATATTAATGATTACAATATGCAAAGGACATGCCTGAGCTATGGATATGAAGAGCAGAGAGAGCTTCAGATTTTTTGTCACTCTAACTGCGCTTACCTATAAGAGGTTTGCAATTAACTGTGATACTGACTTGAATTAGAATGTGGGTGGTGGTTCTGTACTTCTCAGATTAAAATCTCTATATTATACTTATCTAAAAATAAACTGTCCCTTGATACAACACCGTGCCCTGTTTTGTTTGGGGGTGGAGAGGGAAAGCTGGAGCAGGGTGTCCCCAGGTCCAAGACAGACTTGAAAGATCTGTACAACCTAAAGGGAACCTACTGTAGATGCAGACACTTAAGACAACTAGAAGAGGAGTAGCTGTGGATTGTTTCTGGTAAAGAAAAAGAATGTATTCTTAATGTCTTGCATTAGGGAGCAACATACAGGTGTTCAGAATGGCTAAACCTAATATTTCAAACATCAGTCTTTAGGGGTCATGTCAGAATGAAAAAAATTGATTTTCTTCTCCACTGAGGATAAATACAAGATTGTTATATCTGAGAAAGACCAAAAGGTTTTGAAAGAAAGCTTGACAAGGAAATACCCCATTATCATGCAGAATTATCTTCTATAAGGACATTGCCTACTATTATAGTTCATCCCCATTTTATAGAGCAATGTCTAAAACACTAAACAGATTCACTTACAAGGCTCATTCAAGAAGGCAGTCTATTCAAGAGCATTTATCTTTTCAGAAGCACAAGGAAATTGGCAGATCTTAGTACAAATCACTTGAGTATTTTGAGATCCTTGTCCTAATGCCACCTTCCTGTACTCTTGGGATTATATATTTCCCTGTAATGGACCTCTGGTCCACACCTTCAGTTTGTCTCAAGCTGACTATGATTAGCTTTTTCTGACATAGTGATCAAATTTGGATGTCTTCTGTCAAAATTATTTTGTAAACACTGCAATGCATCGTGACTACTGCCAGGTGAGGGTTTTGTCACTGCCAAATGACCCCATGCAAGTGCCAAGGATTCACCTCTGGTTTTCTGTGGAAGGCTGTGGTAATCCTTGTCATGGCAGGCTTACGTACATTTCCAGAATGCTCTCTGGTTGTCTCATAACACCACTTTAGCTGCATTGCTGCAAGGTTTGGAAACTTTCTGAAGGCTTATTCTTGTACTGTGCCATTTCCTTAACTATCTGACAGCATAGCTCATATGTGCCAGACTTTCTGGCAGATAAAGGTACGATGAATATTGGCTTCAGCAGACAGTGGATAAATCCAGCATCAGACAACTAATCATAGAAGAGATTTTGGCTCTTGCCAGTGTAACTATGAAGTCGAAGTTGACTGAAATGGAGCTGTTATTACGAACAAGACCTCAATGTTGTGAATATTAGCTGCAGAAAAGGGTCCTAGAGGAAAGAGCTTCCACAACTCCATGAAAGAAATCTGGAAACATGACCCTGATGTGAAGGAGTAAAGGCTAAATTTAGAGAGATCTTGCTAGCAAGTAACTTGTCTGTGTTGCAATTTTTGTTAGCTTATGGGAAAATAAAATCTAAAAAAACACTTAGCACCTTTCTGCAACATGTGAATAGCTCTTTTACACTTTCTGTATCTTAAAATTTTCATTAATATTGTAGATTCAGAAGTGAATAAAATATAAAATATCCACTGCAATTCTATGACTTTTAAATTAAGTACAATTTCTGCTTCTGAAAGACTTTTAGATAGCATTTTAGTGACTGTGCAACCCTGGCCAAAGGCCAAACCTCCACAGTTTGCATTAATATAAAGCTTTTGATTTAGCCAGCCATAAATCACCAATACAACAGTGTAATGACAGAAAAGTAGGAATAAAAGCCAGGGGCTGCTCTTCCTCCTGAAGAGCAGGTACAGAAGGTTGTTCTAAGGAGAATAAATGCAGACAGGTTCACAGTACTTATGTAATATTTCCACCCCCATCACAGTGATATTAATAACAGAAATTGTATCTCAATCTGCATTGCAGGTCAAGATATGTTTGACAATTTGAGTCAAAATATTCTGTCTACAGTGTGTATCTAATTAGAACTCAACTTATGGATCTAATTCTGGTTTGTATTTTGTATATTAAAGACACTTGTAAAGCCATTCTGACTGCAGTTGTGGTGTGTTTTCCCTGGAAATACTTCCCTCTCTCCCTACTGCTTTAGCCTTCATGACATCCCATTACTGCCTACATAAAGATAGTTCAGCAGATCAAGGCTTTTACTTGTAAAGGTCTGGCTATCATACAAATGGCAGCGTGGCTCCTTATGTGGCAATGTCTGGCAACACAATTATCCTCACAGATCAAACTTTGCCATGACTGCAGAGAGCAATGAATGAGCTGGAAATCTCAGAACAAATTCCTGAAAGCTATCAGCCTACCTGAGTGTCATCTAGGCTGGGCAGGAAAAATACAGATGAGAAGTGACTGCTATCAGGAAGGCCTCTGTTGCTATGTAGAATGCACAACTCTGTGACATACTTACTGTATATGAAGTAAGGAACCAAAATCTTCTTCCTAGCTAAACATGGAAGCAATTCAGTCTTTTGTTTTTTACCTTGTGATCTCTGGTAAAAGCACCTGGACATGTGAGACCAAGTTCCCCATGTTTCAAGTGAGTGACTTTGCTAGCCTTTGTACTAAATTCTCTAAAGGGTTTACTAAGCTCTTCATAGTGCTATTAAACATCCAATCACTCTTTCAAGCTCAGAGGGGACCTCAGGCTAAAATCCCAAGGCCTGACTTATTGTTACTGGAGAACAGAATAACCTTGTTATCTGGTATCAGGTGAACTATCCTAGAATGGAAATTTATGTAGCTCCAGCAGAAGGGAGCAGGAGATCAGGACTCCATGTACAGAGAGGAGCAACAGAGATAGCATTGTCACTTGATGAGTGAATGAGGACACCAACTAACGAACCTTAAATCTTAAAGTCAGACACATACAAAACATTCCAAAATATGGAGCTATCAGATAAAAACATCAGCTGAAGGAAAACATAATGGAAAAAAAGACTGTGTGGTTTTTTTCTGTATGATATGGAAGTCTTCTAGAAAGGACAACTTGAGGTCCTTTAACAAGAACAACTGGATGTCTATTTAGGGCAAAATTGCTTCCTACTGAAATTTTCACTTCAGAAAAAATGCAGGTGAAGACTTGTTCCCAGGTCTTCTACTGTCTATTTTTTGTTCTAATTTTGCCTTTACTACTAAGTAGATTACATCTTATTACTTCTTATCTCTCACAATTTGCTGCAGTAAAGACCTATACAAAGGACACTAAGCATTTGTCTCTGCAAGGCAAAGCATAAGAATGAAACCAGTTATATATGCAGCTCTGCTGAACTTACAAAGTATGCAGAGGAATAATATTCTCTCTACCCCTCTTATTCTAGTTATCTGCTGTACTGTTTGTGAAAAGAAGAGGGAAGGTGTTTTTAGAGTGTGTTATACTTACCCCACTCATATTATTAAGCTGAGCTTTCTCTAGTTTCTAGTGACTAAAGAATTATTCACATTAAATATACAGATTCAGGCTTCTACATTTCAGGATCTGATCCCAGGCCAGCACCAGGGAAAAGTTCCATTAACTTCAGTAGGCTATTGATGCAGTTATAAATCACTCTCTTCAGAAGATGTCTTACTATGAGCTTTATGTAAGAGTTTTCTAATAAGATGGGCAAGTACTGGATTTTCAGGTCAATATAAAAGTTTTTATTCCCATGAATATCTGTCAAACTTGCAAGCAACATAGGAAAAGGCTTTAACAGACTAGAAGTATTATTACTAATGATCTATTTATTTATTTATTACATTTCTAATCTGAGTAGCTAATGACAAAGTTATCAGACTATTATATGAATTACTGTTAAAAATAAAAATTAAAGCTTCTCTTAGCAAAACTTCAAAATCTTCAAAATATTCACACTGATCAATTGCTGTTTGACATGTGAATGAATATCTTTTAAAAGTCAATACTGTTGATTTCTCTGCTAAAAAGGGATTTGGTTTATTCCAAATACTGTATCAGAGATAAAAAACTCTGTCAACAAAATGATTATTGCTAAATCTTCTTATAGCCAGGCCAATTTTCTGATGGTGTTTAATGTCAGAAAATAAGTCCTGTGATATTCCTTCATTCCAGGATTTCTGCCCTGGCAAAAGATGTACAGTATTTTTCTGTCCCTCTGAAAACAGCCAAAGAATGAGAGAGTCAGGTCAAATAGAATGAGAGAGTCATGTCAAATCAAGGTGTATATTTGATGCCACACACAAAGTAATCTTAAACTGTATGAACATTCTGGATTTTATAGTGTTATTGGAGTCCCTTTCCCTCCACTCCCAATGAAGGTCGTATAGAATAACATCCACATCCTGGCCATGCCTCTCCTGGCCACTGCAAAAAATTAACCCTGCCCTGTCTGGAACCAGGATAATGTGATACCCATGCTGAAAGAGGCAAAGGTCCTGCAATGCCACGTAAGTTATTTTAAAATTGTGCATTGTATTTTCTGAGTCTCCACCTGTCTACTTCAGGATGCCATCTGGTAAAGACAGCCTGTGCAACACAGTAAGCTGAGGTAGTGTCTTCTTGATCTCAATGAAATTAGCATTTAAGGAAAAAAATTCTCAAATTCACATTTTTCCTGGGGTGAACAGAGATGACAAGAGCTCTCTGTTGTGTCATCAGGACTCAGTGGCACATTAAAAATGTCATTGAGTTTAAACCCATGAGTTTTATAGATATTTATTAAATAAATATCTTCAGATGAGTTAGCTGGCACTTGAGGATGTGACTGAATCAGATCATTAAAAGAAGTATGCATGAACGCAAACGCATTCAGTCACTGTGTCATTTTGTAAATTTTTTCCACTCATTTTCATGACCATAAGAGCAGTTGCTTTGATAGGCCTCTGCTCATCCTTCTTTGCCACCTCTCTTGCAACCTCTTCCTCCAGTTAAGGGGTTCAGCTGCCTGCTACTGACCCTGGTCTTTCCTTGTCGGCCTGATGGCTGGGATGGGTGGTGGTCCTGCCCTATCAGCACAGACCTATGGGGTGGTGACAGGACTGCTGCCTAGCCTTGGACTGGCACTGGTCAGTCTGCCTCACCTTGTGTGGGTACTTCTTGTGGGCTCTCTGTGCCTACAGCTAAGTGATCTGGGAGCATTTAACAGTAAATAGTTGTTGTAGTCGAGATGGACACTGCACTCAAAGTGCTTCATTAAAAGCATTAGAAGGCTCCAAGCATCAGCACCTTGTTATTCAGAACTCTCCCATACCTTTTCTGTAGCCTCCCAAGGGCAGCTCCACACAGCTCTGGCTCTTTCTCCCTTTCTTCTCCAGTTCTGGCTCACTCCTTCCTGTCCCTATCACGACTGCCTAACCCTGTCTGTCCTACATACAGCATCTTACCCTTTTCCATCCCTTACACGACCTCCTGTCCCCAGGTCTTCACAGCACCGCCAGCAGACCCCAACTGACTCCCTACCAGCTAACTCACCCTTTATCACACCCATGGCTGTGAGGGCAAGGCTGTTCCCACTCTTGGATAATTAACACAGCTGCAACATATTAAGGGCAAGGTGCCCTCAGCAGCATCTCTGTCTGCCTCCCCACAAATAGTAAGAAAACATGACCATTTTGAAATGCTTTCTCAAGTCAGCTGTTCTTTGCACACCTAACAGAATAGAAAGTCATGAGCACCATTTCCTCTAGATAAATCTCTGGGAGTGTGTTAACTTCTGACAAAGCCAAGGAGTGTTAACTAACATCAGTCTCAAGTCCCCCACAGAATCAGAATCACAGAATGGTTTGGGGTGGAAGGGACCTTAAAGATCACGTAGTGTCACGTCTTGCACCATGGGCATGGACACCTTCCACTAGATCAGATTGCTCAAAGCCCCATTCAGTCTGACCTTGAACACTTCCAGGGGTGGGACATACACAGCTTCTCTGGGAAACCTGTTCCAGTGTCTGTCCATTAAAGAATTTCTTCCTCATATCTAATCTAAACTTAATCTCTTTCAGTTTGAAGCCATCTCCCCTTGTTCTGTCACTACAGGCCTTTGTAAAAAGTCCCTCCTTATCTCTCTTATCCTCCCCCTTTAGGCACTGCATGGCTGCCAGAAGGTCTCCCTGGAGCCTTCTCTTCTCCAGGCAGAACCCTCTCAGCCTGTCTTTACAGGAGAGAAGCTCCAGCCCTCTGATCATCTTCATGACCCTCCTCTAGACTTGTCCCAACAGGTCCATGTCCTTATTATGCTGAGGACCCCAGTGCTGCACCCAGTATTCCATGTGGGGTCTCACTAGAGTGAAACAGAGGGGCAGAATCATCTCATTCAACATGCTGGTCATGGTGCTTTTGATTGAGCCCAGGATATACTTGGTGTTCTGTGCTGCAAGAACACATTTGACTTGATGGGGGCTCTCCTAGTGAAATTTGGCATTCCTATAAAAATATAACTGTCCCTTCCCTCCTTTGTAGATATTTGCACTTTCTTGAAAGACAAGTTTGCTTTATTTTGTTCTGTAGTAGTTTTGTACCTGCCATTTACTGAATGCTCTGCAACAGAATATATACTTTAATTTGTGTTGCTGCTAGTATGGCCCACAAGAACTTTATCTAAATCTGAGACAACAGATACCAACAATGATTTGCAACCCTGTGATACAGGGCTGAGAGCATCATTTAAACTGATGTACTTTATGAAACAGCAATTTCGAAACATAAAGCATGATTTATCAGTTGCATGATGACTCCACAAATCATCACTCATCCATGGTATGTGAACAAAGGTGTACCTTCATTTGGCAGTTGTTATGACTATTGAGTTTGAGTATTGATGATGGGATAATTCAGAATCTATGAAATTGAGCTTTCTGTCTGGTTTTATACAATTTGCAATAATCAGCAATATTTTTTTAAATAGGGTGCTTTTATTGGTGTTTTCTATTTCTGATGAATTATCTTGAACTTATTTATGCAAAGGACCTTTGAACTGCAAAAATCAGGCTAAAAGCATCTGAGGAGGAACACAAGCAATACTTGTATGATGCAAAGAAGTTTTTAAGTAAATGAACATAAGATTCAAGGGCTACAGGTTCTCTGTATTTATCTAACAGTGTGAAAAAAATAAGTGATTTTAAAAGAATGAATAGATTTTCTGAGGGAGATGTCAGTAGAAAAGTGCAAGCAACTCTACAACTCACTCCATGAACTTTAATTGTGGAGTACCTCATGATTCTGTTGCGGGTTTTTCCTGGTCTTTGTTTTTGTTTCCCTCCTATGCCCCATTCCTCAGTGTGTTTGGAATGTCTGGGACACAGAAACCTGAAGTTTACTACAAACTCACACAGAGTGCTTTTAAAGGTGATGTTCTTCTCTCTCCTGTTGTCCTGGTCACCTTTCCATTGGCTGACTTGCAGTTTTAAAATCTGTGCAATTTTTTCCGTACATGCAGTTTGTCCTTTCTTTTCACAGTGGTTACTTTAATTAACTTTGTCGGCCTTATTTGACATTGTAGCAAGAGAACTGCTCTTATTACAGTATCTGAGTATCTTGCCAGATGGCAACAGGAGAATGTTTCAGTATTTCTGAATTAATTTGGTATCACCTGACAGTGAGAACTTTTTTAGAGTTGCAGATAAAGGTTCATGACCATACCACCAGCACAGTGATTTCTGCTGTTTATTGCATGCAATCACCATTTGCATTAGGTATTTTTTGTGTGTGTTTGTATCTTAGCATGAAATTAAAAAAAAAAAAAAATCCTCAGGAGAAAGCTGTGCACTTCTTCCAGGTGGCAATGAAGACTTTATTTGGCTGCCAGATTATTGTAAAAAAAGAGCCAAGTACACCACTGTGTCAATAATTTAAGCCACTGTTGGTTCAGTGCAAGAGATGACATTTCTCATATTGCTTAGATTTCTGAAATATACTCCTGTGTCAGACTCCTGTGCCTCTGAAATTGTCATAGATTAACATAAAGGTTATTTAAATGTCTGAAAAAGGTTTGGAAAGACTGAAAAAATCAAAACCCAGAACACCGTCGAGTCTTAAATCTAATAATTCTGTCATGAAAATGACTACCAAGAAAGGACTTAATGCAAATGAAGAACGGCACCAAGTTGCTGTGTGGTCAGTGAGACCTCTCTTCATTATACCCAGACATTGGCTGAAGAGGAGCTAAAAAGAGATCCCCAAGCTGGACATAGGAAGGTAGCAATGCAGCAGCTCTCACATTACATAGATGTAATTTAGTGAGCAGTAATAGTGTCATAAACAAGCAGAAAGGTGTAAGTCAGAAGCAAATAAGAAGTTAGGGGTTTGAATCCATCTCTTGTTAGTGCAGGACTGGTCCCTGCAGTAGATTTTCTCATGTTATGCCTGGTCTGCTTTTAAATGCCCTCTGTAATAGTAGTTTCCATAATTTCCCTTGGGAGGAAGAGATGATGTTTAGTACCTTTTTTTCAGAAAGCTGCTGTTGATATCCAGCTGCTTCCCTTCTCCTATCTCCACCTTGTTAGTTGGAATGATCCCCTGTGCAGCACTCTGAACAATGCTGTTCTTCCTTTCTGTCCTGAGTCTGCAAAGGGGTGGTGGCTGCTGGGGCCATTATGGGCTTCCACATGGCTCAGAGGGGCCCCAGACAGACCAGAGCATAGAGTAGGAACTGCTTTCTCTGAGGAGCAGCATAAATTCAAGGTGAGTCTGACACCCATAAGGTCCTAAGGGGCAGCTTCAGGGCAGTCTTCAACCCCAGATAACTTCAGTGTGAAAATATCACAGATCTTCCATGTCAGAACCTGGCATCTCTTTTTTGACCACCTGCAGCCCCCTGTGGTATGGCTGTAAAGGAGATGCAACACCTATAAGAAGCAGCTGCCATGTTTCTTTATCACAGATTGTCCAAACAGTAAGAAACAGCAGCTTTGTGGGTTCCCTAATTCTCAAACTTCTTGGCTAGGGCTTTAATTCAGTAAACAGGCATGTTCCAGAGTACAGATGCCTCTTTATCCTGTTTGTTAACGTATATATTTAGACACAGCATGTAGTCACAGAAATACCTCAAATTTTGCCAGAGACATATTGCACTGTGTCCTGCCCCCTTCCCTCTATTTTGGGACAGCTTATTCTATAGCATGGGGCATATTCAAACTTTTCCAATGTACTTGTTTTTTCTCAAGTCCTGGCCCTGTTTTTCACTCTAATTACTCTTGACTAAATATTTTTGACATTCAGTAAATCTGGTTTTTGAAATTACCTTAAACTACAGAGTAACAAAGTATATTCTATTTTCTGAAAACACAGGTCCATGCGTAAACTTGGGGTTTTTGTTTTTTTTTTACGTCTCTCATATGTTTGTTGACAACTTTCCTAGATATCTGGTGAAATGCACAACCCATTTTTCTAACCTAATAACTCCAGGTGACAAACTGGCACATACATTTTACATTGTTTCTTCCAAGTTAGCTTCCACAATCTCCTGACAGGAGATTTTGCAGTTTTGTTGGGGTTTTTTTCAGTATTTGAATAAGCTTCAGTTTGTCAACAACTTGCTGTCACTGTGGTGCCTCTAGGAGAATAGAAATATCACATGGTTCCAAGAACTTGAGTTCAGCACTGCTGCTGGATTTTGCACTCACAAACATGGGTGAGCAGAAACAGCAATAAGAATTATACAAAAATATTGTGCCAGTTCACTCATCTTAATTAGAACTGGGCATGTGCTAAAAAGAACACAAGAAATAGGCTTTTCTTTGTTCCACGTTATCCATTCACTTATTTAAATCAGACCTCTATAAATATGGTTTTGTCCTGGCAGAGTTAAATAGATTTGTTTATCAAGACACTGTCGTTAGTAAAACTTGGTAATTCTTTTTCATGGAATCATAGAATGGTTTGGGTTGGAAGGGGACCTTGAAGATGATCTAGTTCCAACCTCTCTGTTTTCTTGGAGAAGGCTGAACACTTGCCTGCCCATGGGAAGCAGTGAATTAATTTCTTGTTTTGCTTTGTCTGGGTGCTCAGCTTTTTCTTTCCGTATTAAACTAACTTTATCTTAACCCACGAGTTTCCTTGCTTTTATTCTTCCAATTCTCTCCCCCATCCCACCAGGGAAAAGTGAGTGAGCAGCTGCATGTGATTAAGCTTCATCTGAGGTTAAACAACATACATGGATACTTCAGTGATTTAGTATTTTGTACCTGATTCAATTTATGGGAAATTTGCATTCCTGAGTAACTTGCAAATTTAAAGGCGTTGTATTCATAACAAAAGTCAACTTCCACATGTTCTTTGCAACATTTTTTTCTGCTAAACCACCAGCTCAGAATATTCACTAAAGCTTTAGTGACTTTTCATTAGAAAAATTGCTACCCAGTTCTAAGAATTCATTGCTGATGTTAGTGAGTGGGCCAGGACTGAACAGCAGTAGTTTCCCAGATTTATAATTTTTTTTTATCATTAATGTTATTCACAGTGTTTTGAAAAGAATATCTTAGCTTTGCTTACCTTAAAAAAAATTAGATTTTTTCAAAAATTCACCACCTGTTAAGCAGAAGGTTCCTTCTAGCAGATTCTCTCAGCAGCTGTGAGAAGACTTACCAAATCATGGTAATCATGGAGCTTACTACAGTCATGTATAAAGTTTAGACACGGTGTGACCATAATTCATCCAGTTCAAATAATGTATTAGATTTAAACATTTTTTTTCTATATATTACTGTGTTATTACAAGAAACAGCAAGACTTCTGAAGAAATAGAAGAGGCATCATTAGATTTTAATTACAACCAATTGGTAAGGTCATGAGCAAAGCCATTTATCAACAGAGAGAGTGTCTTTGAAATATTAAGAAAAATATTAAACCATTGTCTGAATGATTAAGTACAGAAAGTGTCTAATTTCACTAACCTACTATTGTGCTCAAAATCTTTCTCTTTAATTTATGATGAAGACAGATTCAATGCAGGAGTGGCCTAATAAATGAGGAATGAGAATCATACAGTAACTTCAAGTCTATAACAAACATCCAAATCAAGCAAACATTTATTCCTCAGTTTGTGAAGTCACTAGAAGAGTAGAGATTATTAAAAATCAAGATAAATTCAATATTTTTGAGATCTGAACTTTACAGGTTCTAATATGAACATTGGAACATATTAAAATCAATCTGCACTTGAATGAAAGCAAAACAAGGATAAACATTTTTAAATAACTTGAATTCCAGAAAAAGCACTAATCATTCTTACCTGCAGAGGTTTTCACAATTTCTGAAGTATTTCTGAGACCCATAAAGTCAAACTGATAGAGTCTCCAAGATTTCTGGTCAGCAGCCTCCACAGAATTTTTCCTCCATCTGTAAATCATTTCCTCTTTAGGATAGCCATCTAGAAATCAATATATATGTACACATATGAATATTTTGCATTTCATAAAAAAATGTTCTGCAAAATATTATCAGTTCACTGTTTCAGTGCTATTTTGGAACACCTAAATTTCTGATCTGATGCTATGTCAGTGAGTTAAGTAGCATCTTTCAGCCAGAGTTGTATGGCACACAAAATAAAGTCACAATACACACAAAAATAGACTAATAATACTGGCAATCCTGTGATTTTTCACAAGCATCATTTTTAATAATAGGAAAAATATGGTTGGCTCTATCAGAAGCAGCTCTCTTCAGAGGCTGATTGTACTGATTGGAGACCCAGACACACAGAAGTATGATGCTTTACACAAGCTCTAAAGAAGCTGTGCAAACCAATAGAATGCAAAAAAATGGGGAGTCTCTCAATGTAAGATATGAACAATTGAAAGGGACACACTGTTTTAAAAGTTACAATCATTCTAAGGGAGGGTGTGCTACTGTACTTCTGAAAGAAACATAACACACTGCAAAAGACAGGAAAATTTCAATTAGCATGGGAATTTTAAAGTGATTATGCTACCATATTTCTTCTGAAGTCTGGGGTAGTTAGTGAGACATCACCTGATCTCTACTGCTGAAATAGCTTCTGAAAGTTTTTATCAGTTTAGCTCTCAGTGGTCATAATTAATTCTTATGCCAATTTTTAATTTCCTTTTTGTTAGAGAATGGCATTTGCCAATCGATGTCTAACAAATCTTTGATCAGTCCAAACCATAATAATAAACTATCTAGAAAACAACAGCCCACCCATGCTAGTTAAAATTAGATTGTTCTCTAATGCATAATACAATCAATTTTTATTCATCTCATTAATATATTAGCTGTAGATTACAAGGCAAATTAAAAGCCTAACATCAACAATAGATGGTTAATATAATTGTCACATCAGTAATTTCTTTTTCCCCGTTGAAAACTGATACATTTTTATATTTGATTGCACAACAATCTCTCTGGTCATGGTGCTATTTCCTTGATGTCTTCCTCCCATGAGTGTCTTTTTAATCTTGTTTAAGGTTCCACCCTGGCGGGGGACTGCTGTAAGGTGTGCATGGCCTCATTTATCCCTCTCACTAACACAGCAAGAAAAGTACCCACAAGTCCCTTAGTTCTAATCTAAAAAAATGACTAAAACATCACTATGTGTTAATTCAAAATGTCACATTTGTATATTTCCCATCAATGTAAATAAAGAAATAACCTGCGAAGAACCCAGCTGAGTAACAAACACTGTCTCTGTGAGAACTCTTGCTGCCAAATAGATTTCACTGCCAATTCTGCTGTGCAAGTCTGTGAGATTGACCTAAAGGTTAATTATTTTTGGCTGGCAGATTATGTCAGAGGATGCAGCGATACAGTGGAAGAAGTCGAGCTTTGCAGAGCCTCCAAGCCATAGCCCTGAATGATCTGAAATCTTCTCAAGTCTGGCTTGTATTTGACGGAGCCCTCTGATCACATTTCTTCCTTTTCCGAGTAACAAACAATAAGATGAGGAAATGGCCTCAAGTTGCACTGGAGTGGGGGGTGGTGGTGCTAGATTGAATATTAGGGAATATAAGATGGAGTCCTTATTCTCAGATAAATTTCACTATAATCATTGTAAGTAAAAATGTTTCAAATATCTTGCAAGTAAAAAAGATTTATTTTTAATATATTATTTTAAGTGATCCAAAATGACATTTTTACATCTTTTCCCCAAATATCACTGAAAAAAGTTGTGCCAGTTAGTCTTGAATTCAATTTCTTCCTGATTTTTCTTCCTTTCTTTCTATCCCATGACCACCCCACCAAAAAAAAGAAAATCCGTTGCACTGTCAGTATGCTTGAAAGCTTGCTATCATATTAACAAGACATAGCTGTTTATCCTGACAAGAACAACATGTAGTCAGAAACAAGTTCATGGACTCTCATTCTTCAAGACTTTTTCTGTATTTTTGACTAAGAAAGGTCAGATTCAGTTTCAAAGTATCTCCTTTCAGTATTATTCATCATCATTAAATCATAAGCAACTGACTTCAGGAGCCCATCATGACACTTCAATAGTTTCTTAATCCCCAGTTGCTGAGATCTGCTCTTACAATGTTTTGTTGGCTTACATCAAAAGAGAGAAGTACTAGAGACTCAATGGGAGTTGCTTCAATCTCTTAAATAACTGCTGTTATGTTCTGCTCTGGTGCCAGGTGACTGACTTCACTTTTCCATTATTTAATGAATAATAATTTTATGGAGGAGTGACATATCTCTTTGGACAGTATATCATTCCTAGAATTAATTTATCTTACAGAATACACTGTTCAAAATGGTTCTTCTTTTGCTGATATTCAATGTTTCTTGTACACAGACTAATTGTTTCTAGCCCTTTAAATATTTCATTTTAGCAAATATCAGAACTGGAGGCTTCAGTACTTCCACAAGAAGAAACTCTGTTGTTCAGCTTCTTTTCACTTTCCCAGCATGAAAAATGACAGTAAATTACCTAAATTTTTGCTTCAAGTCATTCATACTGAAGAAATTTCTGTCAAGTGTATTTATACTGCCAAGTTTATTTAGGTTATGTAAAAATATTCACACTGCAGTAGGGCAAGCCTCCAGGAGGTCCTGGAGGCTTTCCAGGAGGTATCAGTAAGATGGCAAGGGTGATGGCCTGGGAAGAAGACAACCAAGTGTGTGTTCTGCGTTACTGCCATCTGAGTTCTGGAAACCTGCAGCTCAGGATCTGCTCAGCCAAAGTCTGTGTCAAGAACTTCATTTTCCCTCCCATCATGTTACTTGGTTAAATTCTCCCACTTTCTGGCCCAAAGGTTGTTTTTTAGGCAGTGCTACAACTTTTTTATGCCATATCAACTTTTAGAGATCAGACTGATCATCTGGCTTTTTGTAAGATGGTACTACATGTTTTTGCAAAATCAGGTCAAAACCAATTTTGATTATTTCTTTAAGAGCTCAAGATAAAGTATCTATGTAATGCTTTGTGTTTACTTTCACCAAACATACATAATGAATATGCTTTTCCACTTTTTGCCATTTTGAACATGAAACTATTATAAAAGAAAGTCAAATTGTCATGATAACCTCTGAGATTCTCTGGATTTTTCTGGATTTGCCCTTTATTATTGAAATAATTGGACTCATTGCACTCATGTTACCAGATTTTCTCACATTACCATCATATAATTTAGAAGTGGAAGGTTAAAAATATTTAAACTTCATGTTCATACTGCTTCACTTTTCAGGGAGACTGATTTGTGCAGAAGGCTCCACCAAAGTGCTGAGAAATGGTCAAGGCGAAAAACATCACCAGGCTGGATAAGAGGGATATGCAACCATAAGCTAGCCATGAGAATTCCTATCAAGTGGCCCTGAAGCATGTCTGCTGCAGGAATCAACACTAATGGAAAAAATCTCCAACTTTTGCAATATGACCATTGGTGTCTGTTTGTGTATACTGCTTCTAACCTTGATTTCCCCAATGTCCATCTGGACATCTTAGATCAGTTCCCGATATCTTTGCTTCACTTTCTTTTGTGTGATAATGTGGCTATTGTGGGAATTGAGTAGAGCTGGAAAGATAGCCAAAGAGACATCATGTCAAAAAGGACACAGACCACTTGAAAAAGTAAAAAAATTTCCACAGAAAAGTATCCAAGACATGAAAAGATAGAGAGGCATAGAAAAAATAAATAACGCCTTTCATCTTTTCAGACATACTTTACCCACTCTGTGAAATGCAGAGTTTATTTCACTGCTGGTTCCCCACACTTTCCATGCACATGTAACACAGGTAGACCCAGCTTATAGCAGAAGGAATAATGCAATTAGGCTCCTCCTTAGCCTTTCAAAAATTTGTGTGCTCAGAGTATGCAACAAGGAGTTAATGAAAGCAGCAGCAAAGCTCAAAATGTGAGGGAAGCATGAAAGAAAGGATTGGTTCTGTTTAGTATCTGCCAGTGGTGCTTGTGACAGGAGTATGTTTTTGAAAGTCGTAGCTGGATTCTGGGAGGGTTTTGCCTTCCCGTGGGTGTTGGATATAGACTCCAAGTCAGTGGGAAATGTGATCTACAGGACCAGCTGCTGCCATCAGTAAGTGGTTGAAGTTTACATCATGGGCATGGAGGGAGTGTTGCAGATTCAGCTGTTGCCAGTGAAGGTGGTCAGGACAGGGAGGATGCCCTATTCCAATTAGAGGCAAGGAATAAGCAGCCCTTTACACTGTCCAGCCAGAAACACTTTCCCTCCTTGAATGCTACCTTGTTAACTCTGCTTCAGGCTAATTGGAAGACCTCTGCCTGGGTCAGAAGAGGATAATGAAGTCCACAAATGCACCTTTCTCTGCTACCATGTTGTGAATGACAAATCATATGCTTCCACAAAATCTGCATGGGCTTTTTTTTTTTTTTCTTGTTAGCAGTCTTTATAATTGTGTCTTTGTTGGCAAGCAAATTGAATTTTAATCCAAACTTCTTGGTGTTTGGAGAAAGAGGCTTCTCACTGATCTTTTCTGGTATCTGTATGGTGTTTGCTCTCAGGAGGCTTTAAAAGTAGGAGAATCCTGGAAGTTCTCCTATCAAAATTGGTATTACCTTAGATTTCACGATAGTATGAATTTATTAAGTGCAACTAGATGGCAGAAAGAGCAAAATTTCAGTTCAATTAGTTTAAAATAAAACAAAAAAATAAGGTAGATAGACAACTCATTATGTCTCTCTGGGAGGAACCCTTCAGGGTAGACTGAAGCAGAAGTAGGGAAAGTGAATGGAGACTTAATAGTTTACTTAAGATCTATAGAAAACAATACTCATTATTTAATGCATATTGTCTTTTCTATGTCCATTAATGAAGGGGAAAGGAAAGGAAAGGAAAGGAAAGGAAAGGAAAGGAAAGGAAAGGAAAGGAAAGGAAAGGAAAGGAAAGGAAAGGAAAGGAAAGGAAAGGAAAGGAAAGGAAAGGAAAGGAAAGGAAAGGAAAGGAAAGGAAAGGAAAGGAAAGGATGAAGTACTTGAAAGGTAGCTATGGTAATAATAATAATAATAAAAAAAAAGATATAAGCTTTTAATCCTGAAGTGATTTATTTCAGCAGTAGTAGATAATTGCACTTAGGTGATAACTACAGCAATTAGAAATGTTATTCTTTGCCCTGTTTGCTTGCATCAGTAATTGACACCTTATTAACAGTACATTAGCTCATGAAAAAAAATCAACCAACATCACCATGACTGCAGATTAATGGATCTAATACTGCCCTGAAGTTAAAGGGTACATGTCCCATTGAAGATAGTTTTTCTACCTAAAAATTTACTTTAATATAACTGTGATACCATTCTGATGAAGAACTAGAGGATCCAGTCACTATCATTAACAGTAATGCTTAATTATCCCTTACCTGGGACTAATTCTCTATTCAAGAGAAATGTAGAATGCTGATGTGATTTACTGATAAATTACATGATAATTTAGCTTTTGGGAGGAACTTGTGGCATCAATTCTTCTTTTGGGCCTTCAAAATAGAAAGAAGGAAAGAGAGGTGTTGCTGTCACAGACATAGTTCCCAAAACAAGGATTTTCTGTGAACCAGCTTTTGTAGGAAATAATAATTTTCTTGCTAGTCATAGAGAAATTTAAAATTTTGGCTCAGAGAAAACAGAGAAGAGAATAGAAAGGTGACAAATGAGAAGGTAAATAGGGCAGAGAAAAATGTACATAATTGGACTAAAAAGAGAGAGGTTTTCTCTTGATGACATTTTGAGATGTGGCTTTTCCAGGTACTCACAATCTTCTAAAATCTAATAGATGCATCTCACATGGGAGTGCTAAGATTTTGTCACACACAGCCCTAGCAGTAAAAACTCTCAGTTCCAAGTAGCAGATACTAAAGGATGGGTAGAGTAGTTTGAAATTACCTTAAGAAACTAAGGCAATCCAGTTGTATCATCATACCTTTGTGCTCTATCCTAATGCTCACTAGACAATTTCCATTTTGACTTATTTACAAGTAGTATCATGAGTGATTTGGTTTTGGAAAATGGTTGGTTTTATCATATATTCTCCCTATAATTCCACCTTTCTATTGTTTTGAAAATACCTTAATCTTTTCTGAAAAAAACCTCCACCAAAACTAAAATTGAAAAAACAGTCTCATAACTTGTATTGATCTTTTCTATGCATTTTTTATTTAGATACTTATTTTTACTGCTTGCTAACAGTTTCATTTGGAAGGCAATTTTCAGAAGCCTCATGTGCAACAATTGCTTGCATTGTTCTGGCCAGCAGTTTCTTTCACAAGTTAATTCACTGGTAAAGAAAACACCTGCTAAATGTTCAGATTCTTCTGATTCAGCCATATTTCATACCCATGCCTGACATCACTTACTGATGAGCTGATCTCACATCTAGCCTGTTGGATATATATTATATTTATTCTAAGGCTGGAATTCTGGCACAGATCAGAGTACTGAGGACAGAGAAAGTCTGCTTAGTCATGTGCACTCTTCATCATGCTTTTTGTGGAATGGATACTTCACCTCGACTTCACCTGACTAAAAGAACAGGAGTTCTTCTATGAATGGAACAATGTGAAGTTTTTGCCCTCAGTTTTCTGCAATACCAACCCCTTGCAGGGAAGAATGAAAATCCAGAAAGCAGTTTTCCTAGCTCAAGTTGCCTTTGGGTCTGAATGATTCTGGAATATGTACTTGTTCTATTCTCCATGTATTTAGAAATCTTCTTCTTATAAACAAATATGGAAGTAAGAGACAGAATTTCAGTTTCTAGCTCCCTGTACTTGTTTTTCATAGCTAACACATAGCTATTTGATAATGAACTGCTGTTGTTTCTTAAATGTATGTCTTTAGAGACAAAGAATAGACTTTATTCATAATGTGGTTCAGAAAACTTTTGATAATGTATTCCAAGTCTCACATTTTCATTGGCTTCAAGACTGCAGATGGTGATTCTCTGTAGAAGGACATTTTCAGAAATGTGTGGCAAAGAGGTGGCCTTTGAGAATCTGCTGGAATCCTGTGCTGCTGCTTTATCCTGCTTTATTTTTAGATCTTAGACATCATGGCCAGCTCTGCATACGGATGGGAGGCTTCACCTGAGCACTTGTTGTGCTCCCTAAGATTTAGGGTGAGATTCAAAGAGATGGTAGTCTCATCTCCTCTTATTGTCTCATCTCAATCTCATCTCATCCCATCTCATCATTGCCCTTCTTTTACACATGCCTTACAACAACGACTGAACGATGCTGAGAATTCAAGGGCTATGTACCACTGCTTGGAGATCAGACTCATTATTGTACTGCTAAATATGTACATTGAGTTCTGTAATGGAAAACAAACAGCTCAAAATGAATATTTTAGCAGCTAAAATATTCTGCTTGGCTGACTGCATGAGCTCAAGTGAGAAGAGAAAAAAATTTTTTTTTAGTTTATAACTGATTATTGAAGAACCTCCAGCTGTGTGCAAGATTATCTCACGTCCATTTCAACATGAATTTTATGCTGGATGTGAAAATTCTGAGGTACTTCCCAGATTTTTTGCTGAGATGTGCAAAGTCTGAGTGACTGCATACTGAAGTAGCATCTCAGGCAGATATAGGTGATGTCAATCATTCACAATTTTCTATGCCTCAGTTGGCTCTTGTTTCAGCCTTATGTAAATGAGGAAGACAGCATTATTTAAATAAAACAGTTGAAAAATTCTTTCATAAACCAGAGAAAGTCAAAATTCCTAGGATGAGAATTTAAAACCAAATCTATCAGGGCTTGCTTGGGACAATTTGGAAATCAGAGCTATAAAATAGTCAAAGTAGAACATGAACCTCAGTTTATTAAAGGAACATTTGTCAAATCCTCAATTCTTTGATCTGCTCACATTCTCTATAGCCAGAACACGATCTTCCTTTGACATTTATTTAAACTGCACTTTTATTGAGGATGTTTAGTGACAATGACCTTCTAAAGCACGTACTTAAATTTCTTATGACTGGGATGGACTGCAGTGCCACCAAAAGATTGTGGTCAGCTGATTTCAAACACCCCAGCAGGAGCTGGATACTATTTTCTAAAGGCCTTTAAAGTATATTTTTTTCCCTAATGAATTTGTAGACCACCTCAAAAGTAGGGACAAAACAGCTGTGCAAGTTAAATGAAGTAAATTCCATCAAAGTTCTTTATCACCAATACATATGTTTTGGCTACATCTAGCCCATAAATGTTCACAATCAGCTTTGACTGTACTGGATATTACAAGATAAAATAATTTTGCCTTTACCCATTTAATTACAATAATTAACTGTATCCTCCACGTAGGACTACTAAGGTTTCCTTTAAGACTATTCTAATGAGAAAGATAACATTGTTTACCTCATGCATTGCTTTGTTAAGCAAAGCGCTGAGAAAATGTGTTTTTGGTTCATCTGAAAATATATAATGAGCAAGCAGAGATTCTGGTGAAGACTCAGAGCTGAAGTAAACAACACAGCCTCATATAGCTCAGGAAATGAAAGAAAGTACACCTGTGAAGTTTTTCAGTCCATGCAGGTGGGGACGAATAGAGAGAACATAATTTAATTACAGGCTTCTTCCTCTCAAGTAATCTATCTAATCCTGTTATTTGAACACTTGATATGAATGGGGTTTTTAACACTGAGAACACATTTTGTGTTTCTCATGTGGGTCTGAGAGTATTTAAGGATAATTCTAAACATGCTTAATCCTTATTTCCAAGTGCTACTCAACAATCAGTATGTGTATGTTAAGTATGAGTGCAGTTAAAAGAGGTATATCTATTAGCAGCATTTCTAAAGTTGGATAGGAAGACTTTGTAAAATAATAATTAATAATAATAATGTATAGATAGAAGAATTTGTATTCACAACTTGAAGGTAGCTCTTAAAATGAAATAGTTATGGCATTCTCAGGAGTATTGGCATCCATCTGTTTTTCAATGTCCAACTTCTTGGGTTAGAAACACTCTACAATCTATCCACACTGTCCCCCATATAGAAATTTTCTATCCAATTTCAATTACAGAAATCCTTGTAGCTAGATATTTAGCTTACATAGTCCATATATTTTGTGACTAGCCTGAACTGTACATTTTCAGACCCATGAAAATGAGAATTTAGCTATCAACAATGTTTTTTCTGAATTACCATGAAACCCATTACAGGCTTCACCGAAGCTGCATCAGCAAAGCCCATGGCTTTACAAAAGCCATCAGAAATACACTATTCTCAATCAACACAGCATTAACGGAACCAGGTTATGAATTAGACTTCCATACAAGATTATTATGACTTTTATATAGATCTTCTCAGAATATATCAGGAATGAATAGCAAAAGGTAAAACAATAGAACACTCCAAACTGAAAACACAATTTTTCTCGAGTACTGCCCCTTTCCTAGAATAAAATAATTTGCAGCCTAAATTCAAAAATAAACAGAAAATGTCATTAAAACTGAGATTAAGCAGAGTGATTTTTAAAATGATATGTGGAATAGGTTCATTGCTGTTGGAAAGAAAAAGTCTATACTATCTTTTTTTTTTTTTTAATGGAGGACTAATATTTCTGCTTTGCATGACTGTGTAGCTTAACATATGAACTGACATTGAAAAATCAAAATCAGTTATTTATGGCTAATTTCTTCTAATCAGGGGGAGGGTTCAGTTTATTTACAAAGAAATTAGTGTTATCTGGTTATTAATGTAATTGCTATCATTCTGTATGTAGATTTGTTGTCATTTACATACTGTTATAGTCATCTGCAAACACATTGAAATTCACAAAAAAAAAAAAAAAAAGATTTATAGGTCTGTAAATTAAAGCAACAAAGAAATTTCTATTTCTTTGTAATATTTTTCTAGTTTTTCAGTTTTAGCTCTGTAGGACTTGTTTGCACCTTATTGGCAAAGCATGCAAGGCTTGGCAACCAAAGACAAATGTTAAGATACTTTTTCTGTCTCATGCTTATAGACAACATCAGTTCCTGAAAAAGTCATGTCTAAGATGTAATCTCCCTGATCATAATAACAGCTCATCAAAAATTATCTGATGGAATGAAATTTCAGATGAAGAGAACACATTGTTGGTTTTGGCATATTTATAGTCACACTCAAATTACTGAAAGCACTGCCATTTTTTTCATTTAAACATCAGCAACAGTGTTATGATGAATTGGTAAATATATTCATATTGCATTCACTGAATTTGGCTTTCCACTTCTCTGAAAACATTTATCAACATCTTGGTTTGTCATTTACTTTCCAAGCATCTCAGGACTGTTGCTTGCTTCTCTGATCACTGTCTCCCACCCCACCTCAGTATATAAATTACATTTTCTCCCAGAACACTGCTGATGGAAATTAGCTGATAGTCCTGTGTACTACACCAGTCCAAGTATCCTTCAGGTCCTTTTTCACCTTTTTAGATGCATGTACTGTTTACACTGATCTCTCTGTGACATGTCTGTGTATCTCAATGCCTTCATCTCTTGCCCAGGTATGTTATTTAAAGCACATGAAGATTATTTTAGTTAGCTTTACTTTAGCTTAGCTAAAACACTCTTGCTAAAACTTCTGAGCAGTTATGCTCTATTACTGTTCTCTCCAGATTCCCAGAGTGACTGTAAATCTCAGTAATTTACAGTACACAATAGGGCAAATTCTGAGTCTCCTGACAGTTTATTTCGCAATTTCTGGTCCCAGACTCTAATGATGACCTAAATCTCCTCAGATGATCCATTAATTGTCTAAAATTGAAGAGTTCTGGTGGAGGTAGAACTGAAGAAGTCAGCTCACTGATCCGTTTTCCTGATAGAAAAAAGATATCAGCTGTGCTTCCCTCATGCATCTCAATTTTCTTTGGGATGCACTATTTATTAGCCCTTAGGTTCACGGATCGCTTTGCCCATAGTTAACCAATAAGCATCAGGTTCTTCAAAACCTTTTTCCAGAAATAGATAAAATCTGAAATAAATCTACACACCTACCACACATAATTCTGTGCTGCTTCATTGTCTGATAAGGCTTTAGGGCATTAGAATTTCGTATCAGCATAGAACACAACTGCCTGCAATTGCTCTTTATCCTCCCAAGCCTATGGCTCCCTCAAGTCCTTCCAGGGCATCAGGCTGTTGCCATCACACAAAATATTATGGTTACGAGGGTGGTCCAGGGTGCATGCCTGGAAGCCTAGCTGCTCTGTCCCAGACAAAGGTGTTTTCTGGCCCTTGGGTGATTGACAGTGAAACAGCCTCTTCTGTGGCAGTGAAAATGACAGTAACGCCAGGTTCACAAAGCAGTTGCCAGGGTCTGTCAGAATCATTTGTTCCTGAAGAATGTGTGCCCATGTTTCTGAAAGCAAATATTATCTGTATATCCAGCTCATGGATAAAAAAACCTTTTTAAAAAAATCGGTTTGTGTGTTTATATTTAGGAAGTAAAAATCCAGAAAACAATACCAAACCACCACTATAAAACAGTGAGACTCTGCAAGATCCTATACTTGAAAATTTTCAGGGGGGGAATTTTTGGGATAGCTCAAATTTCAGTTTCTTCCCAAGTTCCTCATTGTTGTGTACTCTTCTTCTATCCCAGAACTAGTCTGAACACTGTTCTGAAAAGTGCACAGCTATTCTAGGCCCTATATAAATCATACTGACAACTATTAAAAAAAAATCCCTAGGCAAAAAAATCAAAGCATCAGCAGCTTTTGCTTCATGTGTTACTTGGCCAAGTAACAGTAATTAAATCTTTTTTAAGTTGGTTTGCTTAGGAAAGGAGGCTTATGTAATTACATTCATTGTCTATGTTTAATGCATGTTATCTGTCCTTGCTGCTGTAACTTTTGCACCCATTCCTCATTTATTGTAATTTGACATAAGAAAGTAAGCCTCAGATACTATATATTCTTTAAATGGGAGCTCCCAAATAGGGGAGATATTCTGTTATAATGCCCCTCAGGGAGGAAAAGGTTGAATTCTTATTAAGGATCACAGAAAGGGCTCAAGTTATGTGCCCCTGGGATATCAACCTGCTCTTGTCCTGCAACCAGAAATGCTTCTGGACACTGCACTACTCCAGTGGGTTGAGATGACTTTTCCCACAAAAACCAGGAGGGGAACAGAGGACCTGCTCTCAAAAGGTATGAGGGCTCATCCAGTCCTAATGACACCTGCCTTGTGGAGTTCAAAGTCTCTAAGTCTCAACAGGTCTCCTGACATTGTCTGTAATATACTATTTCCTTTGTGTTGCCTTCATCACATATTTCTGCAGCAGCACTACTTATTTTAGCATCCCTCCCAAAAGATCTTCCCCTTACTACCAGCCAGTGGTTTAGCAGATGCCATATCTAATGGGCCTTATGCTGCTTGAATGGCTTTGCCCAAGAACACTGACAAGTAGAGGATTTCGTCCTAAGGCCTACCAGCAAGCAAAAATCTGTCATCACAGAGGCTTTCTGGACATGGCTTTCTGCTTCTCAGTCAGCATAGATTTTTCAATTGGAATGGCTGGCTTTGCCATGGCATGATGTGGTTTCATGCCAAATACATTCCTTTGAAGATGACTGATAATGTGCCCCAGATCACTGTTGATACCAGGTCTTCTCCAGTCACATTACCTTAACCCTGTTAGGCTAGATAGGCTTCCTATCTTTATTTTATACATTAGTCCTGGATTTTTTTATATGCTATAACATTGTCTTTCCCTTGAAGCATTTTGGAAGAGTTGGATGTTTAAATTGTCTCCTTTTCTCCCATCTGTCTCTTTCCCTTCATGGTTTAAAACCCCAGTGCAAGTGACCTTCCTTCTGTTTGCCTGTTCACTGAGGACAGGTTGCTGGAGATGCTAAAGGCAGCTGTGGTTTGACATGTCACCAGGACAGGAAGCCCAGCTCCAAAACACACAGCCCATGTTCCAGTGGAGAGAGCCCTCACAGAACCACAGGGTAAAGCCATTCAAATGCAAGTATCAGATGGTTGGTCCAAGTCTTTAAGTCTTTTATGAGCTTTCCAAGGCTCTGGAACAGGCAATAGAAGAAGAAAAGAAGAAAAAGAAGAAACTTGCACCCTTCTGCCCCAAACAGAAGACTGCTGTTGACTTTGTCCTAGTGGTGCCTCTCCTTGCTTTCCAGGAGCAGGCTTCTAAAGCAAGGAAATTAAAATTACATGAATCAATGCACAAGTGAAAGAGGAAAGCAAGGAGAGCCTTACAGACCAAAGTAAGCTCTTTGACTAATACTAATGCATTGAGTACAGGCACAGGGGGCTGCAATGTTCTCTTTGAAAGTGAACACCACTAAGAAAGGAACAGAATAAAGTTTCAGCTGTAATATAAATATGCTGAAAACCTGTGAGCCCCTATTAGAAAATTTCTGGATCAAAAATAGTTTTAAATTTTTGGAAAGTAAGAGCTCCCTTTCTTAAATGATAGGCCTGAAGCTGTTCTTCAGTCACTTCTAGTAACAATAAAAATATCCTGTCTCTGACAAAAGGGGACCAGCTTCACCACCCTGTCATTACAGCAGCATATCTAGTTGTACAAAATTCCCTCTCCAAATTGTCCAGTTCCTTGTTTCCTTTGAAAGGAAACAAGGGCCCCTGTACATTTCAGAGAAAGGTCCCCATACTTTGCACAGAAATTGCATGACCTCTGACAAATCCCACTCATTTCTGCAAAAATTCTCCCATAACATCTAAACTTGGACGTCTAAATCAACACATGCACAGAATAACAACTGTCCTGGCTTTTCAGCTGACTTAGCAAAAGAAACATTTGAAGGAAGGAAATAACAGTCACACAGCAAAGCAAACAATGGGGCAGCCCTCCATCACTGGAGTAATCCTCTTGTCTTGCAGTGAAATGAGGGATGATATTCACACTTCTTACCACCAGCACAGACAGGCAAATTTGAATGGCATATGAAACCAGTTGCTCAGCCTCAGAAAACATGGAGTTTTGTCACAGGAGACTAGGGTGTAAAACAATTTGTCTCCTGAAAGCACCACCTCCACTTTATATTTCTCTTTCTTATTTTTTCTCGATCAATAGACATACATCACTTACAGTGAGTCACTCCTCAGTTCACCACCCCCTTGTCTGGGTGCAAAGAATCAGAGAAGTGACATGCTGTGGAATGGGGTGAGAGAGAGAAATTGCCTGTGCATTCTCTGGTGCAGTGGTGGAGAGAAGGTGCGATGCTCTCTATGCTTCGTTCACCTTATTGAGAGCATAAGTGTGGGGCCCAGTATTTTAAGTGTTTATTGTTGCCTTTATAAAATTTCAGTCTCTTCCTCTCTCCCTGATCACTCTGTTTACAGTGCCATTTGCTCTGCAGTGCTTCCTGTTGTGGTACTTAACTATTTTGAGCCTCAAAGCCATCATATTATTAAAAGAAAAGTATATATTTCTCATGTTTCCAGAGATGCTAATTAGCATGTCAGAGACACTAAATTAGCTGCAGTACTCCTCACTTCAGAACATGATGGCACATATGAGAGGATGCTGTGCAAATGTCCTCCCTCTACAGGAAAAGGCAATCTCTCTTCCCTTTTTTTTTTTTTTTTTTTTTTTTTTTTTTTTTTTTTTTCTTTTTTTTTTTTTTTTGTTTTGTTTTGTTTTGTTTTGTTTTGTTTTTGTTTTTGTTTTGGGGGGTTTTTTGTGGGTTTTTTTGTGGGTTTTTTTGGGTTTTTTGTGTTTTTTTTTTTGTTTTTCCTGGTAGTACAGCTGCCTCAGGTGGCTGGAGACTCCTTAATCTGCTTCTCTTTAGAAAAATGCTGTCCAGTGTCTGGAGAATTACTTTGGGCCTATATTTCTCCTTTTTGATGAGATTAAGATATTGGTGATAGTCATTTAAAGGAGTTTATAATGGCTGGAGAATATCTGAAGAGATTTCATAAGGCATGTTTCCTTTATAACTGCACAGAATCCAAGAGAATATTAAGAGTGAAAATTTACTTTTTTAGACTCAGCATCTTATGGTGGTGAGCTGGCATCTTCTGCTCATCTATGTTATAATAAAGACAAGCAATACCCTTCAAAACCAGATACATTTTAAAACTGATTTATGACATATGGAAAGGGAGATGTTGATGCTGCTACACAGGCTGCCTAGCAGGTTTCTTCACCTAGGTGCTGTATGAAAGTGTAATATGAGGTACATTTTAACTGTAAAATGGACTTCAAAGTCTAACCCTTAATGCTGACTGCTTATAGCAGAGTTTGCATAAAATGTGAGGAAATAAGGGCAAAAGGGAGAAATTTCTTCCAGTTAGCCAAATACTGATAGTTTTTCAATTAAAACTCCATTTTAAACCATAAAAAGTGGTCCAGTTCCCCCATCCTTTTGGCTGAGAAGGCAGCCACATGTACTTCTGATTAAAGTTTTTTCTGGTTTTTGACACACCAGGTATGTTGGTGGGTGCTCCCTGTCCCTGGGATGAAATACAGAAATGTGGCTATGCTGAGTTTGCTCTTGCTCTCCCTATTCCTTCCTTGCTACTGGTGTAGGCAACTTGCCCAGGGAGCCTGACATCAATCTCAATTTGAATTACTACAGAAATCACTGAGCCTCCATTTCCAGGGGCTGCAATAGGTTTCCTACATAGATACAGATGCTTGATGCAGAGGAAATCCACATGCTCATCTAAACTATACCATCATGATCCTGATGATTGCTGAAATATAAAAAAAATGTAGCTGAAGTCAAATGCTGTGGTAGCTGACATTTATAACAAGCACAGCATGAACACAGGCTTCTGAATTTCCTTCCACAGCTTTATGACATGAACATTCCCAAGAAAAGGGATTTAGCAGACAAGTAGTATGGAAGATATACATCATACCAAATCAGTATAGCAACAACAGAGTCCATAAACAATGACTGACTTCTCATTTTTCTATATATTTATGTCCTTCAGCTATACATAATTCTTTTTTTGGTTTGGTTTGGTTTTTTTGCCTTAATTTGCACTTCTCTGGATATAAATCTGGGCTAATATGTTTTAAATAGGATACCACCTTAGTAAGTCTTCCAGATGTAGTGCTTTGCAAAAACAGATTGACACCTAGTTTAGTGTTCATAGCTAAAACAGTGCTCCTTCCTGTATTTTTTTCAATCTTGTTTTGAACCAGATGAGGTGGCAATGGAGATGCCTGATGCCAAATTCAGAAACTCCTTTGCATTTGAAGGGATTATCGTTGCTTGCATAACAGCTGGTTAGAATGAAATGTAAGATATTGTCTGAAATAAATAACCTGGCCTTATGGCTTGGCATGATTCAAGACATTAAAGTTTCCAGGTGATCTGAGGAGAATTCTTGTTTCCCCCTTGCAACCTGTCATTGGATTAACCACTTTTAAGAAGAAAGCACATGCTCATAATGGAGAAATAGGTATTTTGGGGGGCTATATAATATATATAGCCCAAGGACTAATTGAGTTTTCTCGTATCTAGTGATATGTGGTGTCTCACAAGACAAGATGTCTCATGTCTGGTTACTGATGAGATATGCCCAAGACTGGGAGCCACGTGACAGAATGCCTTTTAGGAATGCCTGTTAAGACAAGGCTAAAGATGATTGTCCATGGAACAGAATGGCTTTTCTCCAAGACAGTATAAGTTCCACTCAGCTCCAGTGTGTCCCTCCAAGTTTTCACATTCTTATTGTCCTTCTGCAAAGAACAGATCTCACTGAAGTGACTTACTGCCATATAGCCACAGGACTCATGCAGCTACTCCAGGCTTTTTCCTTCAGCAGACTCAGGTGTGCAGCAGAAATCTTTGTTGTTAAGTGTCCTAATTCCTTTTTCTCTCACACCTACCTTACAACTCAGTGATGATAAATCTAAAACATGTCACTTTACCAGGATCTTATTTGGTATCTCTGATTCCTTGCAATAACTAATAATTGGCTGGTAGAACCTTGTCATCTCTTTGCTGCTGACCAGTGTAATGCACACTGGGTGGAAGACTATGAGCTATTAAAACAGCTTCTCAGGGTCTAAATTAAAGCTGCAACAACTCTTGAAATTCATTGAAAACCCTACCATCCAAGGGGCTGCAGCATTCAGAAAATAAACTGCAATCAAATGAAATTTTAGAACAAACAGGAATGGGAAAATCAGCCTGAAAATGTAATGATTCCATTAAAAAGTGCCTGAGCACCTGAAACAAGGTGTTCATCTCCAGCTGCCCCTTTAAAAAAAGTCTGAGAATAGGAAGAAGTGAGAGGTAAATTATGGGTGTAGCTGGTTTCAGAAACTATAATTGTGTGAAGAGACATTGAAAAGTTTGGACAGTTTATTTTAGGAAAAAAGACAAAGGGGTTTTGACAAAGGCTTTGAAAATAATGTATGACATCAAGAAGGTGGCATGAATGGTTCTAGATGTGTCTCCAAAGACTAAAAAAAAGGAAAGAGCTTGCTATTAAATTCAGAGGGCAGAAAATTAAAAAGGGTAGAATTATTTTTCAATAGACAATAAAATTTATGGCCCATTGATGGTTATTATCAACACTATCATTAAAAAGCCCTCGCAAAACATTAAACAAGTCTACAGTTAAGACATCAGGATGTGCACATTAAAAGTTTAAAAAATTACATAAGGTTTTGGAAAGAGAGAAACCGTCATCACCTTTCAGACATCTCAAACTGTGGATAAGAGTATCAGAAAGAAAGGTCTGAGAATCTTAGGAGGAGTAACGGGGTCAGCTATGGAGAGAGAAAGGCAGAAGGGCTACCACAGCTGCTTCCAAGGAAATCTGGTGGGTGCAAGGTCTTCTCCTCCTCATGAGATTGCCAGTTTTGGCAGTGCATTTCTGCTTGAGATTGAATAAAATAGCAAAAATCAATAGTCTTGTCCTTTTATCACCTGGTTAGCCTCTCATGTCTCTGGCTGCTGGATCATTAATTTGGGAAACACAGAGCTGCTAGATCTAGCAGTGCTCACTAGCTCTGGAAATTGCACAGATACTGGGCTGCCTGCCAAGGAGCAGGACTGCCCTAGCTCTCAGGACAGCCTGGCTGAGGGGCCCCTTAGCTTAGAAGCTCAGAGCAAAGGGGCACAGGGAGTCCTTAGAAGCCTGGGCACTGGGACACAGAGGAATCACAGTGTTTAACCCTGCTGAAGGTATTGCATTGTCACACCAGTCCTGCCTGGCAGCCCAAGCCTTCTGAGGGGCAGAGGATTGCTTTCAATTTCTGTTGTGTATCAGTAGCAGCAACAATCAACAGATGTTTGCTGTCTTCCAGGACTCTTAAGGAGCAGTAATTAAAGGCAAAAGCAAGACAAGGAGCCAGCGCAGATCAGCCTGTGATCTGACTGAAGTTTTGGTCCAATTCACACGTGCAGGATCCACAAACCTCAAACAGACAGCTTTGCAAGTTATCAAAATAATTTAATTTTTGCTTGCAGACTTTTACAGAAACTTCAGGTATGATCTCTTGAAAGAATATGATGCTGGACTAGATTTAGTGCCCACTTTGAGCTACCACTCTTTGTGTTTTTACTGACAGAGTCTTATGTAAATAAAATGCTCCATTTCTGCTGTCTTTGCACACTCACCAGGTGTAAGCCAGAACAATTTCCTTCCTTGCAATATTAAATAGAGTTAAAAGGCAAGTCCTTTTCCCAAATAGGTTGGAGACATGTTCATTCTTTTAGTGTTCTTCACACTTTGCTGATAATGCATTTCTTGTTTATGTCTGGGAACCAAATATACTCCCTTCTGTCTTCAGTCTGAGATGCTGCTACACCAATGCTACCCTGGATGCCATTCCAGCAGCTCTGTTGTAAACCATTTCATTGCCTCAGGACCTTATATTTGCAAGGTCAATTGCTGCTGAAATGATGATTACTCTACAGCTGCTATGTATAAAGAGGGTGACAATCACAGTGCCCTTGAGCATTGACTGTAGGAGGTGGCTACCATCCCATTTTCTGTGCCAGACAAAACTATAGTTAACCAGTGCACTGCTCACTGGTAGGGTCCCAGAGAGGGAAAAACTGAATAGCTGTCCTGTGATTTCATCTCTGGTATTAATTTTAAACAAACAAACAAAAAAAAGTATCCAGAAAAGATCTTTAGAACTAAATCTTTCACAGACACAATGTTTATCCTGGCTTATTCATTTACTCCTTCTTATATAATTCAAATAAAGATCCCCTTACTGCACATTTTCATATTTGCAGCTGGAAACCAAAACTAAATTCCTTATCTGCTATGGAAGAATGGAGTCTAATTTCTGCTTTATAAATATAAAACTGCACAAAAGATAGTAATAAGGCTTTGAAATTCCTCAAGGTAAGTGCAATTCTTGACTGACACTGTCTCCTGTTCTGGAAACAGTGTAATGCCCACAGCAAACTGCCTTTCAGCCCTGGCCATGGGAAGCTAGCCAGGGACTGGATCCCTCTTTTGGATACAGACTAGAAGGTAAAGCAACATGGAGGAGAAACAACCAGCTGTAGATCATCCTACAAGGCAGAAAACAGAGTCAAAAAAGTACTGAGGGTTCTGGTGACTTGAGCCGCATTTGCTACATTGCACTGCTTATCCTAAAGGATTCTGAATGTACTGCTGCATATTGGAGATGATCCTGCAAAATGTTCGTATTGTTAGGGTAAGCTTATTTTACAGTCCATACTTTATCCCAGACTCTAGACATTAAAGCTCATAGCCTTGAATATATTGATTTATTTGACCATTGTAAAATTTGTAAAGAGTTCTGTCTGTAAATGACCTGAAAATCAGGTTAATAGGCAAAGGCCAACAGAACCACCCTGATTCTGCTACACTTTATGGACAGAACAGCAATTTCTTTGTGCTTAGGATATCTCAAAATGCAATGGATATCTCAGTCACAAAAACTTAGGCTTTCTTTAGCCTTTTCAATTATTAAATATGAGGAATTTACATAATGGTAACACATAGTTGATTAAGCTTCACCTAAGTAAAATTTTTTAAAAAAGTTATCAATCATCTTTCTCCAAATACACAGGAAAAATAACATATCTGCCTAAACTGAAGAAGTAAAGTAGCTTTCTCTACAATTTTGCATTTCTTGCTGACTTTTTTTTTCCTAATTAAGCATTAAAGAAATGAAGGTAAAATTTTCCACATCGGATTGTTTTCTAGCTGTTTCTTTAATAATCCACCCAAGTTATTAAGAAACAAGAGAGCCAAAACCAGATGTCATGTTCTACTAGTCCTGGATGTGTGGTCATGTGGTGATTCATTTTTCCTAAATGGTTCTGTTCTCCCCCAACATGTATGGTTCATTACCAAGGTGTTGTAAACCACCCCCTAAATTGCCATTCATTGTAACTCCATTGTTACCTGACCCCTACTACCCTCAGTATCCCATTGGTCCAAGCCTTGGGTCTGCCCCCTGGCTGGAAAAGCCTTTTTAAGCTGAAGAGATGAGGGAGAAGTGTTCTTGCTTGCTCTTGCTTGCTCTCTTGCTTTTGGGCCTCTTGCTCTTGCCCCCTCTCTCCTTTCCCCCTTCTCTCCCTCCCCCTCTCCCCTGTGGGAGCCATGCCGCTCCCCCCTGGTGTGGGACCCCCAAATAAACCCTGTCTGATCAACACCCTCAGAAGCCGTGTGGTGTCTTTCCTGCCTGCGTGCTGCCATTAGCTGCTACATGCTGCCAAGAGAATCCTCCCTGAAAGCTCTGGTAAGGCTCCTGTACCTCACCTCCCTTCCAAGACCCAGAAAGACCTTGTTGCCAGTTCTCCTGCAGCAGCTAGCCAGGCAGGAGGAAAAGCAGGAGAAAGCAACATGGTCACACTTGAAACAACCAGTGTTTCACAGCTTCCTCCCTGCTGGTGCTCAGAGCACAAGGACGACAGCACCCGAGCAGACCCAGGAACCTCCAAGATCCAACCAGGATATCATCCCAGATATCTAGATAAATTGCCTTACTTATTCCAGAGTGCCTAAATACTTTAGGAAACAGCCCAATTTCTAATGCCATCAATGTGAAAGGGCCTTGAGACATCCCTGAAAGGTTGGTAAGCACTGCTAGCACCGGTGTTGTTCACCAGCCAGGGGCTGGTGGTTTACATCATGGTTTCACCTGCCAGAGATTAAGGCCTCAGTTGCTGCTACTACCTTCTTGCAGGGTTAACCATAAGATTTCCTCTCAGAGCTTCTTTTCTCTGAATGTTTCCTGGGAAGAAAAAGTGAAACCTACACTTGGGTTCAGAAGGAATGAAAACCAGACAAAAAGCAAGGATCACGCCCAGGGAATTTCATGAGAGACTTTTGAATGTGTGAGATGCCTATGAAAGCAACTGACATTTGGCCTGCTTCTCCCTCTGTGACACCTTCAGAGCAAAAGGATGCTGTAATAAGGAAAAAGTACGGATAGCTTTTCCTCAGTAATGAATTGAAGGTTTGCAGAACACAGCAAGGAGCCTGGCATACCGACATTGCATTTTTGGAGAAACATGGTTACTACAAAAGTATTAAGTTATTTTTCAATCAAATATTTCATACCCTGAAAAACATGAAGCAGCTGGAAAAAAAAAAATCAAATTCAAATCCTTTGTTTCAACCCTGGTGATAAGTGGCTTCCTTCAGGTTCCAGGAGACGGATAAAGTTAAAAGCAGGTTTTCATGTAGCCTTGATTTCTGCTATCCTTTCAACTAGGGCTCAGGAATGCCATCTAGAAGACAAAATTTAATTTCCATGAGAGGGTTGGATGACTCTGGGAATTGAAAATGGCACATAGGGCGGTTTGCCTTTGTAAGTTGCTGGTTCAAATAGAGGTCGATCTGTGACCGAACTTTGCTCCTCTGTGACGGTGGTTGGGTATATGGTCCGTGACACGGAGCAGCCCTTCACAGCTGCTCTCTGCATCCTTGCAGCTGGCACAGTCCCAGCTATTTTATTTGCCAGATACTGCAGGGCTATGGGGACAGCGGTGGCAATCAGGAGGTCAATGACTTCTTTGTCATTGCTGGATTTTTGGTCTTCCATCTGACCAAGGTGGAGTTATTCACTTGGCAGAATAACAAAACTACTGCTTGTATTATACTATTCCTATGGTTGGCAAAGAATTTAACTCTCCACGGCTGTCAGCTGAACAGCTTCCAGTAAGACTAAAAATAAATTTAAAACCAATGCCCTTTCCTCCTCCCCATACACAGTATATTTCCACACATACTAAAATCCCCAACCCAAACCATGGCTAAAGATACTTCCACCTCCCTGTATATAAGCTGATCATTGAAAGACTATCAATCATTTCAGTGAATTACAGATTATTTCCCACTGAACTGATACGGGAGGGGAAAAATAAATCTGTTCTTTGAAAATTGGAAGGGATAGTGTTAAAAAGGCCTTTATCAACTCTGCTGCTATTGTTCTGGAAAAAACTGTCCTTCGTAAATTCTATAGTTTTATATTTTTATGCCATGGAACAGCATCATATTAAAGGCATGAAAATTGCAGAATCTGTACTGGAATTGCTATTCATAGAGAGAGAATAAAATGTAATATGTCTTTGAATGTGTCTTCTTAAGGAGGCAAAATGAGATTTGACTCTAAAAGGAAGAAATAGAAGAAGGATTATGTACATTCTCATCTCCCTTCACCTTCATCAGCCCTCACCTTGAGCTGAACCTGTCATCCTGCAGAACCTGCTGCCCACAGTTTCCATCTTACCAAGTGTATGCACAACACCTTGGTGTTGAAGGTTCTTACTACTTTAGGTGCTTTCCACATTCTATTTACAAGGTGACCAAACTATAGCTTTCTGTGTTATTATAACTTTGCATAGATCAACATGAAATCAAAGTCATATCTCTGTGCCCTTAAATTTACAGTTGTCAATAGCAGTGGCTGTGTCAATGGTTGTTTTTTTGTTTCTTTTGGATCATATCAGCATTTCATTCTGCTTCTCTTATCTAAACAGCATGATATATCAACTACAATAACATCATTAAATGTAGTTCTGGCAACTGAAATTGCCTGAAACACAGCAATACAATAATTTTCTATATCTCCTGTTATCTACAGATACAAAACTCCTACTCTGTTTAAAAGAAAAAAAAATGAAGGGTGTTTGGTGTTTCTTTGGATAAACTTAATTTTACATAGAAATACCAAAATATTTAACAAAAACAGTTTGAACTGATGTCACAGGTTTTAGAGAGATCAAACCTCCTGTGCAGTTCCCAGAGCAAAAGGCTGTAGTAAATAAGAAATACTTGGGAATTTACCACTGTCTATAGAGAACTGAAGCTTGTTTTCCCGCCTATGTTAATTAAAAATAATTTCCACAGCAACTTCATTTAGGCTTAGGGTGTTTCTTAGTTTTAATGCAAAGCAAGTATTCAGGAAGACCCTTAAAATATTCAGGATTTTTTTTAAATTAGTAATTAATTAAACACTTTCTAAAAGAAAAAATAATGTAAATGTTTGCTTTTCAATACAATAATTTTGATAAGTTAATGTCCTAGATTAATTAAAAAATAAAGGCAAAAATAAAAATAAAGTGGTCGCATGGTGAAGTATATGTATGTGCACAGTTCCCAGGAAAGACAAACTTCAATATATCCCTAATTTTCAGTAGATGAGGTCCCTAGAGTACCTCTAGGTTAATCAGAAGTCCAAAAGAATTTGTGGCACATTTTTGTGGGTCAAAAAGCAATATTTAGATGGAAAAGATTTTGCAAAGATTCAACTGTGGAAAAATTAAAGCTAGAACTTTCCCTTGGAAAAGGTAATACCAACTTCAGCAGGCTGTGGTCTTTCCCAAAACACAGATCCCAGTGGAATCACTGATCAGAGTTCACACTCACACTCCTGACATTTCCTACCTATAAACAGCTGCAAGTTCACTTTTAAGAATAAATATGAATTATGCAGATAGATACAAATATTTGAGAAACATCATAACATATTTCAATGTGTTATGATTAATAAATTATTCTTGATTATCATAAAACAGTCAGCCTAATGACATGAACCAGTACATTTAATCAACATTTCACAACAAAGGAGATAACAGTTTGGAGGTATATTCCAAAGATTTCTTCCATGATTTTTCTAAAAAAATATGTTTGCTTCCCAGAGATATGAATATAATTAACATCTTTCTGTTCAAATACAGTTTATATAACAATAAAAAGCTTAACGTCAATGCACATGCAAACTGGCAGGGTTGCAGCTGAGACATTAGATTTCTCACTTATTTGATTTTCAGGTATCCAGTTGGAAAGAAAAAAGCAGTGCTTAGCTGGCTATGTACAAAAAAAGGTGTGCAGTTATTTTTCCCCAAGTAAAAGTTCTCTTCTATGTACAATTAGCACAAAGTTTTCATCAATTATTACAAGTAGAATACTGATAAAAATAAAAATATATGAACGAATAAATTATTTTTAAAAGCAAAAGCTATGTTGAAATGTAGGAACATATTTTACATTAATTATCATGTCTCCAGTTATTCAGTGATGTACTCAAAAACATGCAGAAAATCCCCACTCTAAAACTTAGAAATGTCAATGTGAATCTTTAGTTTAACAGCTAACATCTTAATTCACTGTTCTAGATTGCCTAGCAAATGCTTTAATCTAATTTTCTTGACAAACATCCATTTTCATGGTCTGCTACCCAAACAGTTCCACTTACTGAAGTTTTTCTTGCTGAACTATCCAAAATTATAATGAATGTAAACAAATTCTGTACTGTTGATACAAATGCTGGGGCAAATTTGCTATCTAAGTGCAGGGTGCCTTAAAGGACAGCAGCAGACTCGAAGAATATAACTGATGCCTTTTGTGTAATGTGTGGTGATATTAATGCAGGCTAATTAATGTCTGTGGGTTAACACTGGATTTTACTAGGTAAATACATATCTTCCTTTACTGTAACACTACACTTGGTCCTTAATTCCATGCCATATAGATGATATAGATAGATATACATATAGATTAGATATAGATATAGATCAGGACAACAAATCTGGAGCCTAGTGCTCCTGGAACATTTGATCATTAACCCACACTGTTCCTGGTGAGCAGTAATTAGCCTTGGAAGTCTTTCCCTTGATTAGGGCAGATTGAGCAGATCTAGCTTGCAGTGTTTTGACTGTTCGAACCTTAGCATTCATTTACTATTGTTCAGTATTGCCCTACAATGGAAGGAGGAAGCTGTTATCAAGGTTATGTGTTTCCCTGTTCTCTCTGTGTTTAGGCTGTGAGCAGTATGGAGCAATGGCAGCACTGTCTGCTCTGTTACAGCCCATTAAGGACCAGCACCTTCATCCATTGTAAGCAGCAGATGAAAAATTTTCACTTCATTTTTAGTGCAGCCTGTGGCTAATTACACTGATGTATTGGTCCATGAATTGCTCAAGGACATCTTGAACCTTTGCAAGTAAACAACTAATTGATTATTCAGTGAATAAATTAATAGATTAATTGAATAAATAGAATTAATTACCTGAATTAACAATCTTTCATTTAATACATATATTCATCTTCAAAAGCATCTGGGTTCATGCAAATATTCCTCATTGCAGAAAACTTTAAAAGAATTATGTTATGATTGAAGACAAAACGCATCAGTGTTTTTTATTTATTGGCGGGTATTATAGTAACAAAGACTTACTTTCTGAAGAATAGAAAGCCACATAACATTAGAAGTGGTATTTAAATAAAAATAATAAAACAACTTTGTCCTCTATAGGGACATATTACCTAAAAAACTTTCTGCCACCGTCTTTTCCACATTTTTTTTGTTTGTTTTCCTTTGCATGACTACACCTCAGAAAAGATAAGTTTGTCTTCTTTCAGAAATAGGGACCAAGTGGTACAATATGTTCAAAAATCAGAAAATGTATTTTCATCTGGTGTAAGAAAGCATCCAAGAGCACTGCAGTTTCCCCAAAGCAGTCAGTGAAATTCTTACCTCACATTAATTTCTTGGCCTTCTTTAGGAATGTGTTAAAATGCTATTTATTAGTGGAATCTGCAAATAAGCATTACTCAGTCCAACGAAACATTAATTATAAATACATCTTCTGCCAGATCTAAGTATTGGATGTTTATGAAATTTATTTGTGCATGTAGGGCAAAGACTGTAAAGCATAAAACTAGTCATTAACTTGAATAGTACTTCTCTCATGTATTTCATAACATTTTTCAATTAATTGAAGTTCCTTCTTATGACAGAAATAATCTCTATGGAATCCGATTCCTTCACCATCCATTTTTCTTCCCTTTATCTTCAGGGCTTGTGTACTTCTTTTGCATATTAAAATCCCCTTTTTCTTCAGAATATTTAGGTGCTTATATAAATGCATGCATACAGTTATTCCATTTACTTTCAATAATATAATAGTCTGAATGAATATTGTGACTTGAAAATTAGATTTTGTACATCAGAACCACTGGCAGGTTGTGTTAGTTCACATAAAGCAAAACTCTGACTTAGATGGAGAATCAGGCTTGTTATCTGAAATAAGATTTCCCAATTGTTCAGAAGTTAAGTTAATATTTAAACCCTGGGGAGAAAGAAAGTATCATTATGTCTATTATTTTATTTTATGGCTTTATGCTTTTTCCCGCCTTCTGGCCTCCAGCTAGGATCATGAATGCAAAAAGACAGAGAAAAGGCTTTTTCTAACACCACCTGCTCAGCAGCAGAAACCAACACTTCACAGCACAAGTACATCTGCTGCTGTAAGAGTTTCAGCACAGGTTTACCAATTGATGAGCCTGAGGTTTTGGAAACTCACACTTTATAATAACTTGAAAAATTATAGTAAAGTTCTCCAGTTGCTCAGTCAATTAATACAGTCTACATCTATATAGAGCCAGCCATATGCAGTCAGGCAATATGTAACTTGAGGCTAACCTCTCAAATCAGGAATAATTTGGTCTGAATTTAACCTGGGCTCATTAGGTAAGTTTGAGGTAAGGCCAATGACTTTCCAAAAGAAACAGAGGTAAGAAATATGTCAAAGTTTTTAATATTTTTATTTAGATCTTTATGTATCTGCAGCTAGTTAGAGAGATTTCTTTTGTAATCCTCCAAAGCCTATGTCTGTCTGAAAGAACTGGCATTGAGAGTTAAGCTGTGAGAATGTTAGAAAGTTTTTAATAATGGAGGAGTTGGGTATGGAAGAGCAGCAGTAGGCCCAGAGCCGTTCTTCAGGGACCACAGACAGACAAACTGCTCACAGGGCATGAGCCAGAGGTGATGGTAATGGCCAGTGCTGGAAGTACTTTAGTTCCAAGAAAATTCTAAAATCAATCAAGTGCAACACAATTTGACCAAAATGTCTCCGTGTCTGGAGAGTGTCCTGGGCTCCTGTGAGAAAGGCACAAACCGGGTTGAATTTTTTTTTTTAAGTGAAATATTTCAAATAACAATGTTGCCTCACATCAGACTTCTTTGGTCATTTCACACCCTAAACATGCACTGGTTCATAGGTGTCCATCTGGCTCCCAATTGCTCCCACACACAGATGTAAGGTGAGGTGTGATTTGCAGTGCTGGAAGTCCGTGAGTACCACCCCCACTAAAACTACTCATGTTGCAGGACGTTTCATAGGCAGTGAGGCGAGGAAGTTCAGGGAGCTGTAGTGTTCCAATACAGGTATGTCCTTGTGAAGCTCTGTTTGAAAGACTACAACTCCCAGAATATTCCACTTTTTCATTAACTGCTGCAGAGACTTTTCTAAGATGACACCTGCTGCAGGAGAAAAAAAATTAAATAACTCCAGGAATCAGCTGTTAGTGCGTAGGAAGAAATTAGGAAAGCATACTTCTAAAATGATATTCCAGAATCCGTGTTGGGTTGGTTTTACGTGGCTTGAGAAACCAAGATACAGAGGACTTCATACAAGGAGAAAAACAGCAATACAAAACCAGTTATTTCTACTTTATGGAATGTCCTTTTCAAAGTTCCAGATTAGCACTGAAAAGGTTACTCTGGATCTGAACTGGAGCTGAACTCCAAAAAAAACCATCCAGAAGGTAATTGGACAGACATCAACACAGTCTGAATGGGAGAGCTCAGCAACTCTATGGACTATATGTCTCATCTAGGGAGCTATTCAGCAACAGGAGCACCCTGTGTCCCATACAAAATATATATAACATCTTTGTACTTCAACACATTTTTATATATAATTTGGTCTTACCAAATCACAAAAATCATTTATGCAGCACAGTTAACAGTGCACTTGCATGGGGATTAAAGAATTCCATAAACTTCTAGTCCTAACCCCCAAATATTCCTACATGATAATTTTTGCTGCTGGGAACTTCCATTTATTATTGTGAAATTATTTAACTCAGGACTAGCTTCCAGCATAAAAGTGTCTGTATCTTTCAATTTCTTACCTAAAAATGAGTGCTCCCAACAGCAGGAGCACATCTAGACCACTTCCAGTAATTTCTTGAGCCTAATATTCTGAAGACTGAATATAACCCATGCCACAAGAGAGTGAAGCACCTGAGGATTTACACTCTAACACTTTTCTAATATGCAACACCATCACTTGGAGAAGTCTGAAAACAGCACAGTGAAAAGTGGAAGTTGCCACATATTGTACGGCTATGAGATGGATTCTTTCAAACTGGGAATTCCTTTAGCTTCATAATTTATTCAGTATTTAACCTAGGACAGAGGTAGTTTCTCAATATGCATGTCAGGCACACTGAGTTTTCTACAACTTTTAGTTTCACCAGTGCTTTGGATCAGCTCCAGAGTTTCTGTGTGCATCCTGGAACAGCCTCCTGAGGATGAAGTTCCTTTGTTTATTACAGAGCAACAGCTTCTGCTCTCCAGAATGCTGTAACCTGTAAAAAATGCATCAGTGGCACAGTGATAATGATAGTGGCCAACTGTCCTAGTTTTAGCCAAGGACATGGGGGGTGGAGCCTGGAGCAGAGTGTTCATATCTAGGTCATCAATCTTTCATCATTCTATCATTTATCATATCCCATCATTGCTGGGGGACAGAAATAAGGGATTCACACTTCTGAGAAGAAGAGGGCATGGCTTTGAGTGGATAAAAAGGTCTCATGCAGAGGTGTCCAAAGCCGGTTTTGTCCTTTCCTGGGGAGAGGGTGGTGAGAGGAGCAGACAAACCCCCGCTGGAGGGTTTGTCTGCCATTGTTCTTTTCATTGTCTTGGGCTTGAGGAAAAAAAAAACTGTGGAGGGAGCAGTGGGGTGGTGCTGGTCACAGTAATGTCATGGATTCAGTGGGAATTTTGCAAGTAATCACCCTCTTTTATATGTTGCTGTTATTACTATTGTCGTTATTATTCTTTTTGTTTTCTTATCTCACTGCTCTTTCCAGAAAATTTTTGTCTCAACCTGTAACCTCTGTTTTTTTCTCTCTTTCACCGGAGGGAGTGGGGAAAGAGAAGTGACTGCATGGGGCCTAAATTCCAGCTGAGCTTAAACCACAACACCAACCCATGAATTGTTTACTCTTGACTTCAACTGACCGAGAAAATACGCCCTCCACTAGGTGACAAGATTATCATAACTATGGGCAATCAGAGAATGACTAGTTGCATTTTCAGTTTGGAAGAACATCTGGAAGGTCAGAGAAGAAATACTGTATGGATTACCATGCTCCATACTCCATTGTAAATACTATGGTGTTGCAGGCTGAGGTCTTTAGCCTATGATTCAATTATGCTGGCCTGGCCTGTAGTAAGGGACTCCTGAACTGCAGAGAGGGCTTTCCAAGCATGCAAAGGAGTGACTGTGCTTTTGCACACCACTTAGAGGTGTGGTGTATCTTCCTCAATTGTATGAGAACCGCTCTTTCAATAGCTTTCTTCTACAGAGGAACTTATAATGAATAATTCCATCTTCCTCCTCCTCCCCTCATTAGGTTTGATACCCGTACCTTACGGAAGCAGAGAGGCAGCTATTCTCACTTTGTCTTGAAAAGCCAGAGCTATGATTTTACCTTGATCTAGCCCTCATAATCTACAAAGCTTTATGCTTTTCATTTTTCATAAGTTCCTTTTCCCTGCAACTTAGTTGGAATTGTTCTGGGTGTAAACTGAGGAGAAATCTCAGCTTTAACTCTTTTAAATGGGCTAACCTTTTAAAGCTAAGAATCAGTGAAAACAACAGAGGAAAATTTCATATTTTAGGATTAAGGATTCCACCTTTTGATCTCACTACAAAAGCAGGAGAAATCTGTGTGTGTGTGTGTGTGTGTGTGTGTGTGTGTGTTACAGTGTGTTGGTGAAGGGCATGGATGGTTCAGGCCTTCTGACTGGAAAACTCGAAGAAGATTTATAGACAGTCTAACTATAAGTAAGGAGAAAAGATATTAATGTGGATTCTGAGCTCATCTATAAGATGAAAGATTAACTTTTAATAACTTCTCTAAACTTTTGCATTTACATAATTTTACCAAAACTGGAGACACTTTAACCTTGTTGTGGCATAACTTCATTGTAAACTCATCTTTTCAGAAATAAATGCAAATGCAAATCACCTAGGACATCTTTAGTTCCTATATACATTACAGCAAGGATAGAAAATAACTTTGACATGGGTCTATGTGTCTGCTTTCAGAATATGATCTTCAGAAAGGAATTAGCAACTTTTACCTTTTAAAAATAAGAAAGAAAATATATGCTATTGCAAATTCTAGGATCTCAATATTAAATATTATTCAGATTCATTTGCCTCAATTTAGATATCCAAAACTGAGAGAACTTATCATCTCAGCTAATCATCTAAGATTATCCCAACAATATTTCTGTGTGTGCTTTTACAGTGGGATTCAGTATATTCTAAAAGTTTTCTAACATGAGTTATATGAATCACATTCTGGACGTGTATATTTTCCTCTATTTACAGGTAGGGGAGATGGATCTCATCCTCAGAGTCCAAAAATTCAAAGATGGTAAAAAATTGCATGTTTAAATTACATTAGTTATTTTATTTTCATTCTAGTTCTATCAGTTCTGTACACTCTCAAAACTTGAGACAGTGCTGGATACAAAACAATTCAGGTGTATTTTCGTAGCAATTTGCTGTATTCCAGACTCAGATGTATGTAAATAGTCTGGGAGAATCAGAGCTGAGAACAAAATAAGGAGCAAACCAAACTTTTGGTATAATCACACCTACTAGTTCAGTATTACATTGCCCTGTAGTCCTGCATCAGAGGGATAAAAAAGGTCTAAAGCCCCATCAGATACCACCCATCATGTGTACTTTTTTGCAGGGGGTACACGTGCCATGTCTGGTCTGAGAACTGCACAGAGCAGAAGTTTGGTATGCTTAATTTGTTTCCTGCTTCTGTTTTTAATTAAAGGGAGAACAGAAGGGACAGAAGGTGCATCTTCTCTGTCACCTTTTGCAGTGAGTTTTCTGTTATCTCATTGTTCCTGCTGTCCTTACTCCTTGGCTATTTATTTTGTTAACAAACAATCTGCCTGCAACTAGGGTTTTTTAATTAGTATTATGTCTGATTTTAGTATAAAAGCCAAAGAAAAATGATCCATGTGTAGAATAAATCCCTCTTATACTCAGCTCCGCAACACATCATTTAATGCTCTATTTCAAATCACTTGCCTTCATGCAGCATAGCCATTGTGATGAGAGTAAGAATGTTGCTGTGTAATGGGTAGAAGAAATGCCATTTTCAGTCTACATGGCTTCACTTCATTTGAGTGACATATCCATGCATCCATCCCACCATATCCAACCATCCATCCCCCTGTCTACTGCTACATGGATACACTGTTGCATAGACACAGATACCTGCATCAGCACTGCTTTATATTTCTTTCTTTAAGCCAATCAGTCTACCTTTTTGTAAGAAATACAAAAAATATAAAAAAAAGGTGTCATGGCAGTATTTTTGATAGAAAACATACTCCTTCAGCTGTATTTTGAGAAAGAAATATGAGAACTGAAAGACAAGTTTGCTCTTTCGCATGAGCTGAGCTTCTTCAGTGAAGATGTGAATACAAAGTGGAAATAGAAGATTGAGCAGCCACTCCAAAGACTGCAGAGGCTTGTCTGTGGGTCTGTACACTGGTTTATAGAAGAATTCCTCTTGGTAGCATCTGAACTTACTGTATAGCAAGTTCCAGCCTGCCTTGCTTTGTCTAAGGGTAGATCTGATCCTCTCCTTGTACACAGCTAGCTCTGACAGACAGCCCTCCTGCATGCCAGGAAACAGTGAGCAGCACTTCTCACTAGTTTCAGTGTGTGATGCTACTGTGCAAAAAGACCAGATAAGAAAAGGACTTTATTAGTTAAGAGGTACAGTCCTCATGAGAATCCAACTAATTTCCATTGGCTTCACTGACAAATAATGTTTTAATAATGCATGGTCCCGATAGCACAGTAAAGCTCACACAGAAAGGAAAGATAGAGATGGATTTTTACCATAAGCAACAAAATAATTTAGCAAATTTGAACTCTGTTTCTCAATGATACTGAAAACCAGATTTTGTGAAGGTACCATTTCTGGAGAAATTAAGAAAGGCAGGCGAAAAATATTTTTGATATGATGCCAAAATGAAATTGCACGATTTGAAATGGTAAGAAAATATACCCTAATTTCAAAGTTGTGTACTATTACTAACATTGTCATATACTTCACAGCCTCTTTCATTATTTTTTCAGTATATTTCTTTAACAAACATCCTGTTTTAAATCCTTTATCTACGATAATCCCTTATATTCTTATCCCTTATTTCTATCTATATCTGTGATCTTAGTGGCCTGAGGTACTCAGTACACTCCCAGTGAGGAGGTTTATCAATCTGCTCTCAACAGTTTTGGAAGCATTCATACCTGTACAGTTAATACTACATTTAAGCTGCACTAGGAACAAGAAGACAAGGGTTTTCTTTCAGCTTTGTGTCACATTCCTAACACCTCTTTGACAACACAGAAGTAATTCCTACAGTAACTACTGTGCTGCTTTACATAATAGAATGCAATAGCAAAGAGGCAATGTTTGTGATGAGACCTTATTTTCTCTTTTGCTTGTATTAAAAACCCCCAAACTTCCAAATGGTTGACAAGGAAAAAAACCACCAAAATATCTTGAGATAAAAGGGCCTTATCTGGTTATGGAACTACCCTGGAGTTTCAGATAAAATGCCTTATTTATTTATTTATTTTTTTGTGAGCTGCAAATACTTTTCTCCTTCATCACACATAATGACATATATGGCATATATCATATCATACTGAAGTACAAAAATACCCTTCTGCTAAATGAAAAAGAGTTTCATGCTTATATGGAGAATCTTCCATATTGGTGGTTGGGATTCCTTCCTTAGAATATTCTGAAAATTTCTCACTTTAAATGCAGTAGAATTCTTTAGTGTTAAGAAGGAAGACAATTACCCTGTTATTTAATTTGTTTAAATATTAATAGAACAACCTGACTGCAGGCCACAAAGTGAGGAGAAGAAATTGTGGCTTCAAAGTCACAGTATATAGAAACAGTATATTGGAAGGGATCTCAGGAGATATATAGATATATATATATATATATATATAATATATATTCAGAGTATATAGAAACATGAATATTGGAAGAGATCTCAGGAGGTCCTTCAGTTCAAGTTCCCTCTATTGTTAGCTTCAAAGTTAGATCAGGCCCAGCTTGAAAAACCTCCAAGAACTGAGATTGCACATCCTCTCCCATAGCACCTGTTCCTGTATTTAGCTCTGACAGGAGCTTTTTCCCCTTACATCTACCTGGATTTTCCTTTGCAGAAACTTAAAATTGTTTGCTTTTGGTCCTTTTGCTTTGTGTTTCTGAGAAGAGATTGTCCTTCCCCTTAGCCTTTCCTTTTCCAGGCTGAATGAACCCATCTTTCTCAGCTTCACCCCAACCACCTTAGTGGCCCTCAGTTGGACTTTTTCCAGTTTGCTGACATCTGTCTTGTTTTGAGGTACCCAGAGCTGCCCTCACCAGTGAGGAAGAGAAAGGAACAACCACTCCTTAAGCTCAGGGGGAGACCAAGCCACTGGGGAAACTGCCAGTTGCACTGATCCCTACAAGGAAGCTCTGGAGTTAAATTGAAGCAAACCCTATCAGAAATGTTGTTGGGTTTAAAGCCCACAAAGTCATGGATAAACAAAACCACAGGAATGGAGACACAGGGTTCTTCCTAAAATTTCTTGGTGACTGACAGTGCAAGATTTCTTGCCACCTTATAACTCCATTCTCCAAATATACTCAGATATATCTCCAGAAAATCACAGTTAGGAGCTGGAGACATTTCACCCTACAGCTCCCCATATCATCTCTATCCTGCATATTGCCACACTTGAAACAGGCAAGTAGAAGGAGGTAGGATTTCTCTGCATCTATTTAAGTGCAAAGAGTACTCATTTAAACTGCTATTAGAGAAGCCAACACTGATATATAAACAATCTCAGCAATATTCACAACAAGACATTTTCTAAGCCCTTGTGATTTTGGTCTGTCTGAATCCTGCTACCTTTAGTGGTTATTTGCCTGTGCTGATTTAACCATGCTTTAGCTCTTTTTCAGGAAGAGCCAGAGCTGTGTTCCTTTTGCATCAAGACTCATTTTTCTTAAGTGGTAGAGGTTTCTTAAAAACCTCCTTTCTATACCTCCTGTAAATGCTGACAAACCCTAGATGCACCTTTTCAACAATATCTTCAATTACTCAGCTGTCAATGAGATTCAGCAAGGTTTCAAATTATTTTCTAAGAGCAGCTGGAGCAACTGTTTGCTGATTGTTTATCTGACTGCCATCCAACATATATATCTTACAATTATATGTAGTGAGATTTAAAATTAAACAGATGACATTTCCAGAACAAACTGAAGGTGTTATTTCTTCCTCAAAACACAGTTAAACTAGGTACAGGATGTTGTAGATACTAAAAGGTTTCATAAAGTTTAAAAAGCCACAAGAAAAAGTCCAAAAAGAAAAAAAAAGCATAAAAGCTATTAAACACAAAGATATCATCTTTAGCTCAAGATGTCCTTGGGCTAAAGATATGGAAGGGTTAGGAAAATGTACAGAAGAGAAAATATTGTAACTTCTCCACTTTTATATTCTTCTCTGAGCATTTGGTCTTGGCTACAGTTAGGAACAGGATACAGAGCTAGAAATTTGGACTGGTGCTACATGGCCTTTCTTATGTTCTTATGCCAGCTGCTAAGTACAATGCAGCAGCAAAACCAGGAATAACAAAGCTATATTTCTAGAGCTGAAAATATCTAGAAAAATATCCAAATTCCTGTGCATGTCCTATTTTATGACCAATCTCATCCATATCTTCTGCATGTCATGAACAGAAAATCAGTGGAATTTAAGATTCTGCACAGAATCTTTTATTCTGAACCTGTTTCCATCTTTACAGAATTAACCATGTACATCAAGGGGCCATTTGTCTTGCTGGATGACATGGGTACAACCTAAGAGACCTGTAGTAACTCTCACTTTCGAGCAGGGTGTGTCAGCACATAGCGCAATTACCGTGTGATTATTTTACTCATGAAGGTCTACAAATAGAAGATTCTTAAGGAACAATTCTGAGATTACTCTTAGCACTGGTAATAGTATCCATTATTACAGAGCTATAAAAGAAAGACATACTCAATTTAGAAAAATGAATTCATTTCTTTGGTTATCGGGAGTGTGGGCTGGAAACAGCAAAGCTGACCTAAAAAACCCCTAAGTTATCTGCTCACAAGTGGCATGTGTACTTTCCTTACATGTGTACTAAGGAATCACAAATTCCTCGATCTGGGTCAATCTTTCACATCAAGTCTAGCTTATTTTACAAGAACAAGAAAGCTTTTGCTGTGCTCCTGGGGATTACGTCTTTGAAATCTGTAGACGTAGACTTGTTTCAGGTCAGTTTTATTTTGCTTTCCCCTCCATATCTTTCAAAACTTTGTTTTCAAAAAGCTCTCCTGGCTTCAGAAATCCCTATTTAATACATAACTGCTGATGGACTAGAGACTAATGCATTATTTATTATTTACATTCTTATTACATGCTAACTTCAACATCCTACCTTTGTGGGTGTTTGGCATTTCTTCTGTAGTTTTCTATTTAACGAAAAGTAATGGTCTACTTGCTAAAAAACCCCATAGGTCAGTGATCTGAGTGCCTATATTATGCAGGATCAGGAATCTCAATCCAGTGGTTTCAACTGTGGCCTGCTAAAGTATTTCTGAACTTTACACTCACTCTGGGGTTTAGCTGCTGTGTGACAAGAGGGTGACTTGACTAAACTCAATTTAGGAATTTGTTGTATAAGCTGATCCTTTTTACAACAGACAGTTCAGGAAAAAAAAAAAAAGACTTTTTCATAACCAGCTAAAATCCTCAAGTTTATTTTGCTTTGTCTGACAGTGTTCTCTCTGACAATGCAGTTTGCTGCAGAAAGCCTTGAAATAAAGTAAGATTTCTCCTCTACTATTACTACTACCAAAAAAAAACCCCTAAAACCCAAACAGGGCTAGGAGCAACAGCTGCTGGTCTTATCTGAGCATTTTCACAATTTTTTCTTTAGGTTGACTTTAGTTTGGGCTACTGTCTAAGTGCCCTTTCACAGTCAGTGTGTGTCTCTGATGTACTGCTGGAACACAGCTCCCAGTTAATCTAAAAAGAATCTCATCTGTGAGCCCTGAGCCCACTCCACGGTGTGAGAAAACCACAGAAAGGGGAGGCAAAAAAGAAAGCTCCACTGGCCTGAACCAAAAGCCTGGTGTAACACAGCCACAGATGTACCAAAGCACAAAAGCAGGAGATGCTGGAGGATGTGTGTTGCTTTGCTCAGGTGTCCAGTCCACACAGGAGGTGTGGCCACCTTGGAAAACTGGGAAAGGCAGCTTGGCTCTTTCTGCTCCCAGTACATAGATGCTCTCTGTGGGCAGCAAAGAGTCTTTGCTCTCTCCTGGTTTCCCACTTTGAACATACTTTTAGCAGGAATTTCAGGGAGCAAGATCTATACTTGCATACATTCTTGGGACCTTGAAATGCCCTGTTTTCCAGTGGCTTCCTGTAACTATCTGTCCCAATGGAGCCTATTAAAATGTTTTAGTTTAAAAAAAAGGATTTATTCTACTGCATGCTTATTGGCATCACTGGGAGAAATCTCACACAGGAGCCCATACAACTGTATTCTAGTTCTGTTTCCAATCTTTTCAGCAATTACTTGAATCGTGGCACAAAAAAAGACTTCTAAATTCTGTAAATTATGTCAGCTTTCAAAAGAGCTGCAAACACTCTGGATTAGATCACAGCTCAAATTATGTGGTTAAATCTGGGATAGGGTCAGCAGAATCAAAAATCAATTCAATGAAACTTGTTAAAAATAATGCATTAGCTGTGTGGAAAAAGACATGAACACGATTCAAAGCCTATATTTATTTATTCACAGCACTATCCTTTCTGAGAAATACCAACAAGTTGAAGAGAGTCCTTCAGAAAAGTAGAGAGAAAACAGGTTCAAGAAGCATGAGTAAATGATGGTTAAGTTTGATCTTTTAGTTCTGAAAAGAACCTCAGAACAGTAAAGCTCTACTGAAAATTGCATAGATTGTAGAATTTCCTCTTGAAGGTTTTTTTACAGCTGATCAAATAAATTTCTGTTAAGGTTTATGTAAGTGTCCTTGAATCCATTTCAACACAATAAGTACTGGATTGCCTCTTGAAATTTTTGCATCTTTACATTTCTATTCTTTACTATGAAGCACCACTGCCTTTATAAAGAATGGAGACTTGGGGACTCTCGAAGTCTCCACGCCATCAGAAACACTCTTGTTCAGCTATGAAAAGGTGGTATTCCCAGTACATAAATCTCTGGAGCTGATAAAATGTCTATAGAAGTAGTCACTAAATAGATACCAGTTTCTTACTCCTCCTCAGAAGTAAGTTCACTCACAGAAATGGTGAAAGGAAAAAAATTCTTTTTAGATGTACATTTTGTTTGTGTTAATATTCAGTGATATAGGCTTTTCCAGGGAGAACAAAAGGTTTGTCATTTATAACACAATTCGTAAGATGCCGAGTCAGATGAAAATATTTGTTTGGAGAGTGAGTAACAGAGGTTTTCCACTAGCAGGTCTTTGTCATTTGAATCAACTTCATTTCTGAAGTTACAGGTAAGTATTCGCTCATAAATAGCCAGAGAAAAATTTTTACTCCTATTTTTTTCTTGAATCTTTTTTATTCTTACCTAGCATTTACTGTTTGAGTATTAAAATGATAGGAATTTGCAATGGAGAAAAATGTCAGGAAACTTATGACTTTGTTAAAGAAAATATTTTTTCCCTTTCTATCTCAGCCTTTCTTTCCTGAACAAAATATCTTAGGGATAACTCCCATTTCATAAGAGATGTGCAGTAATCACAGCCAAGGCAAGGATGACTGATTGTTTGGTGCCACTCTAGTTGCTGATCTTTGGAGGGACATTCAGTCTATTAAACAGGATGTCCCAGTCTGCCAGCATCCCTGCAGCCAGCTTACCAGGTTTTGTGTTTGCCAAAGTGAAAATGCCTTACAGGGCTCTGGCAATCAGGCAGAGTTTCCATGGTAACTGGAAAAATGGTGGCAAAACATAAACAAAGCTCTAATAATACTTTAGGAATTATTTACCTTTTTATCTCCAGTATTCAGTGGTATTGCAGGCTCATTTGTTAACTATTTTGTGTCTCATAAGCTGCTGCTGATATTACTCAGCCTGCGAGGTCTCTTGCTGAGCTTTAGTGTCCTTGTTAATCAGATTTAACTGATACACTTTCAAAAAGATTATATATCTAGGTATAGAAATTTTACTTAGTTTTGAGCCTTGTGTACATTTATTGCAATAATTTGATTTTGAAACCAGTTTAACCCTGCCAGCTTTAATCACTGGAGCATAAAACTGAAATAATATAGAGCAGGCCATTCTAAACAAGGTAAATTTCCTTAATCTGATTTTGCTGGTTCCTGCTAACAGTCTTAATTTGCACTGTCTACTTAACTTTACAGCTTGGTGATGGAAATGACAGAGTACAGCTTTGCTTTTTGTTGTTCTGTTAGGTACCAGACTAGTTTATGATCTCCTGTGTTTGAATTTGTGGGGCATATTTATTTTGAAACATATTTAGTACATAATATCTTGGAAGCAAACCTGGGGAACTCACCCACTATGATCACATATACACCCTGAAGAGGTACCCTTGCTGCAAATTGTGTGGAATATCCCTACTTAAGAGCAACATCTGCATCTTTCCCAAGGAAGTTTATAAGCACAAGTCTAGTAACAACCACTGCAATCAAATGACAACTTTCCATAAACACAACTACATGACACAATTACTCTAAATGTTCCCTGTGAAAGTTCCCCACACACTGAGCGTTCCGGTTTTAGCTCCAAGAGCTCTGTAACACTTTATTAAAAACAGACCTCAGAGACACTTCTTAAACAAGAACAGAGAATATTACTCCAGTAAATCAGGTTTCAAACTGTTTTGCAAAGCAGTTAGGCATTAATGAAATTGTTCCAAAGGTCACTAGGTTTAGTTCAATTTCCCGTTAAGTGGAGATGAGAGCTCAGTGAATAATTAATAGCAAATGATTGAATGAATTTCACCTTTCCATTGTAGTTACAAGCTCTTTCAACAAGTCACCATAATCTCAAGGATGTTTTGAAATCATTGCCTTTCTTGTTTTCTAATGCTTTCCTCTCATGTAGTGTTTGGGCTGGCCCATCTCTTGGCTTTACGTTGATAGACAGCACTTGGGGCCTGCCATGTTCTTTCACCTCTGCTTGCACTGAAAATACAAGTTAGCAGCAGTAGACATACTGTACCCATGATAGAGTGCCACAGCTCATCAAACATACCTGAAGGATGAGAACTAATCATAGAAAAGGGCTAAGAACTCACAGGGCATTTCTGAAAGTTTTATATTAAATACCGTAGGCCACAGGATGCAATGCATTTGTTCATTGCTTATTTTAGCAGGAAAAGGTTAAAGAAGTCAGATACTTGAGGGGTTTGTCTGCAGCTTTAAAGTCTAAAAAAAGAGTGCTGTCACTGCATACCCTGTAATCAATGTTTTTTTAAAGCTAAGAGAGCAATTCAGCTGAATGATAAAACTGCTTACCACAGTGATTAAACAAAGAACATGCAGTATCTTAAGAGCAGCAGCCCATCAAAATCAACAATTCCAGGCATCAGCCGAGGTTCCAAAAACCTTATGATAGACTGGATAACCATATACACAATAAAAATGCTGCTTGAGAAGGAAAGGAGGTGCAGCCTGTCTCCAGGCACCTGCAATAAGTAATTGGGAATTACTTACTCAGTGAGTCTGAGAGATGTCATTGCAACATAAACAGAATGTAGATTTTCTTGGTTGCACACTTCAAACTTTATAAATTACTCATCTGGATTTCTTCCCATAACACCAAACTCAGTGACCAGTTTTGGTGTCACATCACATTTGCCCTTTTTATTCGAAGACTTTCACCACAGGTTACCTCTGATACAAAACACTGGACATTTTGCCAGGAAATTTTAGCAGTTTGCAGATTAAAAAAAATGTCTTTTAGACATATTGATATCAATTAACTGTACTCCTCAAACATGCAGTTCAGATACTACATTGTTTATGCAGGGATCAGTGCAGAAACAAGGCTAATGGTTCTGCACATGCAGGTGTAAGACACATCTTTGCTCTGGCTCTCTGGCTTGGTTGTTGCTGGGATGATCATCATATTATGATGCGTTAATGGCAACAAGATTCTCCTCTCACCACTGAATGACATTTGCTTGCTGCTTCAATTTTGATGATACCAAGACATTTGGTTTCCAACAGGCAGCAAAGGGAATACAGTCAGCTCCTGATGGCAGACTAGCATCTCTCTGTTTAAAAGACCATTGGAATAACTGTGAGGAAAGGAAATGTAAGAAGAGAAAGAGGAATAATTTGTTAAAAAGGATAGCAAGCTCCTTCTTTTTCTTAACAAATGGTTTCTTCTTTCCAGTAGACTGCAACTCTTCTGTATTTTGGGAGAGTGTCTTCTGCTGGGGGAGCAATTCCCTAGAGCTAGATATTTTTATATAATTTTTTGCTGTTTATTAACTCTTGATGTTTTTTTCTCAATGTATGGTTAAGCGCTTTTTGAACCATTCACATTTTTAGTCTCCAGAACACCTGGGCCAGAGTTTAAAAATCAAATTTTATAAAGGAAAGTCAACCTATCTGTTAAAAACCTGCCTCCCGATTGTTTCACTTCATGCTTCTGAGTTTTTACATTAAAAGAAACACAGAGTAATCATTTCTTTTCTCTGGGCCACTGATAATTTAGTAGCTATACATTTTCCATCCAAAACTGTCATGACAGCTTTCCATAACTTTCTGTGATTTCTTGTTTTAATAAGCCTGAATAATTTTGTAGCATCCACAAATTGTCTAAACTCATTATTCATCTTTCTTTCCAGGTAATTTATGGATCTGTTAAACAGATCTCCCTCTGAGACCCCACTGCTAACTCCTCCTCTTGTAAGACTTTACAATATGTTTTCCTTTCTTTCCTACTTAGTCTCAAAAAAAGCCACATTTCTGGCTATGTTTGACTTGCCCTCCATACTTCAGTTTCGTTTCAGAATGATTTCCAGTTAACCCTTCTAGAATGTTTTACCTGAGAACATCCATCTTGTTTTCTGCTTTTAGGCCTTGTGACTGACTGTAAGAGAAAATCAGAGTGGGAACTTGCAGTGGAGTAATATTTTATGTTTTATTTGCCTAAATCTTTCTTCCTAACTGTAGATGTATAAGTGCTATTCTGACAATGTTCAATGAGGTAAGGAAAACAGCTATTACCTATGCAAAATGTGAAAAAGGAACAGATTTGGCCTGTCAAAGACTTGGTTACCTAACTAACAGGACAAGGATTGAACAAATTGAGACAAATAAAAGTAAGAATACCTCTGATTAAAAATTGTGTCTGATTTTGTGTTTGAAAAACAACTTTGACAGCTGTAAGCCAGTTTCAGCCACAGGTACGTTTGTGTCCTTGTTTGCATTTGGAGTGTATTAAAAAAAATAAAAAATCAGAGCAGCAGCTGGGAAGAAGATGATTAATCACAGAGGGAGCTAAGCCTAACCCCCCTGTAGAACCAGCTTTCCCTTAATGCACAACCCTGTTCATGCTGAGCAGTATCTTGCTCTGCGAATCATCTCTCCAAGATTAATGCTGCTATTATTTTCAAAAATGAAGCCCCACTGAAGACAGGGAGGTTTGCAAGGCACTTAATCAAAAGGCAATGGGATTATATGTTTTGCAGTCAAAGTAAAATCAATCCTAGACTATGAATGGCAATAATTCGTTATAAAATAGAAAATAAAGCTCACTACCAGTTTTGAATCATTTTGATGCTCCTATTACCACTTCTGCCACTGATTTAGATTCAACATAATATACTGAGATCAGAAGTTAATTGGTGCAGAGCTGATTCAGAGGTGGATTAGGTTGCCTTAACTCTGGGCATTAAACGTACAGGGCAGCTGATGAGGGGCCCAAACAGTTTCAGCCATCTGATTTTAACTTGCCACCACACTTTTGCCATGGCCCTCAGCATTCATCTAAGTTGTGCTAATCAACTTAGAAGAAGCAGCTAATTATTCCCAGCTACCCTCACTGCAAAATTCCTCTTTTCAGTACACCCAGCTTTTTTTCCGCTTCTCTGTTTTAATTCTTCTTATGTCTCAGTTCATCCCTTCACTTCCTTTGGGAAAGCACCAGATCTTTACCCACATATTCTGAAACTTCCTCATCAAGGTCCTAAAGTATGCACAATTGGAGTCAGCAGGGCTACTTAGCTTCTTAATACAAGCACATAGTTAAGCACCTTGATGAACTCCCTGAATTTGTGGATAAACACTCTATATAAGGTCAGATCTTTGATTAAGCTGGGCACAGATTAAGCAGTTCACATCTGTGTTACAAAGACATACAAATGCAGGAGAAAATATTGGAGAACTCAGATGTTTTCCTTTGAAACTGCTAATGAGAAATACAGCATTACTGGAGACACAGTATAGATGAGAACTTTATGGGGCTAGTGTTAGATTTTCCAACATCCTGTGATCTCCTTGCCCACTCATTTATGGACTCACAGATCTGTTTCAATCAAACATAAAAAAACCCAAGAAGCCCAAACATGAAATTTTCACAAGTTTCACAAGCCAGTAGAAAATACAGGTCCATGGTTGGCTGAGTCCTGTACACTCAGACAAAGTAAGACTCTGTCTCCCACTGTGAGTGTTCCTAGGTCTTGGGGCACAACCTGAAGCTCTTGTTGGTGTTGGGGACAAAGGAAAAACTGTGTTGAAAATGGGGTTTTGTTAGCTTCGTGTCTCATTGGAACAGTTTGTTACCACAAGTGGCAAAACAGGCTGCACTTAAACAGCATGGGCATGTACAGGACTCAGCTTTCTAGTTATGTTTTAACATTTGTTACAGGGAGTGATGGAACACTATTTAAATCCCTTGCTTTTTCATTAATATTTTCCCTAATTCATCACAGGACTTTAGAGACAGCAATACGATTTTTCCGAGTAGAAGCTACTTCAGGGGTTTAGATACAAATTTTTCTATTTCAGCTGAAATAAACTTGGCATTCAGTCCCTTTTGGCAGTTAGTCATGCTAGAGGAGCTACTTAAAGATGTCTTAAGGACTCTGGCAGGAGGCCAGGTACCCAGCAACCTGTTATATCACTCTTCTCCTCAGCAGGATGGGGGGGAGAGGAAAATAAAATGCAAAAACTGATGGGTTGAGATAAAGACAGTTTAATAAAGCAAAATCAAAGGCCAGATGCAGAAGCAAAGGTAAACAAGATATTAATTTTCTATTTCCCATCAGTAGGTGATATCCAGCCACTTCCCAGGAAGCAGGGTTTCTGAAGAAAAATGTCATAGTACTCAATGGTCCCCATCCTCCTCCTCCTCCTTTCTCTTAGCTTTTACTGCTGAGAAGACATCACACGGCATGGAATATCCCTTTGGTCAGTTTTGTTCAGCTGCCCTGGCCATTTTCTCTTCCAAGATCTTGCCCACCCCCAGCCTTCTGATGAGGAGGAAATGTTGGGCGACATGATTGATGGTGTGTGAGCACTGCTCAGCAGTAGTAGCTCATCACACACACACTGGTGTGTGACCAACACCTTTCTGTCTAACAGTACAACGCACAGCACTGTGAGGTTTGCTTTGAAGACAAGTAACTCCATCTCAGCCAGACCCAGTGAAAAGTAACCTGTAACTCTCCTGGGTCCCTGTGATTTTTTGTGGAGGAAGATGGAGCACTAACATTATAGTTCTAGTCTATGTTGGTCACGTATCAGTGCTTTCTAATGCTTTATCTAGTCTAGTTGTAAGTGTTCTCTGCTTCCAGTGCAATCACTTGCAGCTATTCTACATGACAGATATGCATAATAGCTGTGAATATTTTCTCTGAAAGCAAGTGCAACAGCTCACAGTTGTAGCTCAGGGAAAAAAAAAACCAAAACCAACCCAAAAACCAAAAATCAAACAACAAATCCAACAAAAAACCCCTTTGTAATGTAGCTTTTTAGCAAATTCTACTGTTCTGTCTTCTACTGGTTATTCAACAAGAATATCATACTTGGAAATCACCTCCTGTGATATGACCCTGTGGAACACTAATACAAGGCATTAAAAAATATTTGCTCATTATCACACATCAGATCAACATCCTTGAGGGATTCTGTAGAGCCTACAGCATTCAAACAATTGCCTGTCATTAAATTTCACCTAAAAGGGTAATATATTAGGAAGGAGACAAACTAGGCACATTCACTATCTTCACAATCAGTCAGAAGACGCCTGTTGAGCCAGAATATGTACTTTATGATATATGCTATTTTATTGCAAAAATAAGATTATTCAGCTTTTCCTAAAAAATGCCAGCTATCATGTACATGCCATGGGCAGATGGTAACCCATAAGAAGACATATGTATGCACATATGCTTTAATATTTGTATTCACAAATGACTAATATTAAAACCACTCTAATCCAGAAATTCTCTTCCTGCATTCTGTGAGCATCAGAATGTGTGATTGCTGAGGACTTCTAACCAAAGAAAGCCCCACTGAGAAAGCTTTACAGCTATTAATTATGCTTGCACATCACTGAGGGAGAGAGAAAATGAGTAATTCCTTTTACAGCCCATTTACAACACTCAATATTTGTCAAGCATCTCTGCTTGTGACTCCAAATTCAAGACAAGTCAGGTTGTCAGGGCTCTATTGAAGATCTGTACTAGACACTTGTAAGACTCCTCCCAGCACAAAATCTGGCAATGAAAAGGACAGAACACAAGACTCCATCAGAGTCCATAGGCCTAGCTACATAAAAGTTATTAGAGGAAACACAGAGAATGTATTAGCAAAAACAAAGTTCTCAAAAGGACTTTTTTTCATAAACAAACCTCTCTTCCTTAGTAGTTTCCTGTTTGGCTGTTGCTGTTTTGTTTTGTTTTCCATTCACATCCTAATGTAGAAAGGAAAATGGGAAAAGTGGAAGAGGGTTGGGCTGAAGGAATACTGAAAGATCTCTCTCTTCCTTTGTGAGGCAGAGCTTCCAGCTTTTAGCTGAAGTACAAATAGTTCCATCTAACAATAAGGTAACATCCCAATGTACATATATGACATGCTTATAAGGAGAGCAACAGCTACTCATCCTGGAAGCAACAATTTGCTATATGAGTTACTGTGCTATAAAGTACTTAAGGTCCAGAAAAAATAAAATGTAAACTTGCTAAACAATGGGAATTATCTTCTCAATTTATTCTGAGCTCAGAGTGGCTCAGGTATTTCATTAGATTTCCTTCAGTACATACCTCAACAGATAAGCAACATATATTCGCTCACCAGGCTGACAAAACAATTAAATGATCACTAGGGTATGTGACTGGCTTAGTGAAATCTAAGCAGTATCTCCAACAATGAAATGTGACAGGAAAAAATGTCAGATATATTCAGTTAACATTCCTAAGGTAACAGATTTGAAAATGAAGACTCGATTTAGTATGCTGAATTTTAGAGTAAGAACACGAAACACATCACAGCTTTTTTTTTCTTTTTTCCCATGTAAATTTCCTCTAAGAGATGTTGCTTTCAATTTCAGGATTAAATAAATGATTCAGTTTTGATCTCTGATGAAATGCGAAAGGAAAAACCTCTTTCCCTTACTTCCATTAAAACTAACATGAAGTCCTTAATATAGTAGGAAGGTTAATATATTAGTTTTCCTCAGCAATCTCTCCACCAAGTCAGCAAGAACCATCACCAGCTAATAAATGATCCAAGGACAGCAACAGTAATCTCCAACTGAAAAATAAATACCAAGATAGGAGTCCTTTGGGAGGTGACAGAAAATAATTGAAAACAGAACTTCTCTATTTAAAATAAATTAAACTGTAATTTTTAGCTGAGTCTGTGTGGCTGAATCTGGGGGAGTGAGAAATCCAAACAACAAAAACCTATCAGTCTTACTTACTAACAGTACATAAGAGAAATTATAACTGCACTCACTTATTCTGTCTTTTGATTGAAATATATAGTTGTTAACCTATGAGACAGATCCCATAAAGATGCTGGTGGGGGATTCTCAAACCAGGCTGGAGGTGATTTCCTGCAGTTGCTGCCTGTCCAAAAAGAGTTACACTTAGCCAGTGGGAAGGCACAGCGCTTCAAGGAGAAAGATGGTGTCAGTGTCTTCTGAGAGGGAGGAGCAATAGTTCTCTCACAAGGTCCTATTGCAAAAGGGATCGTGTCTGTGAGCATCTCATGAGGTAACAGCTGAGTTCCTCAAACCCATGACATTATTTATGTGCTTGATCATGGGATGCTTTCAGGTTTCCAGGTCTATATTTGTGCTCCCACTGGGCGACATCTTCCTACTAGGCCAAGATCTGGCTGTCCACCAGCCCTCCTTAGCCTCATTTTTCAGAGAGAGAAAACCCATGGCAATAGAGAGGGCTCCAACATGCTGTTGAGCAAATCTTCTGGATTACTGAGCAACCAAAATCATGGAGACACTGTAGCTTTGCCCCACTGAGGGAGACTTGATGCAAGTGCCTAGACATAACAGTATGCAAATAATGTAAAAGGAAATTTTTGAGGAATTTGTACATCATATCAATGTCAACAAAATTTCTCCCTCAACTTCCTGGAAGTTGATTGACAAGATCCTTTGATATCTATACATCTTCAGGGCTGCAGTAGAGAACTAAGCCTTCAGGTGGAAATTTAAAATTAATTTGAGAAGCAGCACAGAAACACAAGACCCAAACATACAGTTGTCAGCATTCAATATATCTGTGTTGGTATTGACTGGATGGTGATATTCTCTGCCTGCCCTCTGCCTCCCTCACCACCAAGAGCCAGCAAATGCTTGTGCTTTTAATCCTTCCTGTAAAGGGAAATAGGCTTGGTTATATCTCCAAGCTTATGTTGCAATCAATATCTGTAGTGGTTCTTAAAGTCCAGTTGACTATAAAGGCTGAAAGATAATGTTTGTTCTCTCCAAACTGTAAATACAGGGGAAGGAAATGTGATTTTAGTGATTTGACTATTTCTCTGTAAATAAAGTCAGGCACTGAAATTGCGTGTTTGTGTTTATTCGCATCATGCATCAGGGATGCACATGTATAGTAACAGCAATGCTCTCCTTCCAATTTGGTTTGTGTCACCCACTGTGACTCTTAATGGATGTTTTGTGAATCATGTTCCTGCAAATTGCTTTTAAAAAGAAGTTTTGCATTTCTTTGGGCTACAAATCAGAGAAGAAAAGCTGCGATGTACAATACAATCAGAACCGTTCATTTATTTCCCTAAGAATTTAACATAGGAAATCCTTTAGATATTTTAAAAAAGAATTAAACTTGCATGTCTGTAAGTGAAAACTACAAGTTGTTCTAGAAATAAATGAGAGACCAATTTTATTAATTCAGATTATTATGCTGAATCATTGGAAATGTTTTCCTTTTTTTCAGTTTGTTCAAAGATGTCAGAAGTAATGAACCATAGTCTTTTCAGCATTCTTCATACCTATTGGTTTCAAAGCATGCTATTTACCTGGGAACATTTAAGTAAAATCATATTACTCCATAAACAGCGGGTAGCCCCGAGACCATTGAGCTTTCCTGCATGGCAGCAGGCTTGCACACCAGGATGTCTCCTTGATACTTCTCAAGGTTAGTCCTTGAGGCTGAGAGAATCCTTATTCAGTAAGTGAATTTGGAATAAGAACACATACACTTTGCTATTTTAGCTAAGTGATATAAAACATTGCACAAACACAATCCTTTAGATATAAACCATTGACCAAGTCTGGGACTGAGTCTGAATCCAGCTGCACCTAAATCCCCTTCCGAGGAATTTAGAATGCATTTCTAAAAGGTGCTTTCATAAAGTGCTTTCCAAACCTCATGATTCAACAGGGAGGGATCCTTGACAATTTTGTCTGACCCTGTCCTCTATGCAGTAAACACTCCATTGTACCTTGCCAGCAAATCCTGTTAAACCACTGTCACAATTTCCACTGAACTTTGTTATCTCACTGGCTTGTATCAATAGAATATATTGTTGCTAATCTCTTGAGAGTGAAGTGTATGACTCCACCTGTGACTATCATGCAACACAAACACTCTGTGTAGTCTCTACAACGTTGGTGGTCTGCAGCATGAGCATGTATTTCCTACGTGATATGAAAAAAAAACCTTCAGAAAATATTACTTGTATTTACAGGAGCAGTGGTAAAATATAGGAAATTAGAAAGATCAGAAAGAAATGCAAAATACAGTGCAGTATTGAAATTTATAGGTACTTTTCCTGCGTACAACACCTTGCTCTCTCAGGTACTTAATCCAGACTCCCTACTCCTGGAAGAATTATGTTCCTACCAAAACTGCCCAGCACTGAAATTGGCACAGCCAAGTAAAGTTATAATCCACAAACAAGAGAGCTACAAAGACTTAAAGGCAGCCCAAGCACTATGTAACTGCAGCTGAAGCTTCAGCTCACTCCTCCAAGTGTGTCTGCCTTCTTGCTTCACATGGGACGAAGAGTTCAATATCCAGAGAATTCAATGTGCAGTGGCAGATTCTTCCTTGGAGACTGGTAGTGGAAAGATGGTTCTCCATCCAAACCAACACAGCTTATTCATAGCTAATGTTATCTTAGTTAGACACACTGATTAATTAGACACAATGATTAGATGCAGTAATTAAATCCATTAATTAAATATTGTTGCTTACCCACTTTTCATTAGTGAGTTCCATTCCTTCAAAATATCATTATAATTGAAATCATTTGTTTCACTCTAGTCGTAAACAGTGAAATTCACCAAAGAGCTAGGAGTAGAAGTGCATCAGTTCCATTCCTCACTCCCCAAAGGTTTTTCTTATCTCTGTGCACTATAAGAAATGCCTGAATTCATAAGGTGCTTCTTTGTTTGACTTCAATCCCCATTAGGAGGCTGACTGTGCCCAAAAGGTGTCTTGGAGTAAGAACACCTAGATTAGAGCCCAAAAGCTCTGCAAGAGAACACCCTCCCTCTCCCCATTTTGGTGGGCTTATTCAGATCACACCAAAACAACATGAGCTCCAACTACCACATTCACATGGCATCTAGGTGAAGCGTAGAGGGAAGTGATATTCAATAATAGCAGTTTATAAGATAAGAAAAATTGGGAGAAAAGTTCCTCCCTCAGTCTCTAGGTATCCAAATTCACAAGATTCATAAAGTGCAGTATTGCCATGTTGCAAAGTTGGATATATCAGGACTGCCATGCCCTCCAGTAAGGACAGGTCAAATATAACACAAGAGTCACTAGATCAATCAAGAGCTGCTATCAGGGCCTGTGGTAAAGACTGTCTTGATCTTTGTTCCTACATCTTCTTTAGTATTTTTCCACTGTCAGCATTCTATTGTGTGGGAGGATTTAAAGTCCTTGAAGCTGAAGGAGGAATCAAACCCAGTGCTCTCATCTCTAGGGCAAAAGCTGTTACATTCTAGGGATGAAAATATTTTTGGTCTGTACCACTTGCACAAACTCTGTGTTAAGTTCTTTAGACCTAATTCAAAAGAGACCCCAGGGCAAGAGTATCAGTTTTCTGAAGTCTTGAGTAAGATGCCTAAGGACTCAAAAGAAAAGAACTTTTAAAACATCCCTATCCTTATTTTGTCTAGCTCTGAGTACCAGGATGTGGGGATCCTGTCAATCTGTACCAAATTACCCCTATAGGGAATCAGACTGTCTGGACGTGCTCTGGATAAGATGCCTCATTTTAAACTTCAAAGCACATCATTGATATAACACAGATTTGAGATGCCTTGTTAATTAATATGGGGCTACCCACGTAACAGAGCATGGTGTCAATAAGAACTGGGAACACTCCTTTCCCCTAAAAATATTCTCAAAGAAAAAGTGAATTAATGAAACCAGCCCTGACTTTTTATTTCCCTGAAATTCTCCAAGCAAAGCACCTTAACCTTTCTAAGAGGCTCTTGCTCATAAGCAGAGATTTCCCAGCATTTTCCTAAAAGGCAAACTGTGATGCTTTTCCCTAAGCTGTGACACATGAATTTTAATGTCACAATTCAATCTCCATCCAACAAACAAGGGTACTCCTGGATGAAAGTTTGTAAGTTACCTCTGTGCAGGAAGAAATACTTCTTGTTTTGTATTTGTCAGACCATCAGAACTCAAGGGATAAATGAAGCTTTAAATTACACAACAGATTCACACACTTTGCAAAACAGGGAATTTTCTTAATTCTGGAATGATTCCATGTAATACCATCATCTTTTGCTAGCAGGGTGCCAACTGTGAAATGAGAGCTGGGGTGTAATTACAATAGTCATGACAGGAGAAGAAGCAACAACTGAAGAAGCAATAACAGCCATGACAAAGGGTGTGAAAACTCCAGAGAAAAATGCAAATAGTAAGCAAAGCAAAACCCTACCACTAACTCAAAGCATCTCCCTGCATCTGTCCTCTTCCCCCAGCAAAAAAAAAAAAAAAAAAAAAAAAAAAAAAAATATATATATATCTATCTATCTATCTATCTATCTATCTATCTATCTATCTATCTATCTATATATCCCCCACAACTCATCATCAGATATCTGGGGTCATAAAAATATCCCAAAATAAAGGTACATCATTGTGCTGTACGTCTACTGCACTGTGGCATATGTATAATCATGATCAAGGCATTCTCTGGACCAACATGTTAAAAAATATAATTATGTCTAAATAAAGTTAATGGGCTGGAAAATGGCTCAACAGCTTAAAATATCTAATGACTTTGAGAGAAACTTAATTATAACTACATTAATTCTAGGCTCATGAATGTACTCATTTATTGTAACAGTCACGAAAAATATTTGAGACCCAGTACAGAATTTTTGCTAGAAGAGCTTTCAAAAGTAATTTTCCTATTTCTTTCTAATCTACTTCCCTTTAAAAAATCCTGTGCTCCAGCACCATAAAGGATCAGAAATTTCAGCTGGTTTAATCACATAGCAGGCAGTGCAATATGGCAAAATGCCCACCTGTGCAGAGCTCAAGAATTAAAATAGTTTTAGGAAAAGCAACATGCCAATGTGCTGGTTCTCCAACCAAAGAGAAAAAGTGCAAGGGCAGTAAAGGCTGTATCTTTCAAACACTTAGCAGGGTTTTGCTGCCAAAATAGGAGGCAGTGTTCCACACAAATCTATCATCCAGGCTTCAGTGTTATTCGGTATTTTTACTAGGAGAAAAGAAATAAGCTTAAATTAAACTTTCACATGAAATAAAATTCAAAGAAAACAGAACAAACCAGGGAAACGGTTTGAGGAAAACAGAACTTAATTCAATAGGAAGCAACACAGATGCTGAACCTTTGATATTCAGCTCTTAGCTGGACAGAAACACTGTATTTTAACTTGAAATTAAAAAAAAAAAATTGTAAAATAATAGGAGAAAGGAATAACAAGAACAATCAGAAGTTTGTGAACTGGAACTGACTGTTTAAAGAAGTGCATTGAGGGCAGAAGAAAGCTAGGTAATTTCAACTTCATGAAAAATAGGTATAGGGCTAATAAGTCCATCTCTTGTATGGGCAAAACTCAACATAATGACTTTAAATTGTACTAGCAGAATTCAGTCAGATATCATGAAAAGTGAAAAAAAAAACTAAAGGTGATGTTTGAGTAATGAGTGAGCCATGAGTACAGCCCTCCTGGGCAGGCAAGTTCCAGTCTTCACTGATGAAAACTAAACAACCTTGGGGTGTATTCCTGGGGTTATCAGAGCCCTGGCTGGGCTCTCTCTTTTCATCAAGAACCAGAAGCTGCTGTAAGTTTATACTTATTTTGGTTTTTGTCTAGAAGAAGGAAATACATCCTCCACAAAGGAGCTCTTGAGCAATGCCTTTTAACTTTTATGGTGGTTCCCCACTGAGTACTGGGGTGCCTCCTTTACAGGAAGGGAGCTTCTTCTTTGCCTGAGTTTCAGAAATAAGCACTCAAAAAACAAAGTAGCTCTGAACAAAACAAAGCAAACAGGAAAAAACCCACAACAACAAAAAATCCCACATTTTAATATAAAGGGGGGGGGGAAACAAGCTGATGGATTGTTCTTGTCAGCTCTTTGTGGAAAGGCATAAGCTTAAGACAGCTAAAGGAACAGAAAATGAATTGGCACTTCACCCGCCAGTGAAGCCTCATGAGTACTATTTTTATTCTTCTAATATTGCCACTAAGACCACACACACTGGAGACAAACATCCCCTTTCTGAGGCCTACATGAGTGCTGAGTCCTGGAGAAAGAACTGATAAATGCAGCTGTGTGAGAGCATTGGGTGGGTGTCCATCCTCTGGATGTGCAGACCTTCTGAGGCATGACATGGTTCCTCTCTCCAGTATCAACACGTGGCTTTCCATCCTTCAAATCCAGAACTAAACAGAATTTCATTTGTTCTTCCTTTCTGCATGCAGAAGGTGAGGTGACCACAACAGTGACCAGAGCCAGCCTCTCCATTGTCACCAATTTACTTGTAAAACTGGACTTAGAATGGAGGAACACACCAGCATTTAAAGTACAAACACTTATCCTGTTGTGAGCCACATCTTTCCTGCACACCAGGGAGACCAAAACCCTATTCAAGACACGAGAAGCATACTTGAAGTGAATACTTGACACTTGCCCATATGCTGACATCAGAGCTCACACACCACTCTGATGGAGTGCTGACATCAGTTTTAGATCAACACTTGAGAGACTGAATATAGTTTGTCAAACAAATATGAAAGCTAATAACTTTAAAGTAGCAAATCTATATAGTCAACATTTCATTTTTGCATATTTTATGTTTGGTGACAGTATTTAAGTTTAGGATAATATGAACATTGTTGCCATGGAAATTTACTTTGTGAAGTGCCCCAATAAGCTACGAATTAAACAATACCAAGAGGCCATAGTTCAGAGATGAGAACTCTTCTGGAATTTCCAGATGTTATTAAATAAAAATGCAAACAATTTCATTATGAGTATTTCTTTGCTGTTCTTGTATCCACACCTGGAGAAGCTACAACACAAGAGCACTTCAGGTTGGGTAGCAACCACTCTACAGCATGCCTGAAGTCCAGATCTCTGGGGGCTTTTGTTCAGCAGACATGGGACAAAGGAGGAGAAGAAGATCATTCCTTACACTGTTTATTTATCTTCATCTGGTAATGCAGTATTTTTGCATTAGTTTAATAACTGAAAATTAGTTAAATACAAAACTAATGGTAAATAATAATGGCTAATAATAGAAAAAGACCCAAGTGATGCACAATGCAATTGCTCACCACCCACTGACTGATGCCAAATCCCCCTTCCCAAACCAGCTCCCCTTTTGGGTAACTCCTCCCAATTTATATACTAGGCCTGACATTCTATGGTGTGGAATATCCCTTTGGTCAGTTTGGGTCATCTGTCCCAGTTGTACTCCCTCCCAGTTTGTTTTTCCTTTGTGCCTTCTCACTGGCAGAGCATGAGACAGGAAAAGACTTAAGATAAACATGACTTAACAAAAAACCAAAACATAAGTGTGTTATCAACACCATTCTTATTCTAAATCCAAAACACAGCACAGTAACAGCTACTGAGGAGGAATTATCCTAGCTGAAACCTGGACAACAGGTCAGACCAAATCTGACTCTGGGCTGCTGACTTTAAGGGTCCAAACACATTGGCAGGGACTCCTTTTGGCTGTGTGCTATAATGACAGGCACTATACAAAAAACTTGTGTAAACAATTTACTGGGAACATTTCATATTTAACTTATAATTTGCATTGAGCTGTATTTAAGGGAAATTAATTTTTAAGTAAACAAGACATAATTTTTATTTGTTTAAATAAAAATGCCTCAACACATTGCGCATATGAAAAAGCTGTACTAAAACGTGTCTAAAATGAAAAAATTATTAAATAAATTTAAACATAATTGCTAAAGAAATTAAATATTATTTGTGCTTATGTAATCTACCAATTTATACCAGACCACCCCAGCCAAGATTTTAGGTCAACTAATTCAGATCTCCTTGTATCACAAATCAAAATAATGAATCACTACGTTAAAAAGTCCTCTTGTTTTCAGGTTCTATTCAGTTTGATGAGAAATTATTGGAAAAGATGGGTAATTCACAGAGACAAGAGGCTGTTCTCTGAAGTTATGGGAGCAGTTACACCTGACAAGGGTTCAGTTTCAACCTTCTGCAAGACTTCAACAAAACTAAATGTTCCCCATTAGTGGAACTAATGCCAGAATGATTCAATCTTCCAAACTCATCCTCACTGCTTAACTGCCAAAGCATTTTTCTGCCTTCCAGTACACATGACAAGCACTGGCTGGCATAACCATTACTTAAATAGCTTCGAGCAGAGAAATAAATAGAATGTTACCTGAAATAATAAATAAATAAGTAAATAAATAAATAAACAAATAAATAAATAAAGCATTATTTAAATCAGGCATACGTTATTTATGTAGTCTGTTTACATATATTTATTGGAAATGGAATATCAGAGAGATAGTTGTAGAAAATGTCTGACTATGGGTATGCTCCAATTTCTCCCTTATAGAAAAAGCCTATTTTTCCACCTGCTCTCACACCCTCCTCCTGATTTACACCTCCCTGGCCAAGTGCATCTGCACTAGCACTCTGACCTTCTCAGTGAGGTAAACCTGTATGTGTGTGTCAGCAGCAGGGTCTTGTGAGATGTGGCAAAGAGAGGGAGAAGAGACAGGCAGCTTAGGAATTAGGGCAGAAATTCTTACAATGATTTTGTCTGCTCAAGGTCTTACCACATGAAAGCATCACCTATCTCAGTGCAGGACATACATATGGGCACATGAGCCAGCTGGCATTGGCATGTGTGCTGCAGGCACTGTGGCATTACAACAAAACAGACCTGACTCTCAGAGTTAGTTTTCTAACATCCCTTTTTAAAGGACTGGCTATTCACCCTCCCAGCTTTGCACATCATAAAGTGCAACCATGATGAGTCTGCTCTAAAACATCTTCTATCCTCACTATAAGTTGCTATGAGACCTTGGCTAAGTGACTACCTTCATTTGTTTATTTATATATTTTTAAAAAATCTCAGTTCTAACTAAAAATGTGGGAGAAAACAAGCTGAAAGCAGCAGACCTTCAGGTACAGCCAAAAGTCATCCCTGAGATGAAGTCAGACAGGCTGTATTAGACTTATATAAATCTGGCTGAAGGCATTCCCTCTTGGGAACCTTAACATTTAACTTCCATCACCATAGTATATACACTGGTAAAAGGCTTAATATTTTATTAATGGTATTTCACAAAGTATCTTAGCACACCATTACATGAAGCAGTCAGGGGCTTTACTCCATCAGCAGAACTACCTCTGGCACACAAGTGCACACTCACATACTTTGTCTGTGCCGGACTCTCACTGGCTGAGATGGAAAGCCCTCTGAAGTGGGTAAGACAGGGAATCATTCACCAAGTTATCAGCCTAAGATAAAGCATTTGTGTGATAACGTCTCTTACTGAGGTCAAGAGGAGCCATATGAACACAAGAGTGCAGAATTTGACCCATCCTGTTCTTCATTTTCTTGGGAGACAGCAACCACTGGCATGGAATCACGGTAGAAGAAACAGTTATATTACTGGACTGTACTTTTCCAACACCTTTGTTTTTTATTTGACTTCTTCAATCTTTCTGAGGCTTTTCCTTCATCAAAGTTCTCCAAAACAGGTCTCTGAGAAGAGGGTTAGAAAGGACACTGCCTGTTTAGAACACCTTCTCTTATAAATGCATAAATAAAGCACAAGTCACCTTTGTCAGCTGGAAGGTTCTGGTGAAGTGGTGTGATGTTTTTCATTATTTGGAGTGAATAAAGGCCCTTTTGATGAGATGCCACCTGTCACTCTTCCTTAACCAGCAGGTAGCCATTCTGACAGCACTGTGACAGCTGAATCCAGAACCTTTTCTTTTATATTATCTCCAAAATTCAATATAAGCAATTCTCTGCTAAGATCTAAAATTCCTTCATCTCCTGTCATAAGCTATGCTTGAATTACAGTTCTTGAAAACTTGACACACACTTTTCAGCTATCCAGAAACACTCACTTTTCTGACTGCCATTTCTTTACCTATGTACAAAATTTTTTGAGGTTTTCAGATTTTTTCTTTAGTTTGCTTCCCACCCTCTGCAGCTTAACTTTTTCAGTAGTCCGAAGAAGGTTGAGTTTTTAATTATAGGACACCTCTATATAAATTAAGAAATATACCCCCATCCCAATAGCAAACTAACATTTAAGTTGTGAAACAGAAAAATGCAAGTGAGATCTTGGTTAGAGTTAATGAAAATAACATAACGTTATATTTCTTGTTCCTGAACATTACAAAATTAATTTAATAAATTCACTTACAACCATTCTGACACTGGGAAAAAAATTAAGCTGGTCTTTTTGTAACATTTGTACACCAAGAAGCTTTGTTTTCAGCTTAAAACACTCTACTGTGTTGTGACAAAGTGCTGTACTACTCGGTTCCCTGACACCATCACCTGCATTAGTGAACTTCCAGCCCACGTACAACAGGAGACACACTGTCACTTCACAACCTGACAGAAACCAAGGCAGCAGGAAAAAACCTCAACATCCTTGTTCTACAGCAGACATATTTTTGTGTGATTAGACTACTTGTAAAAATTCAACCATCTTTCACTGAGTGTTAATTGCACAAGACTCAGTTTCGTGTAATGTTAATCTTTCCCACTTAGAACATACCTAAAGCTTATTATAGTTCATACTTTGGAACAGTAACTGAAATTAGTTACCTAATTGTCTTTCTGCAAATTTGTATATTAAGCATGGATCGATGATTAGAACACTCAAAACCTGTCATTAATCCATTCTGCTGTACCAATCTGCATGCTTGGGAAACTTCCACCTTTTCTAGCAATACACGTAAAACTCAAAAAGCTTCCTTTAAAAAACACAATAGAATTGACATTCTAGTTGTTTGAAAGATCTTTCTGTAAGGTAGCTGATGAAATACCACATAAGGCTTGGATTGCACAAGTGTTAAACTTAGGAGGAAAATCCAATATAGTGGTGAACTACATTCCTATTAGGTAACATTGGAAATTCAGGGGAAAAAAAAGAAAATATAAATCTAGGGATACATACATATGATGGAGAAATAAAAAAGAATTATTCTTTAAATCAGAATTATTTTAATTCAGGTAAACGCTAACTGAACCACATATCACATATATCACATATAATAATCACATATATCTCAGCTACATAGATGAAATTTTATGGCAAAATTAAAGCTGTGATCAGCTGTGATCTGGTTTTACTGCTATGCCACTTGCTTTTCTCATTGAGGATGAAAGGGCTTGGTGTGAGCTGTGAAGAAAGTTAGCTCAGAAATCAGGTGGAAAATTTTTAATTTCTATTCTATCCACAAAGATCACAAATCCTATTGGGGGTTTTTTTGGTGGTTTTTTTTTTGGTTGGTTGGTTGGGTTTTTTGTGTGTGTGTGTGGTTTTTGTTTGTTGGTTTTGTTTTGTTTTGTTTTGTTTTGTTTTGTTTTGTTTTGTTTTGTTTTGTTTTGTCCCAAGGCTAGATATGCTCAGAATAGTTCCACAATAAGACAGAATCATGAGGCCAGTGGTAGTATAAGTCTGTAACTTCATGAACCTACTGAGAACATGCAATTCCATGGACATGATAAAACTGAATTCACAAAAGAAAAGTTTAAGGGTTATCTACAAATAATTTGACTGAAACATGTATTTTTAAAACCTCTATTTGCAAAGTTGAACAAACAATATGCTGTTTACCTTCCTTGAAAACTTAAGCCTCATGGAGAAATTAATATTAATAAATATTAATTTATTTAAATATTACACAAACCCTTATTGAAGCATTTTGACTGCATTTCATAGCCAGTGTAGAATCATGCTTAGAGTAGTCTTCTATATTGTATATTTTTTGAAGACCATGCAGGAATTAAATACGATGTGTTTTACATAAACCTAATATATAATTGTATTAGGCATAAAAATATGTTCCAAATTATACCACCTGATCCTACAAAATGCTCAGTTGTGTAGAGAACCAGTTAGATTCATCCTTGTTTTTTTATGCACTCATGCTTATTGTAATTCTCTTAATCTTTAAAATATTAATTTATGAATTGGCACAGTTTCAATGGAATTTTTGCAATAATTCAGGAAAAGTCTTTATTTTAGCTTTCTGTAAATATACATGCTTCAATTGTCACAAAATTTGCTTAATAGTTTATAATCTGTGGCCAAATAGATGGATGATGTTCAGAATTTTTTTCTTATAATATATTCTTTGTTAAAAAAATCACCACTTAAAATCCAATTTCCACAGCATTTAACAGAAGCTTCACTGTAAAAAAATACTCTGGTTCAAAGACGTTGCAAATTTGCTAAATCTAAATAGATTATCTCTAACTCCTGGCAAAATATAATGCTTGCAGATGAAAAACATCAATGCTATTTTGTTCTACAACATTTATAAACACACACACTTTTTAAATAGAGAATTACAAATTATTTTATATTACAAGTAATCTAGTTTTAGTTCTGGCCCACTGCTAATAAGAGTTTATGGCACATACATGATGGGACAGTGTTACAGCTAAGATAATCATGATCAATGTCCCCAGGCAGAAACCAAGACAAGAAATCTGTGCCTGATTCATTTTCACTCATCCAGGCATTCTTGCCAAGCACTCCCCCTTGCAACAATCATCACTCAGTGCAGCAAAGTTAATCTAAAAAGGAGGTATTTTTACCACTAAATACACCGTTGTGATTAATTTATCTAACACATCATTATTAACAAAGTTTTACATTTTATGTGGCTTACTTGCAAACACTGGAACTTATTTTCATTGAAGGTTTGGGTTTCATTGAATGTAATCCAACAGTAAACAAAATAAAATATTCCTTAAATATTTAGCTTTCCAAAATAATCACTTTTTTTTTCCTTTGAAACTCTTAGTGTATGACATTTATATACATACTGATTCTTGTCCAGACATACAGTGAAATACTCTCTAAATTACCATGAAACTTCTTGTTCTTGCCTCTGTCCTTTTTTCAGCCAATATCAGGACCTTCATGTGTTATACCTGAAATTTCCTCATAAACGTTTCAGGACATAAGCTAAGGTCCCTTATCTTGGATGTAATATATGTATAACAGCAGTGTAAAACTCAATTGCTATGTCATACTGAGCTAAAAGGAATGCTTTATTTTATCATTTTGAAAGTAATACCTTGGGATTGAAGTGATCAGGTGGCTTCCTCCAATTTGGACTTCTTTTTCAAAATATTATAGGATGCATAGAGTAAATACTCAAATCTTGGACACTATACATGTCTATATTTACAGAACAGCTTGAAAGAAACTTGCAATTTAACATAACAAAATGTGCATTTTTCTTAAATCACATCCAATATACTCTAGTGACAGTTTTTAAAATGGAAAAACTGCAGCCTATTCAAAAGTGAAACACAATTATTTTGCTACCTTTTTTGAAACAATGTAATGAAACATCTCACATGCTTACTTTAGAAGACAGAATACTGTTGTACAAACTTAGGAATCAGATATTATGATGTTCAAACAAGCAAACACACTAGAAAATTCAGACTATTGATATACACTGAAAATTGGCAGCAATTTTGTGTCCTCTCACTGCTATTAAATATTCCATTCATCCACTTTTAAGGTAATCTTTCTCTGAATTCTTATAATTATGTTACTCAAAGAATGATCTGTCCTTTGCTAAAACTTTCCATACAGCTGTAGCAGACCTAGGTCCATCAAGTGCAGCATTATTTTATTTATCATGCTCCATTGCATTAGTCTATATTAAATTATGTTAAAAAGTGGTAGGTTTGGAATTCACTTAATACGGCTTTCTGCTGGAAATTATTTAAGAAGCAGTCCAATGCTTCTTGCTAGACAAGTTGTTGAAATAAAGACAATTTCATAGCACAGCCATCTGAATCTTCAGCAATATGTGCTTATTTTTTAGTCTTCAGTTGTTTGAGATTGCTGTCCAAATCCAGGAGCATATTGTGGTAATATGAGCAACATGAAGCTTGAGCCAACCAAAAAAAAACCAAAAAAACTTAGGTTGAAGTACTATTATTAAGCAACAAAAGTAATTTATTTGACTCAGTGTTATAATGGCCCACACACTCTCTTTTGAGAGCAAAGTTAAAGTCCTGATGAATGTAGTTCCTTCAAAGATTACATACCCCATAACTTCCAGGAAAAGAAAGTTGGCAGAGAAATGTAGTTTCTTTAGTTCCAGCATATTTTTTGTACATTAAAGTAGTAAAAATAAGATGGAGATAAATACCACCAAATTATCAAGATTAGCTTCTGCTGAGAATTGCACATGAAAAATGATGAAAATAGTGCATGATGTGACCATAGATTTGGTACATGCTCTCCAAAGCATTCCACAGAGATCATTTCAGTTCCATAATATCCCAAGGCAATATGCCACTTTTTAGGTAAATTGATGCAAATACTATTAAAATTTATTTTGGTTTTAGCAATAGCTCTGCCTTTTTGTTGTTTTGTTTTTGGTTTTTTTTCATTCTACAAGAAAAGGGGATAGATAAATATCATGGAGGTTAACAGATGGTTGATAACTACTGGAGCTTCTATCTTAACAGTACTAAATCAGTTGAAATACATTAAGATTATGATAGAAGTTTAGCTTACAACTATCCAGACATGAATCTACATTTGGCCATATGGTAAATTTAACACATGGAGGGTGGAGGAATGATTATTTATACCATCCAGCTAAAAATGTCTGATTTGTAGTTTCTCTAAGCAGCCTACACAGCTCAGGTGCTCTGAATCACCCTCTTGAAGAGCCAAATTCTCTCCATTGACTGCCTTGAGAGTCTTGTCTCAGATGTTTGGTAGTTCAATCAGATTATGTAAATCTCCCCATTCTCCTCCTCCATCTGTCCCACACACATATCTATACATATAGCTCACCCCTAAGAGCTTTTGGAGAGGATGCAATAATGGAGAACAGCAGATTAATGCTGCATAGAGCCCACAGGACACCTCAGTGCTTACTGCTTCATCTGCCCATCATTGCTACTGAAAGACATGTTACAGTTTAACAACTGAAAGAAAGGCAAGTTCACCCAGAGACGTGAAATTAAGAAAGACAATGTTTGGGCAGAATACTTAAGGGATCCTTCACTCCTGCCTTTTTACTCCTGTGCATGAAAGTCTAGATCACAGAGCTGAATACCGTAAGGGTGAGAGTTACAATACTGGGGTAGGTAAAACAGTCTTTAAAACACTTTCTGAGAGAAAGAGGTATACATAAATTAGACAAGCAATTCTACAGAATTAGAAAACTACTTCTACAAAAGAGAGCACTAATATCAAATTAATTTGAGAGCATGCATTTTTGTATTTTTTGTTGCCCCGTTTCAATGCCCAACATTTGAAAAAGCTCTTTTCTTCAAAGTCCTAAAAACCAAGATCTAGCCTTTAAAACATTCCAAAATATGAAAATATGTGTGATTGCCAAATAATTCTCTCTAATAATTTTCCTCTTTTTAGCCTATCTTTGTAAATAATTCACACTACAAACCTGCATTATCCCAACTTTATTACTGATTTCCCAAAGAATACAAGTCATTGACATCCCCACATAGTTTCCAGAGACAACCAGTATTTTGAACACATCAGTGAATGGGATTGGAAATATCCAGTTGGAAAATGTTTGTTAGACCTCTGTTATACTTTTAAATGTAGAACAGATCAAACATAGTTACATGATGCTAATTCCAGTGAACAACACTTTCTTCCCCTAGTAAGTAGAAGCTGGAAAGACAGGCACTACCTGTCAAATCACATGGTTATTCCTGGAGAAGCTGAAATGCAGTATAAATTCAAATATATGTATGCATAAAAATTAAACTGGGAGCCACTTAGATTTCTCTCTTTCCTCACCCTGCTGCACAGCCTAGCCACAGTAATGACACCTGCCTCTGCCTGCACCCATCAGAAGGAAGCAATGTGCTAAGGGACACAGCAAATGAGGGCAATCAGTACCCTCAGGTGGGATGTCAGTAGGGGTCAAATTACTGAAAGCACCTACCCTGAAATCTGACTTGCCTAAGATTCTGATTCAGGCTAAAATAAGATTTGGGTCTTGCCCATATAGATACTCTCTGAAAGTGGTAATACCCAAACAACTGAAAATTTTCTACCATATTTTTTCTGTCAGAAAAAACAGTATCAATTAACCAAACTCCCCTGCAGGAACACAGTGACTGCCACAGCAATGAAGCTGAAAAGTCAGCCATGAATTTCCTTCAAAGTAAAAATATTGGCTGTGTCAGTGGACTCTGCCTGTTGTACAGCATTGTAACCAATCTTTTGCTCTGTGATGTTATCAAAAGACATAGGAACAAACTGAAATACAGGAAACTTCACTTTAATTAAAAAAAAAAAAATCTTCACCATGGCCATGTTCACTGCTAGTGGAACATTTTGTCCAGAGATGCTGTGGGGTCTCCATCTGTAGAGATGTTTAAGGCACAACTGGACACAGTGCTGGGAACCTGCTGTATCTGGTCCTGTGGCTGAGTGGGAGATAAGACCAGATGATCCTCTGAGATTCCTTCCAGAGTCAGCCATGCTGTGACTCCTCTCACCTATTGCCACCACACAGCCTAAGAAGAGGTAAAAAATGCCCTCGTAAAAACTAGTATGTTATGGATGCTGGAATGAAAACAAATAAATGAGAAATGCCGTTTTATTAGAGATATGAGAAGAGAAATGGTTTGTTTACATTCAGAATAGATTAATTCCTATTAATAGTGGCAATACTTATGAGGAACTCTGTGTTTTCATTGTACCACACACTCTGGTCTACTTTGCATTGGGATTTTCTTCATTTTACCTCAGGTTACACCCTCCAGGAAGCCAATAAACATATCTACTTTCAATCTCTCATTTCTTTCCAGATATCATGCATTGATTAGCTAAAATATTCCATTCAATACAGCACTGGAAGACAAGAAGGAAAGCTATAATTTAATTAAAGGATTGATTCAGCATTTTAACTGACTGAATTACCGTTCCCTCACACTTGTGATTTGAAAAAAATCAGTCTATCCATCATTTATCTCTCTGTGGCTGGGCTTAAAAAAGAGAAATTGTTAGGCATACTTATATTAGTGTAACTACTTTAGTAAGTATAGAAGGCATTGTAAAAAGAAAGTGATCTTTGTGAAGAATCTTTGGAAGAAACACAAAATCTTTCCATTGACTGCTCTTGGAATATCCTGATAACCCATTTTAACCAATCACTTGCTTTTCTTCTTGAAATTCTAGGTGTGAGATGGGTTTGGAAAAAATATATTCAAAATATAGAGATATTCCTATAAATGGTAAAATCATCAACAGAGATACAGGTATTTATTTGTGATTGAGGTACAGCATGACACCATGGATATCCATGCTCAGAATACAGAGGAGAAATTAATAAATGTTTTTCTTCATACGTTGTTGGGAAAAATTCTCTGTTGGCCATTTGAGAAATCACTGTCATTTTAATGTCTGTCATGCATTACACCTGATTTGAGAACTCAAAGACTTCATTGTTCTCATATACAGGGTTTAAATTGAGCAAAATGAATAAAGGGATAAGGTCATAGAAAATACATATTTTTCAAATAATAACATCAGTAGCAACAATCTCGAGGGTTTTATTTAAATGAAATTGAGAGTAGGAAGCAACTCTGGAAGAGAAGAATTTAGAAAATATGGACAGTTATATATTGGGGAAAAGTTTGGAAAACAGATGTCCTAAAGAAAGCTCACAAACAATTTCTTTCACACACATGCCTTTTTGTTTTTCCTGCAAATTGTAAAATTCAGTCATAAATACTTGAATTAAACTTTTCTCCTGCTAATCTGAAATTACAAGTCATTATTTGTATAACCTAAAGAAGAAATACCAACAAATGGAAAAAACCAAGATTCTATTGATTAAAATTTGTTCTAGATGTAGCCAATATGGTTTTTATTTCCTCTAATTCATTTTCCTCTAATGCTGTTCTTTCACTGTAAAGTTCTAAATCCTAAATACTTCAACTTCTGTGCCTTGGTAACAAAAAAACCACTTAACACTCTGCTATCCAGAGATTACATTACACAGAGAGCCACGGGCAAAAAAAGCCCCTTGATAAGTAGCTAAATGGGAACAGGCTGACAGTGTTTTGATTTGTAGCAGGACTGCTTTTCCCTTATCTACTGGGTTATTAAAATCCACATGCTGATGTATTGAAATAACCTTTTAAAGAAGAAGGTGACCTTGTGCCTGGAAAAATTTGACCTGCTCACGCTGTTTCAGCGGAGTGCACAAAACATAGTGACACAGAAGTGAGGACAGAACAGAGCTTCAAATCCCTTTCCATTCTTTTTCCATTCTGCAAATCTGCCTGGCCTCTCTATTGAGCATGGCCAGGGTCATTGAGCACACTGTCACACAGGAGAAAGCATTCAGCTCGCTCCGACAAAAAGTGGATTTCCCAGCCTGAAGCACGTAGGTACAGGTCAGGTATGGAATCGGGAACAAAAATCCCACTTCACTCCAGAAAATTCAATAGTAAAACTAAGTAGAACAAAGGTTTAGCTGCCATGCTCAGTCCTGAGATTTCTTCCTGTGGCTGATAAAGGTCACGATTTTTCCAGCCCCTCCATGGATGCATAATAGAGAAAACCTGACATCTTGCTGGTGGCAAGGGAGAGCAGGGTATTGCAGTAAGAGACATAGAGAATGTTAAAAATAACCTAAACACCTCCTCCATTATCTAAGTTACTAAATCTGTAAAAGGTAGAGTTCAAAGAATGAGAAAATAACTTTGATGACTTTGTGAAGTATTTTTCAGACCAGTATAACATTTTCTTTCCATTAAGTAGAATCACATTCACTGTCTAATGAATTCTCCCTGAACTGGAACACATCAAGACAAAATGTTTGCCAATTCTCCACATCTAGAAATCTGAAAATATTAGTGCTGATTAAAATGACATTATACAGTTTGAGAATATCCTCTGCCCACCAGAATATTTAAAAAATACATTTTTCACATACAGATTTTCTAAAATCGATACAAAACACTTTCTGGATGAGCTGGAAACAGCTAGTCTAAACTGACTAGTTTAGACTAGATTTCACTTACTTTTAAACAACTACCCCATTCTCACTGTCATTCTGAATAGTGCAATTTAGAGCTGTAACTAGCTAGCTAAAGCCTAAGAAAGATGTAATAGGAATCCTAATCTAATTTTAACAGAGAAAAGTCAGAAGTCTTTTGAGACAGTATACACAATTGAATACTGTTCAAACAACTTAATGGAATCCACATGAAGCTTTCTCAATAAAAAAATACCCATTTACAGGGAAAGTATTTTCTATAAAAGAAATACTAAGCTATTAGAGAGAATCCAAAGAGGCCCATGAGGAAGGTGAAGGCTCTGAAGGGGAAATCTTATGAGGAGCTGCTGAGGACATGTGGTTATTTCAGGCTGGAGAAGAGAAGACTGAAGGAAGACCTCTTTGCAGTCTCCAACATCCTCATGGGGGGAAGAGGAGGGGCAAAGTCCAATCTCTCTCTGTAGTGATCAGTGACAGGACCCCGAAGGAATAGCCTGAAGCTGAGTCAGGGGAAGTTTAGGTTGAATATCAGAAAATGTTTTTTACCCAGAGGGTTTTCAGGCACAGGAACAGGCTCCCCAGGGAAGTGGTCACAGTACAGACTAAAAGAGTTCAAGAAACATTTGGACAACACTCTCAGGCACATGGTGTGACTTTTGGGGCAGGAGTTGGACTTGATGATCCTGATGGGTCCCTTCCAGCCAAGCATATCCTTTGATTCTGATTCTGTAACTAAATGCAGAATGTTTCCAGACATTCACACAGCCTGATAAAAGACTGCCTTACTTTAGTTTCTTCGTCCACAAACCACCACAGTCTTGGTTGGTCTTAGTTGTCCCTGTGAGTCACAGATGGTTATCACGCCATTTCTTCTACATGTGACAAAAAGGCATTACTTTTCACTATTCTCACAGATCCCTGAAGAACCACGTTACCTCTTTTATGCTTACTGGTGCAAATATCTGTGTGGGAAGGTGCTCTTCTAAAAGCAACACCTCAACATTAGACCAGGACATAGTATTCTCCAAGGCTAGATTAAGCCCCAGCATACAGCTGACATAAACAATGTGAACAAAGCACTGCTATTCAAGTGTTTCAATGACTGCACCCCATTAAACTAAATAAAATACCAGCTATGAGACAGCTAAAGAAAAAAAGATAATAATGAAATTAAATCAAAGAGTTGATTTCACTAAAACAAGATTTGACAAAATTAAAACACCTCCTGTGAATGTGTGACTGTGTGATCGAAGTAGGCTTTTTCTTCTACAACTCCACCAATGCAATGATTGTGACTGACCATGAGTATTACTAGCTCAGAATCTTAGTTAAGAACACTGCAAAAAATTGTTTCTGTGTTAAGACAGCGTGGCCACAATAGATCCTTGAAAAGGTCAGGCCAACGTGTTGAGTTCATCAGCCGAATGAGTGATCCAAAGGAATCATAGTGAACACCCTTCAGAGGTTATCACAGTCTGTGTTGACTCTAAAGTTTGAAGAATAGTTGAAATGCTAATATTTCAGATTAGGTAAATGGCATTTGTCCAGATCACACTTCCTTACAACAGTCAAAGGAACTGACACAGATTTATTTTTCTTATACATTCATTTGGTGTTTTGTTTAAAATAATGGAATGCATTGAAGACTCTCATTGAAAACAAACAAACAAACAAACAAACGGAAAAGAAGTGAGCAATTTTTTTAGGCTAAATAGAACACAAGGGAAATTCCAGGTGTCTGGTAAGTTAAATACCTGGTTTCTATACAAATTTTGACTTAACTCTTTAAGGTTTCTTTAAAGCAGAAAGAGAAACTCTACTAGGCATGAAACAGTGATTTGAAAGAGGAAGGTCTCCTCAAGACAGAACACAATGAGAAAAACCTTGTCTAAAAGTTAGTTGAAGCAATAGATGTCAGACAGTACTTCCTCTGACTTGGGGACAGGGGAGAGGGTTTTTGCCCTGAATATACATGCATAGACAACTTTTGTCCTGTTTGCCATCATCTGGACTGTATTTTGAAGTGTGATTTGCCTCTATTTGCTATTCAGAAGAAAAATATTTAAATGGAAGTTCATATCATGCCAAGGTGATGTATTGCTTATCGGTTCTTATTCATTGCTCCTGATTGAATTCGAGACAGAAAACCTATTGATGGGATAAAAATATATTTTCTGCCACTCACACAGGAGATGACAGAAAGTGATGTTGAACACAGATATACACCATAACTACAAAGATTAAATATGGCTGTATGGTGTTTGAGTGATTAGTATTACCTGTCCAGCTGCTTCTTGCTATGTTGAGTTTTGGCTTAGAGAAAATGAAATAACCTTCAATGTTATTTGGCATCTGGAAAAATAAAAGCACAGGCACTCGGGTCACAACAACCCCATGCAGTGCTACAGGCTTGTGGAAGAGTGTTTGGAAAGCTGCCCAGCAGAATAGGACCTGGGAGTTGACAGTGGCTGAACATGTGGCCAAGAAGGCCAATGGTTCACATCAGCAACAGTGTGGCCAGCAGGACCAGGTAGTGACTGTCCCTCTGTAGGCAGCACTGGTGAGGCCACACCTCAAATCCTGTGTCCAATTCTGGGCCCCTCAGTGCAAGAAAGACATTGAGGTGCTGTCCAGAGAAGAGCAATGGAGCTGTGGATGAATCTGGAGCCCAGTTCTTATGAGAGCTGTTTAGCCTGGAAATAAGTAGGCTTATTGCTCTCTATAGCTACCTGAAAGGAGGCTGTAGCCAGGTAGGGGGTGGTCTCTTTTCCCGAGTAACAAGCTACAGGACAAGAGGAAATGGTCTAAAGTTGTGCCGGTGATGGCTGTAATTAGGAAAGTTGTCTAATATCCTAATTGGATATTAAGAAAAATTTTCTTCACTGAAAGTGTTGTTAAGCACTGGAGTGGACTGCTCAGGGAAGTGGTTGAGTCACCACCCCTGTAGGTACTTAAAGACATGTAGTGCCACATGGCACTCGGGGACATGGTTTACTGATGGACTTGGCAGTGCTGGGTAAATGGTTGGACTGGATCTTAGATGTCTTTTCCAACCTGAATGATTTTATGATTCTACGAACACTATGTTAGAATTCTGTGCATTCTCTCTCTAAAATCAATTCAGACACACAGACTGATGTGGAAAATTCTCCAGACAAACACCCCAAAGACATTAAAAACCCCACAAAAATTATCAAAAAACCTACTGAAAAAAATAGCAGAAAAAAAAAGGAGTGAAAGATAAGTACACCATAGAGAAAAACCTATGAAATACATCCAAGAATTTCTTTATAGGGAAGACAAGTAACAGCTGTAGAGCACTTTAAGCCTATGTTTAACATACACACAGGCAGCACCAACTCTCTGATGCCCACCTCATCACAGAAAAGCACCATGTTCAGAATGGAAAAGCACTCAGTTCTTCTTCCATGGTAGCAAGGTGGTAATTATTATGGAGACTGATGCTTCTATGCTCCCAGATTTGCTTGCTATACTGATTTTGATTTTTGAACATTTCACCTGTGGCAAGCATCAAGTCCATAGGGAAAAAGATTTCCATGAAACTTGACATATTGTACTTACAAAGTACCAGGTATTTCCCTCAATTTCTCTTTCAATGCTATCATTATTGAACTTGTAAAGAACTGAAAAATATTTCTTTTTATAGCAATAACAGAATAAATTTTGAAGACTGTCCTTCCTGATTCCTTCCTTTACTCTCTTGTTTGATTAATGAGGTAAGATAACACAACTGATAAAGACTGAATAGCTGAATGAATTTTTTGAATAGATACAGGGAATCTAATTTCAATACAAAGAATAAAAATAATAGTTGACGTAACATTTTGATATACATTATTCATGCTATCCAAAAAGAAATAAAAAAGCAATTTCTAGTTTTCAAATCTTTCCTTTGAATACTGTGTTCTTTCATGGGAACTATTTGATTTGCAAATGAATGTAAATCTAGATAGCAAGATTACATTTACTTTTGCCACTTTCAAAAAAACCCACATTTTTTACAATGCTCACTACCTTCTGTTTCACTATTAGTACTTGTCAAATATTTCATTCATATGCTGACACTTTTAAATAACTTTGCTTGAATTTAGTTTGCTAATAAATGCTTTCTTTAATAAAGTCAGAGATTAAAGACTTCTTTCCCATGCTGAGATATTTTTTAAATTATTTAATCTCTATGTTCCCATTGACACATGGTGTCTTTTACTGACAATTCCTCAGCTATAGAAAGTTATTCAGGACATCCAGACATCCATGTCCTTTTTGTTTGCAAAGCTGTTTTCTAGGCAGTCAACCCTCAGCAAGCAGCCCCCTGCTAAAAGTGTTTATTCCGCTCCAGGTACAGAATTTTGCATTTCCTTGTACTAAATTTCTTTTAAGGCTCCTGTTATCCCATTTCCACCACTGTATAAAATCCATTTGTTTTTAGTTTCCTGCTAGAGATATAGCCTCAGTGCTTTGGAGGAACATGTGCTTTGTTTTCACAGAGTACTGATTCTGGCACTTATTTATAAGTTATTCTACCCTGACAGTACACAAATGTTTTGACTCAAAGCCAGATCCCCAGATTTATTTCAAGCCTTTAAATATTTAATGATGAATTCAAAAATATCATTTCTTAATGTTAGGAATCATTTGATACTCTACATCACATGCACAAAGGCAAAACTGGGAGCCATCCAGTCTTGCACAACATAGAAGAAAATTGGTAATTGGGTGAGATCTTTTTCTCCCAGCGAAAAATGAAATTTCCTTTCCTAATAATTAGAAAACTCAATACACTAGGGAAATATAAACACCAAAGCCAGTGGTTGAAGAAGTACCATGCTTTTCTGTTACTACCTGGAAACTCCAATCACATGCTGTGTAAAACCCCTCCTGGTGGAGCTGCTATTTCACTGGAAAACGCAGCTCCTAGAATCAAGAATATGGATGTTCCCAGGCTGCCATTTTAAAATTAAGTTTCTAAGTCTCACAGTTGCAGGAAGAGAACTGAAAAGAACACTGTGATTACAGAAATTCTATGGAATATCCCCTCTCATCTGATAGGTACCTGGCACAATTACATTTTGTGTTGGTAACTCACATTAAACAAATCAGTCAATGCTTATGTCATCAAGAGCAAAGGCACTGAGGCTTTGGTGCCAATCCTATATGGATTCAATGATCAGCTAGTTTGGCATTCAAAGAATTTAAGTAGCTATCCTATGCCATACATCTTAGAAGATATCCACTGCACTAAACTTATTAAGATTCTCCTCTATGCCATCACAGCATGTGAATTTTATGTGAACATGACAACACCTGAATTTGGGGTTTGCTTTTAAAACAGCATGACACCTCCTCCAACCTCATAACCTGAGGTCTTTCTGGCATTGAACTGTTAGTGTACAGACCTTTGTAGATTTCTTATAATACTGAAGTGTAACAGATATCCAAACTAACACACTGACATAAACATAGCGAAGACATTAGAGATTTACTTACTTTTACATATACTCTGGTCATATTAAACCTGGTGCAAGGCTGAATGTATGTGTTTTAGTGGGTTTGTTTTACTTTTAGTTTATAAGATCATATCATTCACAATAGTGAATGAAAGAACAGGCAATATTTTAAAGAGTAGAGAAAAAAGCCCTAGAGAAAAAAGTGACATCAAGCTCTGGTCTAGGTCAAAATCTACTCTATGTCTATCATCATCTCAAAAATCTATCATTTATATGAGGAAAGTTACTTCAACTGTTCAATTTCTAGCTTTATATTAAAACAAAATGCTATCCAAAACTCTCTTTAAATGGATTTTTCAGTAAAACTTAATTAAGTATTGGGAATAAAAACCCTTTTGTTTTTCTCTTGATCAAGGCAGTTTGGCAATATTAATTTAATATGTTACTATTCTAGAAATGTCATTGTGATAAATATATATCACACTAATATCCCTAAAAAGTAGTTCTTTCAATTTTAATAACCTTTCTAGTAGCAAAATTTCTGTAAGTTTGATACTAAATATCCTAAAATCCTCCAAGGCTGTAAAGGAAAGTAATATCCTAAAGACAGAACAGCTTAATAAAAAGGCCTTGAAATTACCAACACTTGAATGATTTACAAAAGTATTTTAGGTTACATAACAAAGGTCTCTTCAGTTTCTCAAGACCTTACATTGGAAAAGTAGCCTCAACCTGAGTTAAGAGGTGAGAAGGAACTGAATAAATAAATTAAAATAAATTAAATAGGTTTTCAATGAACATGCATAAATCTCCTTGAGAGATTTAAGTGTCATTATGAATTTTCTGTTAAGTTCTGACTATTAAAGGTACTAGATTTTCCTCTGGTTTCAAAAGTGGTTTGTGCCTGTTATAGTTAATGGTTTTAAACTGAAGTTTATATTAAAATGATGAAGCAGATTTGCAATTGCAGTCTGTCATTCAAGACAGTATTTGTGTGATGATTACTTTCCAGACTGTCAAAGGGTTTCATTCCGACCATCACAAAGAAGAGTGTACATCTCTGAGCAATACTTCAGTCTCACATTCACTTATTACAGTTGTCCAGAAATTCTACAGAGGTAAAAACTCTAGAGAGAAATTTCTGCCATGCCCTGCCTCTCTTTATTGAAGGAACACCATGAGAATACATTTTACAATATTTCAGCTCTTCTGCTCCGAGTTCTGATTAAAGTGGAAAAAAAAACAAACAAAAAACCAAAAGTATACGATAACAAAACTACTGGAAAGAAAAATACTGAGAGTTTTTAGGGAAAGCTGGTCAGATTTCAAAAAAGCAGAAAAATTTCAAATCATTACTGAATTACTTGAACTGATGTTCATGAAAATTCACAGAAACTTTTAAAATTGTGTGATAGGTATGTATATGGCACTATTTTATGTCCTTTTATGTGTGAATCCTGAACAGTAAAATAATTACATATTTTATTTCTCTGTTTATTTTTTTGTCTTGGTCTAGCTTCTATACTAGTTCCCTATGTTCTCAGTACTTCCTAAATGCAAGTTTCCTGTGGATACCCTGAAATTCAGTCATAGTTCTTGATTTTTCTGTCTGGGGGTTCTACCTTATATCACTGTTTTTAGGATCTGTCTTTTCAAACATAGAAATTACTGACCATTTTTCTCCTCTGTCAACATCTGCATCACAAAATTATTTTCTACTCCTTAAATATTTTTATTGTTTTCCCAGGCTGCTTCTCAGCTTCTTGATTCTGCCTTCTTAATTGTATATAATTGTCTAGCTGAATGTCACTTGACTGTTGTCACTCATATGCAGAAGTCACCCTGATATTCCATGAAAGATATATTCTCTAGGTGTTACACTTATGGTTTCACAGGTGAACCTCAGCCTCTCAACTCCTTTCTGATTCTTGACAAAGAATGAAGAAGCTGGAAAGAACATTTGTTCTTGCCAGATGGGGAAGGGCATTCTGGCCACAGCCAGACAATACAGGAGTGCAAAGAAAAATTGTGTAGGTGGAAAAAGGAAATATTCATGGGTTGAAGGAGACATTAGGATGAAGTGAAAAAAAGCATGGAGGGAGAGGAAAAAGAGAAAATGAGTAAAAAAGGAATGGGGGTGAGGGAGAGGAGGAAAAGGGGAAGAAAAAAGGTAGAAAGGAGAAAATGAAAAGATTATAGAAGACAGAGACACCTGGGATATTTCTGGAGAAAGCTGCAAAAAGAGGAGATAATTCTGAAGGGACAGAGAAAAGGTGTAACAGATCTTGTGTCTGACCTGTGACAAAAACCAGAAGGAGTGTCTAATTTTAGCAGAGCAGAATGAGCTGCCCCAGTGTCAGAGCTCTTGTGTATTGTTGTGGTGTGAACACCAGTGGCCAACAGGTGGAAGAATTAGCTATCACAGGAATCTGTGATACAGGGACCCTGTACACCAGGGAAAAAAATGAAACACCTGAAAATCAACTCCTGCACCTCTAGGGGGGACCTCTAGGGGAATAAAAGCATAAATTCTGTATCCTGCTTGGCTGCTTTTGAACATACTGCCTGTTTGTTTCAGTTTTTTGGAAGAATCCCAAAATATTGATCAACTAAAGTTTACCTTGTTTGCTTATAATATACTAGTGATTGCTGGTGGCAACAACCATTATACAGTAAAAGAAATACAGAAAAAACATTACCATTTCTAACAGGATAGATATTCAGCCATTCAAAAACAAAACCAAGCAAAACTAAAACAAAACCAACCAACCAACCAACCAAATAAAACCCAAACCAACAAACAAACAAATGTAAATAGGAAGTAGCAATAATTTTCAACTCTTTCCCAACTCCTCTCTGCTTTCTGGGAGTTCCTCAAGAAAGCCAACATTGAATTGATTCTCTTAAAACGTTTTAAGGAAAAGATGGTTTTCATACTTCTGAATGTGAATGAATTGCTCTATAAAGAAGAGTGTATATTTTAATATAAAAAATTGTTTTGGATGAGAAAAAGATGTTATGATAGAGTCAGACAGATTGGAAGGGATTTCAGGATGTCTCTAGTCCCACCTCCTGATAAAATTAGGGTTGAAACTAATCCAGACCAGGCGTCTCAGGGCTTTCTCCAGTTGCATCTCAAAACCTTCAAGGACAAAGATTTCACAATGTCTCTAGAAAACTTTCTCCAGTGCTTGATTGTCCTTGGTGATTTTTTTATTTCCTTCTAACAAGTCAGAACCTCCCCCACTTCCGGTAGCAACCATTGCCACATTAATTCACCATGCACTCAGTACTGTACCTGCACATTAAAGAATACAAACATGCACTGGCCATTAATGTGCTTTGCTTTGGCACATGCAGTTATGTAAGATACTGGAGGGAAGACACCCTTTGGCAGCTGTGACAAATCACAGTGAACATGACTGTAGACATAAGTGAGACTGTTAGTCTGGAATCACAATAACACCTCAGTTTTCCTGCTGAAACTCCCATACAAGTAGTGACCAGTCCCAGCTGACTGATTTTGAAATCTGGTAGTGCCACAGACCAGGATTTTTGACTGTCAGTTCTGCTAAGCCTTTACATAAGAAATGTTGATATACTTTGCACAAAAATCAATAGAAACCAGAAGGACAAATCTCCCAGACAACTTTGAGATTTGCAAGTTGCTGGGAACAGCCTTTTATCTTCCTCTATGCAGTCTCATGTTGGTTAGACAAGAAAAGCTTTAAAAATTTCAAGTATGGACTTTGGAGAAATGTGTTGGGGACAAAAAGAAAGAAAGCAAATACAGTGTTATAAACCACTTGGGTATCTCAGTTTTCTTTTAATCATAAGAGACATTTATCCAAGAATTTGTGGTTGTCTTCTCTGACTGCCAGAGGCAAGCAGTGTTGTCTTACTTAAATACTGATTTTCAGACAACTGCTGTGAACAAATACACCGTTCAGACCTCAAAGTCCCCTTGTGCTAAAAGTCATCGCTTGCAGACAAACTTCTCCATGCTCATTTGGTTTAGCAGCTTCATTTGAAGTCAACAGATAAGGGAATAAAATACCTGTAGGTAGAAACATGCATTTCCTGCTGCTTTTTCTTCCTTTTAACTTAGGAAGACCAACCTTCCAGAATTAAAACATCAACAATAGTGAGTACCCTAAATGGTTACTATATTTTTTTCCTAAGGAAGTGGTATTTTTGCCCCCTTTCATATAAATACATAGAAACTACTGTAATTGCAAAATACCTACTATTCCTTTACATTTTGAACTAAAATAAGCATATTGATTATATCTTCTGCAGTGAAAAATCAGAGAGATAAAAAAATTAAAAACTGTAAAATAGCTACTGTGTGGCTAGGCCACTTACAAGCAAAATGAAAAAAAATATAAAAATATTGAGAATCTTTCTGTTGTCCTTTTAAGGTGAGATTTGAAACTAAGTATCGTATATTTAGGATTCAGGTGCTTCAGGTTATGAAATGGTGGATATCTCCTTCTCTTGATGACCAAAACACCACGAAGTTAAAATGTATGTTTCTGAGTTTATATCTCACAGGAAAAACCTCCTCTAAAAGGAAAAATAATTCTTGAAATTTTTTTCATAAACTCTGATATTTAGCCTTCTTCAGTTCAAATGACATGAGATATGTAGATTATACAGTTGCAACCCTGAAGACAATATTTTTAAAGCACAACTATAGGAAATGTACACTCAAGTGTCAAATCAGTTAATGTAGATAAAGGGAAGACTTATAAGCATAACAGCATTAGGTACCTCAAGGCCATGACTAAATATTGACATATATTCCATTAAGAAATGTTAAAGACCAGACTATTTGTCCATTTTAGAGGATTCACAGTAGGATTAGTTCTTTTCTTTCCTTCATCCTGTTAATTCTACATGGCTTCAAGTATATTGCTTGTGACCTTATTAGCTGAGAATATTCAAGTAATGAAAAGATTAAAAATTACTAAATATGTTTTTTCACATCTGTTCTTATTCTTCTAGTTGTGTCTGTAGGTGAGTATGTGTAGAAGGATGGATGTCTGTGAGAGAAAGAGAAGAACACAAATTTTTTTTGTAGGCTTGTTCTTGTTATACTCATGCTGCTTGTTTTCTTCTCAAGGAAAAAACTGGAGCAGGAGATGGTGAGACCAGGATTGATATTTTTGTCTAATATGTCCATTTAAAAAAATTCATATTAGCCTTTCATACACATTGTTTTGTTCTGCTCTAGTCAAACAACAGTTTCAATTAGGAATTTAGATAGCTTTAATATATCCTGGGGCATGGTATAGAATACCATGATCTAGGCACCATGATCTAGGAACTTCATTCATCGTTTTGTTGCATAAGAGGCCCATGTCAAGCATGGAACATCAACAAACTCTGATGTGCTTTTCTAGTAAACTGTGTTGCTAAGGATGCAAATAGATACTGATGAAGGTCCTAAACACTGTGAACTGCAATTCATTCCACTTCCTGATAATCAGATTTGTTTTAATAAAAGTCTTGTTTTTTCACTGATGGTTGTTTTCTAGAGAAGAAACGCTTATGTCAAATGAGGCTTCCAGAGATAAAAAATAAAAGGCATTAACTGGGACCTTCCCTGTGCTGATGCACTCAGGCCTGGCCAAGCAGAAGAGACAGGTACAGCTGGCCTTGCTTCCCAGTGCTTGTCAAGAGACATCAATGCAAGTGGAGCAAAAGCAACAGACTACATGAAACAACTAGTCTGATTAAGGTGACAGGGCAACTGATGGAGCTGGGAGAACTTCTGAGCTCCTAAATTCTCCTACCCCATCAGGACATCATGAAGTCACACACCAGCTCTCCCTTTGGCTTTCCTGTGAAAAAAGCTCGGGTAGAAAAAGCTAGAAAGGAAACTCAGTGTCTTCTGCAAAGCTGTTGATTTGGCAAATCACCTCAGGACAGCGTGAACTTTTTCTTCAATTTACATGCCTCTCTATATTTACTTTCTTACAACTGATGGAAAGATTTTATGGAAAATCAGCTCTTCCTGAGTTTTAATAGATTAGTAGCAAAATTGCCAGAAGTCACATTATAAAATATTATGGAAAAATAAATTACTTTTTAATATGCATGGCTAACCCAAACATTAAATCATAACATAATTTTCATTCCACAGAAATAATCTCTCTATTTAGATATACAAAATTGCAGTGTTTCTTAAAGTACCAACTGAAAAGCTACATCCTATGGGAGATCATAAAAACGCTTATTTAAAAATTGATTTAAATTTCATGTCTTGATGTGTGTTCCTGCTTTCCCCCCTTGAAACTTATCACTTGTTTGTTTGTCTGTCTGAGGGGTTATGTGATAGGAAAAGACATAATCCCATCATATATTGTTTTGACAGAAAAATATGCTACCCAACTATGAAAAAGGATTAAAATGTTATTATCTGTCATACAGTATGCCCTTTACACAAAGTTAATCCCTTTTAAGGAGGCAAACCTGCACTTCATAGCAAGGGATACAGCCAGGCAAACTTCAGCAATATTCCTCTTAAAGGAACAGATGAACAGGACATTTGATTGTCCTCTAGCACTGTGAGGAAAACAACATTCAAGGCTGCATGATTGCCTCACTCTCTTAGCTCCATCAGCACTTAGGATATGCTTTTGTTTTTTCCATTAATTTTTCAGTACCAGAAGCAAGAAAAGGATGGGGCTTTTTATTTCATGTTTCCAGGCTGCCTTGTGTTTTCCAGGCAGTGCTAAGTAAATAAAATTGACAAGACAAGGCTAATGAGTTGAGGACTTGATGTTTTCATCTTATATTTCGAGTCTGTTACAAGTAAACCTTTAATGGATTCTACTAACCCCATTATCATCTGTCAGCCAAACCTGGCAAAACTAACAAGCATTGACTGGGCTCTAGCCAAGATGAGCTTAATTTGAGAGTCAATATTCACTGGTTTTGTTACACTTCTGTGGAGTACTGCAGCTGTTCTGGATGACCTTTGCAGCTCTGGTCTCTCTTCTTCTCCTTTTCTCTTCTTCTCAATTACTTTGTATTTGTTTTGGATCTGACACTGGTTTGTTACCTTTTGGTTCACAAAACCCCAAAAGGTTTCTTTATACTTTGGAGAAATTCCGCAGCAATTCTTCATTTCTTATAAGACCAATAAGTTCAAACATACTGTTCTCATGGTTTGGAGATGCATTACTGTAATTTTTAGTGTGGCCACTGAAATGACTACGGAAGACAATAACTCAATCAATTTTTTTTCTTTTTTCTTTTTTTTTTTGTAATCCACTCTTTAAAACAACTAAAGCAATTAGAAAACTACATACTCTTTGTTTATTTAAAAATATGAAATACACTGTACTAGAGATCTAAAATATCTTGAACCTTCTGTATTCAATCAAGTTTGTCTTCTGCCTTTGGAAATGTGCAAATCAGAGTGGAAGAAAGGAAATGTTGCAACTTTTATGTTGCTCAGCAGGGGCTACCTGGACTTGTAATTTCATATTTTATGTAATATTTTGTGAGGTACTTTCAGTTATATTAAGGGAGGCTACAAGGAATAAAAGCAGGCAATTTTATCAGCATTTGCAGAAATCTAACACTCCAAAGAAAGGAATACCAAAAAAGCTATGTTGTAACACCTACGCACATGAAATTAAGCATGAATTGTGGAAGGTGTCTTTGAAATTTCTTGAAGAATTAAGATAATTATGAAAGACTCAAAGAGGAGTGAGCTACGCACAGAACTGTGAAGAGTTTGGGAACTGTTGGCTCTGACTGTTGTCTGTAAGAGAAAATACCCCAGCCTTTTCCTTGTCTGTTGTTTGCAGTCATGCTAATTGACGGTTATGCACTTTCTTTTACCTTCTTTTTCTCCCTAACATACCTTTAGAGGCCCTTCTTGTCATTCTTTGCATCCCTCGTCAAGTTCAGCTCCAGATGTGCCTTGGCCTTTCTGACTCCATTCCCACAGAACCAGACTGCATCCCTGTACTCGTCCCAGGATACCTGTCCCTGCTTCCATTACCTGCACATTTTCTTCTAGCCCATTAGTTTGATCAGCAAGTCTCAGTTCAGCCATGCCAGTCTCTCATCTTCCTTGCCTGATTTCTTACACCTGGGGAGCAAGAATTCTTACAATCTATGGAAAGTGCCCTTAGACATCTGTCAGATCTGTTCCTGAGGGCAGTATCCCAGGGATTTCTATTGGTTCACAAGGTTCCCCTTGTTGCCTTGGTCTCTAAATCTTACCCATAAGCTCTTGACCTAGTCAAGGCCATTCTTTAGACAGCTCTTACCATTCTATCCATCTCCTTTCTGTCCCCTCCCTGCCGGGCTGCCTGTAGTTGCTAAAAGCTGAGCTCCAGTCATTGATAGCTACAATGGGTACTGTTTTCCAGTCATATAATTGTTACAGTGTGTCAAAATCAGTCATTCCTTATGCTAAAAAACTATGATGCAAAAGACTGCGACTGTGTCCTCCTAATGTGTGCTCTAAATGTCACAAATACAAGCTCTGTGTGTCAGATTTTACAAGTGTAGGGCTGCCAGGAATTCACAGCTTACGGACCAGCCCCTCTCTAATGATCAGATTAATCTGAAAACCAATTATCAAATACCTAAATAAGCAACTAACAATAACAGAAACATGAAGGACATAATAGGTGTTATATTACATTTGAGGGTTTAAACTATTTTCTCTCTGCCCATGGTCAATTGGTCACACTCTCAGACATTTGGTTAAAAGAAAGATAAAAAGAATAGGCTCTCATTGGCACATGATGAGATGCTTAAAGGGGTTTTAGTTTCAAAAACACACTGAGTATCTTGAGATCTGTGATGAAATCATGGGAACTAACAATGATTGTCACAGGCAGAGACACCAAGGCTTGTTGCTGATACATTCAGCTTTCAGACATGCAATCAGCCACGTCTCGCTTCAGCATTTTCTCCTATATTCTACTGACACCATAAGCATAACTTAGCTACATATATTCTTGCCAAAAATAACTGGCTCTTCAGGCAGGTTTCTTCTTTTCTAAAATTGTTTTTGAGGCTGATTTTTTTAAATTTTACTAATAGAAAATTTAGAAAAATAAGACTGGTTGCTTTGAAAGGCTAGACTGCACCTGGGATTTTTAAGACTTACAGTCTCCTTGTATAAACACAAGTAAGAGCTGGGGGGTGCTATCCCTGAAATACAACTTTAGATTAAACTTCAGATCCAGGAATAAAAGCACTTTTTTTGCTCTGAATCAGGTTGCCTAGAGAGTTTGTTTCACAACATGGGCATTCCATCTTCCTCAGACAATTGTGCAGGGCAAATGGAGATACCAAGCATCCATGGAAGACTGCAGCAAAGCTGGGGTAGATTCCAGGTTCCTGGAATAGCCTACCATCAATCCAGAGAGTCTCTGGAAGACTGTGCTGGCCCCAAGATATCATGAGTTAAGCATTTTAGCTTCACTAATTAGCACTTGCTGTAATTTTACTCTAGGGTCTCATTTTTGCTGGAAGTAATGGCAGCTGTTCCCTCTTCAGAGGAGCCTTCAATCTTGTTGAGAAAAAATTCACTATAAAAGGAGAGAGACATTTGGTCTGCTACCAGTACAAAACCTTAGCTCATTGTGAGGAACTGGAGCACAGGATATTATATGAATTAACCACGGCCCTCAATTCTGCCTGATCACCAAGGAGGCAATGATCAACCCCTGACCCTGGTGAAGTTTCACTGCATTTTTTACCAAAGAAATATCATTTATGTACTTGTGGTTATCCGATGCAATATCATATTGATTAATATTACACTTTCATAACAACATGCTCCATAAATTTGGAGCCAGCTTTGAACCATATAAAGCCATATAGCCACACAGCCATAAATGTTTAAAAAGGTGCCACTAATATACCTTGAAAAATGAGACACAATGCTAACAGAAACAGTAGTGTCAAAATAATACTTATAATATGCACTAGTTTGGCCCAAATCTACAATAAATTTGATGTAGAGAGTATAATTTTACACTGAGTGTACTGACATCACAGATGAATTTGAACAGTTTCATAAAAATACATCATATTTGAGAAATTAGATAAAAGATAGCAGAACTTGCAATAAAAATTAACTTGTAATAATTATTATGAGCCTTGGCTTGGCTATAAAATATCCATAAAAGTGTAAAAATACTTAATGCAGTGTCTCTTACGTATTGAGAAATTTATTGAGTCACACACAGAAGAGTAGTAGTGAATTAGTCTGTAGTGAGTAGTCAAGGAATTGGATAAACATTTGACTCCCGAGGAAACAGTACAATACTCCCCAGGAATCTAAAATAGATAGATAGATAGATACATAGATAGATAGATAGATACATAGATGATACATAGATACATAGATAGACAGATAGAGGAGGAAGGAAGGAAGGAAGGAAGGAAGGAAGGAAGGAAGGAAGGAAGGAAGGAAGGAAGGAAGGAAGGAAGGAAGGAAGGAAGGAAGGAAGGAAGGAAGGAAGGAAGGAAAAGAAACACCCTCAGGGAATTTTAAGGAAACCTAAGGAGAGTTAAAAACAGAGCTAGGCACTCACAGAATACATTCAGAAAAGCTATTGGAATGATGAAATGAAATTGCATAACATTATCATCTATTTTAAATGCACTGTATCCTGTGTAGTAGGTACTTCAGGAAAAAATTGCTTAGAAACATTAATGCTCACAGGTTAACAAAGGCAAAGATCCCTAGAGAGTCACACACACATCATAAATCACATGATGATCAAATTTTCTTTGAAGACTGTCTTGCACACTAGCCAAGCTATTTGAAAAAAAATTGTGATTAAAACAGTTTAAAAGAGGGTAAATGAAATAAGAAGACATAGAAATGTCTGTGTAAGAGGAGAATAGGAGGAGGGTTGTGTCACAGATATGCTTCACATATTATTTTCATTAATTGGCATATATGACAAAAGTCATATGTTAAATGCAGAGCTTGGGAGGAAACTTCAAAGGACAAATTTTCCATAAATATATTTCTTTTTTCTTCTTTATAAGACCTCTCTATATTGACTATTCCCTGAAAAAGACAGTCTTCTGAATAGAGGGATGGATGCATGCTAATATTTCTGCCTTCCTAGATGAGGAAAAAGCTACAATAGCTAAAATATGCTCATCACAAGAACTGGTTCAAGAATTCCATTGACACCCCATGATATGGCTCAGTCCATTACAAAGAGCACAGATGAAAATTTAGATCTGGATTAAAACTCTTTCTACACATTACAATGCCTTCCCAGCATCTTTAATGAAACTCCTCTTGAGATATGAACATTCAGTTGTTCTCCTTCTGGCCTGTTCTTCATCAGAAGTAAATTTCTACCCTCAGACTGTATTAATGATTCTGCTGATGACAAAGGAGATGAAACAAAGCACTGCTCATTCCACAAAACCAGCATTTACTTTTCTAGGATAGGAGAAACATTAAAATGGGTGATGACAGCTAGTTGTGTTAGAAATTAATGATACAAGGCTCAAAGTACTGATTGCATATCCATGAGAGGTTTCATGTTCAAAGGGGGAACATTTGATTGAACTGAGTTTATATTTAGAAAAATGGGATCTGTTCCTTTCAAGCACTACATTAGATTTGGATTAGTTTCTTTCAAAAGCATTTCCTTCCTTTTTTTTTTTTCCCTGCAATACTTAGCATGCCAGTACTTTTAAAAAAGACCCCAAAAACTCTAACATTTAAAAGGAAAAAAATATTTGGTTTAAGTACTGACTGAAAAAACTGGACCATCAATAGTTGGAAATCTTGCTTTCTCCTATTTTTAACTGAACTAAGAGTAATTGAATTCTTTGTGAACCTTTGTATATGTATTTTGGTGTTTGCAGTAAGAATGTCATTATGGGCAGGCCCACCTTTTCTTGTCTTTCAGCAATCCTCCAATAATGGGCAGCTCAGGACACTAGACCTTCTCACTAGGGAGAAGATCAGCAATTGCCTACAAAATGTGCCATAATTCCTGTTGTATAAGTCAAAGGTGCTTTTAAAAATGAACAACTGGATCTGCAGTTTGACCAAAACAGCAGCAAGAAAAATAAACCAGTGAAAACCCATTAGTCAATTTGGTAAACTTTTTTTCAGGCATTCTGCACTGCAGCTCAGTATTACTGCATTAGGTAAAGCCCCAGATGGGGCATGGCCTTACAGATTGTTTCAGACCTCAGGTATGGAGCTAGCATTGATTCCCACCATAAACCTCCTTGGACATAATTTAAAAGTTAGTTTACCAGATGCTCAAAACAAGCTGTAATGGGTTTGTCAGCTTCATTTTGGCATGGCTTTCATATGCTGTCACCTGAAGGAGTGTCAAGTTAATCTTGAGCACATGTATGGGGAGAAGAGGTGAAGGTGTCTGCTGGTCTGAAAAAGATGACTTCAAACAATTACTTGTTACACTGGTTTTGGTTTGCAAGCATTCTCACATTATCTTGCAGCATGCTTAGTCCTCCCAAATGACAAAAATCCAGAACATTCAACAGTCTCACCAGTGACTGAGAAATGAAAATTAAAACCATGTAAGCTAGTTAGAAAACAGTCACATGATAACTCTAATTCTGAAGAGTTCTTTCAAGGAGCTTAGCCATACAGCCCCTTTTTCCTGCTCTTAATCTGTAATGCTCTTATCCCTCAGAATAAAAAAAAAGTAGTGGCCATTACTACAGAGTGATCTTGTTATGCTTGATAGCACCCAATGTATTTGTTGTTCTAGTGCTTTGTCCAAACACTTTTAAGTTGTTATAATATTTGAGCACCCACATTTCCCTATAGAAGGAATTTCACAATTAATGTGCTTAACTTTTCATTCACAGTCTGCCTTTTGTTGCTTGTATCTTAATTATTTGTTCTTGTGCTGACATCATCCTTCAGACAGAACACCTCCTATTCTTTCCTGAAGTTTATGTGAATCCTAACTACCTCCATAAACTAAATTTTATGGCAGCATCCTGAGCGTATTTCCAAAATGCTCAAATCAATGCTGAATTGAGATAACCAAGACAGTTTAATGTGCTATTTGAGTGCCAAAAGCATCATAGCAGCCTCCCTTGGCTCAGGAGGATAAATTAACCCAAATGAAGAATGACAGTGACAGAATATTTTTACATAGCTGCATACAGTTCTTTAAAACCATATGAAGAAAGAGTTATCATATAGGGCAAAATCTATCCAAGATTGCTCCACTGCAATCAAGTCACAGCATTGATGCTTTCTTCACATTTACAGGGAAATGCACATTCATACCATGCCTTGTTGTAGCTCATTAGTGAGAAATCCTGCTTGGCACATGTGGTTGATTAAACCAATCTGGTGCATGGAACAGACACAAGCTGTCTCGTGGCACAGCAGCCCTGCATTATGTTACTGGGATCAATATTTCACATAAGCAATGTGCTGAGTGCACATCTACATAAGGACAGCAACTACAGACACACACTGAGCACAAGGCCTGATATGCCAGACCAGTCATCTCATCATATCACCCCACATACAAAACTTGCACAGGTTAAAGAGCTTCAGATTATTTCAATACTTTTTAAGTCCCACAAAAGAAACTAGAGAGCTCCAGGAACTCGCTCTTGAACAAGACTCTCTGAGGGAAGGGGTAGATGTGTTTTGGTAACTACTGTTATTACACTGAGATGGGTCCTTTTTATAAGCCATTGTTTTCTCCTTATTCTTACTCATCCTAGCAACCAGATGAAGTAGAGCTCAGTATTCCCTCTGAGGGAATATCAACTGTCCCCACAGTAACAACAGGGTTAGGGTGCAAATTAGCTGGCACTAGAAGTAAATATTCTAGACAAAATTTGAGTTTCATATTTCTGAAACATCAAGGGAAATTTATATAAAAAGACAGAAATTTCAAATATTAAACTTCATCTGTGTGTAGAGGTGTGGGGAATATTTCCTGAAACTTGTGCTTCTTTGTGCCTGCCTACAGTGGAAACTACAAAGATTTGTCTGTGTGCTGAGGAACAAAGAGAAGGGATGAAGAGGGAAGCAGAGCTGAGCTGTGAATTCTATAAAGGTTTTTTATTTTATTCAAAGACATACATCTTGGAGTCCCTAATCAGCTTGTCCCTTCAGAAACTTGTGATAGAAGGCAGTAATAAATCATTCAGACATTCACTCAGTCATTCACTTCATGAGTCCCACTGAGTGCCATCCAGCTAGAGACTGCTAGGAATGTACACAAGACTGAAAATACAAGTGCATTATGTAACAAACTAATCATACAGGAGATGTCCTGTATGATGGTAACAACAGCGCTAAAACTGTTCAAGGAAAAAAAAATGTAATTCAGTATGAATCTAAAGAAATAAACTTTTGTTATCAACATGACCAAAAAGGTTGACAAAACTATAAAACATTATTTTAACATTCCTCTACGGGATCCCGCATTTGGCAAGAAACTACAAAGAACACACACAGAAACTGCAATACATTCACATTCTGCTTTATCCTGTGTGATCTCCATCTCCACAGACAGCAGTACATGCCTGATGGCAATACATGTATATTCCAAGGTCAGAAGTGTTCTGAGCTAATAGAACAAAATTAGGAGGAACATTTGCAATACAAAATGTATTTGGAACTTTGCCATGGAGGAGAGCCTGCTGAAGTACTGACTGATGTCCTCTCTCTTTCAATAAAAACCATAGAGCATAATTTACTTGCATTTAGCAACTGTCTAGCTATTAGGGAATGCAAGGTTTGAAGTGACTTCCTATTTATTAGAGTCCACTTTCTTTGGATATTGCTATCACAGGATCAATCAAATTTATGTAGTAGCTTTATTTAGTATTTTTGTACTAAAACTTCTGGTAGGTTTTGATAAGTGTCTGGAATTTAATTTTGAAGATCACACACATTTCTTAGCACTTCAACAACACAACATCAGATTGCCACAAAAGCAGTTTTATGTAGTAAAAAAAGATAGCTGAGGTGCATGGAGTTCAGTGACAAGTGCTCCTTCAGGAGCTATCTGCCTCTTGTTCAGTTGCATATCCATATATTACACACACCCAAATTAAACATACACTTCTATATTTCTGCCCAGGTTCACTTTTATATGTAAAAAATAAGAAATGGTTACATAGTGATAGAAATTTGGAGGAAAGGGAGATATTTGCATGACAGCTTTTAAAAAAATTTCCTGGGTAAAAAGAAACATATACCCTGGGTCAGAAATTCAAATCTGTTTTGTGATTGTGGATCACTGTTTGTATAGTGTTTATAAACAGAAATCAATAGCATCACAGTAGCATATTTATTGAATAGAGTTATTCTCTATCACTTTAAAAGGGATTAGGGAGATAATCTTATTTCTAAGTAGATAGACAAACCAATAAATTTTCCTTTCCCTTTCTGAAGAACACGTATCCTGAGTCTTATAGATTGTCAAGATTAAAATCTTTAGTGGAGATCCTTTTAAAAATCTTTGCATTAGGTGGCTTTGGATTACAAAACTGTGCAGGTGTTCTCATGAGCAGACAGCTCTCAAGCTTTTTCAAATGAATCAGCATGAAGATAACTTCTCACAGTAATGTTGGACCTCAAAATGAACTCAACTGACTTTTTTTTTTTTCCTAAATTTCGCCATGCCTTTTTTTTTTTTTTTTTCCTGTTAGGAAAGTTTTAAATATTCCAGCAACACAACATACAACACAATATTGGGACTTCCAGAAAAGCTGGGCAATAAAAGGAAAATGAGATTTACAGTAGCTGCTCCATTTACTTTTTCTCTGAAACAGAGAGGCATTACCAGGTTATGTGCTATAAACTCAGATGTTCAGATATAGCTGGGCATGTCCCCATGCTGTGCACCTCCACCAGAAAACTGAAGTTTCAATTCTCATTTGCAGTGTCAAGTGACTGTATAAATTAACATTTCACAGACTGGTATGAATATCTGCTGAGTTTGTTACTATAGTACAAGCTAAAAAAAGCTGGTTCTAACAAAAATAACAGTAAATCTGCAGGAGACTTCATGTCATAAGTCCATTGATCAGGAGTGCAAGAGCGGAAGACAGAAAATTCCCTAAATATTTGAGGAAACTTAAACTTCTTACACCAGTTATGGAACAATTGACCAACTCGACAGAAATCAGAATTAAGCTCATGCCCCTGCATAGGAGTCATATACAAGAATAAGGCATCAAAGCAGCACTTACAGCTGGAGAATATCAGAGGACATGAGTGTTCATCCATGGGGAAGTTGTGCAGCTGCAGCTGGCACTCAGCATTGATGGTAAGCCTGTGAAGAGACCAAGGGTCTGTTACTATGTGCCAGTGCAGGGAACAGCCAGAGGAGGAGGCAGGGTAACCTTAAGCATCATGCAAGAACGCTTTGATACCCATAAGTAAGGCCTGAAAGGAAAGAACCATATTTGCAGATTGTTCCTTGGCTATTTAAGCCTGATACAAAACAATGATAATTATTTTAAATAATTTCAGACACATCATAAAGACTTTCTGGATCCCGGGACATCTCTGCATATATGTTTCTCTAGTCAATTCATCACTGAATGTTCTGGGATGAGAACAACTATTCTTTACAAAAGTAACAGGAAATGTGGCTAGTGTTGTATGTAATTCCACAAAATTAGAACTTCAGAGTGATACTTATAAAAATATTCTCCATGTGTACTTACAGAGTGAACTTAAAATTCTTTCAATTTCTTCAGGCTGCCTCTCCAAAACTTAATAAATCTCTATATGCCATTATATATTGTACAGGTGCAACAGACAGATTAGCAGAAACATCTTCATCCCTGCTTGAAAGATGGTTTTACATGACACCCCTAACACAAAGTATACTATGGACACAGCCAATTTAAAAATTACTAATGAAAATCAATACTCTTCAGTCTAATAGCTTACAAAGTGAATGTACACACTCAGGGAAATTCAATTAAGTGCTAGTTTATTGTACAGTTGTTTTTAAAAAAATACTACATAGTTTAATGACAGAATTCATGCATGTGTGCTATGTGGGTTTTTCCTCTTGGAAACTAAATAAAAAGATTAAAAACTCTATGATGAAAGCTTTGTGTCTCAGATGCAGGATGGCTCAGAGAAAAACTCTTTCTCAGAAAAGGTCACCTGTGAAGTATTTAGTAGCCCTATTGCACTGACACTAGAAGAGGATTTGCAGTGTTGCAGCAGAAGGGAATTCACACCCTAAAAGGGGCAGGGAAGAAGATGGAGACGTGTGAAGCATGACTAAACCTTGTACACTTTCTCCTGTACACATAACACCCATCAACACCTGACAGCACCGGGGCATACACTAGCTACTTCTTCTATGTCATACCAATTCTGACACTTTAATCAGATAAATTTGGGTTGAATTACACAGTATTAACACTGAGCAATGATCATTCTAACAGCTTTTCCTGTGTAAAAAGAAGGTTGACATGAGGGATCAAAAAGGACTCAAAACATCTTTCACAAAGTAGAAATGCTCATTCCAATGGGTCAAGTATTAACTTACTTTTAGCTGTTTTAGAGAAAGGTTTTAGGCAAATGGACAAATAGTCCATTCAACAAATAGTTTCTTTAGTCTATGTTAAGTCTAACTACTATTAGGTAGATACTTGGCCTGAAATACTGAAACAGAACTCAGTAGAAAAAAACCCAACAAAATACCTCACCAAATTCCCCTCAGAAAAAAACCCAACAGCCTAATCACAAGAATATTGGAGCTGACACCTTAACCCCCAAGCTCTTTAGATAAAGGCAACTGAAATAAGCAAGAGTTCTTCACAGAAGAGCAAACCTAAGAAAGAAAGGGCATTAAAAATACCAAAAGCTTTTCAGGATGTTTATTTCCTTTCTTATTTTTACCAACGACTTTGTATTGGAGCCCAACAGCAGTTGCAAGCATGATCAGCCATCTCAGTTGCACTGAGAAGAAAATGTGGCGTGAAAGGCACGTCTCTGAAACTTGTGGAACATGGCTTATGGCAAAACTCCCTTCTGAACAACTCATCTTTTCCACAAGTAAACATGTATTTTGATTTCCACAGGCTTTTTAAAATGCAAATATATACAGTACTTCTAATACCATATAGTTGATTTTATCACAAAGATTAGAAAACTGTAAAAGCCTTTCCTCCAGCAATTCACCCTTGTGATGAGATGTGACAGACTATCTTTCAGCATGACTTATTTGAAGAATCAAGTATTGGCATTAGCGTGAATCTAAAAATCCTTTATCCAGCCCTGTATCTAATTCCAATCAAAAAGGCTTTCGACAGGTTTTATGGGACTACATAGTCTCAATTTTATTATAAACAGTAAAAACCCAAGCTTGTACAATTTAGACAGACATATTTCCTATTTCTCAAGGTTTCTTTCTTAGACAAGACTTTGTTTTTTAAACTTGGCAGTACTTATGCCTGAATAATTAAATATTTGTAAAGCATGGCCATGTATGCATCGGGAAGAAAACAGAGGAGAGCAGAGATGTTGCTGAGAATTACTGTTACTACACCAGAGTCAGGAGAAGCTTTCAGCCCTGCACCTTGTCAAGTGCTCACCTGAGGGTGTACAAGATCTTGCCATCATTCCATATGCGGAGGAGCTGGTTGGGGGTGGTGATCCAGTGAGCTTCTGCTGTCTTTGAGTTACGAAATATTGTGTCTGGGATCCAGATCAAGCCAACCATGTTGCTGTTCAGAGTCAGTATTTTCATGGTGCTGTTGAAGCGAAGACGGCTGTCTGTCCATGTCTGGGCAAAAAATATATCAATTTGATATTCCTGCAAAGAAAGCATGATACATCAATTGAAATCAGTTCCACACCCCACACTATTTGGTATTTGATTAGGCCTTTTCTGGTGTAGATCAACAGGGTATGTTCTGGCCAATGGAGCTATATTTTCTTTTTCTACTGACTTAGGAATTTTTTTCCTTTTTTTTCACCCTTTCATTTTTATGTCTAGCTGCTTAATCAAACATGCCAAACATCTCATTTCCATTGGTCCTGTGCTGTAACAATTTCAACATTACCATATTCTTTTTCATTGTCTCTGAAAAGTCACAGTTAGAAGGTATAATTTACAAAACCTTCTTTGTCATAGGAATGATAAGAGACATGAAAGATCAACAGGACCAACATACGTAAGCTAGAGAATGGTAAATTCCCCTGATTGCAGAAATGCTTTTAAGGGAAGAGGTTGTGTAAATTCAATAGATTAATTTTCCCAATTGCTACAAATTGTTCAGCCACTCTTTCTCAGGCCACACTGCAGCAGAATGAAAAGACAGGTTTGTGCTCCTTTACAGACAGCTCATGGACCCCTGATGCTAAGAGCTGAACACTCATCCCTGAATACAGTAATACCTTAATTTACATTAAATTTGTCATTCCATTTACTCCATGTTTTACTACCATATTTCTGTTGGCAAGCCATCACAGTTCATATAAATGCAGAAATTAAAGTACACATGGACAGACAAAATTATATAGGTGAACATATGAACACACTGGTTGATGCATTTAAGAACCCATGGAAGAAACAGTATTTTAATTTTGTATTTGAATTATGAATTCAAGCCACTGGAGGCTGGAAAAGGTCATGCTTTATTTGCTTGTTTTCTTCTTCCTCTTTTCATAGATTGGAAAATGAAAAATAGACTGCTCTATTTTTGAACCTCAGGGAAACAGCCATCTGAGTCTGTCATGCAATACCCTCCCAATATCACAGGGCTGGCTGAGACAGAGATGATGTTTGCTGATGTGGCACAAAGTCTCTGCTTTACAACAGAGGCTAATACAGGGCTTGGGAATAATCCAAAGGAAAATATCTTTTTAGGACCCCTGGTAGATGCACTCCTGGTATATCTGAACAAAGGATAATTAAGGCTATGTGTAAAGTCTGGTATGTCTTTGACAACTCTGAATTTGCTTTCATTTCATTTCTTTCTGTCTATTGTTTCAATACAGTAGTAATGGGATTTTTTTTCTTTATGGACAGTTAGTAGAGCTTGCAGTCTGAATTGAGGACAGAGCTCTTGCTAAGAGCCACCTGTTTCTCTTGTGCTATTACATTTTTGGCAGGCCATCCCTTCAAAGCTGATGTTATAACATCGGGAAGCCTAAGTCACTGTCATTGTAAACCAAGTCCAAAACACACCATGAGCCTCTCATCTCTAGATGGTAAATGATCAAAAGGTGCTGCTAGCATGCATCCAAACACCAGGTAGTAGAAAATCTCAGAAGTTAAAGCCTAGCCACCAAAGGCATTAAGGACCATTTTCCTTCACAGCTTATCTCACTACTATTTGTCATTGTACTGATAGCTTTATTTTCGCAGGGAAGATGACAGATTTGAATCTGAAGTCTTTTCTTTCATATGGATGACATTTCCACAGAACTGAAGGATGTAATGTAATGTACACAGTGTACCTCTGTTATTCAGGAAGAACATCCTTAATGCACCAGATTTTAGATGCCAGAGCACTGATCTTTCTTTGAGTCAATTGCATTTTAGCCTTTGAAAGTCTAGTGAGAAGTGTTTGGCACGTTCAGCCTTTGTAGAGAGGAATATGCCAGACGTGTCTATGGGTTTCTCCAAATGCTGAGAGAGTAGAGTTACTTTTCCTAGCCCACATGTGAGAGTCTGTATTTATAGAAACAAAGACCATTTGTACACAGCTGGCTAATGACAGTGCTGTCCTTTCACAGGAAAAGTTATTACATGATATTCATATTTGAGCTTATTTTATATGAATGCTTCATTTTGACTAAATTTAGGAGTAACCATAATTCTTTTCCAGTATATCATGCATATTTAATGGTTTTTAGGATTTAAGATATTCAGGATTTCTACCCTGCCAAAAGAAAAGAGAGACCCTGAGCTCTTTAACACATTACCTTGAGAAGGTACGACAGCTAGATCTAAACAAAGTGGGCCAGAGGAGCAGTATAAATGTAATGTGGTTTCTATTCCAGTAAGATACTCTGGCTAAGTGGATTACATTACCCTAGAAACAGGGTCATGCTAACATCATTGCCCAACTCCTGTTTTGCATCTTTGTTATTTATTACTGCAACTAGAACGTGCCACCAATGATCATTATTCAAAATGCCTGTACAATAGGCCACTCCATCTACCTTAATAAAAAAATTCAACTCAAATTAAACAACAGTTCCCAGATCTTCAGTTAATTAGTTCTGAAAAAAACAGCATTTTTCTTTTGGCAAACTGAGATGATAAAAAATAAAGCAACATTTTTAAAAGAAAAGTCATTAAAGTCGGTTGAAGTTAGTTGCATTGACTTTTTAAACACTTCCACTTTAAAAAAAAAAAATAAAGTATTTACAGTGCTCAGTTAGAATGTACAAATTAAAAAACCCTAAAATTTTCCCAGTAAAAAATAAACACACATTTACATTAAATATTTGAATTGAGATTCTCACCATTAATCCTTTTTAGAAGTGAATGTTATATCAGTACATCCCTTACATTAATCCTTAGAATTTCTTCAGTCTTTAACAAAGCAAATAATGGGGTATGATATTTATATAATCACTCTACCATGAAGGAACAGAAGTCACTTTTGAAACTGGCACTTGATTCCATAGGCATAAGTCTGTGCATATTTCAGAAAATTACCTCTATCTTCACTGACAACAGATACTCCATTCCCAGTGAAGTCAACAGCCTCCATACACTGTTTTGCACAGAGCTGGTACAGTGATCTACTGCACACAGCATCAAACAAGAAACTGCCAGAAGAAAGGTTTCTTTGTTGGTTTTACAGACAGGTCAATATCATATGATATAAGGAAGCAATACTCTTCATTTGCTAGCTAATACCTGCCATTTTAGATCTTTATGAAACATAGCAACTGCACTGAGAGAGTTCAGGCAGGACTTCAGGTTTCCATCATGTGATGCCTCACATGAAACAACATCCTAGAACTCTAACAATATTCCTTATGTTCCATTCTACCACTCCACCAGTAATTTTGTTAATAACCTTCCAATTCTTCCTTTTCCCTTTTTTTTTCGTTTGTTTTTGTTTTGTTGTTTGTTTGTTTTTGGGGTTTTTTTTTTTTGGTTTTTTGGGGTTTTTTTTGTGGGTTGTTGTTGTTGTGGGTTTTTTTGTGGGTTTTTGGTGGTGGGGGGGGGGTTGGTGGTTTTTTTTGGATTTTTGTTTGTTTTTGTTTGTTTGGGTTTTTTTGTTTTTGTTTTTGTTTTTGTTTTGTTTTGTTGGCAACAACTGTTGACTTCTACAGTGAACAGAGGAAGAAGTGAAAACCAGCAAAATTTTAAATGATGTTTCTTCCCAGCAGCAAAAATGTAAAACATGTTCTATGTGAAATACCAAGGTCACATACAGTAAAGTGTTCTGTCACTAAGTTTTCTTGTCTTAATGGCACCTGGTTTTCCATGCTACCTAAACAGACCCAAGATTTTCCTACTTTTACTACATATTCACATAGTGCCTGGATGCATTAACTGAAGCTGCACTCCAGAGAAGCCAAACCTTGAAAAAGGCATTCTCCTCAAGAAGAAGGGACAATCCTAACAGGAGAAATAGGTCTACATATTAACATCAAGAGAAATTCTAGGGAAATCTTATTTCCTTCAGTACATAGGCATACTTCTGAGATAATATTAAATTTTAATGATGAGAAATTCATTATAAACCTAAAGGATTGATAGAATATCATTTATTATCAGTTTTAATAGAATGAATTTTGTTTGGTTTTAAAAGTAAATTCATGAACCATGCTACATGTTAAATTCCCCACTCCTAAAAACTTCACTGAAGTGAAAAATCTTTGAGGATTCTACAGTCTGCCCAAATCTGATTACATAAAGACACTTTTTATTGAAAAGTAAATAATTTTAGGAAATTTCAACAAATACAAGCATGTTTCCTAGCTGAAGACTCCTGACCTATACAAATACTCAGCTGAATCTATAACCACACAACATTAGACCTTTTAGAAAATACTAGATTATAAATATTTTTTGCTCTTTCTGAAAAGAGTAATGTTTCCCAGTAAAACTGAATCAGCTAATTTGCATTTTGTTGGATCCTATGAAAACATAAAGCCTCATTTCAGGCAGCTACAGTGTATCTTTGTGTGAAATGTCTAGTTTTTTCTTTATTATTCCCCAATGTTGTTGCACAGCTACTTATGACCAAAGAATTTCTCATCCATACTTTTCTGCAGACTAACCTTAAATTAATGCGTTATCTAATACATTTCATCATGTAAAGAGACAGATTGTTCTGCTTGCAAGACTTTTGCTTGCAAGAAACACTCAAGAGAAACTGCAAGGAAAGAAAATTTTAAGTGACATTGTGTCACTGAAAACCTCTGTATCACCTCCTATGAGGCTAGCTTTGAAAATGGGATTGTAAATTGACACCTGACAACGCTCACATAGCTTCCAAAAGTAACTCCTAAAACCAAGAGAACATATTATGTTTTACCTGCACAGTATGCAAGTAATTGGCTCATGTAGAACATTTCTTCCCATTCAAATTTTATAAGTTCTCCTTTAAATCTGAAACATTGGCTGACAGAAATGACTGAATGAGATGAGGAAAATTAGATGGTGTTTTTCTGTTACATGGCTATGTAGAGAACAAGAAACTAAAGACAATTTTACCTCCTTAATTTTCACTGATTTGTGGACAGGAGATATAACCCAGTTTTAGCATCAGTATTACCTGCAAATAGCTGCACATAGTCAAAGTTCCAACTACTTGATTTTAGGGGTTTTTTTTCACATTTTCAAATATTCCTAATGTGGCTTCATTAGTGCTTTGAAAATAATCAAGAGTCATCAGTGAACTATTTGCCCTTCAACTGTGTAGGAATTAATGATTAATGATTGGGAACACCTTGAAAATGCCACTGTCTAAGTAATCTGTAGTCACAGAGAAAAACACATGCTTTTCAACCAAGTCTTCAGTTGTTTTCTCTGTCAAAGAATAGCTAACCTGTTGTTGGTAACACATGGAGCTTTTCTCCTACCATAAAGTCTCATTTTAATTCTGAAAAATATGATTTAATAAGCTTTCACAGTCAGGTAATGGATGTGAATGACTACAGATAATAGTGTGGTATTCCTTTGTTGCTTCTGCTGCAGCCTTCTCATTTTCTGCATTTTCAAAATTCTTCAGGACAACAGCAACAACGTCAAGAGTCCTGTCCTTAGAAAAAAATGCAAGAATTTCTTACATGACACTTTCCAGGTTTTTACTATTGCCTACTAGACAATTTTTTTTCTTTTTTCTTTTTTTTTTTCCATTTTAGAACCTATATCTTGATTTGTGATAGAGCGAGATGGTAAATGATTAAAGCTGTTACTGGCATTTGTGTGAGGCTGGTACTCAATCAACTGAAAATAGCTATATAATTAGGGTCCAGTTTAGATTACAATAATTCTGTGCCCTCCCACACCCCTTGTATAACATGCCAGCACACCACAACACACTACAAACACTGTCTGCAGAAGTTTGGAACTAGTCTAATAAACTGTGTAAGGGATAAAATCTCCTTTAGTTACCAAAAGGCTGGACTTCAGTGAAGTGGGAAATCCCATTTCTAAGTCTAAAACTGTTCTGGAAATAAGTGTTAAACTTTGCTTTTATATTGCAGTCTGAACCATTCAGTAAGAAGTATGCTTAAAAAATGAATAATGGTCAATCCTGTTACATGCAAACTGTCACAGAAATGTTAAGCATTATGGTTTAGCAGGGAATATGGTAAGGGGCTGTTCAGGGAAACAGGAGAGAAATGGGAGCAAACCTCTAATGAGTCTCCCTCTTATTGCCCTCTGTGCTGTAGACCACAGGTGAACACACTCAGGAACTTTCTTTATGCCCCTGTCATGCTTGGATTAGAAGTACAAAGAGAAGGGTTTGAGATATTGTGTTTTGGTAGAAAATGTCCCAAATTTAAAGTAATACTCAAAATGTCTGTTTATTTAGTCTGCAATTTGATGCACTTGAGAACATTAAAAGTGAGTAATCTCTTCAGAGTTTGGAGGTCATTTTCAATAAAAGCATACGTTTTCCAGCCCAGCTCACCACTAAAAGAAAAGTTCAATCATAAAAAGAACTGTCAAAATTATCCTGCAAAGGGCTGCCTGACTGATTCACCTGCCTATTTAGTTGCGTGACAAATGAGTGAAAGAGGAAATGCTCCTGAAATACAGGATGAGTTGTTCCCTCTTCTGAACCACTACATTCCCATGTCTGATATCAAATCACTTAGAGTAATCCTCTTGAGACCAGCCCACCTTCAGCTTCCCTGATTTATTCCATCTTGCCCTGGGCTAGAATGGGGATAGAATTGTCCTCTGTCCATCCTATGAACAGACTTCTGATAATTTGAAGAGGTACCTTGATCATACCTGTTTTTGGTATTAATGGAAATAAGTAGTTCCACAGCAATTGCTGCATGATGTGTGCTCATTGTTCATCAGATTGCATGCTGATATAGATTATGAAAAGTCAGGAACTATGATGATATCAGGAGACCTCTAGAAGGCTTAAAATGTCAAGCTTTAATGTAAACCTCAATGCTACTGCTTGACAGCTTCTGCTTGGGTTTGTACCCTGTGTGCAACTTGCATTCTAATGTCAAAAATTGGTAAAAACCTTTCAGATACCCTGTGGAAAGGAACTGAAAGAAATGGAATGGTCTATCAGTGGAAACCTACAGCCTCATTTTGTGGAAATTGTGAAGAAAAAAATCTGCTGGAGAAAACACAGTAAAACAGTGTATTTCATATTCAGTGTACTTTCAAACTCCTGCGGTATCAAGACTGACACAAGCCTTCTGTGAGGACAATAATTCTCACACAAGTCCTGAAAGTTTGCCTTGCTTTCAGCAGAGCTTGGGATGAGTGGAGTAGCACCATTAGAGCTGCCTGTAACTTTTCCTGAAGTATCTCTGCCAGGCCAGAGCTTCATGTTTCCAGAGGCTGCCCAAGAGTTAAATGGGGATATATTTACTTCACACTACATACAACACTGGCTTTGTTGTCCAAGAGAGAGCATTAACAGGGATGGCCTTCCTATTCTCCACCAATCCGCTTTGTTCCACTCTCTGTGCTCCTGCTCCCTTTCCAGATCCTAATTCCTAATAGCCTCTGTTGAGAGTGGAAGAGTAGGTAACATATTCCCACTTTTAGGATTTTTTTTTCTCTTCTTAATCTGAATATAACTTTCCCATCAGTGTTAAGGCTGCACCTTTAAAAGATAGTAAAAAAAAAAAAATAGATGAAAGATGAGGTTTACAGTGGCAGTAAAATATATAAGTTTGAAAACTTTCCAAACTGTTTTATGTATAGACTTTCAATAGCTTGCTCTTTTGTGAGAATTTGCTTTGGTACTTTCATACCCTTACAAGCATCATGGTTTCATGGAGAAAACACAATGAAAGAAGCAAAATCAAAATTGAGATTGTCACCACCGACATAAGGGTTATTCAAGTTAGCAATGTCAAAATATTTCAGCAAGCAGCACCAGTCATCTCCACAGCTGAAAGCTTTGAGTCAAAAAAAAAAAAATAAAAAAGAAAGCTCTTCTTATCACTGACTCAGTAGGAATCTTGGAGCAAGGGCAATGGAAGCTCACCTTCTTCACTGTAGTATTGCCTCCTGCCTGCTTCAGAAGGTTATTTCAGTGATTTCCTGCTATTATAAAGAGGAAAAGACAGCTAACTTCACACTAGAAAGAAAGCACGCAATTATCATGTAGCATTTCCTTTCTCTGAGAAAACATTTGTCTGTCTCACTCTGCCTATTTTGGGTCTTAGAAGGCTAGCTCCAGCCCTGCTGTATTCCAGACAAATTCTTACATTTGGTTACAGGAAGAGCTGGAGATTTTTTGTCTTGGCCCATCCCCTGACATCTCTTCATTATTTCTCTTCACATTGATGGATTATCTCTTCTGCTTCAATCAATCATTTCATAGTCAGAAACACAGCACGAAATTAGAAAGAATGCATTTCAGAAAATCATCTGTAACTCTGTTCTCCCTCCTTTTGGTGGAAGACTTTTTAAATACCGCTGCTTCCCATTTATTTTTGGAGTCTTTTGTTGGCTTCTGTTGCTCTTAAAGCATTCCCAAAGACATCCTGATTGTTGTGGTCATGCCACAAGTGCATTTCCACAGCCTCTTCTTAGTGTGTCAGGGTTCATATCCTGTTGCAGACTGTGCCTGATAAGAAGCTTTGCCTTCAATAAGACATAATTGTATATGCTTTAAATTGGACTGCTTTAGAAAAAAAAGGTGTCCAAAGCATGCAAAGAAGTGCAGGGGATGCACATGGCAGCGTTGCAGCCTTTTCATCACTGTTATCTGGTGGGCATTATTACCCAAAATGCTAATCAGAGTAGTCATTCCTAAGAAGATTGCTGCTGGAAGGAACAATGGTTTTGGGATTGACAGAGAAAATACAGTGCTCACTCTGACCTGTAATTTAAGGCTTTACTAAGACAGCAGTCAGGATGGAGAGAGAGAGAGACTCCAAATGCATAATTGAAGAAACCAAGGTTGTTAACTTAAGAATTTAGTAACATGAATGCACAAGGACGAGCTTAACTCCTGTGGAAATAGTAAAGGAATAAAACCAAATAATCCCTGATCAGAAGAAACAAAGAAAGAGAAAATTAAAATCTGTGAATATAGGTTAATGACTGTACTTAATATAATAAAGTACATTATCAAGGTCCCCCAAGAATACTTGATATCTGAAAAATGTGTAAAACTATAAAAACACTCAAGAGTATTTACATATTACAACAGAAGATGTACTGACTTTATAAACATCATTCTTGAGGCACTGTCTTATTCATAACAGAAGCTGAACTGTAGTTTTCACAAAAAATAAATGCATTCTCAAAGACTGCACACAAAAAAGATTTTATGCTCATTGTCTCTGCATTAAACAGTTTTTTTCAATGATGGAAAGAGTGCCTTTTAACCAAAGAAATGCAAGAATATTTTGAAACATCTTTTATGCCATTGGCAACCTAGAAAAGAAGAGGTTACCATGATGTTTTTACATATACTGTCACTCTTAGCACAAGAACAATTGTAAAGGAATGGGGGACAGGGCAGTCATGAAAAAAACAGACACTCAGAGTAGAGGGTCAGGTACAGTGATGGCCTCACACAGAATTCTGAGAGAAGAATTGGTAAGGAGCACGTTTGAAGGAGGCAGGTGGGCAAGATCAGATGGGTAAATATCCTGTTATAGCTGTTCCCTTCCAGAGCCACTTTTAGGCTACCTCCTAAGGCCATGTTATATCTTAAGAACCCACATGCCACTCTGCCACAGAACCCAAGAGTCCCAGAGAGTTGGGACTCTTACAACACTGTGGTTGGGAAACAAAAAAATTATAACCTCTTTTTCTCAGAAGCTGAGGTATTGAGGACTTTCATGTCTTCTCCAAGATGCAGGAAAGCTACAGCTCACCTGGGATTTTTCACCATTTCAAACCATCCTGCCATGCATCACTGAACATTTTCAAATGCATAAAATTCTGCATTTGTTCAAAACAAACACTAACTCATTGATTGCATCCCCACAGCTGAATAGAGACTACATGCACAGCTCAAGCACCACACACCCAGTCATTCACCTTACTTTACTGCCAGCTGAATTCCTTGCCCTGTTACTCCCAAGGCAAATCTGCCACCGAAGCAGCTAAAACTAAGAAATGTAGACACACACCAGTTGGTGCCACTCAGTCTTTGGGACAAGTATTGGCCCCTGGATATCTTTGATTTAGCAGAACAGACATACCCAGGTCACAAAGTCTAAATTTATTACAACATAAATAGGATCCAAAAGGAGAGTTTAAAATGCTGGATGACAGAAATCAGGGAAATAAATGAAGCCACAGTGAGCAAGGGAATTATATCTTATATCCACAGGATGTGAATAGGTGTTACTCTCATTAAACAAAATGATGCACAAAAAACCCAACTGTGCACAAAGTAGCAGAAAAAAGCTCATCTGTAAAAGCCCTAATTTGCATATGAGGGAAATGCAAATGTTTAACTGTTCTAAAAATAAGATGACTGTTTTGCCACATAGGCAAGAAGACGGTCTGTAATGAGTCTGTGTACAAATCTTTCTTGCTCTTGGCCTCCAAAGGAGCCAGGGCAGCCCTGCACCCCCTGCACTGCTGGCTCAGGTGAAACCAGACCCCTCTCTGCTTCTGCACTTTTGGGAGCACACTCTGAGGGGAGGCTAAGACTTCATGTTCAAAATATAGAGCCCATAATACTGTGCTGGTTGCCCCTAGTAGGCTGAGCCTAGCCCTCCCACATTTCCAAGCCTAAGAGCACTCCAGATCACAGCAGGCAAATGTGTTCATGCTTCACCTAGGCTTCATGACAGAAGCAAAGAGGCGTTTTCATAGGATAAAGTATATGGCAGTTGATCCTTGCCTCAGTTTCTTCCTCCCTTGCATTTTTTTTTTCATTTTAATCTGTTTTTTGGCCAGTTCCAAGGCCCTGAGCTCCACTGATCCAAGCCATACTTCCTCCCAAATCTTCTTATATTATGTGGTTTGACACTCAGTTCTGCCTCACCATAAAACTCTTTTCAAGCCAAAGTTAATCAAATTCCAGTTCCTCCTTGACTTCAGTCCATTCTTTTTTGATGTGAGACTTATTAAAACACCTATTTACATGGGTAATTCTTCACTGTCCCTAGTCAGGGGACAAGGGACACCAGATGGCAATGGTGTCCATGGCCCAGCAGATGGCTGATTGCCATTCACTGGGCCATGCAATGACTGAAATTTAGGGAGTTCAGGCTGTTCCAATTTTACATGAGCACATTCCTCTTATATTCACAAACTCCATCACTCACCAATCAGGGAAATTCAAAAGGAAACTACCAGAAATTTTCAGTACCTGATATGATTAAGAAATAAAAGAAAAAATTAAAGAACCCAAACAAGAAATTGTAAGACCTGTCTTGCAAAGCTCATTGGGGAAATGAAATATAGTCCTGTAAAGATGTGTAAAACAAACTCACTCCTTAAATCAGCATGTCTTCTAGTACTTCATGATTAATTCCTGATATTGACACATAGATTTTTATACTATATTAGAAAGAATAAAAAGGAATTCTGCCACAACTTGTGAAGTAGTTATACTGTCATCAACAAAAAGAGATGAATATGGGTGTAGCTTGTGTGGGAAAAATACTTTATTTCCACTGCAGCTTCACTTTCTAACTAGAAAGGAAACAGTTAAAATAGTTAATATAAACAGGTGATAACACAAACACTCTTGATAGGCTGTACCTAAACCCACCAGCACCAGGCAGGTAATTTTAGGTAAAGGCAGATGCATCTCCAGCCCAGGGGAGGAAGGCACTTCATCTGTTGCCGTGGTTACGCTGCCACCTCCCCCCCTCCCCTGGCTCCCCGCTGGTCCCCTCCCCGTTGCCGCGGTAACCACTTGACATCAGTCCCGCTTCCCCCAGCCCTGCAGGTCACCGGACACACACCCCTCCTTCAGCCACCGGCTCTGGGGACACACTGACAGCCGCACCCCGAGCCTGCACATTTAACCAGGGAGACACAGGGAAAGCACCAGGTTCGGAGTCAGAAGAGGTTGTGGAGGTTTTGCTTGTTTTGTTTGGACAGATTTGTGCAGAGATATGCTATAGGGGAAAGTCATGGGGTCAATATAATGTTTGTATGACTTTTTCTGTTGTCCATAGAACCAGGCTGATCCTTTGATCACAAGTGTATATCACCGGTAAAATTAACCCTAGAGCAGTATTTTTCATGGTGGTTTGTTTTGTTTTCTTTTCCTTGTATTATTTAATGACAGAAACAATAATATTGGCCCAGTCATGTTTCTCTGACTTAATGTCTTTTGGCTTATTCAGTCTGCATTTTTTTCCTTTCTGAATACTCTTCTTAAATTGGGAGAGGTTTTATTATTCTATTTTTTTTTCTTTTTCCCAATTTCAGTTTAAGCAAGATAGAAAGTAATGTTTTGCTTAGAATCTTGTAGTATTTCTTTCTGAATCCTGCTAAAACTTCTGCAGCCTTGAACGCTTTCCACAGCAAATATATAAACCTGGTAAGCTTTCCAGTAAAAGTTTTCTGAAACTTTCTTAACCACTTCAAGCTGTCCCAGCTTAGTAAAGCTTCTTTCATTAGAAGAATCGGACAAGTCTTTCATGGTCTATCCTATTGCTGAGTTGCAGCAGACAACTGGAAGTACAGCAATAAGATACGTGAAAGTCCAAGGGCTAACAGTAGTTTCTATTTTTACCTGATATCAACACATCTTCACACTTAACTTCTTCACTTGAGCATCTCTCAACTTGTAGCAAAAGAGAAAAACTAAGATCTAATTCAACAACAGCTCATGTCAATACAGGAAGAGATGTCTTTTCCATGGCAATTTTCTATTTTACTGATGTTCTCTAAAATAGATTTCATAATAATGTTCAGCTGTGAAGTGTTTCCTGTAAAATTTCATAATATACGTTTCAACTGCCTACGAAAGGGAAAAATTATTATTGTAGTTTTGATACCAAAAAACTAGTCCATTGTGAACAACATGAAAGAAGTGGACATGCTTTTTTGGTAATGAAACCCTGTGTAAATCTTTACTTTTCCATTTCATAGCATAACCATAAAAATGAAAACAAAAGACTCAAAGTACAATCTGTTGGAAGCAGATTTTTCTCATTCTCAAAATGTGGAATGAAAGACATGAAAAAGACAGTTGAAATTGTTCTGTAGGAAATAGCTGAGTGAAAAACAAACTAAGGAACGTGGGAATTCTTGAAAGCAGGTATTGAACAACTGAATTTTTAATTATGCATTTTTTTAAAAAGCAAACGTCAGTCCTAGTTGATAAATACATACATGTGTCAGCTGCCATTGCATGAACAAAGCTTGAGGAGCAAGCCTAACACAAGCCTTTATATCTATTTCCAAACCCATGAGGATGAACACTTATTAGAGTTGGAAACTGGCTACCTGCTGCAACTTTGCTCATTTGAGTTCAGTGACCTTCATAATTAAGTGGCATTACCAGCCTGGGAGAAATAAGTGATCAAATATTAAACCAAAGCATTTTCTCATCTGATCCTTCATTTGAGTTTCTTTTCATCTTGTTCTTATTACAATACACAGATGTAGGAGTGTACAACAGCAACCACAGGAACTGCTCTACCTGACATTTTGCTCTTTGATAATAAGCTGACACTAATTACTCTGCAAGTGAGAAAAACACTTCAAATCCTACAAATTAGAAAAAAACCACAAGCATCCAGGGGACGGCTTTGGACAGTTACCACTGGTCAATGCATCTAAAATTAAAGAAAACTGAACTTGATTGTGTTTTAAAGAACAAAGACTAAATGTACAACCGATGCTTTTTCCTGAGCATGACAATCTTTATCTAGATGAGGGTCAGCAAAGGCAGATAGACATTCCTCAAAACATTTTTTTATCCAGATCCTATGAACCATAAATTCAGGAGAAAAACTTAGCAAAGCTCTGACCAAAAATGCTGAGGTGCTTCAGAAAACTTAAAAAAAAAAAAAAAAGCCTAAAGATATGTTAGGAGCAAACTCATCAGATTTTGCTGCTGGATGGCAGCACATTGCACACCTTTTGTTGAAGATATATCATTGCATCACCAGCAAGATTCGTTTCACAGATCCAGAAGATCAAGAAAAATATATTCCTTTGACTGCAATGTACAGCTTCTTGCAAAGGCAGGCGAACAGTGTAACAAGAACAAGAGTTTATGCACCTCACATTAGACAATTACTGGATGGAAAGGAAAAATACCATGTTAAAGCTTTGTCCTTCTATCTTAGTTCTCTAATTCTAAGTCAAGCTCTGACTTCCATTCTCTCAGAGATATTTGTGGCTATCCAAAAGTCAGTGCTCCAAAGCACGTCCTTTTCCATCAAATGTACTTTTTGTTAATTTAGGTACCCCAGAACTCAGAATTGTGCCCATTATAAATATTGAAATGGGAAAAAAATTCAGAATTTTCCTGGTGTTTGTGTCAGTCAAGTGTATGAATTATATTCCCAGAGAGGTGTGATTCATGCCCAAGCTTGGGGTGAATGCCACAGCTCTTTAGACCTCTCATTTAAATTTAACAGGCATTGCAGTAGATCAGGAAATGTAGCAGGAAAAGGGCATGTTTGAACCACACCTTAAAAATTTCCATACTATTTTAGCAGTCAATTGTTTCTCATAACAAAAAAATAAAAATAAAAAAAAATCAAGCCAGTTAAATAACTATATTTGAGACTATTCAATCATATTGAATTTATTGGGAAAACTGAAGAAATTAGAAATAAGCACACAAAACCTATGTGTCATTAAAATATATTTGTGTGGATGAGAATCCTGAAGTAGATAAAAGACAACGTAATCAAATGGCAAAGGCCTAAACTGATCCAGATGAATAGCAAGCAAACAAAAGTCAACAACCAAAATGTAATGCCTCCTACCACAGCCAACAGCTGTGTAAGAAGTATATTAACAATCTGAAACACTATCTCCATTTCTGTCCAAATATTTAATCTATTAATCACAGCTGCTGCCAAAAATATTTTCATATATGCACCCAAGTGACATGCACTCCACACACTGTTGTATAAATAAGGTTTATAATGAACATTAGGAACTTCATGGACAACTCAGCATAAGACTGCTCTAAATTATGCACCCAGAAGGATAATGCTAAAAGCCTCAAATCTATCAGTTAAACATTGTTCTCTTTAGATAAATTTATTAGAAAATGCAGTTCTATTATGTGACTAAGATTTTCTGTATCAAAATCATTTTGTTATATTGCAGGTGAAGTTCCTACAGACATTATGGGATCTGACTTGTCTCATTATAGAGATCTCTTTTCAGTACATATACCAAAAGCAATATCAATGTCAAGTAAATGACTCAGACCAACTTCGTAATTACTGTTTTCATTCCAGTCGAAAAAGTACAGCCATTTCTAAGTGTGAAGTTATAATGCCAACATCATCTTTTTTAACATTACAAAAAAAACTTTTGCAAAGTTGAGAAAGAAATTTTTGCATCAAGAACACAAAAGTCACAAGAAGAGCAGCTTTGCCTTAGAAATCATACATTTAACTATGTTGAAATTTTGCCCAAACTGTGACCAAAAGAAAACCATCAAACAACAAATACATATCACAGGCTGTATATTCTTGGTGAAGAATTTCTAGGTTTTTGCAGCTAAGTTTCTCAAAGAATCTGTCAAAATAGACAATTTTTTCTGCCAAGAGTAAATAAGACTTTCTTTGTAATCATTGCTCTGTATTGCCGAGGCCATAATGACAGTGAAAAAAAGAAGTATCCTGTCTCTTCCTACTTCCACATTCTTTTATTTCCAAGTATAGCGGGTGAGGACAGTTCTTTCAGATTACACCTTAGCAGAATCCAGCAAAACTTCATTGCAACCTCCCCAAGGAGGTGAATGAGAAAATGAGAAAAAGAACTTGACCAGAAATTTCTATTAACTTTTGAGTTACACAATTTCACTGAAATCATTGCATCACAATAGGTATGTCAGAGGATATTCACTCCTTGCTATTTGCAGTGGAATATGGCATGATGAAATCACTATGACTATGCATGCAAGTGGTCCAAAATACATGTTGTTGAAGGTAAATACTGACTTTTATAGCAAGAAAGCAATAAATCTGATAAATCAAACTGAGAAAAATACTGACTAATGAGTTCATGGTTTTGAAAAATGTTAGGAAAGTAAGAATAAAGGTAGGATATGAAGAAGTGTCTGAGAAAAAATGTACCAGTTTTGGATTTAGACAGACAAGAATTTCTATCTGAAAATGTACAAGTAAATTCTTAAAACGGTGCTATTCTTTCTTTTTGCTTTTGCAGTTTTTAATTCTACCTGATTTCAAACATTGTGCAGACCACCATAACATAAACAGGAGCTAGTAAAATTGCAAACTTTATCTCAAGAGTGCAGTCCAGGCTTGTCTCTCACTAGAGATCTTCCTTTTTATTTTATCAGTTGAAGATAAAACAGCTAGTATGACATTTTACACTATCACATTATCTGAATTCATGTATTTGATGGTGGCACCTCCATGCTAAAATCAAGCTCTGGCTCAAGCAAAAGCTAAAGTGTTGTTTCAGAGCTCTGTCTGTGAAGAACACGTGCACACCTTCAAATCCCACTGAAATTTGCAGAAGTGCAGTGCCCTTAAATGCGTCCAAAGTTTGCAAAATCTCAGATCTTGAATTGGTAATGAAATGCTGCAGAGATTGCCAGGACTAAAGGAAGATAATGGCAGAAGGTCAGGACCCACCAGTGCCAAGGGAGCTGTCAGGTGTGATTGCAGAGCCCTGCTGGGTAATCCTTGATCTATCGGGATAACTTGGAGAAGTATCCAAAGACTGGAGAAAAGCAAACGTCATTCCTGCCACCAGGATGAGCAAGAAGAAGGAAGAAAGAGGACCATGAATTGATTAGCCTCACCTCTGTCCCTGGGAAGGTGATGTAGCAGCTAGTCCTGGAAAATACTTCTAGGTGTAGAAATGACAGGAGAATCATGGAGAGTACTCAGCATGGGGAAATAAAAGCGGGAAGTAATCCTTGACCAACTTGATAAGCTCTCAGGATGCCATGACTGGCTGGCAGATGAAGGGAGAGCATTGTCTGCCTGGACTTCAGTAAGGCTTTTGACACTGTCTCGCTGAAGATCCTCACAGGGCTGTTGATGGTTGGGTTGGATAAGAAGGTGGGGTGAAAACTGTCTCAATTATTTGGCCCATAGGGTGGTGGAGATCAGTGGGATGAAGTTACCTCTTAATAAGAGACAAGAACTTACAACAGTGAACAAGAATTTACAATCTATGCTTCCATTTGCCTTTGTATCCTGCCCATTCTGTCATTTCACCATTATCAGCTAAGATTTGTGGATTTATGAATTTGAAGCAACACTGTACTTTCCACTACAGAGCTGCTGTTTCATTTCTCATTGTCTTAGATTCCTAAAGGTTAAAGAGCTACCAGGTGCCGTATTTCTCTATGTCTGTGGAAAGTGAAGGAAGGATTGCATTTCATCTGATTAGAGTGACCACATCCCGAAAAACACTGCCAGTGTGTCATGCTAATTGTTTCCCTTTTTCTCAAAGGCTATCACAGAAAAGGGGTTTGTCCACCTCAAAATATTTAATTTCATGAAGATAAGATATAATAAGTATATTAAGTAATATATATTTGAAACATCTTTTCTTTTGCAGCACGGCTTTGCAAAAAGCCCACAAAACATTAAACAACCAAAAACAACTCAGGTGAAACATCATCCTGCATATGCTCAGTGCAGCCCTTTGCTTTGGGACAGACAGGTGATACAGGTATGTCAACTTAGTGAAATATTTTATGTGTCAAAATATGATATTTTTTATTTATCTCTTGCCAAAAAGGATTTAAAATGTCAGTTCTACTGAGATGGCAGTTTGGTATGAAATGAGAGAGACAGCTGAAGTGTTTTGGTTTCCTACATGTACCATATGTATTTTTGATGTAACACGTACAACAATTTCAAAGAATTACATAATGATTTCTGACATTATGATCTTCATATCAATCAGTATATTTAGAAAAAATAAATCACTATGGCAGGCATTAAAAACCTATTTAAAGTACAAAATACATATCTCAGAATCAAACATGACTTTTTCTTCCATATGAAACACCTGCCACATTCTTTAGGCAGTGCCTACACCTGCATTTGCAAAAGCAGTGTTACCTCTGAAATAGTTAATATTTGATATATTTTCCTGATGCCCTTTGTTAGGTTTACTCCAAGAATTCTCTTCAGTGCCACAAATTAGAACTGCTCTGTTGCAGAAGTGCCAGCTGGGACAAAGATTTTGTTATCAGACTGATTAATCAATTATACAAAAGGTCTGCTTATCCTGTAAAAGGCAGTCTCCAGAAGGCCTTTCCAAATTATCAGTTATGGGACCTCTGCAGCTTAAAAGAAGGGCAGAGATTTTAAAATGGAACTAGAAAGATTTGGGAAAACATTTAAACTAACTTCAAACCATATTTGGCACAATGGATGTGAGTTACCCAGTGGAAATTACCTCTCCTTTTCAATTAGGAGCTTTGAAATACTGCCTGCACATGATTACTTTTTCAACAGCACTGCTATACTTGTAAAGTCTGTGGCTGAGGAGCATCTCACTGCAGAGTGCCTGAGCATCTGTTGCCAACTGTGCATGGCAGATGAAAATTGAGAGCAGAGATAATTACAGGATGACAGCATTATATAGTTGCCTTTTTTTTTTTTTTTTTGTATAACAGATGAACAAAAATACCAACAAGAAACACTACTGTAAAAATATTTTTTGTGACCAAACCCCCAATATCTGACCTTTCCTTCACATAAAATAATATCTTTGCTTATAGCAGCACAGGCTCTGCTCATATGTTCAAGAACAAAGGTCTCCTTGTTCTAATTTCCCCCAGTGTACCAAGAAGACATAAGTTCATCTCATTCAAATGTGACACAGCTTAATAGTATCAGAGCAGCATCAGTTACAGTGTATCAGCTACCCAGTTACACTCTTAGGTTGCCATCAATTTACACAAATTTCGCCTTTTCTCCAAAATCCTACCAGAAGGGTATTTTTCAGTTAAAAAACCTAGAAAGCCAAAAATCCCCATACCAACACAAAAAAGAACAAACAAACAAACAACCTCCAGATTCCACTTAACAAGGAAGAACTGCTTGAGTAAAAGCTCTTAATCTGCATCTCTTGCCCAGAATGCTCAAAATCTCACAGAATATTTATATATAGCTCTATTCATGAAGACGGACAGATTTTGCTGATACGATAGGAATGGAAAAATTACTGAAACTACTCATACCATAGAGCTAATTGATATTTTGTTTTGGCTGGAAATAGCATGAAAGTTGCAGGAAGAGATGTTGAACTACATACTATGACATTAAAACTATAATAGAGTTATGATTACTGCAGTTGCAATTTGAATGCTGCCATTTAGTTACACAAGTGCTTAACCAAGTCCCTGTTTATATTCTCTTAATGTATTTCTAAAATAAGACACTGCTGTTTGATGCAAGCATCATTTTCCCCACAAGCTTCCTGGAAAATGTTTAAATGTAAATCTGTGATCAGTGCTTCCAGGCTTTGCTGCCTGTGTGTAGGTCCTATAGGAATAGGAGTCTTGCTTTTCAGAGTTTTGAGGCATCAACACACCCCATGAAAAGTAATTGCTGATAACTCACAGAAAATTTAAACATACTTTTGAAGACTAGGCTCCATAAATACGATGTTGTTTGCCAAAATTTGGGCACCTAACTTTATATTTTCTGTTTTATTTAACAGTGAAATAAGATACGGAATAACTTAACTTTCTATAGGAAGCAGGTATTTCATGGTGTTTCTTTGGAGTCTTTAGTCCATTTGGAACACAGCCACCAAGAGAAGTCTAGAAAGTATCCAGGAATTTGACTATTTGGGTTGTAGTTCTCAGCTGCACTATCAAATAGCACAGAACTCTGTGCATTTTAAAGGTGGCAAGCATATTGCATGAAATGACCCAGATAGCTCAGAGACACTGAACATTGCTGGGGAGAACGCCACCAAGGAAAATAAAAGCAAATCATAAACCAGCAGCTCCTCTGCTCACCAAGGAATAGCTGCACTGTGGGAAAAGTGGGGGAATCAATGAAGCACTGGCAGCCCAGAGGCCTGATTAAGTCCTGCTATGTGTGGTAAAAGTCCATGACTCTCATTCATGACTTGGAGCAGCTGAGTTCACAGCAGGAGAATTTCCTGCAGGACAAAGCATGTGCAGGCTTCCTCAGCTGCAGTACAGCAGCAGGGAGAAAAGTGCTTGAAGGAGATTGCACTTGTGTTACAGGAACCATCAGTTACAGAAGAACAGAATGGTCCTCATGGAAAATCTGTGACTGCAAACCTGCAAACCACAATATCCCACTGTAAGTCCTAAAGAAAAATCAGCCAGTGAGGTCCGTTGCCCATTAATGTATATAATTACCATTTGCCAGGCACACAGTGGTTTCTAAGGAAAAACTTCTTCCATTAAATGTTTCACTGGAGTGTAATACCAAGTTTTCACTGTATTTGCTGCAGCAATAGGCAGCAATACAGGTCTGAGTTACTCAGGCTTTGTGCCACTCTTTGAACACGGACATCTCAGAGCTGTATCCTGCTCCCTCTAAAATTCCTTTGCTACATTTCTTTCTCATTTTTGATGTCTGATTAGCTTAAGGATTTATCTGATTCTGAGTTATGATAGAAAGAGTATATTTTTAAGTATAAGCCATCACTTCATGGAGCTTGATATCAGAACAGGACTCATCTCCATGGAACAGTTTCACTAAAACTTACATCTTGGAACTGTTTATCTCTGTGAAGGAAGCACATTGAATTAGTAAATTAGATCAGGAGTAGCCTCAGTGGTCTAATTCAGAACTATACTTCACACGTGTGTGTGCTGTCAAATATCATTGTACAGTTAGCCAGACTTGGTCAAAAATTATATTACCCATTAATTTCAAAGCTCTAAGGTATTAAATACTGTATTCATCATGAATCAGTAAGAAAAAAAATCAGAATAGCAGAATTGTTCACAAAAGAAAATATTCCAAAATATTTTTCAACATTCAAGATAGAGTTTGTCCATAAAAATCTTACTTTGATACATTAAACACCTGTGAGGTACATTGAAAACCTTGATGATATTTTGCCTAAACTCCTTAAAAAAAAAAAAAAAGTTATATTCCATCATAAGGCCTTGATTTAGTTGAAACAGCCTATTCCAGTAGAACATTTCTATGAGAAAAATTTAACCCTGGCCTTAGGAAGGAACTTATCAACATGTTATTATTAACTTATTTGTTTGTGAAATGAAAACTTGCAAGTCCACTTGCAGTAAAAGTAGAAACTGGGTGAGATTGACATCTTCCATAAAACAGTAACATCACCCATTTATCCATCCAACCTCTTGCAATCACTGTGTCAGACTGCACACAGGTTGTACAGGTGACACCAGAACTTTACAGCAGACACCACCTTCCTGCCATCCAGCCACAGCCTAGCAGAGAAAACAATAATTCAGAAGCTTGGTAAGTTAGTGTTGAATAACCAGTTTTGTACTTCTACAGAAAAATGTGAGTCATTACATTTTGTAAACTGGTCCACACTGGGGAAGTTATTTTCTGTCATTCTAACCACTCTAAGAGCAGAGGGGCATTTTGAGGCACTAGATTAACCAGCTTCTAAATATACACCAGACTGTACCCTGCAGTTGAACACTCTAACAGTGCTATGTGCCATGTTTCCATTTTCTCCTGAAAAAAATAGTTTAAATTACATAGGAAGATAATAACCAAGCACGTAACACTGGTTTTTAGGCTATAAAAGCATCATAACATGCTACAGAAGATAAGCATTAGTAACCAATTCATAATGAGCAGTTCTTTAACATTTCAATACGTTAAGTAACTGAACTACTGAAAAGATCTGGGAATGGTCCCTTTGGTCATCCTCTCTCATCTTATCTCCTCAGACTGAGTGCTCCTCATGCTAGGTCAGAGATTTTTTTTAACTGCAGAGCATGTTTAACAAGGCAGAACACTATTTTCCACTATACTGGCAACTAAATAAAGGGGAACCAGTCAGCTCATATTGTTTAAGAACAAGGCAGTTGTTGCTTCTGCAAGGCAAGGTGCCTGCAGAAAGGAGTGTAGATCTCATTCACTCTGGGCTACCCCACGTTTCCTGTCTCGAGACACGATGCAGGGGTTATGCCAGGTCAGAGCAGAGCAGCTAGTGGGAAAGCTCAGCAGCAGTGCCAGATCCAGCCCAGCTGGCTGAAGTGGAAGCTTCCTAGCTTCACCTTCTGCAAAGAAGGTGCTGCAAGGACAATTCAGGAATGTCTGCACTCATATCTTGTCATGATAGCAATGAATCTCTCTGTACCTATGCATATGCACTGCTCTTTCTCCTTCATTAGAGTAGCACACACTGTTTATTCATCCTATGGCACCTCTCACAGTGAGCATCTGGAGTTCAAAGACAAATTGACAGTGAGTTCACTTTATGTGTCTATCTAATTTTAACCATCATTTACTTATATTGGCTTCTGCAAGGTACTCAGTTATTAAAAATTCAAATAAAGTCATATCATTGGTGCTTTAAAGAATATCACGGAGACATATAAGTTACACAAAGCAGTAATATACAGCTACATTTATTGCCTATAACCAGAAAAGCCATCAAGAATGAAAAAAACTAACTATATTTAAAAATAATAAAAGCTACACTTTTGCCTATACTCTCTGAACAAACTTGAATGGGTTGTGGCTTACGACCAATTTAGAATAATTTACCGTTCAGATAGTTTGCACTGGAACAATAAAAATCCCATTTGTTTAGATTTATTTTAACAGCAAGATAATCATAGACTAATCACATATGCATCTTTTTCCCTACTGCATAATATATGTTTTCATTTAGGCAAAATTATAAGAATTTTAAATTCACTGGCTTTAGTTGAATAGAAAGGTAAAACAAATTATTTTAATGAATAAAAAAAGCCTTTGGGCCATTGATAATTCAGAACTCTAACAGAGAAAAGGTAATAACATTATAACATGGATTACAATATTGAAGCAAGAAAACAGTTTGGTTTGCTTTTACCCTACTGACTTGCCTCTTATTTGAAGATACACCATTATAATATTAACCACTGGTGCAGACTTTTAAGTCCAACACTTCTAAAAAGCCTAAGTAAGTCAACAAAGCTCAATAGAAACTACCTGAGTAGACCACTAGAATTTATCTGTCTCCAGAGTAAAAATTACTTGGTAAATTAATAGGTATTTATCCAATATTTATGTTTGAATGCAAGCGGTTACACATCACGCTAATTTGTAGGACCAAGAGGATTGATTTTATGCATTTTTTTTTTCAATATCAGAATTTCCTAGGTTTCTTCCCATACATCAGAGTGGCTCCCTCAGCAAATGCCATGAGTCAAATAACAGTGCAGTACATGCAGTCCTTGTGAGCAGCTCCAGGCTGGCACTGACTGACAGCAGGAAGGGCGGGCAACCCTGGGGACTGGCACTTGGCAGAACACTGGGAAGCCTCATTCTGTAGGGAAGCCTCCTGCAGCAGCTTCACTGGAAGTAAAACAACACTTTCAAAACAGCTCAAGCAAGGCATTTATCAGAGTGATTGATTTTTTAAAAAAGCTTTCACTCAGGAATTATATTCCTCAATCGAGTCCTGCGAGACCATCTGCAGCACTGTCAGAGAGGAGGGAGGAACATCTTTAACAAGTCCCAGGCACAGCTGCCAGTAGCTGCTCCTTGAGAGGGTTCTTGGCCTCCAGGAGCAGCTCTGAACATGGAGTTCATGGAGCAGAGGGGCACAGGGAGGAGCAACACTCCTGGCCCCTCAGCAGGGCTGCACAAGCACTTGCAGGCTCCAGCCACCCAGGACAACCTGGATAACAGATCTCTCAGGAATGGCTGCAGCTTAAAGACCTCTTTGCCCTGAACAGCTGGTGACATGTCAGAAATTTTGAGCAGAGGCATATTTTACCTTAGATGCTTGCACCACTCAAATATTTCTCTCTGATTTTCCAGGAGCACACAACTTGGTGATCATTTCTCCCCCTCATCTCTCATGGGTGAGCTCTATTAGTCCTAATTATTTCTTCATTTGCATGTTTGCAAAACAAGTAACAGAAATCGTGAAGAATAATGAGTCCTGATGTGCAAGAGGACATTAAAATAGCTACATACAATAGATACTCATAAAATGCAATGTATCATTCACTTTAATTAAACTTGTGTAAAAGTAGCTGCCTTTCTCTAGCAATTTCTTGCAACTCAGAGTGCAGAATCAGCTGACTAGCTAAATATGCACACTCTTGAATGGCTGCATCATGACAGACAGGTTCACCTGGTAAGTACAATCCTGGGAAGATGCTGATCTTTTTTTTGGTGCTACTATTCAGCAGTAACTGAAGGATAGTTACTGTGACTGGCTGAGAAACCTGCTTGCATGAATTTAGGAATTCTGTTAATTATGTAAAATTACTCAATATTTAATGCCTCAGTGTGTAATGAATCAGCCATGAACTACCTAAATCCTTTGTAATTTAATGCCCAATCTGTCTGAAAGATGAGTCCATAGATAATGGAAGAGAGAATTTAGCTGAAATATTTAGGGTTTGGATGAACTCTCCAGTCAGATTAAAAAAAAAAAAAAAAAGAAAATAGCACTTTGTTCGTTATCTGGACATAGGAGTGGTAGATGTTTGAGAAATTCCCAAGGAGGAAAGCAGAGTATACAGAGCAGTGGCTGACAGAAACAAAAGGAATTTCAGGGCAAGAGAGTAAGAAAAGGGACATGTTTTAACTGGTGGTTTGGCTGTGGGAGCAGCTGAGAAAGAGAAAATTACTGCAGAGAGGAGGAAGAAAGGGGTGATGTCCAGCAGGAGATGCCATTTGAAGAAAAGGATGTTGGGAGGGTAGAAGAGGACAGAGGGCTGTGGGTTTCTATCTATGAAGGCAGATTTGTGAGCTCAGAAGGAGCTGTGCCACAACCAGAGCCATGTCCAGCTCACAAGTGTCTGAGCTGAGAAGAGCTGCCACATACCACAAAAAACCAGAGATCTCAGTTGCACCTAGAGCTCAGTTGCACCTAGACCAAGAAAAAAAAAGGGAATGGGTAGATGTAGCATCTGTGGCCTCAAACACAAAAGCATAGTAGACATCATGAACCTCAGATGGGATAAGAGGCTGGGAAGAATGGCATTTGTCATTGCTCTCCTCATCAGCAGGAGCAAACAAGAGTTCAGTTACTAAATTAGAAGAATTTAATGTTCCATGCAATTTAAATTCCTGTTTTACAGATCATTAACTGTTTTCTAGAGGACAGAAAACTCTGATTGAGCTCCATTTCTACATTGTAATATCAAGCTATTTTTGAGACCATAAAGATGATTTTGAGGATACTGTCACTATAGAAACTAGTGCTAAGGAAGTTGTCCTCTATTTTCCCACTAGGGAAAGGAAAGAAAATGCTCTTTATTAGCTGGTAGAAATGGATGTGGTTACATTTAAATATTTTCTTCCTGGTTCTCTTTAACTACTTTTGTATTTGGTAATACTACCTTCAAAAAAAGCTTCCATTACCTTTATTTCAGTCTTCAGAAAAAGGTTTTCCCTTTTTCCCCTGCATGTTGTTGTTCTGGTATGCTTGTGTGTGACTGCTTGTGTGTGTCTCAAGTAATAGACACCATAAAAAAAACCCAACCCAAAATCCTTTTAGGTTGAAGCTGATGTTGTCTAAACACGTTGTTAAATAACATGCACTTTTAGACATGGAAATCCCCAAGATAATCCTCCTTCCACAAAGCTCAAGTTTGTCCTCATGCATAATATACAAATGCAGTCAAGATGAGTAATAGCTTAGGAGAAGAATAAAACTGAGGAAATCACATCTTAAAATATGATATTATTATGCATAGTATAGTAAAACCCAGATGCTCCAAGCCACTTGCCCCCTCACCTTTTTGTGCCTCAATGGTGCTTGAATCTATATGTATACATCATAAACGTATTTCTTCTAGAACAATTTTGTTTCAGTACATAAGGACTTTGGAACAATCCCATTGTTTGGGTATTCCATACTACCCACGATGGAAACACAGACATCATTCCTCCTTGCAGGAAAGCTGGTCTGTTTTGTGAAGAAGGCATTTATGAACCATTTACACACAGTTCTGAGCACCTTGCTGGCCGCTCCTGATGCTGCAGCTCTCTCATACATAGCACAGTGAATGGTCAGGAGGATGGTGTGAGAGCAGGGGTGCCAGGAGGCACTACAGGCACTACAGGCACTACAGGCACTACAGGCTCTGGTGACCCACCTGGGTGGCCAGTTCCCTGGGAAGGATGACTGTCACAGCCCAAAGGCACCACACCACCACTTCTTCAACTGCCTTCAAGCTCTGCAGGCTTCAAGCAAGTGCCATTGACTCACTCTACAGCAAAGGCCAGCAGACTGTAACCCACAGGTGCTCTGCACTCAGCACCTGAGAGCCACAGACCACCCAATCCCAGCCCTGATGAGGGAGTCAAAGCTCTAACCTAGGCCTTAGCTTTGGCATGGGAACAACTGGGGAGCAAATCCCCACATCAAACACACCCTAAATGTAGCTGTTGTTCATACACAGATCCCCTCCCAGCCCATTGCATAACAGAGCATACAAACCCCATGTGGATATGGGGACAGCTCTGCACTTGCAAGGATTTTACTCCAAAAGCATTTGTCAAGGAGACACTCACTGAAAAGGCATATTTGCCTTTTTTGGGAAACCTTTATGAATGAATGAAGACTGATTGGAAGCTAACAGAATTTCAATAACTCAGACTTCCAAAGACCAGCCTCCCCATTTTTTATACCAACAGTTTGTCTTTTCAGAGCAAGGAGTTCAACAAATGTAGAGCCACTCTAGCACTATACAAACATCAAAAATTGTCTAAGGCAATAAGAATGAGCTGACAAACAGCAAGGAATGTTCTTGCCTCCTTCCAACAGACCTGGGTAATATTATCAAGAGAATTCAGAGCTGATCCATTTAATGCTGCAGCCTGACATACTCAGTTTGACTTAGGTTTCTAAAATGCTTAGGTCAATAAAAGTCCCTCAATCTTCTTCAAAGTATTCCTGAGAGCATCTATAGCACTTACAACTTAATTATGTTTTTTTGGTTTTTTGGGTTTTTTTTTTCTATTTTACAGGTTTCCTTTCCTTTACATAGAATTTTCATGTCATTGATACAGCACAAGGAAATAGTGCAGACCACTTGCTGCCAAAACTTCTGCTACCACATAAATACAGACTGAGGGAAAAAGTCAATGTTGACTTGACCAGGAGAAAATAAGAGATTAGGTTGTGAAATCATGAAGTAGTATTATTTTACATAATGCAGAAAATTGCATTGCACTGGTTGATATATAGAAGAGTGACAAAAGTAGCTGCAGTGCTTTATGGTAAACCTGAATCCATCCATACAAGATATTAAATGTCCTACTGAAATTCGATTGAAATCTGTTCCTCATTCACTGCCAATATCATGTCAATAACACATGCAGAATAAAAAACCACTATCCTGAGAACTATAGAGCTTTTTTTCCTCCAGGAGAAAATTAGTGATGAAATACACCAAATTGGTCCTAATGGATTTTTTTAAAATAATATTTGACTCTGAAAGTAGCAATGTTTCACTAAAGAATTTGCTAAAGAAAATTTCATCTACAATTTCACAGACAATGCTCCAAGCTCTCTCTTCTACTGCTCCCATTGAAGCTAAATAAATAACTTGGTATACAATTTACACAAGTGGGAAAAAAAGAAAAGTGAGATTAAGTAAGTAAAATTATGCATGATTATTTCCAGTGGTATAAATTATTTTAGAAGGCACAAGACATCAAGATACTACCTATGCAGTCTATACAGCCGGCCAGAGTTGAAAGATTTATTGCTGTGACTCCAGAAGAAAAATATTTTATGATTATAAAATGCTGAATATGGAGTCTTTTATGACTCACAGACAACATTAGACTACTAAAAGCTAAATGTGCATGTCATGAATGAAGTATTTTATGCTGTAAAATGATAACAAACATTCATAAATTAATGGGAACTGGACTCCGGTAGTTAATGGACTACGACCTGGGATTTCCTACTTGTGTGCACCGCAGCTCTTACAGATCATTTGTTCTTGCACAAATGAATATGTTAACAAATGAATATGTTACCCAAACCAATGACATTTTATCATGATTAGCACTTGTACCAAATAAAAAAAAATCCCCACTAGCATAATACTAATGCTGCACTTTTAAACAAAGGCTAAGGAAATCTGCAGGAAAACCGTGTTTGTTCCTAAGCTGTGCTATTTTCAATTACCTGTTTGTGCACACTGACATTTTCTTTCTGAAATTTGTTTTAATAGAGCCCAAAGTAGCAATTTAAAACCGTAATGCACAAATCTAAATAGAGCTGAAAATACCCCTAGGCGTTCATCGAGGAGGAGGCTTTTCAAAATCTAATGATATGCCTTTGGCAATCAGAACATCAACAGGTTGAACTCAATGAAAGAGGACAGTGGCAAATGTGGGCAAAGGATTGCACAGCTCCCCCAGCTGAAACTGTATTTGACCACGGGGCAACAGAAAGATGTGGAAATAAACTTCCATCAAAATCAGGCAATCACATCAAGCTAGGCTGCATCACTTGGAAAGTACAATTACTGGAATACCTGGAAGTGAAAGCAGTGTGGTGTTCAGCAAAAGACTGAACAGAGAAAACACACCTGCTGAGTTCAAAGCTAAAAAGTGCTGTTTTGTTGAACAGCAGGAATCTTATGCTGGTCCTTCTATGGTCAGAAACTCAAAACATATACTGTCTCTCTGATTTTGTCTTATAAAAGGTATCAAGAATCTGCACTTGTGAAATAACTCGGCATCAAAAGAATAGGAATTGATGAATCACTTAACTTTACTCAATCTTCTGGTGATTTTTGTATTATTACAATTCTAACCTTTCCAAGCCTGAGTATTTTTAGAAATATTTTGAAATTGAAACTTACTGTTCAGGATGAAAATATTTCCATTTAACCTCTTCAATAATATATGGATTTTTATTTCCGATTTTGTACTCTTTAACACAGTCTGCAGGTTCAGCTTACTCTTGTTTCAGAATGTGCGTTTATTTTCTTCCATTCTCACTCATAGAATCATAGAATATGCTGAGTTGGAAGGGACCCATGAGGGTAATCAAGTCCAGTGCCTGATCCCAGCCAGTGCACCCCAAGAATCACACCATGTGCCTGAGCGTGTTGTCCAAACCCTCCTTGAACTAAGACAGGCTTAGTGCTGTGACCACTTCTCTGGAGAGTCACCCTCTGGGCAGAGAACCTTTTCCTGATATCTAACCTAACCTTACCAACACAGCTTCAGGTCATTGTCTCAGGCCCTGTCACTGGTCACCACAGAGAAGAGACCAGTGTTTGCTCCTGCACTTCTTCTCATGAGGAGATTGTCAGTTGCAACGAGGTCTCCCTCCAGTCATTGGGATTACCCAACACATAAAAAATGAGGAATGCTTCTTTTTGTCCAGAAAAAAGAAATGGTCTCCTAGAAATCTAGCAGAAATACTTTCATTTCTGTTTTTATTGACAGAAAGATTTTCTTTAGGCAAAGTGAATTGTCTTAATGTCTTCAACGATTGGCAGGGTCTAGAGAAAATGAAGACACATGCTTCTCAAGGGAGTACAGTGGGAAGACAAGAAACAGGTACGAGTTGTAACAAGGAAGTTTCTGGTTAGATGTTGGAAAAAACATGACTGTCAAGCACTGGGAAAGTCTGAAAAAGGAGGAACTATTAAAAATTTTAGTGGACAACAGTTTGAACAACCTGATGTAAGATGTCTTTATTTTTAATGGTGGGTTGAACCTGATAACCTCCAGATTATCAGTCCTTATCAGTAACTTATCAGTTATCAGTAACTTTCCAGTCCTTATAATAATTCTATAATATGAGGTTATCAGACACAAGCTAGACACAAGTCTAACTGAAGCTGGGTCCAAGAGAAATTAAATGTGCTTTCTTTAAAGAAAACAGCAGCAAAATTTCTACATAGCTCACAACTTGTTTTCTAGTTTCTTTCCTTTGATATCAAATTCTGAATAAATTTACGATTTGTGACTACAAAAAAAACATGCAACTCCACAAAATACTGTTCCTTCAAATTCATTTAATTAGTTCTGCCGTTTTGATTGTTATTCCTGTGAAATAAGAATTAATTTTATTTATAAGCTACAGTTTTTTCAAACTAGCCAGTGAATTTCAAAGGAGTTAGAAACATATTCATGTTGTGGTATTCATGAGCAATACTAGATTAAAAAAATTAGCTCCATTTATGTTTCTGCTTATAACGTTTCTGCTTCAAATTCAGAGGGTTATTTTTTTTTTTTTTTTACTAAAGCAGACTATGAAACAACATGAATATCCTGCCTCCCACAGTGCAGTATTCCTTGCCTGTGCTACTAAATATGTTCTTCAGAGATCTAGTTGTAGAAACATCTACTTGGGTGATGCATGATTTGTATAAATTCACTATTTCTTGTTAGGATCCCTACAATTCATAAAATTCAAGCACCCAATATAAGACTTGACTGGCCTTCTTCAGGTCCTAAGTAAGCATTTTCTTCAACCATGTCTGAATCCTCAGGATAATGTAATGTGAATGAGGCCCCATGATTCTGGGATTCAGATCGTCGGGTGTGAACAGAAGTGATGTATCCTGAATCCTCCAAATAATGAGACAGCACTGCCAATTTTAAAGCTGACCATACCTTCTGATTCTGGACAAACTGGGGGCCAGGGGCTAAAACAGCTAAAAGGTGATCACTCTCAGTGGAGGAAAAATCCTCCTATCCTGAGGTAGGAGGATCCTGGAGATCAGGGAGGTGCATGGAAACAAATGGCAGAGATCCCCAGGACCTGGTCACCAACAGCTGAGACAGATCACCAACAGCTGGGCAGCTGCAGAGCAGGAACTGACACATTTTTCTGTCCCACCTTCCCAGAGCAGCAGCCATCTCTCTGCTGGGAAGAGAAACTGAGATTTGTGGAATACAGCACTGAGGAGAGTGCAAGAGGTTGCCTGAGACAAACAAATATAATCTTGCTGGTTTTTAAATAATTCCCAGCATCCAGATCCTCTCTGGGACGTTTTGCACTTTGCCTCACTCATGGCAGGGCTCACAAATAATAATGAATATAGGCAGCCAGCAAAATGGAAGGTCTCTATCTTGTCCTCAGTCATCTTGTTTGTCACTTCATGATGCCCTTCAGGCTATCAAGTGTCTATGAAGCCGTGGAGCAAGACACAAATACTGTGTAGTGCACATGACAGCACAGATCACATCGCATCCAATGTAACGCCCAATGTAATTCCCCACTTCCCGTAGCTGATCTGCACTCAGCAATGAGGATGTTTCCATTATGCAAGTGGAAACCAAAACCACAGGTAACTGGCTGCACCTTTTTGCTGAGATAAGTCACTGGTATCAATTTTAGCGAGCAGTTTTCTTACGAAAGGAGAGCAGTTGTTCACTTGTGACACTGTTTCAAGACATGAAGAAAAACAGCAACACTAAGTAAGAGTCAATAGGAAAAAATAAAGAAGAAAAGCGGGGGGGAATACAAGAGGCAATCCATTCAGAAGAATGAATAAGGGAAGATGGCACGTGGGAAGTTCATCCTTCCATTTCCTAAAAGCAGGTTAGTCCAACTCTTACCTTTTCTGTCTGCCCCCCTGGAAAGAGCAGACAGAACTGAAAAAGATTTAGAAGTAATTGAACACGGTCTCTGTACCAGGGCTTCAGGATTTTTCCACATACCAAGACCAAATAATTTGAAGTTACAGTATAGAGAGAAAGGAATTTACACAGGCAAACACCATCACCTATATACTAATTAATATTATTCAGACTCAGAAGTCAGTGTTCTCTTTTCCTTCATTTTTTCCCATTTCTGACAGAATTTAGCTGGCACATAAATTAATCTAATGGAAACCAAGCTGAATGGCTACTGTTGCCCTTTCTGATTAATTAGATATTTCAGCCAAATAGATATATTACAACTTCACAATTTACTTCTTGTGTCAAACAGCCTCCTCTCCTGAAGGTACAGTTCTGGCAGTTGCCACTAAGTGTCACTGTTCACATAGCCTCAAAACCCATATTATCATGCAAATAAAATTGGGCTTGGGGAAGATCCTCTAGAGTTGGCTGGGTTTAGGTCTAGAAGCCTCATGGGTGACAATTCTCATGTCACCAGAGTCATCCACTGACAATGGCCCAAGCCGGGCCTGTGTCTTAGTCTGGAGGCTGTGACACATCTCCTGTGACACAACACTGAGAAAGGATCACAGTTGTTGGAGGAAAGTACAAAGAGTGGATACCAAGTGGTGAGCAAGAAGGTTAACATGCAACACAAGAAACTTGAGCTGGGATACTTCAAGCTCGGTAAAGAGCAGGTCCTCACACCCCCTCTCCATTGTAACCAAGTGCAAGAACATTTGTAGCCTGTTTCAGAAGAAAGGCAACCTCAGGTTAGCTGAAAACACCAGCCATCACCATCCTGCTAAGTAGCAGGACCCAACTGAACACTACTTTGGATAAAGAACCCAGCAGTTTGTTGAAGCAAATAGGCTAAGCTTTTCTTGGGAATGCAGCTCATATGCATTAGTGGAATCCATTCTGGAAGTTCAATTAATTCCTAGAAACTGGATATAACTAATAGAAAAATTACATTAATGCTGTTTAATCATCGAATTTCAGAACTGGTGTATGTGTGAACACAAATCAGATTTACAAAGCAATGAAACCAGACACCACCATCAATCGAGCTTCTGGGAAATATTCTCAGGATTATTAGTCTCCCTTCTGTAGGACATGTGAATATGAAAGTACATAGGCTACCTTCAAAATCCAAGATGGGAAGTTTTCCCAGCAGCAAGGTCCCAAGTGATCCTCTATGGACTTATATGCGAGGGTAATGCTAATAAAGAACAGCCTGCTGTTAGCTTTCAAAGTTTACATGTGTTCATCAGTAGGAAATAAGTTAGGCAAAAGATCATCTTTGCCTGTTGGAAATCTGCTTTGAGTAACTGAATCTTTGAAAGAGTATTTTCTTATCATCCAAAGCTAGTGACAGGCAGGGCACAATTTCAGCAGAGCTCAGAAAAATACTGGGAAGCAAAACTAGGAATTTGGATCACTTAGAAGGATAGAAAAGGTGAAGAGAAGACTGTGGGTGGAATAGTTCAATGACAGAAATGTCATTTTATGATTACAAGACAGTTTGGCTGGAATTTTGAGGCCTGGCTGCTTACGATGAGCAACCAGTAACAGAATGTTGAGAAGGTTCAGGGAACTAAAAAGATCAGGAAGTTTGGATGAAGGCAGCCCAAGTCTCCTCCTGCTCCAGGGGAGTGCCCAAAAGCCATGCTGTTGGCTGTTCTGTGATTGACCTTGAGCACTCTCATGCTCTCCAAACTGGAGTAGCACAGCACTGACTTAATAATGAATGCCCAAAGGAAAGATTTCCTATCTATCACCTTAACAGTAGAGTGATCCCTGTGCAAAGGTCAGCTCTTGGTTCTTTTAACCTTTTTCCTTTGTGTTTCTTCCCTCATCATTTTACGCATGTCCCCCTCAGCCTGAGCTCCCTCTTCATCATGTAAGATGCTCACCCACAGCTCAGAGTTTGGGCTTACAGCTGGTGGCAAGGTGTGAGGGCTTTCATTGCCAAACAGTACAGGAGCTCTGCTACTGGACTGCAGCTGCCAAGGATTTTGGTATAACACAGAATGATTTGATGCTTTTAGTTTTATACTAATGAGGCAAAAAAGTCATATTAAAAAACCCCAAACAACAGAACCCTCAAAAATGAATAAACAAACAAACAAAAAACCCAAACAAACAAAAAAACCACAAAACTCTCCCTCAACTTTGCTGGCCCTCCAGTCAGATACAGCAAAAAAAGAAATCTCTAATAACTAGAAAATGAAACACTTAGCAACTGCTTAGCAAATAGATATGATTTCATAAAATAAACCGAAGAACATGATAAGCAAAGCATCTAGTCATCTTCCAGACTGCTCTCTTATCTGAGCAAGAGTTTATAAAAGATGCTTATACACAGTTTTATGTTTAGGCAAATTACAGAACATTCTCCAATATATTCCCGTAGTGTGTGCGAAGACATTTTAGCTTGCGCAAGCTAATCAATCCCTCCCGTTAGCTGACTGAGCTGTGTTTAGTAGGTCAGAGAAACACTGAAATACTATTCTGTAGTCAGAGGAGACATCTCTGAAACAGATTTTAAAATTTCTCAGGTCATTTTCTTCTGCTCTGTCAGCAGACAACTCTGATTTACAGATATTTCAGACCTGAAACAACTATTTCTATTAAGAAAATTATTAGAGAAAACAACGAAAACATGTAACAAGTGATTTGGGTAGTTGCTTATACAGGTGAAGAATAAAACAAGTTCAACTGCAAATGCTGGAATTAAGCATGAGGATAGATAATTCTTCAATAAGCTTTGTTTCTAAATCCTGACTTAATTTCCTCAGATGTAAACTGAAAAGCAGAAGTCATGGCTTTCCATGAACACACACAAAGCTGCAAGTGTGTCACCTCTGCCATTTGCCCTGACAGACACATCTTTCTTCAGCATAGCATCAGTAACCTTTACTATATTATTACCACCATTGGGATTCACAGAAATATTGACATTGCACTACAAAAAGAGTGAACAGCACAATGAACCCCACTGCAGAATACAGGACTTATTTGGGATTATTGCTATTTTTGAGGAAAAAATAGAGATCTGGATATTTTCTGTTCACGAAGACTTTACATTCTGATTTCTTTTCCTCCCAATTTCCAAATAGCAATACCCATTTTTTACCAGGGATTTGGATTACTTTAAATTTTCTCTCAGCAGTACTATGGTACCACTGACACAGCAGCGAATACAGCATCAGAGGCTACAGCAGAAGGCAATCACAGTGATTTACATACAACACTGTGTTCACTTCTACTGGCACATCAGATGTTTTAAGCAGAGGTAGCCATCCTGCAAACACACAGGAATGTGGCCCCAGAGGAGGGTTCTGTCCAGCAGCTACTGTTATTCATCTTGGAAAGTAGAAGATCCCATCTGTTCCATATTCAGAGACACCCCTTCAGACACACAGCCACATCTTTCTCGATAACTTAATATTTAGATAAGCGTCAGAGTTTCAGGAAGAATTCTTTGGTTCCAATTATTCACTTACTATGGTGGCTGGCAACTTTTGTCACAGCATACACCAACTAACGAGCCCATCATTTTGATGAAAGCAGTAATTATCTGTATCTTGAGTCTACTAGGGGATTATTTTTATTCTGCCCAGTGTTTGCTGAGCTTTCTAGGTATGCACTTATTATGATTTTTTCCCCCTAACTTTAAATCTGTCTTTTTTTTCTGTCTCTCTAATTTACCTGTTAGGCTTGTTCTTTTCCTTATCTTTGAATTTAAACCTGACCTTTCCTATTCTGTCACAATGTTAGATGTGTTCTTTGTCTTTATTTTATTAGGTTTTCTTTCCAGGGCTTTTCACATTTTGCAGTTTTCAGTTCAACAAATGAATACCTTGAATGCCTTGAGTGATGAATATCAGCATAATTAATATTGATAATGGCAGCTTTATCATTTGGGATTTTTGTTTTGTTTGGTTTGGGTTTTATTTTTAGTTTGAGTGAAAGCTAGTCATGGTGAAAAGAAATTTACCCTTCCAGCATGCTCTTCATTAGGGTGACAGGCACTTTGTTTTCCCCACTTGGTTTTAACAGATTTCAGACTCAGGAAGAAGTCCAACAGCCAGGATGAAAAATCAGATAATGATTACAAGGTAAAGGATGATGGAACAAGCTACTTGAAAGGTTAAACAAAATAATAAATGTTAACCCAGCAAACAAACTAACAAACAAACAGACCAAACCCAGAAATGCAAAAAAAAAAAAAATTAATATACTTTATGTGAATATGATTTTTCAAACCACAATACAATACAGTTATCCCAGCTGTTACCAAATCAGCTGGGTTTTCAGGCATACCAGCTAGATTTGCTAAATCTAGATTGCTTCACTCAAAACAGTGATTCACAGTCATGTTTCTCATTCTTTATTTTTAGTAATGTCAATACTAAAACCTTGTACTGACTCAGAACAGCTTGCTGGAGCCACTGGGTTGTCCAGGCTGTCTAGAACTGAGATCAGCTTTCTAAACTCTGCTGAGATATTGGTTCCATTTAAGGTTGCTGCAGTTTGAAATTTCTTGGGCCATTTGGTTTTATTCTTGTGCTCATGAACATATTTGTAGTGCTTTAGGTTTGGGGGGGTGTTAAGGGCAACTATGTGTTTTGTCTAGTGACAAAGATGAAAAACAATGAAACATAAAGAGCCATGGTTCCTTTGATACAGAGAAAAAGATTTAGGAAAAGAAAAAGGAATATGCCAAAGTTTACCATACCACAAGAACTTTGGAATTGGGTGAAAATTTCTAACACATTTCCTAAGCAGCTGAATTTCAGCATTTCACAGTGAATTTGGAAAAATCTTTTTGGGACCAGGAACATTTTGCTTATAGAATACAGGTTAACATGTTCTACCAAAGGAAATCAATGACAGTAGTTGTCACAGAGAGCAGGGGAAAAGACTGTGGGTAAAATTAAAAAAAAATGTGTAACAGTATGGAAATTATAGGGGGAAATGTGGTCACTACTCCCTGGATGACACAGTTGGATGCATGTCTGGCTTTCCACACACTATACAATCTAAGGGGACTCAATGGAGGGTGGAGCAAAGTGGAGACACCTCAGCCAGGCTCTGTTAAAATCCTTGCAGGGGAGGCAGCCTGGTAACACCTTTTAGCCAATTCTGAATGGATTTCTGATGTAGAGTGTACTGCTTTGAAATCATAAAATCAGGTGTTCAAGTCATTTTTAGCCTTTGAGAGGGATAAAGGAGAAAATTTAGAATATGAGTTTGTTAAACTTATAACTGAAAATTATCATCTTAAAATTGGGAATAAGCGCCTTAAAACTGAGGTTGACAACCTTAAAGCTCTGCTTGCAGCAGCTGAGCACAGAGAAAAGCTGTTGCTGAAGAAACAACCTCCTGTTTCAGATAGGTGGCTCTGCAACTCAGCACTTCATACAGACCCTGAGGCTTGGGATGGGGATATTTGGTATGATAATGATGATGATGAGACCTCAGAGAACCCTGACTCCCAATCTGATGAGGGTAACAATGAGATTTGCACTACTGTGCACTCTATTCCCTGGTCTCTGACAGTGTTGGCAAAATTGCAGGAAAATTTATTCAAGGAAACCAGTAAACCCTGAAGGTGAAATGATGTTTATACAGACTCTTGACATTAATGGAAATATAGAGGGTGATCCCTGTGATTACAAACCCGGGGAAAATGATTCTTTATCGCCTTCAAATTCCCATGAAGCCAGGTGTCCTACAAAATCTCAGGATGGATAGGGGGAGCCTACCCAAAAACCAACTCAATTCAATCCAATCCAAGTTTTGCAAAGACATTATGGCCATAAGCCAGGCAAGACTGAAAACCAGCAAGTGGAATCTTCTCAATGTGTACACAATAGCCCATGCCTTCGGATTCCAGTAGGTTCTTGTCACCAGTTAACATTTCTAATAGATAGGGGAGCACAACCTTTGATACTAAGGCAGCAAGATAACAAAAAGCTGAGTGTACAACTGCGGCAAAAAGTTAAAATCACTGGAGTAAACACAGCAAGTGTTATCTGCTGCTAACATTAATTTGTGGCTCTTGGGTGAGAAGCAGATGTTGGCTACTCATTTTGCAATTAAAGATCACAAAGACTAATCAGTCACAAAGGATTTGAGAAAATCTCCTCTTTTATGTGACAGTGGTGCACTGAATGTGCTGTTGAAATACAAGATGAGTCAAGTTTATTCTACATACAGTTATCTAAACCAACATTATTAGTCCTAAATCATTCAGGTTATTGGAAGAAAGTTTTTAATATTCTAATATGTAAATCCTTATGTTTATTTTTATGAGTTCTTTACAGAGAAAGAAATTTTAAAAATCTATTTGTCCCCTCACACACATGCACAAACACACACACTCCTTTACTTCTGTCTGCTTTGTATCAATTTTGAGAGGTTAGGAAAAGAGAAACATGATGTGAAAAAAATCCAAAAGTCATACCCAAACCAATGAGCTTCAAGCCTAAGTCTCAGGTAGCCCCAACACAATCTGTGGTTAGAAGACTAACATATCAGATGTTCTGAAATAAACTTGCCCCACTGATCAGACTTCAGTTCAAATCACTGCTTTCATAGCAGTGAATGATTATCCCAGTCTTATTCTCTTGAGAGTTGTATTTTGCAGGATATGCATTTTTACCCCACAGCATTTTGCAACATAAATGCCAGAAGCCTCTCACAATGAACAAACAATATAGGCTCAGGAGTCTAACATTCAAATTCTGTCAGTGTTTTGCATGCAGTCCTATTTGAAAGAGCTTTTTTAGCCCACAGTGATTCCTAGCTTTATATTTTTTTTTTAACTAACAGTAATGCAACGTACTGTATTCCTGATTATCGTGAGATTGTTTTGGGAAAAGTATGCAACACCTCTTCAGCATGGAAGCCGAGCGGCAGAACAGAACAAGATCTTGCAGCATTTTTCCATTGCAGCAGGAGGGTAACAGTGAAATGAAAGGGAAAAGGATCAGCTATTTGAAGAGGAATTTCAGCTACTCTTGATATAACATCATTTCTAGGTACCTAAAAGAAACCTCGAGTGAAGTTATGCAGTCTTGACTAAACATGAGAGGTAGCTACATTTCTATATGACAACAGGTCTGAGTCTGGAGTTATCCATGGATACCACCCACGTGCTGTGTTATCAGTATTTTGTATGAGAGCTTTCTTAACCATCTGAGAAAATGGCTTTTAGTTGGCAATGGCTACATCTGATTTGCTGCTGGCAAAAAGATAACGAGTTTGGTTTTGGCAGAGAGATTACTGCAATGTTCCTCTTGAAGACATGAAAAGGTATACTTGGTGCAGGCTAAAAACAGTTCCTGATCCAACTCAGACTATTTATGGGTCCCTATTCCCTGTGCCAATCTGGGATACCAAAAATGGAAGAGGGCACTTTTTTTTTTGATTGAGCCTTAGCTGATCATACAAATTAACAAGTGAATTATTACACACTAATTAAATAATACCCAGGGTGAGTTTAATTCCAGGAGGATGTCAAATACTAATGGATCTTATACTCCTCAATTCTCCAGAGCTCTTTGCTGGCCAATGAGACTATTTGCTCGCCAACTGGACTGTATCAAAGAATTGCCTAAATATCATGGCAGAGCATGTATTCATGAGTATTCATGAGGCTCCTCAGCAATCTCTGCCTTATGTTATGACGGATTCTTCACTAAAGGGCAGCATGAAATCAAAATAATTGAGAAAACCCAACCTAAGGTGAATGAACAAGAGGTTGTTACAGTGCTCTCTACCATCTGGTCCCTAGCAGTTCACACTGGCCATACTGCTGTTGCACAGCAAGATGAGATCTGGTTACACATCATACCCTCACAGCTCCCAATTTCTTTGGAAGGAAATCCAGGTGCATGCCAGGTTGACAGCTATGGTAAACTTCTCTAAGTCTCCCACTTGACTTGATGAGAGAAGGAGTCTACAGCAGAGTATACCTTCCTCACAACATAGGTAGAAGGTGTCTTCTAAACGTTATGCACCACTAATAAAATATCCTACTTTAACATACAGATCAGTGGGAGAGAGAAGCTATGGCTAAGGCTTCTTGGTATGAGTGCTGCTCCTTGGTTGCAGACTTCTTGGGAGATGAAACATGGGAACTACTCAGGAGCTGAGTCTTTCCAGAAGAGAAGGTTTTCTCAGTAATATTGACTCTGCTCCGACTTTAATGATTTAATGGCTGCCTTTCCTTTGGATGATGTGTCACTGATCCCTGTGACCAAAAAACAGAGGAATTATCTGCTTAGGAAACCAAAGGAAACCTCAACAGTAGATAAGTTAATGGTATTCTCCAGAATGATCGCCCCTCCCCCAAAGAGCAGCTGAATATTAAAGGACAAACTTAAACAAAATAACAAAGTATTTTTGTTCAGTCCCATTGATCCAAAAGACAGCACTCACTAAACCTTAAAATCTATTTTGAGTCTCCTGCAGAAAGTCTGCTGTGAAAGAAATGGAGTTTTATAATCACTATTTGGAGCCTTAGGGGTTCAGAGCATCCTCTCATTCACATTACTGCTGCCTTACTACCCAAATGCATTTTCATGTGTATCCTAATCAGTTCATTTACTGTTTGAATGCTATTTTTGATGCCAGAAAGAAATATCTAAGTAGAACACTGCAAAAGTTCTCTCTTCATTGGGAATGATGAAAATCCTTCCACATAGATTTCAGGCTCTATTATAAACTGCATCTGATAATGTGAAATCTCTATCTCCTAGCAGTACATTAGAAAAAATTAGTTTTAAGATCTACTTGCTCATAGGATTTAATATGGGGTTTTATTTTTTAAATCTAACATGTCAAAAGAGAGATGACAGGTAGTGCAAGGGACAAAGAAATTTCCTGCAGAAGGGAATTGAAAGGAACAATATCTGAAACTTAAAAGAAGGGGAGAAATGTGTGAATATTTCAAGAATAGCAGAAAAGTATCATTATTATAAGCATGTGGAACATGAAAGAGAATTAGACAGATGTCAGGTGGGAAAGAGGTAAAATTCCTCTTACCAAGCCATTTGCTCATGGGTGCAACAGAAAAATGGCCACTAGAAAATGCTTAAACATGGTGGTGGTATTCAGTAGTCACTTTAAAAAATATTTTATATGACTTCTGTGTGATAAAGTTTAATTTATGGTATCTAAAGGCTTTGGATTAGATATAAATGTTTTGTTTTGAGATGTATTTGGTTTTTTGTTCAAAAGAGTGTTGTTTCTTGCTGATGTCCTGGCTGTTACTGAAGTCCTTAGTGGCTCCGTTCATCAGGTGTTATGCACTAGAGCACCTCCCTTATGAGGAAAGGCTGAGAAATTTGGGGCTGTTCAGCCTGAAGAGGAGGTTGCATGGAAACCTCACAGCAACCTTCCAGCACCCGAAGGGGGAAAACAGGGAAACCAGTGAGGGAATTTTTATCAGGAACTGTAGTGATAGGATCAGGACTAAAATGGGTTCAAATCAAAAGAGGAGAAATTTAGGCTGGATGTATGGAATAAATTCTTTACCACAGTAAAGAGTGGTGAGGCACTGGAATATGTTGCCCAGGGAAGTTATTAATGCCCCATCTGTGGAAGTGTTCATGGCTAGGTTGAATGAGGGTTTGAGCAACCTGGCTCCAGCCATGGTAGGGGGGTTGGAACTAGATAATCTTTGAGATCCCATCAAACCCAAACTGCTCTATGATTATGTGATTCTATGCCCAATACGATGCAAATTACTTCTGAGCAAGGTCATACCCTATTCTCTGTAATAAAAAAAAAAAAAAAAGTGAAGTGACATTTCTAGCTTTCTTATGAGCCAATACAGACTCTGTTACCTTCATTTGGAATGGCATTCTTTTAGCACTGATTTAAAATACATCCTTGTTGTGATAATTATGATAAAATGCTTTCTAATCCTTTTCCTTCATAAATCAGAAGACACCAGCAGTGATCAATTTCCCAGCCCCACACAGGTGCACAGGATACTACACATCTGGGAGTGCAGTAATATAAACTGTAACATGATGGTTGAGCACTTACTCTGCTCAATTTAACACAATAAAACATATTTTTTAAGTGGAAATGGTTGCAGGATGCATAGTATCTACATTAAAGGAAGCAATATGCAAAGTCTAAATTTAATTTGTTCTCCTCTCTGTCATCTTCTGACACCCTTCTGTATTCAGCTGGATTTCATGTGTTATATGTTGGGGTAGGAAGCTGGAAAGAAGATATGATATTCACCTCCTGCTTCTAATACACAAGGTAATGGAAAATAATATAAATGTGGACACAGTAATGCATACAATATTTTCATTGGGTAGACTGCTGGACTTTGCGTAAGGATGGGTGTGTGTATTAGTCACAAAGACATTGACCATACCAGCAGACTGAAACACAGTACAGTTTGAATGCTAAACTACTGCTAGCCCAAGATAAGCAGACTGTTTACCCCTGTAGTCACTGGAGCTCATCGTACCAAGCACCCTCGGATCTATACATGTAAGCAACACAATTTCACATTAGTTGAAAGACATAACTGAGCCTCAAGATCTTGAAAAGAGTAACTTTGTGTGGCTGGACAGCTTAAGGACTTTGATGCAGAAGCAGCTTTGAACTTCAGGAAGACATAGAGCACACTGCTCGTTCTTGACTGAGATCAAGCAACTTAGACTAATAAAATACGTGGGGAGATTGATCAGCAACATTTTATTTTATGTCTAAAAATGGAAGTTGTTCTTACTGTAACAAGTCTGTCAAGATAGCTTTTCATCCAGTCTCACCAGGTCTTCTAGGTTGCAGCATGTCCAAAAAGGAGAGAGGAGGCTTCAGCTCTCCTGCCTCATGTTACAGCAGAGGGAAAGTTGGCAGACATAAAAGACACCTGTCTGTCCTTTATATTCAGTCCAAAAAGATTTAAAACAGCATTTTTCTTAGGTAGGGACCTGTCAGGCAAAAGCGATAATTTCAACAAAATTTCCAATTCATAGAAAGCCAAATTATATATGTTCAGAGTCAGACAGTAGCAGACACTGCTGAAGAACAGATAAAGATTGGAATATCGTGCTTTCAAAAGCACAGATGTTACAAGATCTAGTCGAATTTTTGAGCATATAATTTAATCTCTAAATGCATGAGATAAGTTAAATAGCAAGAACTGAACCCACTACTTGGGGTATTATTCCACTATCAGAAGGAATATATGTATATATAAAAGCAGTGATATCTCCTTGCAAATGTTCCAGCAGTTATGAGATGTCTTGGACATCTCATTGTATAGCTGCAGCCCCAGGCAGTTACACAATTGCATTCAAACAGGACCTGTTGCAATAGGACAAGGGTTGATTTAGATATGAATAAGGAAAAAGATTTTTACCACAAGGGTCCTGAAACACTGGAACAGGTTTCCCAGAGAGGTCATGCCCCATCCCTGGAAACATTTAAGATCAGATTGGAGGCTTCTCTGAGCAACCTGGTCTTATTAAAAAGCCCCTGGATCAGGTCCATTCCAGCCCAAACTATTCTGTAATTCAATGATTTAAGGATTGTCCACAATCATCAGACCAGAATGTATATTTAAAACGTTTATTGTTCAACTGAAAATGCTTCTGTGTCCACAATCTTGCCCACCAGAGAAGGTTCTGAACCACAGTACCAGCAGGACTTACAGGAGAAAAGCATTTCACAAATTTTAAGACTGAGCTTTTCTAGTTTATGAAGTGGATTAAGCCACATGGCTGGATACTAGGAGATGCTTCTTATATACTACACATGTATATAATAAGTAAGAAAAAAAAAAGCTAAGCTTAAAATAAGCAGAGTTCACCAACACTACTAGTAATGCTAACTTTGCAATGGGTTGGTTTGGTTTTGTTTTTTTTTCAGTCAGAATCCGCCCTGATTCTAAAATATGCCAGAAATTCAACTTACAGAAATTAATTTTAAGAAAAACACCTTGGAGAGAGCTTTAATAATTCATCTTTTAAGTCAGTACATATTGTAACTTGGTATAAAGATTTCATCTCTTATGGTTAAATAATCTGCAGCTGAGAAGAACGCTTTTAATTTTTTTTTTAATTTGCAGGATGCAGCCACCCATATTTGTAAATTTATGTTGTTCAAAAGTAGACACTTTTCACTTTTCATTTATATGTGCGTGGAAGACATTTCTATGCACATATAAATGAAAAGTGAAAAGTGTCTACTTTTGCAGCTTTTTTTCCCCAGAGCTATAGCTGAAGAGCAAGCTAAAATGGCAACTAAGAGCCCATCATAATAGATATATGCTATTTTATACGGTGTTATAATTTACCAGAAATATTTGGAAGTAGACAATGCAAGTATATGAGAAAATATTCACATGATGCATATGAATTACCAATCACACTCTTCACAGATGGGATATTTCAGATTTCAAAGAATAAAAAAATAATCCACTGTTTTAAATAGTGTAAGTTCACTGAAGCTGTATAGGAAAATTCATAGAATTATGAAAAGAATAGCATAATAATTAGGTACGCTATAACCCAGATTGCACATTATCTAGACTGACGAGAGCCTTAGGGATCTGAAGGCTGAATGGGAAGAAAGACTCCCACTTAGAAGTAAGGCAATAATGGAATACTAAAAAGATCATCCTCAGCACTCCTCAGGATGACACAGAAGAGATTTTACAAGAAGCCATGTCAGTATCCTCACCATCCACACTGCCTGTGGGCCATATCTTCCATGTGGGATGACAAACCAGCTGCTGTGCCACCATACAGTCATCACTCCAGTCCCACCCTGGCTGCATCCAGCCCTTGAGAAAGCACAGAAATGCTGCTCAGTCATTTACAACCAGCAATCAGCTTCCCAGGAGGGCTTAGATGCGTACAAAAGGTAGGGAAAGCATTAAGTGGCTGTGAAGGCTTATGCAAAACCTCACATCAGTATTTGAGAAAAATTATTCATATTGCTAACTTAGAAGTTCTTGTTATGTTTAGGAGTCATCCAGTTACAAAACGAACTAGAACTATATGACTTAGCTGAGCAATCCCAGTGTGAATAACAAATCAAGAATAGTCTCATAAAGTAGTTTGTGAGTAGTCTGTAGGGCGAAAAGGCTCATGTAAAAGCCTGTACTGAAAAATTCAACATGATCAACAACTTCATGAAGAAAACAGTGCCTAACAGTAGACCACTCACACAGAAAAAAAAACTGGCTTCAATACTTTGTTTCTGGTAAACAGCTGGCCTTTTGCTGTTCTGCTAGCATGAGGTAGAACTGCAGCATTGCCCAAAGCTGCTACAGCTAGTTAGCTACATAAACAAACACAAAAAATATGGCACAGTATTAGTATGACTACAGTGAGTAGGAATAAGGAGTAGATTTCTTGCCCTCTATTTAACTCTTTTGGGGTCACATTTGAATCACTGTGTTCACTTTGGAGCTCCTCACTGCAAGAAAGGTGTTGGAACACTGGAGAAAATCCAGCAGAAGACCCCAAGATGTTCAGAGGCAGTAGCAAATGAGATAAAGGAAGAGGCTGAGACAGCTGTGTCTCTTCACCCTTAAGACAAGGCTCAAGCCAAAATTTTTACTACTACCTGATAAGAAGGCAGAACCAGATTCATCCTGATGCTGCACAGCAACAGGATAAGAGGCAAAGGACTGAAGCTGGAACATGAAGAATTACGAATTATGATTGGATAAAAAGAAAAACAAAAAAGACCTTTGAATGTGGTTAAACACTGGGAAAGGAGCCAGAGAGGTTGTGGATTCACAATATGTGGAGGTGTTGAACACCTGATGGACATGGCAACCTGATCTGACTTACCTTTGAACACAGGGTTGGACTAGATGATTCCTGGAGTTCCCTTCCAACCTAAATTATTCCATGATTCTATGACCTTAAATAAACACATATATAGAAAAAAAGCTGAACATTAGCATACAGAAGTTAGTTACTCAAAAGATCAAATATTGAATCTGTTGTTGGGGAGCAGAAGATTGGGCATTACTATCTGAAGTTATTCAGTGTGCCAAGCACATAATGACAGGTGACATTTAAGACTTTAGGACATACACTAAAAATCACGAAAATGAGGCGGAATTAGCAAGACCTCTCAAAGGAAAAGAGCACAGGCTTTCCAAGTACAGCATTTTAAATGACCTGTTGCTTTTGGGCCTACATTCTCCCACAAATAAAATCAAGAGGGTTTTGATGGTATTTGAGAAATCTACACTATAAATATGTAATTCTTTTCAGCTTGTTCTATATACTGGACCCACACAGAGGATGACAAAGCCACTTAACATCATACAAAAAAGTTTGAGAATAGTCAATATTTTGTTCTGACTTATGTCAGCTAGACAAAAATTTATGTGGGTAGAAATTTAGTCTTTATTCACAAAATGAAAAACATAGGAGAAAACTCCCAAGTTCCCAATGTGTACATCATTTTATTCCTAAAACTTTCTGGGTAGGACCATGAACTGATTGCATGAATACACAAGTCAGACAGCTATACCTATCAATCTGAGAACTAAGTTCAGTATTGACTGCCTTAGTGAGTGAAAATAAATAGTAAGTCCCCATTTATTCATCCAGTAAAATAATATTTTACTTCATCTTTTGTAATGTGAAGGAAAGGAAAATACTTTAATAACATAGTAAGGAAAGGAAATTACTAAATTATAGTTTTACTATTAGTAACAATAAAGCCATTACCTGCTGTTCAAAAAAGTAAAAAATTATATTTTTAAAGGTTATTCCAAATGTCATAGTATTAAAGCATAATTAAAATCAATATAAAACCAGAAAAGGAAGGTCAAATTAGGTGTACACCCCCATCCCTGAAAACAATGCTGGTGAACTGGTAACAACAATGAGGAGAAGGCTGAGGTCCTCAACAAAGTTTTTGCCTTGGTCTTCAATGAAAACTCTCTTCCCACCTCTTGAGTGGATGGACAGCCAAATGGGGACTAGGGGAGCAAAGTGCCTCCCACTGTAAGTAAAAATCAAATTTATGACCACTGGAAGAACCTGAATGTGCAGGGAAAATAACAATATAGGACAGTGAAGGACCAGGCACAAGCATGGTTTGTCTTAAACATTCTGACTGTTGTGACAGAAAATTTGTGATTGGAAGAGAGGGTCCTGAAGAGGTGGGGTAGTGCTGAGACAACTGTTCTGAGACGTCTGGTTCCTGCTAGAGACCTGTGCTCAGCATGTCCAGGTTGAGTCCCACCCTCCCTTTTCAAAAGGGGCTGGCTGCACATGTGCCAAAACGTCTAGTTTGCCTAAGAAGTGTGCACCAGTTTAACTATAGAGGGAAGTGAATCCTCCCCTGTCTTCTATTTTTCCTCTCTGTCTTATTGCGTCAGATCCATTGTAGGATCTAAGGACTGATGATATTTGTTCTCTTTCTTTTACTATTTTTTTTTCCTTTATTTCTCTTCTCCCTTGCTTTGTCTGGGCAAAGCGCAGCTCTCATATTCTATCCCATACTCCATCCTGAAGGGCAGGATGTCATCCAGAGGGACCTGAACAAGCTGGGCCTCTGGGAAAGTCCAAGTGCAGGGTCCTACACCTGTGTCTGGACAACCACCAATGTCAACACAGGCTGGGGGATGAACAGATCACAAGCAGCTGTGCTGGAAGGATTTGGGGGTGCTGGTATGTGAGAGGCTGGACATGACCCAGCAATGTGCACTCACAGCCCAGAAAGCCAAACGTGTCCTGGGCTGCATCCAAAGCAGCGCAGCCACAGGGCCAGGGAGGGGATTCTGCCCCTCTGCACCCCACCAGGAGTGCTGCACCCAGCTCTGGGGTCCCCAGCACCAGAAAGGACACTGAGCTGCCGGAGCAAGCCTAGACAAGAGGCACCAAGATGATCAGAGGGATGGAGCACCTCTGCTATGAGGAGAGGCTGAAAGAATTAGAATTGTTCAGCCTGGAAAAGAGAAGGCTTCAGGGTGACCTAATTGTGGCCTTCAGTACATGAAAGGAGCCCACAAGAAAGATGAAGAGAAACAATTTACAAGAGCATCTAGTGACAGTAGAAGGGGGAATGGCTTCAAACTGAAAGAATGTTTAGATCAAATTAGGGAGATCACTATTAGGAAGAAATTCTTTAATGTGAGGGTGGTGGAACAGGTTACCCAGAGAAGTTGTCAATGCCCCATCACTGGAAGGGTTCAAGGTTAGATTAAATGGAGCTCTGGTCAGCCTGGTGTACTTGAATATATCTCTGTCCATGGCATGGGGGATGGAATTAAAATATTTTTAACTTCCTTTTCAACCTAAGCCATTCTATGATACGCAGATAAACGATATTTTCCTGTCTTTTTTTTTATTATTATTTTTTCTGTTACAAGACAAAATAAATTTCCCAAATAGCTGCTGTTGAACTGGAAGTAGTTTTGCAATTTTTACTATCAAGGGATTAATATTTATAGGAAAATATTTTGTATTTTGAGGGATAGTCTCCTGGGCTATCACTGTGCTTTTAGCACTGCAGATGTCTCTGAATGTTTCCTCACAGTTAGTTGCTGTAAAAATAAGTATATACAGATGGAAGTACAGCAAAATGATGCAAAGTTACAGTACCCCAGGCACTAATATTTTATGCACTTTTTAATGTTACATTTAAAAATTTTATGAGCATCTACTCTGCAAACCAACTCCATCTCTATTCCTGGGGGTTAACGTGTGGCTTTACATGCCACAAGTATTTCAGGTGAGTTGGTTTGAGAACCAAGTGATGAAGGGAAGAAATCTGTTTTCCAATTCCCAGTGGTGGGGTATATCATGTAAGCTGGAAATAGTAGATTCTTCATTAATTCCTTAAATTAAGTGCTGGAAGAAGCATTGTTTTGGTGATCACTGTGATGCCTGAGGCAGCTGGATGATCTAAAGATCCTTCTCTCCTTTTAATCTATAAATGGCTGTTTGGTTGAGAGTGTCCAATCAAGATAACAACTACAATACATGCAGTAACCAGAATACAAAAATAGATCAGTGAGCCAAGAGCAGTTTCCAAATATTAGTTAAAGAAATAAGAACAGGCTAAAGAAAGGCTTTTAGCATAGCAAAAAACCACCTGTAAGTATTTTTCTTATGTAAGACTGTATTTGCCATTAAGCCTTTCCTTATTCACAGAGTCTTTCCAAAGTCTGATCAAGAAGCTATTCACACAACATTTGCAATATACAGAACTTAACAGCAATGGTTTACTGGTATCTCAGAAACTGGAAGACAGAAAAGTGGTGTGAAGCTGTACTAGCCAGATTCCTTACCAGTACCCAACCATTTCCTTCACCTTCACAGGATATTTTCTGAGCCATTGAGTGCTACAGCTACAAAATGCAGAGCTGATAGCATGGGCAGAATGATTTTGAACATGCTTACCCAAACCTTAATTTAACCTTCATTACTAATTATGAATTGGTTGATAGCTATAATTCAGCAAAGCTTCTGATGGAACACAGTTTTGAAACATTAGCAGTAGGTGATTTACATTTAAAATTTATTGTACAATCAAGTTGCTACTATTATATTAAAGGTGTGGTGATTTATCATAACCCAATTAGCTGAAAAGCCTGGTAATATATATTCGTGTCACTTTAATACACTAAGAAAGCTCAGACCCCTACTAAGATTTTATTTCATTTATTAAAGCAATGCAAAACTTCTTTAAAAAAAATGCATGTAATGTCTCCTGACTTCTTAACTCTTTTTGGGAACATAGAAGATAAAAGTCATGTCCATGAGGAGCCTAATCTAAAATTTCAGTCTTTTACAGAATCTCGCATCCAAGCATGCAATGATCACAAGGCTAACTGAGAATAAAGTCTGCAGTACTCATTTTAATACCATGTCTAGTACTTGTGACACATAGTTGTCATCTGAAATACTACATATGTTTATGGCAATATATAGTTGTGTACAACTATTTAAAATAAAAAATTATATATATAAATATATATATATTATATATTTATCCACAGGATCTATAGCATTTTGCTTGTGTACTCCAATGAACAGCAGTTGAGTATCCAAGTGCTTCCAAAGCCTAAATTACCAACATTTCACCAATTAAGCAAACATCGTCTTGACACAATCAGATGAAAGTCCACATTGCTAAAACTGGAAAGGAAAATGAGAAATATATAATGAAGTGCAAATATACTCTCATTGTTTAGCCTGCTACACTATGTCAGTTGATGCTGAAGCAGAAGTGCTGAAACACCAATTTTCATGTGCAAATTATTTCCTTGGTGTCAATACCTACACAGTAAATACCAATTTGAACATCTCAAATGGGGCACTAAGGCAAATCAAAGAGTAGTCTCAGGGTAATAGTGCTAAGAATCTTAGAAATAGAAACAAATCTAAAAAGTATATATAAAGTAACAGTATTTGAGTGTGGCTTAAAAGTCACTGTAGAAATGGTTGACAATGAGATACAACCCATTTTGTTAATTTGCAAAACATCCTGTATACATAAATAGGCTCCATTTCAATTCATAATGAATTCAGATTAAGAAGAGTCAATAATTTTATAATGTTACAAAAGTACATGCAATTCTTAACTAGACATTTAATAAAAGAAATAGAAAAATGTTGGTGAAGTAAGGCAGCAAAAGTGTTTGCTGGCATAGATGTTGCTGTATCAAAGATTTGCTAACAAAAGGGATGAAAAAATTTTAATTGAAGAGTTGGCATATGACTACGCTGAATGGCAGGCTCCCCCATGTCACCATATCTGTCCAGCAATCTTGAATTGCTGAAGCCACCCAAATCATAGCTAGCCAATTTTTTGGGGGAAGAAAATTGTCTTTTAGAATAAAATCATCCACTTCCAGAAGAATGACTAATAATCTCCAAAGCAGGCATTCACTTCACTCCAATAACTTTCATGAAATATGCATTTTATGACATTGTAATACAGAGTAAGCAATTTCATAATTTCTATGTAAGTGGCAAAATATATAGTCCATAGGACCGTTGGGCATAAAGGTAAACTAAACAAGAGGAGAGGCCCTGTTAAAAATTCCTTTGCAGTGCAAGGATATGTTTAGACCGAACTCAGGAGCTCTTGTTTATCTCTGACAACGTTAAGCAGTTGGCTGATTGAGATTCAGAGTGGAAAAAGCTTGTACCCTTGAAAACTTTAAAGGGAGAGATGCACCTTTAAAAGGCAATCTAGAAATTCCCCTCAGCAAAGAATTTTATCCTGGGACAAGATATTTGCTTACTCACCAGTGGCCCATAAGCCATTAGCTGCCCTCTGGAAAGCTCTGAGCAACTTCTTTCTTTCTCCTCTCAGTGATGAAGGGAGATATCTGTGATTGCAGTTTTAAAGCACATTTGCAGTCAAAGTAGCAGTTAATCACAGATGACAGCAAAAAGCCATGATCAATGAGAAACCACATTGAGAACAGTTTAAAATTCCCTTCAGATAAACCGCTGGCACAAGCAGGGCAAAATACTATCCCAGACAAATTAATGTCTCAAGAAGACACATTGCCAAGCATCCATGTAAATCCAGTCCTTTGGAAGAAGTTCCATGCATCAGATTTTTCTGTGAGATAATACCCTTTGAAAATACTGCAAATTCAGAATGTCTGAATTAGGCTCTGGTTTAGCCATATACTTTCTTACACAAATTTGTTGGTAAAGAGAATTCAAAACAGAGTGTGCAAAGCTAGGTGATGCATAGATTATGTCACAATTTACCATGCCAGACCTGTGATGCCATCTGACTTTACCAACTAGCTTGCTGTTCCTCCCTTATGGCTGACAGTGGGCCAGACACCTGGAGAAACAATAATTTAAGTCAGTGGGTACCTTCCAGCCAAAGGGGGAGAACATGAAGAAAAGGCCACTTCTGCTTCCTGAGAACAGCCAAGTGACTAGAGAAAACTGAGGGGAGGCTGAGTTGCAAAAGACAAAGAAATCAAAGCTGATGAAAGTTACAAAAGAAAGAAAACACTGAAATACCATCAGGATACAGTAAGTGGAAGATTTAAAGCAAAAACAAGACTAAGAACAGAGAAGTCTCTCTGAAGGTAAAGTTCTCAGGTAGGCCTTATTCAACTCAGATATTTACAAAGCAGCCATCCACATGTCATCTACTCACCCTAGGCTACCCTGGGGAAAAACAGGTTCCTAAAAGCATTTGCACTCTAGAAGCATCTGGGTTTTTTTCCTCCTTTGAACATTCAGGGAGTATAGATTCCTTTTTCAGAATTTGACATCTACACTTGTGACCTTTAGGAAGGAATCAGACTCATAACTGGCTAGAATGCATATAGTGGTATTAAAAGAGGAAAAATACAGGATTATACAAGGAACCACTTTGAATTCAGGTATAGAATTATCCAAATGTTTTCATACTCTTAAAATTATCAAGGGAAGTTTCTGTTGTTTTTTGTTTGGTTGGTTTCAAAGTGGTTTTTTGAGGATATTTCATTTTCCCCCTAAGTATTTTCTTGGAGAGGTACAAATATGCTGCACATTTTGAGACATAATAATATGTCTCAACATCAAGATATGTCCTAAAAGCTCTGGATACTGAAACTAATCAGGCATTCATATTGGTTTTGGTTTTTTAAATAAACAACTAGAATAACCTATAAGTTTGTTCTATCTGGATTTCAGACTGTGGTAATTGGTTTGGTCATCTCCACATTCCAAATAAGCCATTTACCTTTGCTGTATTTTTTAACCTTTTCAGCAATTTTACTCTTTTACTCTTTAGGGAATAGGGCAGCAAACTTCAGGGTAGCATTTTGTGCTATACTCAAGGTAACCTACATACTCACTGCAGTAGCCAATTGATTGTCAAGCATTTGATATACAGAGATTTTTTTAAGGTCATTCTACACTTACAGAGATTTAACCTTCTGCCAATTTAACAAGAAGAGAGTGGAACAACCTTTGTCTAATAAGATGGTCTACCCTTGCAACATTTAACAGTGGTAAATATTACCCTCTGGGGTCATATTTTTGTCAATATGTTGAGATCAGAATTTTATCTCAGCAAAAAAAAAAAAAAAAAAAAAAAAGTTTTGTCCTTAAGTAAATTTAACAAAGGAGGTCATCCAGCCATCTGCCATGTGAAATGGACAAACATCAGCTGGAAAACTCCAAGATATTATGGATGTCGCAAGACATCTTCCTCCCTTCCTTCCCTGTGGGGGAAAATGGAGAAAGGAATCAGTGAGAAAGTAACTTATATCAGTAAGCAAAAGAGAGGGGGAAATACGAACATAGCTATTTTGTTGCCAATGCTGTTTCTACACAAAAAAAAAAGAAAAAAAAAATTACAGTATGAAGGTGATGCTAAAATTATTTTTTACTTTTATATTTCCTTCATATATTCATAGTCTTGTACACTACTGTCATATAGGTTTATAGTTCCTAGCTAACTCCTATAACTCCTGTAGTTCCTAGCTAACAGTACTTTTCCTCCCCTGATAAGCAGAAAGACCAAATGTATTCTCCAGAGGCTCCAAGCCTTGGGGGGTCAAGACTAAATTCTCTGGGGAGCAAGAACAAGCTACTCTCCCAAGACACTTTTTCATTAAAAAAAAATATAAATACAGCTAGTATCAAGAGGGGAGCTCTGGAAAAGGGTTGAATCAGAAGCAGGAATTACCTCATCACCTGTGCTGCTAATTGGGAATTCCTGTCAATTATGCTAATTTGCTAAATTTATGAAATTGTATCAGCTCTGTGTAGGGTAGGTATTTTTCCATATCTGCCCTTGGAGGCCTCCAATTAAAGAACAGCTTTTATATTACCTCCTATACTAATATTATCTCAAAAGTGTATTGTTTTATTTCTAGATCTTTAAGGCATCAAAAGATCCAAAAACATGGATGAAAGTTAAACAGAACCACTCCCATGGTTTACAGAGTGTATGAATCAGGTTCCTCTGTTTCTGTAAGGTACAGCTGTTAAAACTAGTAATACAATAAGTACTGAAATACAATTATTTGTTTCTTCCAATTTTATAACTGTAACTAATAGTTCCCAATGTTATCTATCTCATAGACAATGCATATGCACTGTTTTTCCAAATATTTTTGTACTATAACTCTGATGTTTTCTGTAAATTCATCAACTTGTTTAAGTTGGTCCCAAGTGCCTGCAGCGCTGACAAATTTCTCAGCTCTATTGTAGTTTATAGAGCAGATCCACTTTATTTCCCCTAAAGACAAGTTCTTTTTGGCTTTGACTATTCATGCTCTTTAAATAATGTCATTTTTGCATTGCAGCATCTCAGAGAGAAGCTACATATTTACATTTTAAGGGTAGTTTTGCATTCTCTTACTATCAGTTTGTGAGTCTTTGAGAAAAAATGTGTATCTTTTCTGCTCCCTCAAACACTGTTAGATTTGACATCATTCTGAGATTTTTTCACTATTCTTTGAAAAAAAAAAAAGTGCAATGTTTAAAAGAGCACCACATATTATCAATCATAGCTACGTTGAAACTGTGTGCTGACTAGTTCTATTTGTAACACCTGAATATTACTAAAACATAAATTCAGAGAAGTTATCTTCTATTCCTTCATAATTATTTGTATACTTCCTGGGTTTTGTTCCCAGCTAATTTCTATCTAGATTTAGCCAACAGTACAGTCAGCAGGAACTTATTTCATATTCCAACCAAAAGAACTGCGGTAGAAGCAGAGAATAATAACATAAAATTAATGTTTTTAAGAGTAGGTAGGAAGGGTTTATACAAGGCATGCTAGGGGTTGGAAGCAGCATATGCTGTTCCATTCTCAACCAAAGTATAAACTAACCTCAGAGATGCTCAATCTACTTATTTTTGACAAGGAATTTTTGTAGAAGTGTGAAAGATAAGTAGCCTTACTTTGCTAACTAACCACTAAGATGGAAATACTTTGTTACTATTACTTTACTTGAATTGATTTGAACAAATTGATCCTAAAAGTCTGCCTGCACCTAACACCTGTTGGAACAAAACTTAAATGAAATGAATACTATAGAAAAAACAATGAAATTGTATAAAAAGCAAACCAGAGTACACTTTTATATTAATGAAGCATTTGGGACAAATCCCCTTCTCTGGCACCTGTAACATAATACAAAGTGCTATAATACAGCACAGTTTGAGTTTTTTAAAATGTTTTATTCTTGATCAGAAGCTAAAGCAACAGGAAAACAAAACAAAACAAAACAAAACATTTTGATGCCAAACATAGTTGTTCTGGAATAAAAGTGATTAAATTGTTATAGGACTGCTGACCTATGCAGAAAAAAAAAAAAAAGAAGTTTTAGGCAGAAAAGGTCCAATATCCATACCATAAAGGGTAAGAAATTAGACAAAAAAAACCAGCTACAAGCAAATATTTTGGGTTTGGGAGTTTTTTATTGGGAACAGGTAGCAGACATCCATATGTAACAGAAACTAATGGTTTGGTAAATATTGCAAGTGAGAAATTAATTTGGTGTTTACTGTCTGATTTGTCTGTCAATCCAGTTCTGTAAGAATGAACAACATACACTAGGCAATAGAGCATATGAAGGCAACATAAATCAATGTTGTTTTGTCTTTGGAAATTTTTATGAGATTGCAACACCAAAAACATTACCAGAGTTAAGAAACATAGGGATAGGAGCCTCTTGGCAGAAGGCTTGTAGACACTGATCTGTTCATAACAAGCAACCTACAAGGAAATGTGCAGTGTTTGCCCTAGGCAGCCTGGGAAATAATTGCTTTTAATCTGTAAAAAAGCTAGTTTACCTCCTTGCCCTCATTAACAGTATGTGAGAGAAATCAAGGAATATGTGGCACTTCCCACAGCCTCAGATTTATGTTTTTCAGGCTGTACAGCACAGCATGTATTGAAGGTCTGGCAAAAGAGTCTCATGATCTGAACCTTTACAGCTAAAAAAAAAAAAAATTAAAAGGAAATTCAACCATCAGATAAAGGCTTAAGACATGCCCAGGATGGCCAGAGTGGCTGACACAAAAGGAACTTGGGAGTCATGCATGCAGCTGTTTTTTAGGCCATGGACATAATTTGTGTTTACAGTGGGCAAAAAGAGGAACCTCCTCCTGCACTCAAGAATTTTTAAAACGTAATTTTCAAAGTTTCTAAATACTTCAGTCTCAACAGGATTCTCAGATTCATACCAAGCTATATAAAAGCTACACAGATTTGAATTATTAAAGATGCTTCAGTCTTAAAAAAAAAGCCGAGGCTGAAAAGACCTCCTAGAGGTACTTATACCACTTTCATTTGTGTTGATTGTCAAAATATTAAAGGAGCAATTTTGCAGCCAGGAAGAAAAGAAAGATAAAAAAGTAAACAGCAGAACAACCAGACCCCTCGAGTATCTAAATATTGCAGAACTTTCAGAAAACTTGCTCTAGTGCAAACATAAAACTCTGCTGCATCAAAAGGAAGCCTTCCATTTTTCTTGCCACTACCTGAACAAACACTCTAATTGCTGTAGATATAACAAATGAGGCTATCTTTACTCTTCTAAATATTAGCTGAACTGGTCAAAACCTAAGCATGTATTTTATAAGTAATACATTTTTTTTTTTAAATGTGCAAAAGCTTTTTAAAAAAGGGATGCTTAATTACAAAGGAAGCAGAAGATACCTCTTTTGTTTGTAATGAAGATAGACTATCATATGCCAAGTTTACCTGCTTTTGTAATTAATTTTCAAGAGATATAAAATATTTATTACAGAACATTGAATAAAACAACGTTTTTTGAAGATTATGAAGTATTTGGATTCTGCAAACAAAATCCCAACATAAATCCCTCAGCTGTAGTGGACAAAATGACTTAACTATATCGTGACAGAAACATAATTCCCGTTACTATTTCCAAAGTCTTTTATAGGTCTTGAGAGCACCACTTGTATAAAACAAGGGAAAAATCCTAAAAGAAAAGAAAAAAAAAAAAAAAGGAAAGAGGAAATAGCATCTATGAAGTTTATATATGAACAGTGTGAGCATATGCAGACTTTAATATATAACTTCCTGTGAAACCAAGTTGAATTGGTTTCAAAGGAAGTTTAACTATATAACTATATAGCTATATAACTATATAGCTATATAACTATATAGCTATATAGCTATATAACTATATAACTATATAAATATATATAACTATATAACTATATAACTATATAACTATATAACTATATAACTATATAACTATATAACTATATAAATATATAAATAGGTGCACTGAATTATAGATTGCAGTCACAGGAAGTATCTGTAATGTCTATTAATTTTCTCAGGAAGAATACCCATCCTTCCCACTCTGAACAAGGCCCTGACCTCCAAAAGGGACCCCCAGTGATCTCAGTGTTCACTTGTGGAGAAGCCTTTTGTGTCAGCCATTCATCTCAAAAATAAAATTACTACTGGGAGCAGTAGCCATAGTGTGTCTCCTTTATTCACAAGTGTGCAGCACTTACTCTGCCTCATAAAAGCTGTATAAGGGATCACTGTGGATGAAGTTCTTCCCACACTGACATGTTAATGACAGTCTCTGCCTCTCAAATAAACCTGTCTTTGGTCTCTACTCAGTCAAAATATTATACCAACAGCTTTTTTTTTCCTGGCAACTTAGACTTTAGCCTGCTTCTGCTTTTACATAGTTGTGGTAATGAGTAATTCAGTGGACTTAAATAGAGATAATCAAATTTTCAATTTCAGAAGCATACAGACAACATTTGTGGGATTGGGATTACTGTAATAACATCAATACTTTTGGATTTCTGATTAAAAACAGAAAATATCTATATACAAATCTGAAAAGCCATGAATCAATTGCAGCTATTCTGAGAGTTGTCATGACACACAACATCAAGAGCCTTCTCATTTAACTGTCTTGTTATTTTATTTCTTATTTTCTTCTTTCATCCAGGTAAATATGAGTAAAAATGTTTTCATAGGTTGTCTTGGTTTGACAAGACAGGTGTCTGCCAGGGAAACTGGGGTTTCCCTTAGAATAGAGAATGCAAACCCCCCACCCCTGCCAAATTATAAATTTTCAATTAAGGGCTCTCAGGCAAAGATTTGGGAATAGGAATAACAGTTCTTTACTAGGAATATCAATAATACAAATGTGGTAGGAAACAAAACTACCCCACCAAACCAGCAAACAAACAACAACAATTTGGGAAAGCCCTGACAGAATCAGAGCTGCCACCTGGCACCCTGTTAGTCAGGGTGTTGGAAGCAGTCCAGAAGTGAGTCCTGGGATGACAGACGTGGCTCTGTTGGAGCAGGGATGATCCTGTAGCCAAAAAGGGTCTAGGAGTGATGAGGAAGGGTCTAGGAGTGATGAGGAGGGGTCCAGGGGTGAGGTGATGGTGAGATGGGGTCCGGCGATGATGAGATGGGGTCTGGCGAAGATGTGATGGGGTGCCGTCTTCCTCCCAGGAATCGGGGTGAAGCAAGTGAAATCTGTCCCCGGCCGGCTCAGTTTTCCCGGCAGCAATTGTAGACTCCCCCCACTGGGCAGGGCATCCCACAATAGGACCATGCATGCAAATGGGGCTCTGGGGGGAGCGGGTATAGTCCGGGGGTATAGTCTGTTGATGGCCCATTACCCAAAAGGCACCCGCCCCTCCCCCCCGTCCCCCTCCTTCCAAAGTTACAAGAAATAAAGAACAATTCCCCAACTGCTTTCAGCAGATGAAAATAGAATACACATTTTTGATTCCATAACCCAGGACATTATCCACCCCTTATTCTATTATCATCTGCATCATACCTAAAGCAATGAACTATTATGCAGAATGAACCCCTACACTCAGTTCTTACTTAGGATTAGGTTTTCCTGGGGTACACAACTGGTTTTTCCATCTTTCTGCATTACCCACCAAGTGTAACCAGGTCCTTGAGCAAAAACAATCCCACGGATGGGTTCGCCTTTGCCTGAGGTGGGGTTAATCGAGACAGTCTTTCCTAAAATACCTCTCATGTGCACCACAGGGACTTTATCTCCATCTACTGTGTGCAAAGGGGTAGACTGGGCAGGACCAGCTCGATTGATGGAGCCTCGGGTGTTGACCATCCAGGTGGCCTTTGCTAAGTTCACTTCCCAGTTCTTAAAGGTCCCTCTGCCAAGTGCCTTCAGAGTGGTCTTAAGTAGTCCATTGCACCGTTCCACTTTCCCGGCAGCTGGTGCATGATAAGGGATGTGATAGATCCATTCAATGCCGTGTTCTTTAGCCCAGGTGTTTATAAGGCTGTTCTTGAAATGGGTCCCGTTGTCTGACTCGATTCTCTCAGGGGTGCCGTGTCTCCACAGGACTTGTCTTTCAAGGCCCAGGATGGTGTTCCGGGCGGTGGCATGAGGCACGGGATAGGTCTCCAGCCACCCAGTGGTGGCTTCCACCATGGTCAGCACATAGCGCTTGCCTTGGCGGGTTTGGGGCAGGGTGATGTAATCAATCTGCCAGGCCTCCCCATACTTATATTTGGACCACCGTCCACCGTACCAGAGGGGCTTCACCCGCTTGGCCTGCTTGATGGCAGCACACGTCTCACAGTCATGGATAACCTGAGAGATACTGTCCATGGTTAGATCCACCCCTCGGTCTCGTGCCCACTTATAGGTGGCATCTCTGCCCTGATGACCTGAGGCATCATGGGCCCACCGAGCTAGAAACAACTCTCCCTTATGTTGCCAATCCAAGTCTATCTTAGACACTTCTATCTTCGCGGCCTGATCTACCTGTTCGTTGTTCCGGTGCTCCTCATTAGCCCGACTCTTGGGAACATGGGCATCCACATGATGGACTTTCACAGGTAGTTTCCCTACTCTGGTGGCGATGTCCTTCCACTCATCAGCAGCCCAGATTGGTTTTCCCCTACGCTGCCAGCTGACCTTTTTCCACCTTTCCAGCCAGCCCCACAGAGCATTAGCTACCATCCACGAATCGGTGTAGAGGTAGAGCTTTGGCCACTTCTCTCTTTCAGCAATGTCCAGGGCCAATTGAACAGCTTTGAGTTCGGCAAGCTGGCTTGACCCACCTTCTCCTTCAGTGGCTTGTGCAACCTGTCTTGTGGGGCTCCACACAGCTGCTTTCCACTTCCGGTTCATCCCTACGATGCGACAGGAACCGTCAGTGAAAAGAGCGTAGCGTGCTTCTTCTGCTGGCAGTTGGTTATATGGTGGAGCTTCTTCAGCCCGGGTTACCTGCTCTTGTTCTTCTTCCTCGGTGAGACTGAAGTTCTCAGCTTCCGGCCAGTTGGTGATCACTTCCAGAATCCCAGGGCGATTCGGGTTTCCAATACGGGCGCGCTGAGTGATGAGGGCAATCCATTTGCTCCAGGTGGCATCAGTGGCGTGATGGGTGGAGGGAACCTTTCCTTTAAACATCCACCCCAGCACTGGTAGTCGGGGTGCCAGGAGGAGCTGTGCTTCCGTGCCAATCACCTCTGAGGCAGCTTGAACTCCTTCATAGGCAGCCAAGATCTCCTTCTCCGTGGGAGTGTAATTGGCTTCAGACCCTCTGTAGCTTCGGCTCCAGAATCCCAGTGGCCGGCCTCGAGTCTCACCAGGCACCTTCTGCCAAAGGCTCCAGGACAGACCATGGCTCCCAGCTGCGGAGTAAAGCACATTCTTTACCTCTGGTCCCGTCCTGACTGGGCCAAGGGCCACCGCATGAGCGATTTCCTGCTTGATCTGGGCAAAGGCGTGTTGCTGCTCTGGGCCCCAGTGGAAATCGTTCTTTTTGCGGGTAACCAGGTACAGAGGGCTCACAATCTGACTGTACTCAGGGATGTGCATCCTCCAGAAACCTATGGCACCTAGGAAAGCTTGTGTTTCCTTCTTGCTGGTCGGTGGAGACATCGCGGTGATCTTATTGATGACCTCTGTGGGGATCTGACGCCGTCCATCTTGCCACTTCACTCCCAGGAACTGGATCTCTCGGGCAGGTCCCTTGACTTTACTCTTCTTAATGGCAAAGCCAGCTTCCAGGAGAATCTGGATGATCTTTTCTCCTTTCTCGAAAACTTCCACTGCCGTGTTTCCCCACACAATGATGTCATCGATGTACTGTAGATGTTCCGGAGCCTCACCCTTCTCCAGTGCAGCCTGGATCAGTCCATGGCAGATGGTGGGACTGTGCTTCCACCCCTGGGGCAGTCGGTTCCAGGTGTACTGAACGCCCCTCCAGGTGAAAGCAAACTGGGGCCTGCACTCTGCTGCCAAAGGAATGGAGAAGAAGGCATTGGCAATATCAATGGTCACATACCACTTTGCTGCCTTGGACTCCAGCTCATACTGGAGCTCCAGCATGTCCGGCACGGCAGCGCTCAGTGGTGGAGTCACTTCATTCAATGCCCGATAGTCCACAGTCAATCTCCATTCCCCTTCAGACTTACGCACAGGCCAAATGGGACTGTTGAAGGGTGAGTGGGTTTTGCTGACCACCCCTTGGCTCTCCAGTTTACGAATCATCTCATGGATCGGAGTCACAGAGTCTCTGTCAGTACGGTATTGCCGACGGTGTACTGTTGCTGTGGCGATTGGCACCTGTTGTTCTTCAACTCTCAGCAGTCCCACAGCAGAGGGGTCGTCGGAGAGACCAGGCAGGGTATTTAGTTGTCTGATGTCTTCCATCTCTACAGCAGCTACTCCAAAAGCCCAACGATATCCTTTTGGGTCTTTGAAATGTCCATTTTTGAGATAGTCTATGCCAAGGATGCACGGGGCCTCTGGACCAGTCACAATGGGGTGTTTCTGCCACCCATTCCCAGTCAAACTCACTTCGGCTTCCAATACAGTCAGTTGCTGGGACCCCCCTGTCACTCCAGAAATAGAGATGGGTTCTGCTCCCACATACCCCGACGGCATCAGGGTACATTGGGAGCCAGTGTCAACCAAAGCCGTGTATTTCTGTGGGTCAGATGTGCCAGGCCATCGGATCCACACAGTCCAATAGATCCGATTGTCCCTCTCCTCTACCTGGCTAGAGGCAGGGCCCCTCTAGCACTGGTTATTCCCTCCCTGAGCATACATACTAGAGGTTCCAGCATCCTGACTACTGACAGCCTGGGCATAGGAGGTTGAGGATACTTTCATTTTAGTGGCACCCCTTTGGTGAGTGTTCCTCTCCTTGAGCTCACGCACCCGGGCTGCCAGGACATAGGTGGGTTTCCCATCCCACACTCCCATGTCTTCCCCATGGTCACGCAGGTAAAACCACAGGTCAGCTCTCGGGGTGTACCCTCTCTCTCTGGCTGGGGGTCGTTGGGCTCTGACTCTGGGGCCTGTGACTCGCACCGGTGCCACATTGGAACTGCTCTTCCTCATCTCCTCCCTCACCTCCCTCATTTCCTCTTTGAGCTCTTTCACCACGGCAGAGATATGAGCCTGCAGCGGGCCATTGATCATGCTCTCATAATTCCTAAGCTTATTGGCAACAGCCCCCACTGTCACTTGGTTGTCCTCAGCATTAATGGTTGCAATGAATGTAGTATACTGAGATGGCCCCAGATTTGCCAGGTTCCATAACATCTGCGCTGTGCATCTAACCTTGTCAGGATCATTATCATGCTGTCCACTCCTCCCAAAAAGTACCTCTAGTACTGCCACTTCCCTCAGCTGTTGGATTCCTTCCTCCAGAGTTTTCCAGCGCATTCTATGGTGGTGCTCCTGCATTCTTTCTCTGTGGACAAATCTTTCTCTCACACTCGTTAAAAGCCGCTGCCAGAGGGAAAGAGGTCCAGGCTCCCTTACAAATACCTGATTTATACCTGAGTCCTGGGTCAAGGGTCCCAAATTCCTGGCCTCCCCACCATCTAGTTAGACACCTGTGCCCATAAGATCCCAAACCCGAAGTAGCCAGGCAGTGTAAGCCTCACGTCCCCGCCGTACAATATCTTTTTGCAGATTACGGAGACTTTCATATGACAGGGTCTCAGTGATGATCTGAACATGTGATTCCCTTGTGTCTTGTGAGGGCCCTCCCTTCTTATCTTTACTCTCTGGGTTTGCTGTTTTCACTTTAGATTTCCTTGTTTCCACAGGGGCAACTGCTGCTGGCTGTGACTGCCCCTGTGTGTCAGCTGGAACCTGGACAGTTGTAATGTCTGCGGGTTCTGTATCAGATTCTCTTTTGTCAGGGCAGGGTGAAGGTTTCTCACCAGCTGGGGAAATGTACTCTTTCAGCATCTGGTTCATCTCATGCATTTCTTTTATCAGAGCCTTCACCCAAACCGGGTGGTTTATGCCTGAGGCTGGCTGTGGGACAGGGGTGGGCTCTTGGGCAGCATCATTATTCTTTGGGGTAGTTATCAGAGTGCTTACCCAGGCCAGTCTCCCTTTATCTCTGAATACCAAATAGAATAGGCCTATAAGCAGCACCAACCACTGTATGACGTCATTAGCATTCAGAGGGAAATTTAACCCTTGAAAAGCTGGTGGAGTAGACCCAAAAAACTGAGTGAAGGATTGGGAGAAAATTTCCCCAGGTGCCATTTCCTCACAATATGTACCATTATTAAAGTAACCCCAGAAACACAGAGTTAGTCTATGATAGCCCTGAATCCATGTGCCTGCTTTCCAAAGGAAGTTAAAAATCCACGAATTCCTCACCTTATTAACCCACAAAATAAACTGGATGCCAGCCACAGTAGCCTTGGTTATAGGGCCCATGTTTAGATAAGGGCCAGCAAATGGCAGAAATACAGCCACAACCACGTGCCAGCCAAACCAGGGAAAGCTGGACCACATGATTTTGAGCAGTAGACTTCTATCTAGTACACAAGAACTGTTATTCCTCTGTCTCAATGCCCTTGTGCCCCACACTTGGGCGCCAAAATCTGTCTTGGTTTGACAAGACAGGTGTCTGCCAGGGAAACTGGGGTTTCCCTTAGAATAGAGAATGCAAACCCCCCACCCCTGCCAAATTATAAATTTTCAATTAAGGGCTCTCAGGCAAAGATTTGGGAATAGGAATAACAGTTCTTTACTAGGAATATCAATAATACAAATGTGGTAGGAAACAAAACTACCCCACCAAACCAGCAAACAAACAACAACAATTTGGGAAAGCCCTGACAGAATCAGAGCTGCCACCTGGCACCCTGTTAGTCAGGGTGTTGGAAGCAGTCCAGAAGTGAGTCCTGGGATGACAGACGTGGCTCTGTTGGAGCAGGGATGATCCTGTAGCCAAAAAGGGTCTAGGAGTGATGAGGAAGGGTCTAGGAGTGATGAGGAGGGGTCCAGGGGTGAGGTGATGGTGAGATGGGGTCCGGCGATGATGAGATGGGGTCTGGCGAAGATGAGATGGGGTGCCGTCTTCCTCCCAGGAATCGGGGTGAAGCAAGTGAAATCTGTCCCCGGCCGGCTCAGTTTTCCCGGCAGCAATTGTAGACTCCCCCCACTGGGTGGGGCATCCCACAATAGGACCATGCATGCAAATGGGGCTTCTGGGGCTCTGGGGGGAGCGGGTATAGTCTGGGGGTATAGTCTGTTGATGGCCCATTACCCAAAAGGCACCCGCCCCTCCCCCCCGTCCCCCTCCTTCCAAAGTTACAAGAAATAAAGAACAATTCCCCAACTGCTTTCAGCAGATGAAAATAGAATACACATTTTTGATTCCATAACCCAGGACATAGGTATATACTACTGTAGGAATATTGCTTTTCTTGAACTTTTTCTAAACCTATCTCGGTTCTGAAAGATTATAGCAGTAAAAACTTAACAATTTACTTCCTGACAAACTTCCACCACCACCTGTTTCTACCTTAAGTATTCCTCACCAGCAGCAACCCTTCCACTACACCAGTACACTGACTAGTCTCAATATAAAGGTTGAATGAATGGGGGAAAAGCTCTAAAAACTTAATATTTTTCAAGATTCTAGAACCTATACCCATGAACACAGATATGAGATGTTCAGAAGGAGCTATATAATCTTTGACATCCTTGGAGAGTTTACAAATTATTTAAGAACAACTATATGGACCTGGCCTGCAAATGTAACCTGCAGCTATGTCCTGACTATGAATCAGACAAGATGAAAAAAGGACTTGTTTTGACAGATTCCAGAAAGTCTGTAAAAGCAAGTAGGATTGTATCTGTGGGCCCAGGTCTCTCATTAAAGGTGACCTGGGGATCAGGACTGTGAAGACGCACCTGTCTGGTGTTATCCTGTCAACTGAGATCTCAAAGCTTGAAGCAACTGCAAAGAAAAGGAAAGGGAAATGAGCTAACTACTTGCCTTGCTCTAGTTTTCACTCAAAAACTGGATTTTTCTGTCACTCTTCAGAAAAAAAAGCAACAATTGAAAGAGAGTAGAGGAGATAGAATATCTGATGATATTACCAATGGCATCTAGGTAAGATTGGTTTAAAATGAAGTATAAAACTGAAATAAGAATGCTAAATATTTCTCTCCTACCATGTAAGCAATAAAATGCATAAGGATGCATTGCACTGTAAATACTATTTAATAGTTTCCCCTCTTATAACCAGAAGTTTTAAAGGTCAAATATTCATTCACTGGACAAAACAAAAAAAAAAAAACAACCAAACAAAACAAAACAAAAAAACACACACAAACAAACAAACAAAACCCCCAAACAAACGAACAAACAAAAAAAACCACACAAAAACAAGGAAAGTATTGCCACTGCAACATTGTTCTCCTTGAGAGGAGTCACTGATAGATTTATTTCTGTAACCAGGTAAGCAGCCTTGGTTAAAAGTAGACTGGTATAAACTAAGCTTTTAAAGCTATCAGTTCTAGAAAATTAAATCTCTGAGCTTTGAAAACTGTTTATAATTTTACAGTCTCTGGTACATCAGTAGTAGGAGATATTGTGCAAAAACTATCACAAGCTTTCATTTCAGCCTAACATAACTTTTTCTTTTCTAGGTACTTACTGGTTTGCAGAAACAGTTTTCCAGCAAAAATGGCAGTTCAGAAAATGGACATCACTGAACAACAAAGAAATCTGTCTGTATTTTCAAAAATTCCCACCTTGAACATTTTTGCATATCAGTACATAAATCATTGGGGAAAATGTGCATATAATTAAAATATAATAAAGCATGTATTCATGTGTGTGAGTCCATCCAGTTACACTTCTAGAACTTACCCTAAGCTCTTGGAAAAAAAAATCCCATTATATTCAAAGGCATTCAGATGTCTTTTCCAGGTTCTTGCCTACAGAAGTGCCTGGCTCACTTGCTGTCTAAACAGAGATGAATTACAGCAGGATAGAGGAAGAGACAGAACTGATTTGACTTCAGTGTGGCACAGAGTGAAGTGCTCCTCCACAGCCACGTGAGGAAGCTACAAATGAATACATGGACCAGTAAGACATTCCCACCTTCTCAAATTATTGAGACAAGCTACCCTGCTAGAAAAGTATAATCATAATGAAAATTAAGATCTATTGTATTTCCATGACCATGACTGCACAATACTACAGATAAACTGAAGAATACACATTTACTGGAAAATAGTCTTTAACAATTTTGGTCCAGTAGCAATCACACAATTCCACATGAAAACACTGAAGCTTTTAGGTGTGATTTTTAGCTTCACCTATGTAAGTGTATACTCAAGGTAAGTAGATACTGCACTCTTTTCTTCTATGGGAAATACAAAAAATGTTTTGAAATCATCACCAGGTCTAGCACATCACATGTGATATCCAATGTATTTTGTGAGGAAATGTCAATTCTCTGCTAGTCTACCCAGCACTGTCATAATTATTTTAGAATAACAGATATGTAAGAGAGAGGAGCTCACACAACTTGAAAATTACTATTAATTTCTTTATCAATGGTAAAAACAGGCAACAGAATGAAGGAGAACACAAGGGAGATCAGAACAGATAGAGGAAAATAGAAATCATATATAATGATCTAACAAAATCAAATAAAGAGAAATATTATTTCCTCTTTGGTGGTATTGCAAATACTAAGTATAATTTGTCAGTAATGTGCAAGAACATAGGACTTTCCCAATCGCTCCTCTCCCCACTATGAAAATGCTACTTCATTTTCAAACTTTGTAGTGTAAAATTCATCTCTATAATTCAAGCATGAATCATGATAAGTGTAAACTGATGCTTCAAATATGGAAACCCAAGCATTTATAGCTACAGTTGCAACAGTTGAACTGTAAAAATAAAACCAAAAATGAAAAAAAGAAAGAAAAACCACACAGATCACATCTCTATTCTGGATGTGTATTCTGTCAAGCATGGCAAAGAATCCTTCTCACACACAGATGGATGCCCCACTACAAGAAGGAAGAGAAATATCCTCCTTAATTTCAGCACCAGGGGCCCAGCTTTCAGAAGCCTGCTTTTAGTTTCTGCTAGTAGTGTCTAACTTCATCAAGAAGTTCTGCAGAAGTCCGTTCTCCTTCGGATGAAGAAACTGATTTTCTGTAAGCAGCCAGAAACTCATTTCATCATGCTTCAGGATGCCCTGCTGAAAGGAGTCCTTCTGCACTGGAGTCAAATTGTTCAAGAATTTCATGCAAAAATCACAAGGGGAAACATTTTACAAATAAAAATGTTAAAGTCAAATATTCTGCACTATTTTTCAGGCAGTTTCAGATATTGGGCTACAATGTCTCCTCACCTGAATTTTATGCAACTCTGTCTTGTTTGTCTTTATATTTATGATTAATACTTAGAGTTGCAAAAATAATACTTACACATAATTTAGAGAGAATTTAAAGAATAATGGTTGTGATTTTGGTGATGTCTTCCTAATTGCAAAATATCTTAAGCACACTTTTTGAGGTTTAATAAATTCATTTTCTACTCTAAACAACTCAAATAAGTATGTCAATCTTCATAATTTCTGCATTTTCAACTGCCATATTGAGATTATTGTAGTTATCCAATTTTAAATTTTAAGTTTTAAGGCTAAGTGGTTTTTACCATATTGGATGGATACAACTACTTTTTTTTTGCATTCTCAAACTAATGTAAAGCCAGTTGTCAACATTCAGACATCTTTTTTTAGTCTAATCAGGACTGTGATCAAGTCATCTTTGCTATTATTGTGTAGCCTTTGAGTTTTGCTAACTATTTCATACTGGTGGTTTTACTATGATTTACCAAGAATCATTCATGCTAAAGGGAAGTAGTCAATTTGTTGATTCTATGGAATAAAAAATGGTAAGAGATACTCATTCAAACTAAATTTCATCCTGTTCTCTAATGCCCATTATAACTTAAACATTTGGGTATTCAAATCACACTTAGGAATTATCTGTTTGCTTTAGATATTCATCAACTGATACATAGCTAATTGAATCACATAACCATTACTTTCATTTATTAATTAATAGACTAATCTAATATATTAATATGTAATATATACATAGTAATAATGAAATTGATACATTTTATTTAATAATGGGTTTCATTAATAACAATAGAAAAAATTCTACTTGTATCAATTTTATTATTTTAGTACAACTCTATGTGGGGAGACAAAAGGAGATGCTGCTGAAGGCAGTCTCCCCTCTGATATGTTACAGCTGTGTTAATTATCTTAGAGTAGAAACACCTTGCCCTCACAGCCTTGGGCATGATAAGTAGTGAGTTAACTGGGAAGAGTTCAGTTGGAGTCTGCTCGTCGTGCTGTGAAGACCCAGGGACAGGAGGTCGTGGCAAGGGCCAGAGAAGGTAAGATACTGTGAGATATTGTACTCAGCATAGACAGGGTTAGGCGGCTGTGCTAGGGGCAGGATGGAGCCGGACCCAGAACTGAAGAAGAGAGACAGAGCCAGGGCTGTGTGGAGCTGCTCTTAGAAGCTACAGAAGAAAGATATGGGAGACTTTTGGAATAACAAGATGCAGATACTTGAAGCCTTCTGATGATTCTGATGAAGCACCCTGAGTGCAGTGTCCATGTCGACTGCCACACATATCAGCGACTGTGACAACCCTATGTTGCTACTTAGTATTTATACAGAAGTGTATTTACATGTGGTGGTAGACATGAATTCACTGCTAAACAAACCAGCAAAAAATATTACAATCAGAATATAGTATTCATAAAATGTCTCATTAAAAAACTCAAAATGTTCTCAAGTCAAATTCTAAAATTTGATTAAGTGTTACATAGCTAATACCACCACTGACTACTGATGTGCACATTCCAAAGAAAAGCCATTTTTTTTCTGCATTACAACAAAAAATTCTGGCACGATTCAAGAAGCAATGACAGTGGAAGTTTCTACTCTCCAATTTTCATCAATAGGTTCTATTTCTAAAGGAATGTATTCTAGGAATTGTAGAATAACACATTGATAAAAGGCATATTTTACAGTGTCCTCTTGGAATAAAGCTACTTGAAAAGCTCTTAAGGAAAATAGATTGTTTAATGTTTGCTATATTGCAGCCTTTTATCACCCACTTCTCATTTTTTCCTACTAGTAAGGACTAATAAGAATAAAAAGCCAAAAAAAGCTACTCATTACATAATAAATTTTTGATCCAATAAAAGCTGGTTTTAAAAAGACTGCATTTCAGTTTATTTTTCCAAGTTGATCCCAATTTATATTTTAATTTCTACAGTCTCTAATTAAGAATGGGTCCTTGATCTACAGAGGGACTTTGACACCAAAATACTTGAAGCAACCTGGCCAGATAGTGGATTGAATTGCCTTGTGTTAGACACCCACATTTACCAAAATACAGGATGAGTCTCAACAGTAGACTGAGCATTGTCTATGGAAAAGCTTAGAAGAAGGACTAGTCTATAAACCTGACTTTTACCAAAACAAAAAGTACTTCATATCATTATAAATACACAAGTTTATGTGTTGAGGACTCATAGATCCAAAGTTTCTCCTGAAAAAAACCAAAACACAAAAAACCAACAACATTTTAAAAGCCATTTATTTGAAAAAGGAAATAAAAAGATCTACTGAGGCGTCTATAAGGCTCATGGCATCAGGGCAATGACCATAGCTGCAGAAGTGCAAATTTTGACAAAGAAAATAAAGTTTCAGATTAAAAAGAACGTACAAATCAAATACTGAAAAGGGCTTAGACATGTAGGCCACAGGACTTGCAGTAAGTAGAGCAGAACAATTTTCAAGGCAGGAGTTTCAACGTCGTGCCCACTTCTGTTGGTCAGTACAATCAATGTCAGCAGTATTTAAATGTCTGCCCTCCTAAAAATGCTCTGGTAGTCCTTGCCAGCTGGAGGTAGATGAGATGTGAAAGCAACAAGATCTCCAGGTGTGTGTGAGATGTATATAAAACAGGTGTTAAAATCTTGGGATACTTGAACTGAAAAGCAAATCCTATGGATAGCTCCTATGGCTCTGAAACCCTTCCAAGCACAGTCCCAGCACTTGTCTGGTTCACCAGGTTCTCTGACAAAGAGTGTTGGATTTACAGGGTGAGGCAAGGGGAGGAGTGCACTGCTGCTATGTCACTCTGTGTGTGAAGCTGAGCACTAAACCTCAGCAGGCACATGTTGCTGAAATTTGCTCAGGTTCTAACAAGAGCATCTCCTGGAGGTTATTTATCCTCCAACTCATATATTCTTTGGAAAATCATTGGAAAGATAGACAGGACATTAATTCATTGCTGGAAACAAGTCCCAGTGTTTTCAAGCAGCAAGTAAATATTAAAAAAAAAAAAAGTTAAAATATATGGCAATTGAAAAAGAACAATACAGTTCTGTGGACTTAAGCTACCTCATGGCTTGCAAAACCAGTGGCTTTTAGAGAGTGTTAATAACAGTTTGTAACACTGTGGTAAACCAAGGCCTGTAATTTGCAGTTTTTATTTTTAGAAATACTCATTGCAGCACTGTGGCATTGACGGCTATGAAAAAAGAAATAAGAGAAAGGGGGGAGGAAGGAGTCCATGCAAAATTAAAAGCCTTTCAAGTTTCCTGAAAAGACTGTTTCAGAACATGAGGTTCCCCTATTTCTTAGGGGAAGGATAGGAGCCACAATTCAAGGGCATAGCATATGCAAAGCACATTCAGTGTGAAATGCCTGACATTGTATCACATTCATAAAAAGCTGCTGCTAGCAAAATAGATAGCCAAATTGAAACACACCCCCCGTTTCTATAAAAAACAGGGAAGGAAAACATCAGAAAAACTGATGTCAAGATGAAAACCAGACTTTTTTCCTGCTGTCTTTACTCAACGTTGTAGTCAGAATCACACGACAAAACAAGACAGTCCAGTCACAATTAACTCTGAATGGGGTCATTAAAGGCAGAAGATACTCCTTCATGGCTTAATTTAATTGTCATTCCTGGCAACTGGAAAGCCTTTTAACATTTTTGGAATACAGACATGTTTCCAACGGTTTCTCCTCTTTGCTAAAATGCTCAAGTAGTCATTTTTGAATTGGTTTCTTTCCAGAGCTGACAAGTCCTGTCACAGTTGTTTTTTGTCAAGAGGCACTGAAACCCCACTAGGTCGTTGTAGTTTTGTTTTCTGAACCAGACTTATTTGTGTTCACTGTTTCACCTCGAATTGTCAATTGTAAAATTACATGCTGTCTTAAAAATTATCCTAACATTAGCAAATGCTCCCTCCCTCAGTGCCTGTTGAAAGCCATGCTGTTTGCTAATGTGACAGTGCAACTGCATCCCTTTCTTTTGCTTTTTACAATTTCCTCAATTCATTAGTGTTTTCCTTGCAAATGTGCAGACATGAGCTATATTAAACAGCCTCCAGAAAATAATAAATAACCAAACAAGAAGTCACAAAAAGTAAACCCAACATTCTCCTTTCCTTAGCACAAGGTAATTCAAAAGTCCCAGGTCCAAATTAATTGGGAGCACTGATTGTGGATTTTAAAACCTTAACAGTAGGCTACAAGCTCAATTTGCTGGGCCACCTATTTTCAGCAAAAGTAATGGAAAAATTCACCCCACTTCCTCACATCATCTTTGACCTCAACAGCAATCCAACACTGTAAAACAAGAACGGGTTCATCTCTTATCTAGGTAATATCCAATATGACATAATGTTCAACTTCAAATAAAACACAGCTCAGTCACTGGCAGCACTCTCATCACTATGGTTCAAAGTTTGAAAGCATGCACAAATCCTTACAGACTCAGATTACAAGGCACTCACTCATGTACAGTCCCATCAGCAGCTTTATGTGACACGAATATTTCTGTGTGTTTCATGGCTTGACAGCATTACTTCTAGAAAAGCATAGAGGAGCAGCATCAGGAATCCTTATGACTGCCCAGAGACTTCTGGGGACTCTGTATCAGATAATAATCAGCAGCCAAAGAATCAGAACATTTTGGCAGCTTTATTCTCTTTAAATTACCACCTGCTTCCAAAAACACTTTCAAAAGATCTAGCACAGGAGATCTATGACTCTCAAGGGTGGCTACAATAAAAAAAAAAAAAAAAGAAAAAAGAAAAAGAAAACCTCTTTCAAGATTGGATCTTTTTATTTCTCACCACAACTACTGTGAGACCACGTGCCTTTTATGCACTGTTTGTAAAGCCAGTGTCTTAACTGTCATGAAATAGTTTCCATTTCTCTGGCTGGGGACATTTATCACTGAGTTTTCTTCTCATTGTGATACAAAGGTTTGCACTGAAACCAGTTCTACAGTCTCTCCTCCCCTGGGTCAAATCCTGCCAAGTTCTGCCCGTTCCTCTCAAATGTCTTCTGGCATTGTTCAACAAGGCAGCATTTATTTGAGAAAAACAAGAAAGCAAAACATTTTGAAAAATTGTGTTGCACAGTATGGGGTGCGATTTGTCCTACTTGTATATGCATCCTCTTCCTGATTCCTAAGGAACATGTGCATGAGTATGAACAAACAAGTGTTCAGTTTCATGTCACCATAAAAAGCTGATGCTTTTCCTTCTAGTTCTTTTAAAAGAAACGGTGCTTGGGACAATTTTAAAATTCCTTATATACTAATACTAATACTACTAGTAGTACTAGTGGTAGTAGTAGTATTACTACTACCACCGCTAATTCTAATACTAATGCTAATACTAATACAAAGGCTCCAGAGCCATACTGAGCTCCATGCAGAACACACCTCCTTAGTTTGAAATCCTCCTACTTGGAGTCTCCACTTCTGTGAAGATCAAAGCATAGAGAGAACCAATCTCTTGGGTGCCAGATGGGTTACACAGCCGTACGTAGAGTTCACAGTAGAATTTATACCCATTTTATTTGCTAGAAGCCTTATTCATGGCAAGTCTTCCCTGGTTTTCATTGTTTCACTCTGCTTAGTCTAAATGACGTTGCATCACTCAAAAATAACTGAATGCCTAGTTTGGGAGCCAAAATATCTTTCAAAGTGTGTAAATATTCACAGACAAATTTGCCAAGGCTGTGCTTTTACTTGCTAAGCAAAACAGCAAAAAGCATTGTGGTTTTTTTTTTTTTCCTTGGGCTATTATAGTTTCCTTCCTTTCCTTCCTGCATCTCTGATCTATTTATAAAGGCCTTTATGTGCCAACGGTATTCATCTATCATTAATGTTTTATTCCACAACAGTAGTTTTGAAGGATAACCATTTATTTAATTTCTCTTTAATATCTTCTAGTCTTGGTAGACACTGTTTTTAAATTAATGGGTTTCCATGATTTTGTAAGCTCTCTCACTTCTAACTACCCCTACACCCCCCCCTTTACAATTCTTGTAACTAAGTTATAAATATAGAAAAAAAGTAAAAATACACACACTGAATTTTCACTTCCTGAAAAGTGATAAAGCAATGATTTATTAATTATATAAATCAATGTGAATTCTACCATGACGTAGGCACATACTATTCTCCATTAAGTTTTGGGGTTTTTTTTTTCCTGTTATAAATATCTACAAGCCAAATCTAACTCAGATCATAAAGAATCTACACAGTGCTTCTGACTGATTAGTACATCTACCCTGAGTATGTACCTCTGTCTGTGGTAAGTACAGCAGCTCCCTACATTCACCTGGAAAGGAATCAGAGTGAAAAGTTTGGTGATCTGGACATCCCCCCTTCAAATGCTATTTAGAGTTATATTTGTTGGATGAGGACTACCAAATGAATCACTGTACTTTGAAAAGAGAGATCCCTACTTTCTCTTGGTGTGCCACATCCTCACGTTAGTCTGAAACATCACAAAGCAGCAGCACTCACTGTCACATGAGACAGATTCTTGAAGTGAGCTTGAGCCCCTTCTGAAATAAGACAGTCTTCATGAAAGTCTTAACACTGCAAGCAGAACACCACATCCAAATCCACAAAACTAATAAGTTACTAGGCTGAGAAGGGCAGTTCTGGGTGAAATTGTGAGAGCTCCTATCCCCACTAAATTTCTTTTCAGGAGTATTTGCTCTTTGTGGAGCCTTGATACAGAAGCCTCCCTGAGCCAAGGAGAGGAGAGAGGAAAAATCTGTTCCACTTTCTATTTCTTTCTTCTGGAGAGCAGAAACCAGGTAGGCAGCCCAAGATGCATAGCAGGGATAAGCAGAAGATTAGTGCAGTAGATACTGAAATAGCCACAGGAGCTATGAAGGTTGGTATAATTTACAATCTGGGAATATTTAAAAAGCTTTATCATCATTATTCTAAGCATTATGGGGCAGTTCAGTTAAGAAGCCCTCATGTCAGGAAGGATGTAGAATGAAGAACTCTTTAGGTGGTGCAATCACTCAGCAGGAGTTTGTGTTCCCCTTGACAGCATCACAAGAGAGGGAAAGAAGATCAACAGCTCTTCCAAAAACTGGACACTTCTATTTCATGCATGGAAATAGGAGAGACTATAACTGTATCAAGAATCTAGTATTCTTGGATTTTCTTTAATCTAAAACTGAATGTACCATTAAAGTGAAATATAATATGACCAGTCCAGACCATCCTTTTTTTTTCCTTTTATTTGTTTCCATCTTAAAAAGGGAAAGTTAAGAAGTTCTAAGGTACATTTCTTAAGCCCTTCCATAGCTGAAAAGGGTTGAAGTGAGGCAGAAGGAAATAACCAATTCTTCAGTATTTTTTTAAGTTCTCTCATTGCTTAAACCACTGCTGTTTTAAAATGATGCCTCATTTCAATAATACCATATCAAAAACCCCCACATTAATATGGGTCCATCTTTAAGAAAGTCCTGTGCAATAGAACACTATATGAACCAATGTTCTAACATATCATTACAAAATTCTGATGTTTCTAATAGAAAAATGAGATCTCCAATGAAACTTTCAGACAAAATAATCTTTAGGCCTTTCCAAACATAAGCCCACCAAGTTTTGAAGGATAAGTGGGGCTGTTTTCCTATGGCAATCAATATATTTTACACAGTTTTCTATTTCCTATGCTATGCTACAATCTACTGAGAAACACCTGAGAGAGATTCAATGGCAGAGGTTAATAACCTGAGAAAATAACACATCTAAGCCTATTTGTGCATGCCACAACAATGATAGCCAAGTGCACTGAAGGGTGCAAAGATAAAGATTAGGCACTCTGTAAATGTATTTTTATGTGCAAAGTCTACAATTTAAAAGCTTCCTATTTATACAGACTCAAAAGAATCCTTTGAAAGAAAAAAAAAAAAAAAAGCTTCTTTGAAGTGCTTCTTTATGCACCTGGCAAATTATCAGTAAGAAATTAAACAGATTTGGTACTGGCAGGAGAAGGACTAATTAATGTAACCAGATAGGTGGCAAGCTTCAAATATGATGGCAATAGAGTACTGATGTTAGCAGCAAGGGACGAATACATGTACTTAAAAAAATTAGACCATGAATAAATCTCTGAACTGAAAGAAAAACCAGAGACTATGAAGTGCTTTATGTTCTAGAAGCCTGTTTTACTCCATCAGCTGCAGAGGGATTGCCTCATGTGCAATGTGGACTGCATGCAGCTGAAGTGGAAGACACTGGTAATGCAAAGCCTAACCATGACTGATATTACAGTGATGTTACTACACAAATAAAGGATCAAGCAGACAGTAACCTCGTGGAGCTCATGCTCATCAAGTATTTACTGAAGCTACCACCTTGTGCTCTGGCCCATTTCAGTCCATGTCAGGTTTCCCCTTAGCTAACACTGGTCATTTAACAATGTCAGCGGGCCCTACATGGCTCAGCACTCAGATCCCAGTGACATGGGAGCACCCATTTAATGTTGTCTGATGTTCCAAGCACATCTTCAGGCTCATTTCTTGAGGATTACTGAAAGCTTGGGGTCACAAATTATAATCAAAGCAGTATTAAAAAAAAAAAAAAAAAAAAGGTGCTGGTATATGATGTAGTCTTTGAGCAGCATTAAATCCAGAATACCATTGTTTCCAGCTGAAAAACAAGGAAATTTCTTTTCTATTTCCTGTGCTTTCTATGCAAAGAGCATTAGAGTCAGTGGAAAAGCTTCTGTTGAGTCAGGGGTAAGTATTTACTACAGCAGGAGGTGCTCCTGGGGCTGGGCAACTTACTTGGGTTAAGAAACATCACTCGTCTTTTTTTTATTTTTTTTTTTTTTTGCACCAGCATAATAGCAATGAAGGTAATCAGTGTGAACAGGAAATGGAAATGCTTGGAGGGGACTTTGGAGCTTCTTAAATGTTCTCTTTCCTCTCCTCTGCCAATGTCCTTATTGAAGTTATTGAAGGCTGAACTATACACACCAAGAAATTTCCAGAAACAACAAAGACTGAGAGTAGGTAATGCCACTCTTAGAGTTACACTGATTTTTAATATCTTGTTGATCAAGTCTCTGTTGAAACTTCAGTGACAGACTCAGAAACACAACCACTGTGGCTCACCTGCCACTTTTCTTCCTTCCCCCAGGCATAGGTCTTAATTCATATTCATTTAAAAGGGAAATCTTTCTCTACTCTGTACCTCCCCAACCACCATTGGTGCTGTACAAATGAGTTGCCCTGAAAAGAACCACAAAACCTCCATTTTGTATCATAAGTTGTACCACCTTAATGGTTTATGAGGATGTGATTTCACTTATTTGAACAGGAACCACTTTTTTATTTCTACCAATCTGTGCTAAGAGGGTTTTAATGCTTGTTTAATGAAGCCTGGAGAAATGAAGATGTTATTCTGCTTCTGTCCGCTTAGCTGCTTTGTTAGAATTTATATACCTCTTACAGAATTTTACCCATTAGTTTTTCAGCAGCAATATTTTTCAGTTTCACCAGAATTACAGCATATGCTAATCCTTTGAAGAAAGTCCTGCTCTGTGCAGAATGCATTATAAACAGCCTTCCTGAGGGCTTTGCCTTTTAATCTCATTACAGTGATTTATTTGCTTTTATCTACTTTCTCTTTGAAAACAGGTATTTAAAAGTATGTTTATAAATTTACTTAGTTATTTGTGTACTGAAATTTTTCCAATGGAATACATTATTGTTTCTTTTAAACACCAGATACTATTCAAAAACAAAATTTTAGAAAATAACATTCCATTTATATAGAAGTGAATGTAATGTTTTGGATATGCTTTTAGGACTGTTTTTCCAACTTTTTTTTTCCTTTTCCCCCTGCTTCTTTTCAGAGTACTATGGAATTTAGTTATATTAGGGGTTGTATTTATATGAACCTTATTTGACTTATCATGTGATCCTGTCTTTTTAATTCTCTTGGCTAAAGTATTTGGTCTGTCAACACTTATTGTTTCGTTGAATGTCACAATATTTGATACAAATAGGTATTTTTTAGCTTAAACGTTCAATTCAGCTGTCTACCCTGAAGGTAAAGGTTTGTCCTTGATAAAAATGAGCTTCCTCCAGGGATAGTTGAAGGTCATGGGGAGATCTTTCAAAGGACTAAAGGCAGTAATAATTTGAGTTCTCAGTTTCAAAGAATATTTCTTTGACCCTTCTTCATATAACAAACTTACAGTAAATGTGGGCAGGATAAATTTAATAAAATAAACCAAAGAAAAATATATTTCATTGCACAGTTGTTTCCTTGGGGTACAGGGAAAATAAACATGCGACAGATGTTAGTCATTACTGAAGGCATGGTAATGGCATGGCAAATGGAGCAGTCTGGGAACCTATAAACACTGCAACTTCTACAGAGTAGGTGTGCAGCATATGCTTTCAATGCCATTCCTAGATCATTTTAAACAAGTTTTATTTTCAAAGCTGTTTTTTCATTTCAGTCACATCTCTTGTGCTAAGGGTGGAAAGCAGAGGAGGTAGGGAAAGTACTCATTTGAAGACAAAACTAGCAGGGTACCTTCTCCATAAGCTTCCAACAGCAGCTCCACCTGTCCCTCCTCCCACTGATTTCTCTCACTGACTTTGGAAATTTTTGTGTAAAAAACACCCTGAGTTTGAGGGGGTGTTGCACTTCTTGGTTTAGAGCTGCAGGTTTAGTTGGGAACTTCCCTATTTTTTTTTTCCAGAGTTTACTCACATATACCATGCTGGCCTGGAGTGTCAGGGAAAACATTTGAACAAGGAGAATAAATAATACAAGATTTTAAATACCATCACTACTGAGATCACAAAGGGCTCTTCTAAACAATTGTTTTGAAAACTTATTTTTCTCCTCCCAGACTTACGTTGTTTCTCTCTGTTGCTGCTATTAAAAGTCCCCATAAGAGTAAAATAATAGCATCCTTCAGGACAAGGTAAAAACAATCGGTGTTCAAAGCAAATCATGATCTGAATCTGCAACATCAAAACTTTGCCGAGATATTAAAATTCATGTTCTAGAAAATGTAGCTTGATATTCTTTATTGCATCATTTGGAACAGGATCCCATTTTAAAACATTACTGAAAAATACATTAGAAATGTTTAATCTGGTTTGTTTCCTTAGGAGATTTTCATATTACATAACAGTTCGGAAGGAGCTTTTAGTTGCTTATAAATATAAAACGACTACTCCAAAGCCCTTCATACATTGTTTTCAAAACTGTCTTATTTTGGCTATTTATTTGGAGTCCTTGATGGGGGAAAAAACACCCACATAAAATATGATAATGAAGATCAGCATAATGCATGATTTTGTGCAACTTCAGCTGTTGTAAGTCAGTATGAAGCCTTGCAGCTCCTACGGTTGACAGTGCGTTACAGAAGGGTCAATATTTCCAAAATGTTTTTTTACAATAGGAACTATTAGAGCATCTGAATACTGGCTGAGATTTCGAAATGTAATTGGTTTCCCTAAAAAGGTCAGTTTCTCTTTGAACAAGTTTTAAGAGCAAAATAAAAAACAAGATTCTAGAAGGGTAAAACCGACAAATTCCGGATTCGCTCCAGATGGTGTGGAGGTTTGAGTTTTTCTTTAAGCAAATCTATCTTCCACTTCATAATTTCAAAACCTGGGTAAACACTAAATAAATAAGTACATATACTATTTCAAAACCTTTTGTTAATATGCAGTTTGAAGAGTTCTAGTAACCGTTCACGGACCTGATGAAGGTCAACAGGAAAAATATAATAAGAAAGTATTCAGTGATAATAGTACAGGGCTCAAAGCCTCCAGACAATCAGGCTACTTATTTTCTGTAGCTAAGTAGATTTCAGATAACAACAGGTTATTTGAAACAACACAAATGATAGATTTATGAAATAAGTAGATTTACTAAATAATAGATTTATGAAACAGATTTCAAACAGCAACAGGTGTCGATCACTGCTCAGGTACCACCCGTGCATCGGTCAGTGAGTCCAGTAGGTGTGATGGAACCCTGCTTTCCTGGGGATGGCTGAACACCTGTCTGCCCCTGAGAATTGGTGAATGAATTTCTTATTTTGCTTTGGTTGCATGCATAGTTTTTACCTATTAAACTACCTTGATCTCAACCCGTGAGTTTTCTCACTTTTACCCTACCCATTCTCTCCTTATCCCACTGAGATGAGTGAGTGGCTTCATGAGGCTTAATTGCCTGCTGGTAAGGCAGCAACCTCAGAGCTGCCTAAGGCTTATAAGGCAGCTGCCTTATAAGGCAGATTATAGCCTAAGTGCAGGTAATTAAATTTGAAAGAGTGCTGTCTTAAAGACAGAGAAACGAAGTATCACTAATCCAAAACTCTGGATTCGTTCAGATGTAGGATTGTAAGTCGTGGTTTTTTCCCTTGACATGGATATTGAATATTCTGTGAAGAATTTTTTTCTCACTGTCCATCACCCAATGTAACACATGATTTCCTACCACACACCTTTTCATGCACTCTTTCACTTGGCCGCAGTGTGAAATCAAGGACTCATTGAAGATTACTTTCAGTATTATCTTCACTGGTGACAAAAACAGATGTTTCAAGGAGACAAAATACTCCAAATAGACTTCTACTACTGGATGAAAGACAGTTGAAAAATAGAATTCCCACAAATCAGAATTTAAAAACTTGATAGCCGTGTTTAATACCCATAATGCATTTTCAGACAACTAAATAAGTGAATTCCTTTGCAAAAGCTCTGCATTCCTGGGAGAGCACATAATAGAAGAAAACATTCTATTAGGTTCCTAGTACTTTTCATGGTTGTTCAGTAGGTTTTAAACACACTTCTAACTTGATAAACTTAGCCAGCATCCAAACAATTATGATTTTATCAGTGTTGCTGTTCATTTCTCAGAGAAGACTCCATATATGAACACTGTTGAAGTCTCTTTTGTTATCCTCCTGCAGAGTGAATAATTTCCCAATAGCAGAATTCATTCTTATCTTATGGTGTTTTAAGCTACTCTTGTTTGAGTTCAATTCTTGAAAAACTGAAATCCTGTCTAAAATACTTCCTGTGAAGTTTTTATTCTTATTTCTTCAAACAACTTTTTGAATTCATATTAAAAAGTCTTTCAGGTTTGACTAAAAAGGAAAAAAAATCCTTTGAATTCAATTGACCTTTCTTAGAATAGGAGTAATCATTTCCACTTCTAAAGCAATATTAAACTTAACATGGTTTTTCACCCTTTGATGGAGATTACTGTTGAAATTCCATCTGAATAGAAGAAAACACATTTTTACTGTAGTAGTTATCAACTATCAGAACCAATGGCCCAAAAAGCTTATGGAGTATCCATCTGTGGATATATTAAAAAGTCCAACTGGACATGGGCCAAGATAACATGCTCTGGTTTACCATGCCCTGTGAAAGGGGTGGGACTAAAGTGATCTTAAGAGGGTCCTTACAGGCTCAGCCATCCCCCAGTTCTGTGAGTATATGTGAGAAAGGAGCATCAAGGTTCTTCATTCATCAGAACATTATACAAAAATCTTGGAATATTTGTGTCAAAAAAAACCTGGTGAAATAAAAATGGTCACTTAAATCAAAACAAACAAACATATACAGATCTAGCTATATTCTGCATGAGATCACGCTTCTCTCTGTGCAGAAGGCCCTCACAAGAAACTGGTCAAGAAACTTGCAGTCCCTTCCTCTTTTGAACTCAGGCCATAGTGGAGCTATAAACTTTTCACAATTGTGTGGATGGTTTTCTTGTTTGATCCTTCCCTACTGACATCAAAATCTCGTAGTCTGATCAACAGAATTCCAAATTCCCACTCTTCTTTAGTTAAAAATAAATCTGAAATTTTAAAGTATTTACATTGTGTATCCAAAATATTCTATGATACTATGACCTTACTAAGAACCACTTCTATTTCCCATCTATCTCTAGCAGGTAGATTAGGAGCTGTAGCACACAGTTGCTACCTTTTATCCAAAGCTGCATTTTACTAGTGAAAGAAGCAATTTCTGAGTAATAAGTAAATTAGGCTATAGATCACTTTGGGATGCTTCTGAATGACAGGTATTACAAAAAAAAAAAAGAAATCATTCCCACCAAATCATTAGTGGCAAAGCCATTATTAGCTGATGGCAGGCTGGAAGTCAAAGTGAAATGAATTGCCGTCCCTTCAGTAATGCCTTTAATTTGTCACAGCCTAAACCAAAGAGCCTGTTCTGTTACATTACATGAAAAAGATCACGTTAGCCACAGCTGTAACTTGGTGCCTCCTCATGACTCAGGGCAGACCCCTGCAACACAGCACTGCCAAAGTGCATCACTGCAAGTGCAGAACCACCTTCCCAAGGATTGAGGTCCTCCACAGAGCCCTGCTTGATCCAAGGGGCAGCCCTTTCTCATACTGGGAAAGCACCTCGAGCTACCTCAGACAGACTCTCCCCAGGCCTTCCACCCAGTGTTTCATCCAGGGAAGTAGATTAACACCCTAACAAACTAAATGCATGGTCACCATTGAATTCATATATGACATCACAAGCTTTGTCTCAACCTATTTTTAAGTGGCTGAATGTCATTCCCAGAGTTTCTGAAGATTTCCACTAGCCTGCCTGAAGATTTCACCTACATGCGTTAAAAGCCATCCTCATCCATAACAGGGGACTTGACTGGTATGTGTGCAGGTATCTGTCTGCATGTGCATCTTTGGGGGGTGGTGGTAAGTGTGTCTACCTCACTACAAAAACAGTAATCCTGCAATTGTTCCTTAAAAACCAATCAATTTAATATATTTATGTCTTCTAGCGGTATTTAGAGGCCCAAGATCAGTTTTGCCTATCACCATTTTATCATACATTCCAGACCCTTCCAATTAATCTTTTTGAAACATTAAAAAAAAAAATCTGATGAGAAAGGGGACATTAATAATAAAGAATAGGAAATGTTTAAAAGTAAGGACAGAAAAAAAGGGCAGAAAGACAGAAAGGACAGGAATAACATGTAAAAAGAGAAAGATCTGTCTGAATATCCCATTCTAAATATTCTAAAGTTGTGATGGAACTGCAAATATAGTTTCAATTCACCACCTAAAATTTCCTGGAATAAAAAACATTAGACCAAAAACAATCTTTGGAATACACATTTCTCAGACTAAGAAAATTTTCTGTAATTTCAGCTGGCATGCTTTCCATTGATGTATTTATGGCAGTCTATTATCCAAACAGGCTGTTTGAACTTCACTCTGTTACAACCTATGACATATTCAATTTTCTGCCTTTGCTACTTTCCACATCAATGGATTTCATATTGTCTACAAGAGGATGAGGCATTTTTCTACTGCTTGCTGTAGAAGATACAGATAAAAACATGTCCTCTCTTCAAACTCATTTTCAAATGCTTCTCTCATAATGCATACTATTTCCTTGACTTTTGTTTGCCTTCCCAGCATTCCGTCACAATTGAATTATCTCTCCTGGGTTTAATGCACTACATTACAGTGAGCTCACCATTCAGAAACCAAAAGAGTTTTAAACCAGTCCCAAACTATGTTTACACGTTTCAGGGTAGAAAATAATTCCAGTAAGAGCTTGAATTTTTACCTCAGTTAGAATGACTAATAAGTACACTACGTATACAATTTTTACTTTCTTTCCAAAACTGAAATCCATATGGGAAATGTGTAATTAAACAAGGATTTTGGAGGGCATTTTGGAAAGTGGGCACTGCTTTTTATAACAGAAATCCTCTCTCATTTTCCTGATTCTGAGCCTGGCAAAAGTTCCAACATTGCCCTTTCATAGAACATACTTGTAGTTAGTTCACCATAAATAAGGTGATAAAATATCTAATACATCTTCAAAACAAGAAGTAGGAATAATTTTGAAACATCCATCTTTGAAGGTAATTTTTTATTCTAATAATTCAGGGATTTGATAGATTTCAAATCTAGAAACCTCCAGAGGCTTTATCTATAAAGGACACAACAAATTAATTGTAAGACAGAAAGGACAAAGAGAAAACTACTGTAACATTTTTTCCTTGTTGGGTTCATACTTTGAGCTTTTTCTGTTGACATCCTTTCCTGTTTCTAAAGCACTGGATAGCCAAGTAACATCATTATAACCTTCTAGCAGCACATCTGTGCTTTCAGTACGGCACGGAAAGGAGAGTAACAGTAAGTTGGGAGGTGTTTCACTAGAAATTAAAGAAAATTTTGGCTGTTTTACAGGCTCTTTGCTTAACTTACTCTTATCAACATCTCCCCTGCCACAAAGGAAAATCAGACACAAAGGCAGAATAAAAATACTACCATGTCACACACCAGTTATTCACTGGTTATCACAGATCTCCCAATTTAGTAAACATCTCCTTAAACTGAGTCCAGAATGCTTTCACCACAGTATTTTCAGAGGGTTTTCTCATTCTGGTCAGCTTTACCTAAGAATGGAGAATTCTGCCCTGCAGCAGCAGCAAAGACAAAATGCTTCCCCTGTTTCCTTCTGTTTCTGTTTCCGTGTCAGTCCAGAGCAAGAGTCTCCAGTTAGACACCCTAACCTGGAAGGGTGGAGCAGGATGAGAAGGAGCTTAATACCAATCATATTCTGTCACTGGTTTGGAACACAGATACCAGTGCTTTACAAAATAAACTTTGCTGTATTTTATCATTTTAAGATATGTATGGCATTGAAATATATATGGGATGACTGAGGAGTGTGAAATGCACAATTTTAAAAGGGGACCTCAAGACACTAACCAGTTCTTTTTCCACCACAGCCAGTTTGCACAGTAGCAAAGCACACCCATTGTGTTAGGACAGAGTCCAGAAGCAGTGTCAAGATTTATAATCAGTACATATTCTCCAGCAATGAGCACATTACAAAAAATCTACTGCTAGAGAAAGTAATTCTAAAAATGGATTGCCTAAGATAAGATGTACATATTCTTACTGAACTGAGTGAATGCATTTATAAAGAAAGAGCTATTGTTTCACTGGGATGCTGTTACTTGTACAGCACATCAGCTTTAAGTTTCAATTCAGTACATGTTTAAACTACAGGCCTAATTTTAGCTCAATGTGGTTGTTCCTCCTGAAGCCATTGATTCACAGGTAATAGCTCTGTAAAGGACTGGATGTTTCACCATGCCATCTCAAAGAACAAACACACACTGACATAGATTTGTGTGCTTTTGCACTGGCCACTGTTCCATAGGCTTATCCTGAGCTTTCACTTGTGAGGTGTGGTGTACATGTGGAAAAACTTGTCTGGGGTAAATAAATAATCTTACCAAAAACATTCTTAGCAGTCTTAAAAGACAGTTAATCCACATATCAGTAGAAAGAAAATGCTTCAGGCGCTTACAAACTTTAATGCCTTTTCATCTAAAGCTTGTTTTTTAAAACAATACTGCATCTCTGGGGATTGAGGCATCACACTTGATTTCAGCAAGAATTAATATCATTGCTTAGGTTTTAATGCTTTGGTTTTTCTTGCATAAACCTTATACGTGGAATGTTTGAGCATGTTTATCAGAAAGAAAACCAACAAACCAATCCCACCCCAAAAATAAAAACAACCTCTGCTAGTAACCTCTTCTCTTGTGCTGCTGTAGATCTTGGGCCTACAGATCAATTTGACAAAAATGTTCTCTCTTCTTTGGATCATACTAATTTTTTGATTGTGAAAAAGAAAATACACATACAATCAACTAATTGTACATCCTAGTACTAAGCAGTAAAAAAGCTACTTTGCAAAAGATTACACATAAATATTTCCACTGGGAGTGAAGCGAAATTGAGTTTTACAAAGATCATTGGAGTTGTATCTGGTATTTTTACAGTAAATTGCACCTAGGAGTGATCTTTGAGGAGTAAGTATGAATTTACTTTTACTTATCATCTGCGACAGCAGTGCTGCTCTTGGTGAGAAACTGCTCTCGCAAGGTTGCCTCTGCCTTTCTTGACACAGGGAGGCAAATTGGAGAATCTTCTCTTGTTCTACCTAGCAGCTGTATTCTGAGTGACTAATTGGCTAGAAATCCCTACAGGGAATACAAATGCTTGTAAAAGAAACAAGCGAAAAAAAATTCCATTTAAGCCTGGACCAAGATTAGGAGGAGACATGAAAAAATTATTAAATAAAGACAGTGATGAGATGGGAGAATAAAGCTTATTACAGAAAGAGTAGAGAGATTAAAGTTCCCATTATTAGCATTCAGGTAGAAAGTACAAGAGAAGCAAATTTTGACAGTACTTTCTTCTCCATTGCATGTGAACAGCTGATGTTCCTACGGGACTCTGCAGTGGCTGGAAATGGGCATATCACAAACAGAACTGTAAAACACTGGGAACAGAGTTTGCCAAATGCAGCAGTACAGGGCATGTCAAGATTCTAACTTTGGTTATTTGCTGTCTTCACTGTACAATAATTTTCTTCACCATTCTATAATTTCAGTGTGAAAAACCTCAGCAGGGGCAGAAGTGTGGGAATGGAAAGGGCTCTTGTTGGGGCAATGCCAGACAACTGAGTAGGGAATTGTCTTCAGCACAACAGAGTTACATAGATTTACTTGAAAGTAGCACTCTGATAAGCAGCCGAGTCAAGACCTGCTGTCTCATAACTCCCCCCTTCCTCTATTATAGGAACTGGGAATAATGTCCAGATTACAACCAGATTACAGAGAAATTCAAACACTGGTGTTTTTCTTCAGTACCATTTTCATATGTTAAACTTTTTCTAAAGCAGTAATATTTTCCATTATTTAAGGGCAGGATGACTTTGATACTGCACACGCTGTCCTAAGGGTGATCACAAGAGTGGTCCTGATGTGTCTATTTCTATCACCTAGGTCTTTATAAAGGGACTCAGCTTCCCACTAATATTTTCAGAGGCTATGAAGTTCCTAACTGTCAATGAAACACTGGGAACTGGAAATGTAATTACATTTTCATTCAGCTTAGTGCTTCTGTACTTTCTGAACTAATGGACCTTGAAAATTTGACCCCTAATCACTGATTATTTACTATGAAATAATATGGTTAAGGTTTAAAATCTTTTGCACTTCCCCACTGATTTACATTTAGTCTGGAAGCACAGTCCATTTGAATCCACACTCCTAACTAAAATCTGTTACGACAATTCAGCTTTTAATTTTCAGTAGGTTTAAATCCTTAACTATGGTAAATCAGTCTTCATCTCCTGTCAGACCATTCTCTAACAAAATTTTTCATCTTTTTACTTACATCATTACTTCCAGCTTATTTGACCAGTTAATTTTAATTGCTCTCCCAGTAGAAGGCACTCTGCTGAAACAATCCATCCAAAACCAAAACCAAAACAGGGCTTTTAAACTTTCTACTGAACCCCAGAGCCCGGAGCTGCTTCAGCTGCTATTTCAATGATTCTGATCTCTTAAGTAGAATTTCTTTTATTGTATCAGTGTGGACCCAACTGGCTGCTTCTCTTTTCAACCTGTTTCTTTCAATGATCACATTTAACCTCCACCACTAAGCATCGATTATTAGTTGGAAGCAAGGGCAAAGGCAGAACATTATGATGAGAATGATAATGAGGAGAGCAATTATAATCAGTTGCAAGGAGGTTTTTGAAAGTGTTTTTCATGCCTTTCCTAGGAATGCAACAGACACACAGAGCCGTGATCCATTTCCAATGGGAAAGATGACAGTGGCTTCTGAATTTTAAGAATGGAACTTTATATTTCTCATTAGATTTTAGCTCAAGCTGCTGGGAAGTAATACATAAATCATCATCTACATCTGTGTTGATGGGGGCACTTGTCTGAGAGGTCAGAACTCTTGCATTGCCAAGAAAGCAGACAGGAAGATGATTGCTACTGTCACAGCCCGTGGACTGTCTGCAGGCAAGAAGGCAACAAGTGGGAAGATCAACAAGAAACAGCAGCCTGCTATATGCACACTTGCGTGTATCAGACTCACCGTGGAGGCCTTATTTCCCCTTATTTCATAAATGCAGTGCAAGTTATTCTCCAAGCCACCCGCAGTCTCCTACAGATACAAAACTCTTCTACAGATTCCGACCCCATTCACTAAACATGACTGTTTTATCTAATAGCAAGCCTTCTCCAGGCAGAATTTTCTTGTTACTAAAGTGGCACAGGAATAGCCTGACCTGTCTTATGTTGTCTTCTCACTGTCACTAAGATGTGTAAAAATCTCCAGCAAAGAATTTTTTCCTGTATTGTAGAACATAGCAACCCCACATGCAGTTCAAGTGAGCCATCTGGAAATGATGGGTAAGTGATAAAAAAGAGCAGGTCTGCTTCAGTTCAAGAACCATTTACATTGATAAAATACAGGAGCAGGTTTAAGATGATTTTCACTTTCTCATACCAGTTCATAGCTGTCTTAAACTAAATGCATTCATACAAGAAGTGATCATATTTTAGCTAAAACAGTTGGCAATAAATACATCCAAATCTGAGTTGTGTTTGCAGTAAGTTCCATGCAAAACCTGTAAATGGAGCATTACTAGCATTGTCCTCAATCAATCTCATTGCTCCAAACCAAAATGAAAAACAGTAAAAATTCTCTCCAGTTTTGAGGAAGAGTCCACAAGCTGAGATGACATAGAGAACTTCTTCCTCAGCAACAGTGGTGCTGAAAGAGTTTGGTAGAAAACTGTTTTTCTTTCTAAGAGATGCAAAGTCAACAGAGATGCCATGATTATATTTCCCTTTTTAAAGACAAAGTCATAGTTTGTTAGGCTGTTGAGGGGCAGGAGGGTTTGGGGGTTTTAAAACCTCACTGGCAAATAAATCTGGACACAACCAAATGCCCAGACCAATGGTTTATACACAGGATTAAATCTGCTTTGATTAAGGCACAAAATGAGGTTTTTTCAAAAATTGAATATGGTGAACTTGAATTTCAGTCTGTTTCATAGAAAATAAAGAGAAAGAAGAATGAGGCTGGGTAAAAATCTGTTGACAGAAGCATCAGGAAAAAAACATTTTACATCTGTGTTTGCCAGATTTACCTTAATTGGTTTATCACATGGGGCTGTTTGAAGGCTGATTATCTTTTGTAAACTGTTAATAGAAGACAAATCTCACATCTCACTCTGTAGAAAACTGCTAGATTTGAAAGATTTGTATAAAAATAAGTAGTTAGATCAATTGAAGCAGCATTGAAGCAATGTTGACAGAACCACTAAACAGATTATATGGCTGCAGGAGACAGATGAAACACAAGCAAAAGAATCTGGGTGTTGAAAACGCCTAGGAGCTAGCTTAGAAACAAGTATCCTTGCTGAGAATTTTCCACAAGGATGATTTTGGTTATTGGAACAGAGCACCAAATAAGAAATTTAGATTAAGTGAAAAAGGAAGCATTTTATTAATTTGTAAGGTTGCATGTCCAAGCCAAATACTCTACTTCTGATAAATGAAGGTTCCACGCTGCCCTTCACACTTGACACAGACTTGCACACAGCAGAGTTGGGCACTAACAGCATAAGACTGCATTAGAGGTCCTTGCTGTGGACACAAAGTGCTTTAACTGAGCGTACCATACCATTTTTCCCCTTAAAAAAATGTCACATGCAAGTTTTTCTCATTGTGGAGGAAAACAGAAAAAGAAAGAAAGAAAAAAAAGTGTCAGATGGTAGATCATATTGCTGTCATTTTCCTGGAAGCATCTCAGATTTTTTGGCAACAGGCACACTACAATGATATGAATAGAACTTAACCATGCACAGTCTAGGGAGTTATGCAAGTGGCTGTTATGCATTTACCCAGAGAGAGAATTCTTTCAGATACGTCTGTTAGCAACAGTTAATGGGTTGAGTAGGTGTTGAAATATCTTTACCAAACTGTATTCATTTTCCCACTTAAGTGAAGTGTTAGCCAAATGAAAATCCTTTCATACTGAAGTGTTTTTGCTAAATAACTTCCTTTCAGTGAGTCTCAAAACAAATACAAATTTATTTTTTTTAAACTCTGTCAGAAATTATGACAGAAAAAAAAAAAACCCAAAAAAACAAACCAGCTAGATTTAGCATGTTGAAATATGAAAAAACATTTTTCCTTAGTTTACATTTTCAGTCTGTAAAAGATTGTACAAATGTGCTTTGATATTAAACATCCTAAGTCAAGGAGGCTGGAGAAAATAGACATAAGAAGGTTTTAATTGAGAAGGAAATAGAGTGGTTATCAGGAACCTAATTCCCTCTTCCATAAAATGCTTTTTTTTTTGTTTTTTAACTAAAGTGGATTATGGTGCACTTGAACATGGCAACAAGAAGTGGTAATGGGAAAATATTTCATCACATTTGCCTCTTAGTAGATTACGACCAAAAGGAGATGAAAGGCTGAATCAGGCAAGGTTCCATTGAGGCCTCACTTTGATTCAGAATTATCTAACAGTTTTTATTAACCATAAAAAAGACAAATACACATACACATGGTTAAAAATAATAATAACCATGTGATATCAACCTGGAAGTGGCTTTAAGCAGTTAAAGGACATAAAAAGAATGGATAATGAATTTGCAAACTGTAGAATGTGGTAAGAGAAAACAAAATCAAATTTCTTAGAACATATGTAAATTTCCAGATTTAGGTCACTGTCTTCAGCTACACAAACAAGAAAGGTACATGAAAACATCCTTCTCTTCTATGAGACAGTGGTAAGGATTCACCTAGAAAATTATTTTGAGACCTACTTTCAAGCATGATACCAAGATAGGCATGGTCTGTCAGAAAGTTCAAAGGGAACATAAAGACATAGAGGAGGATCAGAGAAACTGGAGATCTAAACTTTACCAGTACAGACTGAATGAGCTGTGGAATGAAGAAAGAGATGTTAATTTGAAGAATAACAGTTCAAATAAAACCTTATAGTCTTCAAATATATAAAAGGCTGGTGCCATCTGTTCTCCATATTTTAAACACTGGAGGCAGCAAGGGATATTCAAGTTCCTAAGAGTGTGGAATATGAAGAATTGTAAAGTGGAAAGGCTTAAGAATCTCCATCTTTGTATGTTTAGCAACTCATACTAGAAGTACTCATTTGGTGAGCAGGAAGATGCAATAGATCTCTGATTTTGTGCCTTACTGGACTTCTGATTTGCTGCTGCATGGGTGAGCAGTGAAGCAGAGGTTTACCACCCTGTTGAGCTTGGGAAAGAAGGATAAGGACAAAGGAAATCCATAAGGAAATGAATGGCTCTCACAAAAGAGACTCCTACTCCACACTTCTGCATTTGTATCCTTTAACAAAGGGACAATGTCCTCCTGCACTCAGTTCCACATTCACAACCACTGAACAACATCTCCCAAAAGCTTCACGGACAGCGTTCGTTACTTTGACTACATATAAAAGCATCAAAAATTCTAAATGCATTAATTTTTTTGAGATGAAAGGCAAGAGCTACACCCCAGGTGTTCTTGTGTCAAAATTCTCCCTCGTGGAGGCAACTCTTCCCACCTTTATTTTTCTGAACCTTACAATTACTTTTCATTCTGCAGTTCAAAATCAAAAAAATTTAAATAGAGCAGACTGAATAGAATTTTTGGACAGGCATGCTGGTGTTGGTAGTCTTAAGTTTCTCAACTCATCCTTGTTATGATTATTCCAGGTAGCATTAATAGCTCATTGCAGCCCCATGAGATGGATGAGAAAGCACTCTGAGACTTCAGCAATTTCAAGAAATTGGAAAAGCAGAGGAAAGTAGCTTTTCCTCATGGGGGAGGCAGTTTCAAAGACGGGAATAACATGAAGCAGCTTCATTTCAAAATTATTGACTATTATCTCTCATTAAATCATAGAATCACCATAGAATGGTTGGAGTTGAAACAGCACCTTGAGGATCATCTAGTTCCAATTCCCCTGTGGTGGGCAGAGACACCTTCCACTAGACCAGGTTTTTACCAAGCTGGCCTTGAACACCCCCAGGTATGGGGCATCTGCTTCTCTGGGCAACATGTTCCAGTGCCTCACCATTCCCACAGAAAATCATTTTTTCCTAATATTTGATCTAAACTGACTCCCTTTCAATCTCGATTTCTCTTTACCCTGTCACTACATACTTTTGTAAGTAGCCTTGCCCCATCTTTCTTGTAAGTTCCCTTCAGTACTCGAAGGTTGCAATTAGGTCATCCCTAAGCCTTCTCTTTTCCAGGCTGAACAATGCAAAATCACAGCATTTCCTCATAGCAGAGGTGCTCCATCCCTCTGATCATCTTGGTGACTCTCATCTGTACTTGCTCCAACAGCTCAGTGCCCTTTCTGTGCTGGGGACCCCAGAGCTGGGTGCAGCACTCCTGGTGGGGTCTCACCAGAGCAGAGCAGAAGGGGCAGAATCCCCTCCCTGGCCCTGTGGCTGCACTGCTTTGGATGCAGCCCAGGTCACGTTTGGCTTTCTGGGCTGTGAGTGCACATTGCTGGGTCATGTCCAGCCTTTCACCCACCAGCACCCCCAAGTCCTTCCAGGCAGGATCTGCTCTCCATCTGTCCATCACCCAGCCTGTACTGATAACAGAGGTTGCCCTGACACATGTACAGCACCTGATACATGGTCTTCTTAAACCACATGAGATTCCCACATGCCCACTTCTCGAGTATGTTTATGTCTCTCTGGTTAGCAACCCACCCTTCAGGTGTGTCAGCTGCAAATTTGCTAAGGGTGCACTCAATTCCTCTATGTCATTAATGAAGATACTAAATAACTCTGCTCCCAGTACAGATCCTTGAGGGACACCACTCATTACCGATGACTGTTGGGACTCTGAGCCATTGACCACTTCCCTCTGGATGTGACCATCCAAGCAATTCCTATTCCGCCTAAGAGTCCAGCCATCACTCTCCAATTTGGAGAGAAGGATGCTGTGGGGACCACGTCAAAGGCTTTACAGAAGTCCATATAAAACCAGTTTTCGCACTGAAATTTTCCATTTCTGTCTGTAATCAGGTCTGATTTTTCTTGCATGCTAAGGGATTCAAAGCATGCAGATTGTACTTAAATAATTTAACTTTCATTACTTGTCAAACCAGATCCTCTATCCCTCTTGGTCTGAAGTAGATGCACTATTCCAATACTGCATACAGAGGCAGAAACCTAAAGGGGGGAAATAACAACTATCTTACAGTAGCTGTTGGATGTTTTCCGGATTTGCTTTTTATTATTGTTGTTTTATAGATTACATTCCCAAGCACATTTTTTGGAAAGAGTGACTAGAACTATTTTATTTTTAAAGGACTCCATAAAAAGCAGCTGATGTGTTGCACAGGACTACATTTGTCTATGGCTTTGTTCATCATCTAAAAAAAAAATCCTGTTTTTTATATTTTAGTGCTGTAACAATTTACTTACCTTACATTTAAGGAACAAGCTATTAGAAAATAAAATAATGACAACAGCAATCTCTAAGAACTAATTAGGTTGAACGGCAACAATATTCCTATGATGTAAAAAAGTGAAACAACAAATATAAAAGTAGAGGATTCAATAAATTATCTGGAAAGTAGCAGTCATTATATTCCACAGGTCTTCAGGATGATTTCACCAGAATCACCAGAATCTTGAGCCCTCTTACTGATAAGTTTTTTTTTCCTAATTCACTCCACACTTGCAGAATCTTTATGCATCCAAGATCAGCAAGGATTGCTTCAGGATCAACAAAGACTGTTTCTTGGTCATGTTCAGGTGCCAAACGCTCTCTGTCTTGGATGCTTGGATAAAAACCTCTAAACTCTTTTTTAGTTCATTCTATATACACATTCTTGTAAAAAGACTACCTTCAAATCATTTTTCACTGTTTTAATTGTTAGGAAGATTTCTCTGAACAACATAGGCTTTACCTGCCCCTCAAAAATGCTGTGCAAACTCAGTGCTGGAAAAGCCTTCAGATTTTTTCCCCTTCTGCTTTCCTGTTTTGTTCTAAAAACAAGAAAAAATCCCCACAAGCTAACTGCCACTCGTAAATATTTAATAAAGACTGTAGGAGAAGATTCCAAGAATAATTACTTCTGATTATATTTTCCTACATAATGGATATCTTCATTGGTTGAAGCACTGAATGACAAACTACAGTAAAAGCAAGCCTAAAGCATTGAATATTTATGCTTGCCTGTGATTTACATGAAGAGAAAACTCATCGTAGAAGTAATGTAAACAAACTTCTTAGCAATGAGATAAGATACAAAGAAAATAATCTGAGGATCAGATAGCAGCACAAACAACTTTGGGTTACAGCTTTCCAGACTTGCCAAACTTCAGTCTAAAATCAATTATTGTTCCCATAATGATTTTTCAAATTTCTGTAAGGGCTTTTCAGTTAGCGTGAAGTCAGGATTCAGTAGATAAATGACAGGAAAGCCTTTTGGGAAGTAGTTTTTACAGATTCATGAAGAAAAGTAAAAAGCTGAGGAGACTCGAAGCCTAATTCAAGTCTCAAAGGTGACGAGACTTCTAGCACATTTGGATAGGCCTTTGAGGAACCACGGTAGCAGGGTTGGACCAGATGATCTTTGAAGGTTCCTTCCAACCCCAACCATTATGCGATTCTATGAAAGAAAAAGACAAACCTCAGAAAAAAAAAGAAACATAGCCAAGACTGAGAGTGGTGTTCTGGGATATGCTAGAATCAAGCACATGACAAAAGAAGAACATTCAAAACAATTACAGAAAAACTAAGTAGAGTAAAGGGAAATTTTCCAGTATCTACTGCATTTTAATAAAAAAAAGCTATAGACATGAACATGTCTGTATGTAGTAGTGAAAGCTGAAAATGTAAATCAGTTTTATTTTCATGGAAAAGGTACAACTTGACTTTGTTTTGTGCCTACTGCAAATTACTGCTCTATATCCTGGTAGAGGAATTCAGAGACAAGAATTTTCCTGTATCTTTTCAGTTAGTTATTTTTTCTGCAAAAGCCACCAAACCCTGGAAGGGTCTTGTCACTAATTTTACTCTAAACTCACCTCTCCAACCTCTTCAGTTAGTTACTGGACAAAGTTTTCTGCTCTCGAAGTACAGTAAACCTAGACTTGTGTTTCCCATTAGTGCACTGCTTTAAAATTAATACCTGAAATGAACTATTTTAGATTTGACCAAATGGAGATTTTTGCTGTTGTTCAGCTGAACATAAAACTCTAAGGTTTTATTAAAAGGAAATCATAGAATATTCTGAATCTGCAGCAATCTTTCCACTTGTCTCAATTCAGCTGATTTGGAAGCCAAACTTAATCAATTATTCACATTCCCAAAGGGGAAGTGCAGCCTAGTTATCAGTGTCTCTTAAAAAGCTGACAAACTACCTGTACTCATTAATTAGCACACAGCTCCCATTAAAACAGGGGGACTTGTCATTAAGTTGTTAAATTCCTTGGATACTTGCAGTGATTAAAATCCACATTCCCAAAGCATACTAGGCTATTGCCTACATACATCAAGGTGCTATTGCATGAATGATGACCAATAAAAATAATTTACAGAGGTCTGAATTTAATTGACCGTGCTGCAGCTTCTCTTCCAAGGGATTGGAGGAGTAAGTTACCAATTTAAATTAAAATCCCATGTATCAAGAACAACAGAAATTGATTGCAACATCTCCTGATTACAATTCTGGGAGGATTAGAAGCTCTTGAAGTTTTATAATTAAAGAATAATATATCTACACTTTTGTAAATCTAACACAATATCTCCTAGTAAGAAATTATGTAGATTATTTTTTGAAGAGGAGGATCATAAACCTTTATCCACAAATTGTTTTTATCCCCTTCAAAAAAAAACCCCTAGTTTTAAAATAATTTAAACTAAACAGAAGAAGCACAAAAATATTACTAATTAATTTCCATGACCAGTTTTTAACTAATTGGTTTTATAAGATGTACTTTTATTTTCATAACACAAAGCCCCTTTTTAATCTTAAATAACCTCAATACTTTTCCTATTGTTTTCCCTATTTTATTATTTTCTTTGTGTGCCCCTTTTCTGACTGAACTTATCATGCTGTTCTATGCAGAGGACTGAGATAAAAGTCAATGAACAAACACCTGTGAGGAGCTGATTACCAGTAGCAGTATCTCTCAGTAAGGGCCTTTTGATGAAGGAACAAACCTCCCTTTGCCTCTCTGTGGTGAAAAACACTAGCACCACTCTGCAAGTCATCCAATTCAGCTGCAAACAAGTTGGCAAAGCAGGAGATTCAGAAAGAACCCAACATCCCTCCATCATAAATTTCTTTGTCTGCTCAAGTGCAGCTTGAGCATCTTTTTGATTATTGCAGCAATGGATAGAGATATTAATTTGCTATAGGTATTGTGAGCCCATTGCACATTTCATGGGAAGAAAGGGAGAAATATCCCTACAACATTTCTAATGCATCAGAAGTAGGATCTCTCCACAGACGTGCACAGGACCCACCAGTCAAGCATCATACAGGATTTCACAAGCTTTTTCTTCAGGTAGTAAAGGAACAATTGCTGGGTCATGTCAGCTGCCCAGACAATTTTCATCAGTAGTACACGAACACTGTTCCATACCTGAAGAGCAAAACCTAGATCCCTCAGTGACAAATTCCCTTTTCAGGGGAGCAGGGGTCTGTGACTTCAGATATGTCTTAGAAGTTGTGTGTTCATCTCTAATCATTGTTCAGTTGCTACATTTTTGCATTTTTTTTTTCTCCTGCTAAAATGACAAAAAATCAGAAGGATTCTTCCTTGAATTCCATACTATCCCAGGACCAGTAAAGCTGCAATGATGAACTACTGAGAAATAAACATATTTTTGCTGAGGAATGATTGCAATATGTCCAAGAATGTAAGCATAATATATGCAGAAAAAAGACAAACTAAATAAGGCTATATGGGAGGAGAGACATGTAGATAAACATTATGAAAGAAACCTCTCTCATATTACATTACTATCTGCCAGAAAACTTCCAGATGATCAAAAAACCCCAAAACACCTCTAAAAGCAGTGTAATCCTGTTGCAATTGATACATGCAGTACTGACTCTCAGTGAGAAACGGGAGCATGTAAAAGTTTTATTCTGGATCATAAGGGCACAGACATTGAATGTCTTGTTTAATGGCCAAAGCTGTAGCTCTGTAACATTGTCTTATTGCAAGCATACATTGGGGAGAAAGAAAAAACAAATAAACAAAGCAAAGTCTCTTTGACTTTGAGCTTGAAGAATACCTAACCATCCCATTTCAAGAGCTTTGACTACTAAAGCTCCTAAACCCATATTTATGTCATAAACCATTTTCCTTCAGTTTTAGCTATCATTGATGCTGCTGGATAAATTGCCTACTAGTATTAAATGCAAATGTTCCAAAGCTACATTTACACTCAGCAAGAAGTTTTAAAAAAATCGTTTTTAACTAGGAAGTGTGAAAAGTCAGCATTGATCAAAATACAATTAAATGTGTTATGCAGGAACATTTCCAAAATGAAGAAGGACATAGTTATCTCAATAAATAAGCTGAACAGTTTCTGTAGTTTTCAACCCTAGGTCTTCATTCTGAGTTTCTAAATCATCTCTATTTCAGACTCGATTTCTTCTTGCTTATTACAGCTTTCTATCTGGCAAAGCAATTGTTTCTGGTATTTGCCACAGATACTCAGTTCAGTCACCTGATGGACCAAACAGGACTTAAAACTAGAGCAATGAAGAATGGCAGTTGGCAAAAACTGAGAAGTTGGAAAGTTGATCTGCATTAAATATTTGAGTGACACTAGTACATCTCATACTGGGAGAGTCCATCGGAAACACACTGGTTTTTTAGGTTCTTTATTATTATTTTATTTTATGTAAATTTGTGGCAAGAAAATGAAGACCAAAGAATATTTATTTTAGATAGAGATGTCAAATGGAAAAAAGGAGCATGATCTGAAACTGAAATGAAAAGACAAGGTCCTTGTTAAGACTATTATTCATATACTCAATTATAAATGAGCTGGGATAGGAATGGTAGGGTTTGGGTTTTGTTTTTATTTTTACCAAATGAACTAGGTGGTCAACATTTTTTCACTGTAGAAAACATATATTCTTTACTTATGTGAGAGGTTAGATAAACTATTTGTAGAACTTAATAGATGTTTCTAAAAATTATTTTAAATTCTTCTTTGAGCTTCTTTTCAGCTATTTATAATCTGACAGTTATAAAAATTTGAAGATGGTATCCCAAAAACTAAATACTTCATTGCTACAAATTGTAGCAATTACCTTGGGTTTTGTTTTGCAGACTTTTGTCAGCCAATACTGGAAAGTAAAAGGTAAGTAATATCTCTAATTTAATGAAAAAGCTCTTTTAACTGAAGATGATATTTCAGAAATTATTTGAATTGGTTTAGTTACTACATGTTATCATCTTGATTTTGGCTATTTACAGAGCAAAGAGCTTTCAGAGAGGAAGATGAAGACACTAGGATTTACACACAGGAATAAAATACAGGAAAGTTTTGAAACATATTTCTGCTGACCACATAAGAAACATCACTACTGTTAAAAGGCGCAGAAGTATTTAAATCAGCCCACATCTTCAGACTCTGTAAGTTCAGGATGTTTTCCTCAGTGACAGACAGTAGCTGGCAGTATCACTGTGCAAGGTATCTCCAAATTAACTTGAAGTCAGTCTTCTTGGACACACTACTGAAAAATCCCAATACACTGGTTGCATTTCCCACTATAAACACAGAATTGTAATATCAAATTCCTACATCACAATTTCTGAAATTTTATGGTTTCAATAATAGTTTAAAACACAGCAAATCTTAAAATATACCTTAAAATAAAGCAGAAATGAAAGAAAAAATACCAGTGAAAACTAAAAATCAACAGCAGCATCTCCTTCACACAACATTTTGAGCTAATACTTAGCCTATATCAAATTTGCACTGAATATGGCAAACACCTAGCAACTAGCCTTTGAAAACAAAACACTTCCTGCAAAAAACTCTACCAAATGTCACATGTAGACTTGTGCTGATGAGCATACTGGGGCATTACTGGCATCTGAAGATACGACTTTTTTCACCAAAGTACTAGAGTTTTCAGTGACTGTCTTGCCTAGGTAGACTTCCAAACCTGCCAAGAGGTTTAGAATAAAAACTGAAATGGAAAGAAGAATGGCAGAAAGTGAGAGGGTTTTTTATGGACTACATCAAATTTTCTGTAAGATGAATGAGAATTCCTGAAAAATTAATAGAAAACTTCAAAGTGCTACCATATTTCCCTCTAAATTTGTGATGCAGACACAATGAAACACAGTCTTTCACATACTTGGTGCACACACGATTAAAAATCTTTGCCAGAAGTGTGAAAGCAATCTGTCTATACTATAAGAAGCACAAGAATGGCTCAGATTTAGTCAAAGGTGCAAAATGTGTTTCATACCTTGTCTCAGTTTCTCTCATGTTCTTTTGGAACATGCTAAGATAAAGGTGACAAATTTCCATTGGACATGGTCTTTATCCCTTTCCTGCTAATGTCTTCGTTTCTGGAAATTTTCAGCATTCTTCTTTAGTCTCCATTTCAGCCAAACTGTCACACAATTTTCTTTAACAGTTATTGCTACCACAGCCAAAACTCTCCAAGTGGGCTGTGCAACCTCTTCACCACTCAGTTCTTATGTGTCTTGGGTCTTGGTAAAGGGAAACTTGGATGTCCAACACTTAATTACAGCAGCATATAGATTTGAGAGCTTGGCAATGTTTCCAAGCTTCCGAAGTCTGAGCATATATCTTACCTGTATCCATGACAGAGCAGGACTTAGGCAAATAATAAGTCTTTTGCCTAAATCCTGATGTCTTTCAAAGGTAACCCATCCCCACAGGATGAGTGAGAGTCATAAGTCGCATTGACCAGGTCTTGACAGCACAGTCACAGCTCAGCTGAGAAACCACCTCAGCTGAACAGATGCTGTCCCAGTTCAGACACTTTCATTGCATTTAGAGACTGAAGTCGTTAAGAATCAACTTCTCTGACAAGCTTTCTATCTTCTTCCTGACAGAGAAAATCGTATGTGATGAATTCTGTGTTGGCTGGTGGGTGAATAACAGAACATCTAAAAAATTCAACAGTTTCACATCCTCAGCTGCACTGGATGAATTGAGCAGAACGCCCTCCCCCACATCATTACAGAATTGTATGATCGCATTTAACCAACATCCCCAGCTACTACAATGAAAACATGCTGTTAGCTGGCAAATTTTCATCTCCCAAGTCTGTACTCATAGCTGAAAGCCATTGGAAATAGCTGCTAGACCATGAAAAAATGAGGATTAACAGTCTATGAAATGTTATTTATAGCAGAGAAACCATTAACTAGGGGTGAATTACTAATTCACCAGCGGTTTCTCTGTGACAGGGTCACCTTGGAACTTTCCTGAATTTCCATCTGTAAAGCTCCTGTAAAGTTTTTTTCTTTTCAATAATACATTGTCCTCAGTTTATCTTTTTGCCATTTTAAAACGCATTGCTCTATTTTGACAGGATTATTTTGTCTGCTGATAATGACTAGGCTGATCAAACAGATTCTCTTATTTCTTTAGGCTTTACCTCTATGTATCACCAAAGTCATGGATTGCTAGAAGCATTGTTCAAGCATGGGGGAAAAAAGCACTATACTACTCATTACACAAAAAATATTAACATATGTGGCTAAATACTTGGTCAAATGCTTGACTGGGAACTAGTCGTACTTCTTATTCCTCATTATTGAAAGATAATTTAAAAAAAACCAAACTAAAAACACTATTCTGAAATTTATGGTTAAAGCAGGAACTTGCTCAGTAGATGCCTAATATACAGTGACTAAGAATGTGTTTTTGAACAGTTAATCTGAAACTGCAGTATCACTCTATAAAGGATAAAAACTGATTTTCATTCAGTGAAGGCAAAAACATTATATATATATATGTTGTTTTCCTTTCTTTGAAATGCTCAAGGAATCTTTGCCAGTGCCAATATTTTTTACATGATGTTCCTATCAGAATTTATACCCATTAGAAAGAAAAGAAGAAAATCACAAGTGTTTGATAAAATTGTAAGTTCTTCCTAGAAATTGTTCCTAATGACATTGTTTCACGTAGATGTAGAATGCTGTCTCAGACAGTTTAAATTCCAAAATTGATCAATTGATTTATGCACCAGCAAGAAATATAATCCTATGGTAGTTTTACTTGTTTGCATTATTCTTCCTTATCCTTTCCCTATTTTGCCCCTGGAAAGGTATTGACTCACCATTATTATGTCAGTAAATTGCTCTTAAGTCCTGTGGGGACTTAATAGTATCAGAAAAGTGAGGGCCTTCAATCCTTCCAGATTTTGAAGAGTATATGACCAGAATCAAATTCTCACTATCGTATGTATGTTGTAGCCCAAATCAAGAACTGTTCTTTCACACTGCATCTGCAATATCTACAATGAAAGGATCATCCTCTAGGAATTAAAAATATAATATATGAGTCCAATCCTAATCTAATAAACTGATTTCCAAGACATGTTCTGAGATAAAGAAAAATACAGTATCTACGAAAACGATACTCTGAAAACAGCTCATTTTTTCATATTACATACTTACCTTTCTGACCTACTTTCAGGTTCTAATACACAGAATTTTATTTTGGAGGTGCAAAGTTTTTCAATGATGACTTCAAATTCAAACAAGATAAAAAATTTAAATAGTACATCAATACTTAATTAAAATCTTGTGTGCTTGCATTTTTTTAATGGAAATACACCAGAGGTATTTGTCTAAGTTTTTTAAAGCACCATTGGTTTTGATCAATGAAGTTTTCAGACATTTTGATGTCACAGGCATAAGCTAGACATTTCAGAGCTAAATTATGGCTATTGGTCATTTCTGCAAGAGAGCACTATGGCCATTACACTCCAATAATTACCAGTACTCAACCCTCAAAATCAAATAAGAGTAATTAATCTGCTGGCAGACTACTAACCTATGGCATAGACTTCTATTTCTAACAGATATAATTTACATACACTTACCTCTAAAAGAAACAGGAAAGGAAACACAATTACAAAAAAAAAAATTAATACACCTTTCTCCAGTCTTCTCAGGAACCGAAGCTCTCAGAACCACTTTGACTTTCCTGAACACTGAGGATGTTTGCTAGCAATCCTACAAATAAAGCGAATATAAATCCTGAAAATAGCAAACAGGTTTTGTTATTCAGCATAAGGAGCTTACCCAAAATGAGATTTGTCAATCACTTTCCTACTGCCAATTTCTCTTAAGAGTTTGTGATTACCACTGGGGTGTATGAGGAGAGTTACATGGGATGGTGAGTGACTGACAACTGACTGCAGTTGTGGACATTTTTCAAGGGATCTATACTTTGTCATTTAACTCCAAATGAATGCTTAATAGGTAGAAATAAGCAGGAGAGAATGCTTGTTAGTGTGTGATCTGACTCCTAATGAGATTATTTCAAATTGAGGAAATTCTAAACAGAGAAAAGAGAATGTGAAGATTAAAGATGAAAGACAAAAGTAAAAAATGGAGCTGACAAAACAAGAGTGAGATAATCCAGTTTTACCCTTGAAATCAATAAAAAAGTCTACAGGCTGTATTTTTGCATGGCCTTTTTCACAGGTGGCATATCAGCCAGTAAGTAGAGAAAATACAGGAAGTCAATATATATTATAATAGTCCCAGGTTTAACAAGATTTATGTTCTCTGGAAAGAAAAGTAAAATCAAAGAACTGATCAGAAAAACAGACACTTACTAACACAGAAAATAACAGCTCAATCAAACTTAAACTGAATTTAACTAAAGTGTACCATAACTGGTATCACCCATTTCAGTGCTTAGAGAATGGCACATAACACTGCCTTTTACAGACTCTGTAAGTGCATTGTATAATAGACAGCATTAAATAGTCACACTGATGCCAAAGGAAAATAGCTTAACTTCAGTCCTAATTTTTTTTCTTAGAGATTTTTGACAGTGTGAAGATTTATGGACAAGGCACAAACAAGGCAGTGTGAAGCAAGATCATGGATTACCTTCCCTTTGCTCTTAATTGTTGAGTACTAATTTTGTAGCAGAATGTTAAAAGTTGTTATTAATTTTTTTTATTTTATTTATGTTACCAGTAAATCTTTTATTTCATATAGCATCAAGATAGAGTGATCTGGATTGTCTAACACACATGCAGAGGCACCTATCACCTAAGGAGGAATGTTCCTGGCAAACACAGAACAGCACTCCTGAAAGAGCCAGGTGTCTGAGTGTCTCCTGATATCCCCCAAGCTGTAGCAATAAGTCTTTGCAAGACCCTCTTTTGAGAAGATTTCCTTCCAGCATACTGATTTTCTACTGCTATATGTTCCTAGAAAAAGAAAATGAAGAAAGTGAGGGGAGTATATCTAGCCTTATGGACAAAAATGTGACAACACAGAAGATGATGGGCATTGTGGCAAAGAACCTGTCACCTCACCCAGACTTTGATCCATGTTATTTTCCTGGCAGGACCAAAAGGTGGTACAGCCTGGAGTTTTCAGTGTCTCGTAAAATAGCTCTGAATTTGTACCAAACTTCAACAAGAGTAGTCTTCTCTAGCACGCTAGTTTTCATGTTACTAAGAGCAGTGCCTGCTAACAAGCACTTTGAATTAATTTTATAGAGATTGCAATAAAAACAGATAGTGAGTATTGTCAGTCCTAAAATTCTCCCTTCATGGTGGTATCCAAGAGAATTTCTCTTGTTTGGTAGTCCCACATGATGACTTTCATAATAAGCAGAAAGATTAAACAAGCCACAGAATTTATATTCTTCATTTAATCTTCGTTCTCAACACTGCAATTGGAGTGTTCTGCATATCTCATCTCCTGGCTGATTATTAAGGCCATGGAAAAAACTCCACGTAACTATTCATTCCACTTAATAATGTCCCTCATGGTGAAAAAGTTGCATTATCTAAATCAATAAATGTAAATGCACTATTTACAGTCATGGCATAACATCCTGAACACTCACATCACCAATCCATGACTTTGGGAGTCAGCAGTGCATTCTGGTGAATGCAAAAGTTTTGGTTCATGTGTCAAAAATTATTAAGGTGGAAAAACACACAGTTGGAACAGTTGCTTGCAACATCCCTAAAAAAGTAAGTATTTCTCTCTGTTGAAGAAGAAAAAAGAAAAACATTACAGATGCACAAATACCCAGATTACAGAGAGCAAAAGGAAGTAATGCAGAAGTAGTGTATGTCACTCAAAGCTCAGGAGTTCACAGTTATGTGATAAAATGTTCCTGTATTTGGCAGCACTATAAGAAAAACAGAGCACTCAGAGCTGAAACTAATATTTTCCAGAGTCCTCTAGGAGAGATCAATGAAAAATGAAAAAAAGGTGAAAAATATACTTCTGTTTGTGAAGGAAACTATCCATCATTTGCACTGCAAAATTCTTAGGTAGAGCCAGACACAGTTGTGTTTACCCTTTCAGATGCATACTTGTATTCATCTGGATATAAAAGTAGTAGGTAATTTTACAAATTAATTATTTTAATGTGTTCTGTGGGAGTCTTCTGTCTCATGATACATTTTTATATCCTTTGCAGGATGAAAACAATGCGTACACTAGTCTAAAACCTTATTATTCATAATACTATCTGCTCGGTATTCCTCGGTGACAAGTGCAAAAATATCAGAAGCATCCCAGGGAAAAGAATTTCTAATGCATCCTAAGTCTAAACATTACCAACATTTTGAGAGATATTTCCAAATGTCAGAGAGCAAACTACATTTGATGTCAAGCCAAAGTATTTCAGCGTGGATGCATCTCTTCAGGCTTCTATTAATAGAACAATCTATTTTAAGGAAGAAACACTACTCATATTTCACATGGTTGTGGAGTTTCAGGAATTTGGCTTGAATTTCTCATCATGTTTTCAAACCAGCTCTTCTAGATTTACAGTTCTCCAATTACCTACACGGCCAGTCAGTGTGCTCTTTTTTCCAATTAAATAAATTCATTATTTACTGATGCTTTCATTCTTGGTCTCTCATAATACATCTAAACGTTTAAGGTTAAACAAATTCCAGTCTATTATCTTACAAGTAAATATTAATTCAAACATGAAACTATTATTGTTCACCTCAAACCATATCATTTCTTCTGGCTTACATGAACAAATCTGTGCAAATTAAGATGCTTACTAGCCAAGACTGAGAGATTGCAATATTTTTAGTATCATGTCCATCTGAAGTACATTTTAACATTGAAAAGTATACAAATACATACCTATTTTACGCCCTAAAGTATTTATGCCATATTTTCAAAATGAAGTAATCTCTTTTCAAAGAGATTACTGAGAATACTGATTGAATGATTGTAGTTGCAAGTTCTGGTTATAAAAGCAATTCTCCCTGATTTCCACAGAATTCTGCAGCAACACTAGTAGCCAAGAATTAATTTCTTTCAGCATAGCAAGAACTTCTTGCTAAGAGAATCTTAGCACTTATATGCCTCTTAGTCAATCAAAAAAGACATAGGTTTGGATAAACATTTCCTTGTAAATATTTAAAACAGGTCTCTAAAAGGCATACCTTGAGAAAAATTAATCTTTTCTCTCAATTAGCTCTACAAAGAATCTAGATTATTAGCATAGATCAAACATTTAGAGGGTGTATTAATGGCTTGGATCTGATGACAGGCCTGCCACCCAAGGGCTTCCTCTTAAATGATAACAGTAATACTCACGGGTCTGCAAGGTAATTAAACCATGGAGAGATATTAAGGTAAATTAACACCACTAGCAGCTATGCAGGGGCTCTCAATTAGCGTTTAACAAGCTACACCCGGGACCTACAAGCATAATTATGGGCAGTTAGTTGACCAATGCCCTTTGGATGGCGGACACTGTACTCCCATGTGAACTGCAAAATTTCAGTTTCTGATAAACTGACTGAACAGAATTTGCAAACTCACATATTCACCCCAGATTTTTAGTGCTGGAATACCTCTTCTCCCATGGCCCCTTTAGTCTTTTCGTTTCCTTAGGTTAAAAGGCCAGTCAGTAGAACGTCAGATCCATGTACTCTCATCATGGCTCTGATTCCAGAGACATGCTGGTTGTAAGGCAGAAGTCAAGGCACCAGCACAGCCTATTCTGGGATCTTTTGTGCTGGGTCTTTCATGTCACAATAGCACAGGCTGAGCTATTTTGTTACTGCTGTTGTGCTTTAGTTCACTTGATTCATGAAATTATTTAGGCAGGTTATTAACAGTCTTTTCAAAAAGGTATTTGAAAATCTGAGTTTCTTGTTTTAGGCATATGTATCCATTCTAGGAGCTCTTTGTTATTTATTTGACCGATTATATCTTTAAATATTTATGTACACACCTGCACTGAAAGCCACTCAATCTTGCATTGAAGGATTTATTCTACCAGGACTCTCAGCTTAAGGAGGACAGTCAAGAAGTTGATTTAAAGGAGCTTAATATTGATGGGTTTTCTAACTGCACTGAACTCAAAATCTTAGATAACCTCTGGAAAAACCTGTTTGTCATCTTTATTTTGAGCACCAATTCAAGAGATAAACCGCAAATACTGTGAACATACAGAAAGCAGATTAGCTATTTTCCCCAAAGCTTTTCTACTGAAAAAGCTGGAATTACACATATATACTTATGTTTCCTAGATTCTTTGTCTCCAGTGAGGAAGCTCTATTTCTTTGGCAGTATTAATACAACCAACAATTCCCTGAGTGGGAAGGGGCAGGGGGAGGAAGGAAACCAGCCTTCACTGCTCCCCTCAAATTTTAGCTTCATTCGTCTGAAAAGTACCTCACAATCTATGAAACTAAGATCATAAGGCTATTAGAAAGAAATAATTTTTTTGTTCATCTGTAGTTCAGAACCTGGGGAATTAAACAAAGCAGTGTAGTAAATGTCTCTTTCTATTGCTAAATAAAGCTGTCATGTCATCTCCTGCAATGCAATGAGAATTAGCTAAGTATAGCATGTGTGTAATGAGTGCTAAATGCTTTCCCACCCTTCCCTCTAGAAACTAGCTGACCATAATGAGGTTTCCCTGCTAGACCAGGTAGCATCCAAAGAAAAACTCCCTGTGATGTGGGTCATTTTTCAAGCAGACCTCACACCTTACCAGAGCAGCCCATTACTCCATTACTATCTTTCCAACAAAATGAAAGAGAAAGGAAAGGTGACTCATGGGAGCACTGCACATTGGGGTTTTACCTCACTACGACACTGAGATCTTACTAGGGCTGTACCCACACCTGACCACCTCACAAATATTTCTGTATTTGTTAGTTTAACATAGTCATCACTGTCACCTGATAAAGCCACTGACCTAATGTCCCAGGCAATGAAAGGTCACTACCTGTCTAAGATGCCCATTAGAAGAAACAGCAGAAGTGCCTGCAACATGGTTTCTTTAAATTAATGTAACCATATATGATGGAAGTCCAGTCATGAGTTTATGGTCTATCCAATTTGATCTACTTGATTATTTGAGCTATTATGCCTTCTATGAAAAAACAGGCTTCCTACTGTGGGATGAAAATCCAGCACCATTGGTACATGGATCATCTTCTACAGCAACAAGAACTACCAACACTGTATGAGGTTTTCTGACTGCTTTTGATTCCTTATTATAACACCTCCTAGTCAAAAAGCATTATGAAGTTGCCATCCAGAAGAATCCCACCAGTATCTGTGAGAGGGTTCTGACAACAATGGGGACAAGAGAGCTATAGATGGAGGTGTAGTGCGATCCATGGCTACCCACTGCACACAGCCAGATAAGCACTGCTTCAGGAACCTTCACAGAAAAGGTACCAACATTAACTGCTGTGCCAGAGTGATGTCAGACTCTAACTTCAGAAACTGGCAAGGTGGGCTTCAGATTATTTAGGAGCTGACAAGAACACGCTGAAATGTAAATCTGGCAAGGAGTCAAGAGAGAAAAGCAGAAGAGGCAATAAAGTAGAGAAAAAATATTTGGAACATTGTGTTGGGGTGGGGGGAAGATCCTTTGTGGAAGGATACACTTGTGTATCTTTTCCTCTCTTATTTTTACCAGAGAAACAGTTGTACTGTACTTCAACTGTATTAAAAAAATATGCAGTTTTCACCACAACCACAAACCACAAATGAAACCACAAACAATTATTGCTGGCTAGGAAGTAATATAGACTTAACATCCTTCCTCTGCCATCTCAGGCCCTCAATTTTTTTTGTGAGCTGTTAACTTTAGCTGTGATATTATTGGATTTTGTTGCTCTCTGATAACTGAATCACCATGAAGAACCTAAAAGATCAACAAATTGTCATAACTTGCACTCCTCAAAATGTCCTCTGATTCCTTAGAGACCCTCAAAACTCTAAAAAGTGCTCTGCAAAGAAACTGCTGCTTTATTTATATTTATATGAACAAAATTATTTGACCAGGATCATAAAAAAAAATTGTTGCACTGAGGATAAACCTGATATGCCAGAGAACAATCTCTGTCACTTTTTTGTAAATGTTTCTTAAAGCTAATTTTAAGCCCCTGGAGCATTTATATAGCTTGCTTATGGCCTGGGAACACCTGCAGAATACTAGACTAATGATAAGCATTTAAACTGAAAGAACTGAAGTTGTTTCTCTTCAACATCCCTTTGTTGCATTTATGTTCTTGTCTTCAGCTTAAGACTCAGACCTTCTACTATTGAGCTAGATCCTGAATCACTGATTCAGTTTTTGTTTTGATGAAACTTTCATCTTGCTCAGTAGGACTTGCTAAGTAATGGCCCTGACCTTGGTGCAGTCTCTATGGAATATCAAGCCTGCTTGTGCAGGATGAAGAACATACTGTAATCCCTTTGAGAAAAAAATTATACCATACTGTGTTCACAAAACCTGTAATATTTTAAAGGAGTGTTAAGAAGCTGAGAACGGTAAGAGGAAAAAATACTTGATCAACCTTTTTATCCTTCTTAAATTTTAGTAAGTATATAGTTTTGCTATAATCTTACAATGGGTTTGGTACCCAGGTCTGAAAAATAAAACCAATAAAGAATATTTAAGCTTCACCTTAAGCTCATGTCTCTCATGGCATTCCTAGTCCACTTAGTTAATCATTCAAGTTGCTATAGTTAAGTTGACACTGGTTCCCTGAATCAGGTTCCTGTACAAGTACACATACAGGTTGTTTTCTTCCGACTCTGTATTTAGGCAGGTCTCATGAGCAAACCAATTCTCAGCCCCTTGGTCTTTGTTTCTTCAGCAATGGGCCAAGTTAATTGAAATGGAGAGAAGCCACAGAAAGATATGGCATAAGGTCTTCAAAGGACACAAAAGAATCTGTTCTAAACAATCACATGCCTGGCAGATCTCTGCTCTACTTGGAGCATATGCATTCACATACACAGCCTTCAAAAGTGAACCTGAAAAGAGAAATGCAAGCAGTCTTACATCTCTTTCAGTCAGAGACAGCTACATTGAAGCACACTCACTTTCATAGGCTTCTCTGGCACATTTTCAGCACACAAACACCTTCTGTTTTCCCTTGATGGGAATGGGGCTGTTCAAACATGAGATCTTTAGATCACCAGGACGTCTAAATCCTCACCCTCCTCAGTACCCTCACTCCTTCCATATTGGTCAGTAGTTTAGTTTTTTCCTCCATCCTCACTGTAGGCTTACAATTGACTATTTGGGGATGTACATTTGCTAAAAGGAGATAGATTCCCACAACTAAAAGTCTCCCTTTCTTGAAAACCAGCAAAGAAAAATACATCCTTGAAGGGTGCACCTGATCTTACCATAAATTATCTATGTTTGACCAAGTGAGGCCTAACCCCACAAACACTTATTTCCTTACTGTTTGATACATTACTAATTCAGAGGTAGCTGTCAGAGCTTAAATAAGGTAAAATATAACTGAAGTTTTCCGTACAATTTGCTCCTTTGTTTTATTCCCATAGCTAAAAGGGAACTCTAGGCAAAGTGAAAACCACACACATAATTTCCCAAAAAATTCTTGAGCACTGGATCTTCAGAGATCCTCCAAGACATCTGTTGCTCGTATTTTTTTTTCCTCTCCAGAGAAGCACCTAGCTCTTTTTTCTATAAATTAGGCCATTTCTTGTTTAGTTATTTTCTTTTCTCCTCAGTCAGTCTGGTAAGCTGGATTTTTCTTCTGCGTATGATGCTCCACTCTCCTGTCCTAATCCCATGAGCAGCAGTTCCTTCATAATTTCAACATTTTATCTAGAACACAGTCTTCTCTCTTCAATTTCTGTGATATTCCATTATTATCAGCTTCAAAATTATGTAGAGAAGAAAAACACCAGTACTCCCCTCCTCTTCTTCCTTCCCATGTCTACTCTGTTTTCCTGTGAAAGGAGCTCCCTCTGTTAAAAGACTTTCATTAGGAACAGGGTTTCAGTTTCAAGCAAGCAATCAATAAGCTTCTAGCTTTAGTTGTTCAATAATGGAAACAGATGAATCCTGACAGATGCCATCAAGTACATCACACAGATGTGACACCTGTGGTATCCAGGGACCATCACAGAATATATTGCACTTTTTTTCTCCACAAATGTTAACAGATGATCAACATGAAGATTGCCATTAAAGGATTCAATTCTACAGCCATCTATCTGACCACCTTCTCTTTAGAACTGTCCTCATACATGGTCATGAGAGAAAATAAAGTGGCCTTCAAACATATACATTCCTACTCACTGAACATTTTGAGTGGAAAAGCTGAATTATTTTGTTCCCTGGAGAGGGATCATTTGATCAATACCATTTCAGAAGCACAGACAGTAATAGACTTGTGATCAATTGGAATTCACTTTATATCACATAAAGATTTCCAAACAAAAGAAGCAAGTTCCTGACTAAACTTCCACCCACAGAGCAGTGTCCTGCTGTACAGGACCAAAGCAGGACATGAAACAATAAATCACCCACTCCACAGTTCTGTCTCACTTCTTTGCAGCTCAGAGGAGTCCCTAGGAAAAAATGAATGGGGGGGAAACAGCTAGTCCAATTTTGGTTCCAAGTTTTATTCAACACTGAGTGCTACAGCAAAGATGTAATAAATCATCTGAAAGAAATGAAGTTCCCAGAGCCACCATGCTGAAGTATATTAAGTTAGATGTGATTCTGACAAATGTTTGACAGTGCATGTCATCTTATTCCAGCACTAGATTCCCCAATCTGTTTCCTTAGGTCTGGTTTCCTGGAAGCATATTGTGGTAAGAGTACAAGGTTTTTTTCACATAATTCTGAAACAACATAATATACATCCGAAATTTAAGAAAAAGCCGCGAACAAAAAAATACTGGGGATTTCTGCAGCATCTACTGTAAAACCAGAAATAAATTCTAGTTCTAGATTAGCTCTGCTGTTGGAGATAAACCCAAACACATCATGATGGTTCTCTAAATAGTTAGAATCCTTCAGGTCTCACTCCCATGTTTAAGTATAATAATAAGGAAATACATTTAGTCTTTTAGCCCACACCATTGGTGTCCTCAGGACAAAGGCACAATGTCCTGCTGTAGAGTATGCAGCTCCTCCTAGGTCATACTATGATATAAAATCTGTCAGCCTTCACAAAGAAAACACAATACAGATGCACTACAACAAACTATATAAATTATAAAAATAAAATCTATCACTAATAAAACGGTATACAGAAAAATCAAACTCTAACAAATACATCCAGACAACAAACACAAGTGTTGCCACACCAGTCCTTCAGCTACTTACTCAACCTTTGTGTATTTTTGTACTTTAAACACTTATCAATTACTTATGGCCAAATTTTATGGTTTATATATAAACTGTTCCCTTTATTGCTGTTGAGCTAACAGATGGGGTGGCAGGGGGGAAGGAAAAGAAGTTTTAGGCTAACAACAGGCTACTTATGGATATGGAACATTCAAAGAGTTCCTCTGTTAAAAAAATATATACCTCATTACCTACAAATACTGTTCCTCTTGTTCCTCCACTAGTCACAAATTATAAAGACCTCCACCATAATCTGTTTTGGTCTAAATAGCTTTACCACAATTGTACCCATCCTGTATCCTCTGTATCCAACACCTTCGTGCTAATTAGAACACAGATGGTACCTACTAGACAAAAATGTAGAAAACTAAAACCTGAACATGTAATATATAAGATGTTTTATGCTGAAAATCTTGGCACAGGTAAAATATTTGAAAATTCTTCCAGATAATCACAGGTCATCCTTGATCCAAATAAGAATGATAAATAGATATTACTGAAAAATACTGATGGCAGCCCCAAACGTCCATCCAGGAGAGATAACGTACCATGTTTTAGAGAACAAGAGTAAATAAAGATTTAAGAAGATAGTGAGATGTTTTACTAGACTAATTGCAGAGCTTATTAGAGACCTCTATTCTTCCATATCCTAGTTTGCTGTTTTCCAAGACACTGTGACAAAATAGCAAGACAGATGGCTCAGCTCCAGCAGCAAGATCAATCAAACTCTGTTCAGAAAGAGTGTAGCCCCAGCACATACATTAGAATGTGTTTTCTTTTCTTTAAATGTGTTTTCTTCAGGATTGGGAAAGGCAAGGTAGAAAGGAAATATAGTGTGGAACACTGCTTTCCTAAGTTAATAGCTAGATACAGTTTTCAACAGCCAGGCTAATTTTTGCATTAACATTTGTTTCAGGTTGTCAATTCAGGAGCACATTTTAAAAGAAATATTAACTGTTCAGGTTATTTCTAAGTGAAAGGGGGCTTTCAAATAGCTTTTGTCACGAAGAAAAAAGCCACAAAGTGATATTTTGTAAGCCCACAAGCTGTAGGCAGCTAGTTCTTAATATATCCTATTCCCCTGGGAATTCAGGGTCTCAGGAAGAAAAGTAGAGAACCTGAAATAGTTTAGGTCTTTTGCCTGAAGACAGTTCCTGAGCAGGGAGGTCACTAACTACTTTTCACCGAGTATCTAAGAGGACACATTAATATTCTGCTCTGTTGGTGGTATCATTATACACAATGGGATTTCCCATCTCAACACACAGTGTTATTACTATTTATATGGTCACACTGTAACTTGACCATATAACTGAATATTACATATCCATATTCTGACAGTACAACAGTTTATCCACAGCCTGCATTTTCTGGTGTTGCAGAGAACATATTCTGGCAAGAAAGTGTTCTCTTCCAGTTTCATTTATATTAGCAAAGATCATAAAACATCCTGCTCATTAAAATCTGAATCACTTCCACTGGGAGTGCACTCTTCTGAAAGTGTTTTCCTACAGCTGGTGGCAAGACAGATCTGCTGGCTAACCAGAGCACTAATAGGACATTATGAAACCCACAATGCAGCATGAAGACAGTTGCATAATCAGAGCAACAATTACCAGCTCTGCTAAAAAATGGTGAGGGCTTAAGCACAACTGAGTAGCATGTAACAAACAAAAGAAGCTATTGTCATTCCGGGATCTTGAACTAAACTTTTATACATTATATTATCATTTTCATTGCAAGGAGGTGAAGAATAGATTGATGACAAAGGCAGCAGTATATAAAATGGGACCCTAAATCACAGGCATAACAAATACCATCATTAACTGCAGCACCAGACTCCAGAGTGGATTACTAGCCCTTAGTTTTCAGTGTTCCTCCAGCATTTCATAACGCCCTGCAGCATCCACAGGATGTCTCATCTGAGGGGTCTGAGGTACCTCTGCCTCTGAGCCACAAGTGCACTGATTGACCTTACTTGCCCTGACTGGCCTCACCTGGGACCCCCTCTCTACAACCCAATGGATTTCAGCCCATGGTCATAGGCACCTGCCCCAGCAACCTGGTAGGAGTGCTGATCTCTGGCTGTATTGAAGTCATGCCTCTGCCTGGCCTGCCTGGTCATGGATCCTAGCCCTAACCTGCAGGCTGGCATCCTGACCTGGCCTGGTGCAGCCCTATCACCACCAGAATTTCAGGCAATTAGGAGTTTCAAGTTTATCTGTTACCTCAGGCCAGTCCAGCTGCCTTGGCCATGCAGATGACCCAGAGAGCTAAGGCTGATGCTTAAAGGGGTGATTTGACAGATCATAACAGGTCCTCTCCAGGGGGGACCTCCATACAGATTTCCCTCAGGCAGCTCCTGCTGTGCCTAGCCTCAGCAGTTTGGATTTGTTGATTAACATCCTAGGTGGAGAATTTGGCCTTTTCCTCCAAAGGCTCCAAAAAGCAGCAGTTTGTGCTGCAAGATGGATTACATTACAAATTGGCAAGACATTCATAAATAGTCATTAGAAAGGGGGTTTGTGTGCAGTTAAGATAATCAGTAGCAATGAGTTTTTCCTGTGCTGGGTGTTCAACAAGGGCCAAAGCCAGAGCTGAGCAGAGCAGGGGCTCAGGAGTCCCATCACATCCAGGAGAAAGTGCTCCTGCAAGGACCTGCAGTGGAGCTTCCCATTACCATCTGGGCAGTGGCAACCTGCTCAGTAGATTTCACTACCCATGAGAGCATTAATCTATATTAAGATCCCAGTAAATAAGTTTGTTTTTCTAAAAAACACTGTCCATGACTCTTCTCTGCAACAAATGCATGAAGGAAAGGGTAAATACTTTGATTTATAGTCAAACTTTGGAGCAACATGGATTTGCACAAATGTAGCAGTGCTTCTGTATATTCCCTAGTCTGCTATACTGGCCTATCCAGAACTTTGGTTATTTCAGTTAGTTTAGATAAAAAGCATGAAAGTAGTCAGAAATTTCTATCCTGTTCTTGAGGTACAGGACACCAGAAACATACTCTGTGACCCCACCGTTCCTATTTGCAGCAAAATTTCAGGCTGCTCTGTCTCATTGGTATCTACCTCCACACTCCAAAAAAACCTTACACTTAGGTGTAAAGTCTCCAAAATTTCAACCTAAAACAGCACTGGAAAATTCAAAGTTCTACCTATAATCTCTCAATTAAACCCCATTGCTCACACTTAATAGTAAGATATAATGCATAGGTTTTTTGAGTCTTATTTATTTGTGTAAAAGGACTAATGGCCTCAGATATGAGGAAACTGGTATATGAGGTAACTGGCATTTTTACACTGCATTGAAACTTTTAATATTAAAAATCCTTACAAATCAGCATTAAATAGAAAACTTTATTCATTATCTATTATTGTGATTTATATAGAGAGTTCCTAAAAAATCACATTATCTATAACCTCATTGAAAGCATATGAACATTCTTAAGAATCTGTCAAGTCTCTAATAAAATGTAGGCCTTCTTGGAAGAAGATTAAAGATTCTGTTCAAAGTACTTCTATGAGCAGATGACTGTAGACCTACTTTAATAAACCAGGTAAGACTGAGGGATTAAAAACTAATGCTATGTTTTTCAACTGAATACAACCTGAAGTTAAAAGACACTTTTTACATTATACTGAACATTATGACATTGTAAATTTACAAATAAATAATGGAGCTGTATAAGCAAGGAGTGTGGAACAGAAAATTGATTGAATGCATTTTTGTAAGTAATTTGGTGATCCTGTGCTTGGTTTTGTCATCTGGAATGGTGGAATTGGGTAATGAAATTTAGCACGATGTTGTGGCTTGTGACAACAATGTATAATCCTTTAACGAGTTCCCTCTTGAAACACATTTGCCTTTCCTTGAAGAAGACCATTTTGTTTTCACTGTTTTGAGAGTTAGTATTATTTCCAGGCAGCAATGAACCACTGTGTATCTATAACTGTGTATAAGGTTTGTATTTAACCTTGTCCTTTGAACTTCTTCATTCCTGCTGCTTAGTCTCATAAGAGGACATATAATCAGCAATCAAAAATCTTTTTACTGAACAAGTCAAACTTGTTTAAATTTTTCAGTTGTATTGTTCTGGTGAAGTGGCACCTTCAGAACATAAATCTCCAAATCCTTCCCTGCCTCTTCAAATGAGCTGGCATACCCATATATCAGTTTATTTCCTCTCCTGGTTCTGTCAAAATTATATTAAAGCCTTCTCCTGCTGGAGGGTTTTTGACAAAAGTGAGTTAGATTATACATAAGCAACATATACACAGATCTGAATCCATCTCAACTGCAGCCAAAACAGGTCGTATAACAACACTTTTTGGATTTTACTTTTTTCCTAGAAAGTAAAATCTCCACCCTCCTTGTATTTTTTACTAGCTCTTCTTTACATCACTTCCATCTTCGAGTCATCTTTTGAAAGGAATTTCAGCTGAATTCTCATTGCACCTTGTACAGTATCAGTAGCCCTCCCTGCTGGTGGTAAACGCAGTTTTATGCACCAGCTAAAGAGTAGCTAGTCCCTCGATCTACCTGTAAGTTTGTACTTCACGGTTGTTGTCTGGGTTTTTTTTTTTCCATTTTCCTTAGCTATTTTTCTACAGCACAACCTTCTAATTCAATTGAGCAGGTATTCATTTAGATCATACCATATTGCCAGTGAACAACAGCCCCAGTTGTACATTTTCTCTTTGTACTTGGCAGATAAAGTACTACAAGTTTTAATGTTCTTTGGAAAGTGTTTTACCTTTTGAATTACTTTATTCTCAGATTTGGATAAATGGGCTGAGTTTTCAGTAAGTAATTCACTTTCTGTTCTTAACAAGCTCTTTGCCGACTCTTAATTCCATTTTCCCTAGATCTGTAGCCCTCTTCTTCATTATCCCTTGTACCTCCATCCCACTCCTTCTTCTGCTTGGGATGAAAGTCAGTTTTAGAACTTTGAAGTAAGTTCATGCCTCTTAAACATCAAATATCTTAAGATGTTCAATCAACATGACCTCATTAAATAATTCTCTTAAATTTCTCAAAGTTTGCTTTTTTAAATAAATCAACTGTGAAGTGAAGGCTAAGTTGAACCAATGTGCAACCTCTTAATTTAACAGCCTTGTTTTTTTTTTCAATTATTTTTTCAGTACTTACAAAAGCAAACATTACAGATTTTTGGCACAGTAATTATTTAGTAAAAAAGTCAGACTGCTATCACATCCAGTAATAACTGAACTTTCTGCCGACCTTCACACATTAGCTGGGAAAATTACAAGCCCAAAGTGACCAGACTTTTTCAGTAAAAAAGTAAAATTCTTTTAAGCTATCAACTTAATTATGCAGTAGAGAGACATCAAGAGTAAAGAATCATATCAGCTAGATATGATTTTTCAGAATCATATCAGCTAGATAGATATGATAACAATGCTATATTTATAAAAAGGTATTGCAAAAGATTGTTTAATAAAGATAGAATGAAACTAAGAGTCTAAAAAAGAAAGTGAATCTTTAAAACTAAAAATAATGATTATGTCAAAGTACACTGATAGTAAAAGTACTCATACAGGAAGAAATCTTACATAATTTATCTCAATTGGCAACAGAGTTTCAAGAAAGCAATAATGTATGACTATACCATCTTCTCTTTACAAAAAATAATATTAAACAATTATCATTACTCAAGCTGTTTCTTCAAGCAATTGTCTATTTTATTTTGTACCCAATACTATAGTTTTCAATAAGGTTTTCATTCTAGTTACGAGAAACCTTAACTTCATACATTGATACCATTAGCAGAAAAATTTCTCACAGCATCTTTCCAAAAACCTCTATTCATAAAAAAACCTAGTCCTTGGAATATATAGGGTGTCCTTTACATCCTATATATGGATTTCCTTTAAAAATAAAAGAAAAAAAAATCAAAACCTTAAAATCCAACTCTACACAAAAATCCAAGGGAGTTCAAACCAAGTCTGTTCCACTCGTAACATGATTTTTTATGAAACTATCCCATCCAGCAACGATATTACATGATACCTTTTCCCTTAAAAAAAAATAAAAAATCCAGCACTTGTGTTCTGGACAATTATTATCTCTTACTCCTAAAAAATGCCTTGTTTTCACAAGCTCTGGAACTGTCAGATGCTGTTTGGAAGACACTGATGATACCAGTCAACTCTGACTCCCACTAAAAGGTAGGGAGATTTCATCATAAAAATGCTGGAATAACTAGTGGAATGAGCATCTTTGAATTGTGCAACATATTTACAGTGTTAGGACCGAAAGGTTCCACATATCACTCAGGTCTCCATTTCAAAAAACAGTTTTCTCAGTAAACTGTTCCAGGTCTGTGGCAGTTCTAACTGTTGTTGCAGAAGGGAAAAACATGACATATTTTCCTTTGCCTTTACTGTTTGCCTCAGTTTCTGTTTTGACAGCTCCTCCTCCTCTCTTTCCATTACATCTGTCTCTTCCTCTGTTCTCAGTTTTGTCCTCAACTTTGTCATCATGGTCATGTATTTCCACTTACTACACTCCCAGTCCAAAAATCTGTATTTTATGATCTCTTCTATTGTAGACAGATACAAATATTTGAGAGGTAGTTGAAACTTCACTCCATTTTCATCTTACCCTATAAGCCACCAGCAGCATTTCAGTTGCATTTTAGGCTTTCATCCTCTCTTTTTAGAGGGTGGGGGTGTGGAAACCTTGTTAAAAAACATAAAGATTTCATCAGATATAAGAACAAGTATGTCCCACAGTTTTGGCATCCAAAAATTTAAGACAACCCTCTTCACATAATGCATCTAAAACAAATTTCTTCATCTGCTGCCTTTTCTTATTTTGGCATCTCAGTTTAAGCCAATATTTTTCCTGCCTACAAAGGTAACTTAGCACCACAACATTCCAAGGAATATTATACAAATTCCTGTCATCATGCTGAGTATGTAAATACTCTTTTTATTAATTACAGGTCATGATATACAGGATCCCATTAAGTTCATATTTTTCACTATTAGATATTTAAAAGTCATACTGCTAATACTGCTCATACTAATTTAGATAGAATAAAGGTTTGGCAGACAATGGATCAATCTGTTTAACTGTCCAAACACATGGTATCCTAATCTGTTAGAATGTAGAGTATTAAAATACCCGTAAATATTCTACTTTTCTACAGAAAATAATTTCTGTAGCACTAGCTCTGGATTTTCTAGACAGAAATATGGGGAAAAGCAATTAACCTGTAGATTATAAAGTACTTGGGACAGTCTTGTTACCTGCACAGTACCAGGCATTTTAGGATTCCCTAACTTCTTAGGGATGCACTGGTTTGGACATTTTTGTAAATTTACAGGTGTAGTAGCTTGACCCTGTCTGATCCAGGCACCCACCAAACAACTTTGTCACAACAGCACTGTGTTGTCTGTACTCTTCAAAAGGAAAGGTAAGAACAGCTAGAGAGAAGAGCAATGAATTCATCAAAACTCAGCGATGAGTCTGAAATACAATCAAAATTGTCCAAGTCCTTTCCCAATGCTTTCTTCCCAACTCCACATCACAACATATCTGGTGTGATAAATTACAAACTAAATTGAACATCAGGTCAAGATTACAGTGAAAATTTTTAATAAATTAAGTATATCATCAATCAAAGTAAAAATACCACTGCTTTAGCCAATGCAGCTAATTGCGTTAGCTATTTCATGACAGTTTCATGTTTATTAAATAGCTCTTGGTTTTTAAAACTCTGATGACCATGAGTCAACATTACCACAGTAAAGGATGCCTAATTAAGTTACTAAAACATTATAGCTATATTTGCAAGTTAACCTGAAAACTTTAGAATCTATTTAGAAGAGAAGTCTCAGAAACCTATTTTTAAAAAGGAAAAAAAAAGTATTTCAGCTTTTAGAATCTTGCAGCCTTTTATCTACCCAACTTGTTTCTATCCTGGTAATTTAATGAAATTGCTCTTGTATAGTTCATAGCAATATTCATTAGAATTGCAGATTTTTCTAAAACCATGCAAGAAGTGAGTTCAAATTTTTCACATAAAGATGGATAAAGTAAAAGTAAAATCATTTGCTTTAAGAAAAGTAAAGTAATACTAAGCAAGAACAGACTCAAGCAATGTAATCTACAAAAATGAAATACAGCTGAGAAAAATCTACATAAATTAGCTGAACATACCTTTAAAATAATACCAGCAGTCTTCCAGTAAGTTTTAAAACCTTCTTTTTCGCCTTGTTTCAAGAATTTTAGATACAGTATGAAAGACTTTGTCAGCCTCTCATGCTACTCTTTTACACTCAAACCCCCATCACTATGTCCTACCCTTAAATTAATATACTTTAAAAGACATTTAACATTTTCTTCTGTCACCGCATGGTAACAAAGTCATATCTCCATGAATTATCAAGGGTAAATTAGAATGATCATGTGTAGGACAAAGAAATAGGAGAAAAATTTGCCAAATTAAACAATTTTTACTTGAAAAATACTCTACACAACATCCTTTATTAAAAAATTCCTATTGCTCTGGCCTAGTGTGGGCTTGAATGTCACAACTGATGTTTTAAAATATATTAGTTTTCTAGCTTGATCCTAGGATCTTATAAAGCTATTAATATTTGGCAGTTAAACTCCAAGGACTTCCTCAATTAGCTCCCTCTTGCCACGACCTTTCTGAGACTGAGGTACCATTAAGAAAATAGCTATATTCAGCTGAAGACTTAGCTAATAGAGAAGCAGAAAGAATAAGGATCATGAAAAGCTTCTAAGAAGCAAAGTGCAGTTTCAAGCTTATATTGGGTCCTACTTCTGATTATTTTCAACAAAATAATGACCTTCACAGTTTAACAGAATGTAGTGGCAAAACTTCAAACAAAAGTCAACTAACTCTGACAAATGTATACAGATAAAAAATGCCAGGAGTTGGTTAGAAAGAGTATAGGATAGCGATTTATTAAACATTTTTTTCCTACTTACTTATAAAACTAAACCAAAAGTACCTGTGGACAAACTGCTTCAAGAAACTAGAGGAAGTATAAGGATAGCAATATCACACACTGCTTTTTTCCACTTGACTTTAAATCCTATTAATTTCAATCTCTTGAGTTATTTCCTACTCTCTCGACTATACTATTCATAATGACGAAAAAAGTAAAAGCTAATGCATGTAAAAATTACTTCTAAATCAGATGCGTTCATTTTGTACAAATAAAACATTACCTAAAAGAGAAAGTCAAATAAGAATCAATTCCAATAAATTGCTAGCCAAATAACAAGAATTCAGAACAGGCTGAGTAATGATCTCGCCTTTCGCTCTCTTGCCTTTCTCTAGTTGTTTCCTGAATTCATTTCCTAGGATAACTCAGTTTCCTCAAAAGAGATCTACTATCATGAAACTGCTATGATGAAACAGCCTGCTATCATGAAACCTTTTTTCAGAGCTCTAACATACATACCTCTAAAACATGAGAAATAAGGCTATAATATTTTGCAGGATTGCTGTAAACCTTAATTAACATATGGATAAACCTGCACTTTCCCTTTTTTTAATGAAGAGTGGAAAAATATTGAGAATAGCCACACTGCCTTGCTTGTGAATCACTTGCTGGTTGCTAAAGCAAGTATTTCATTCACAATGCTTTTAGTGAGTTTGTCAATGAATTTGTGAACTCCTGGTCCTCAATATGCTTTTAGGACACTTTGCTAATACTATTTTTATGGTCACAAAAACCCTGGTTAACATCAGGAATAAAACATTGAATCGCTTAATTAGACCAAATGTATTTACATTTTTCTCAACCATAATAATGCTTTGTGAAAGCTGGAATAGCTCTGTAATTAATATGGGAAATCTATTAATAAAATATAAACCTCAGGAAATAAAAAAAAAAATCTTATTTTTTAAGGAAGTGAGAAATGAGTGCTAAAGGAAGGAGCAGATTTCTATGTTCAAAACATCTGCAGTGTTATTAAAGCCCCAACAGCTGTTGGTAGCTTTAATCCCATGGAGACAAATTCATGATATCTGCATTGCTATATGTTTCTGTGATAATCTGACAGACCCTGAGAGCCTGCTGTAGCTAGACTCACACATTCATGAAATAAATTCTGCAGATATTAGGATTTCCTTGGCTTCAAATGGTTTCCTTGGACACAAAGAGACACAGACTTAAAAATAGAGCAGTCTCTACATGTGGATTAGACAGTCAGCATTCCTTGAGCCAGACAAATGAAGATAAATCATAGCTAAGAAAGGCTGGGAAGAAGCTTTCTTACTGTTTCATCTGATTGCAAAATTAAATCAGTTGGGGTTGAGACAATATTGCAATCATGGGTAGCTGCACCAGTATTTTTCTAATGGCAAAGCATTCTTTCATCTTTAGATTAGTTCAGCCAATAAAGGTATTCCACAGCTAACATTTCATTTTCATTTCATCAGCTTATCAAGATCAGTTATTGCATGAGGAGGCCATAGAAGAGAAAATTTTGAATAATCTCTAGAGAGATGTTAACAGTTTGTCATGCAGCTCTTTCCCACTCTTCTTCCCAAACATCTAATCAACTTTTAAAAGATATCAGTTAAAACATGTATCCTTCCATGACAGTAATTAGCCACTATTGCAGATATAAAGAAGGAAAAGGTACGCATATGCTCTTTGTCCCTCTGTATAGTTCCAAAAAAATAAACCAAACATGAGGCCTCGTATCTGTTTTTTATGTCTTGGTCAGTGTCACCATGTAATAAATAATTCCATATAGGCAGGCTAAAATTTTGCCACAGAATTCATCACGTATTTGTCTGACCTCCAGCACCCGTGCATAGTCAATGTCCGTATTACAAATATGTCCTTGATCTATTCCACACTTCCTAAAGAATGTCAGTATTGCTTAGATTAAAAGAATAGTTATACCCTCATTCACAGCACTGTGAATAAATGAAGAGGGGAAAAATGGAATTCTAAGTGTTACCATGAGATAAAAACAATATGTGAATTGTTTTCCCATATTAGGCTTATAGGCAAGATGATGGGGTATAGAGTCAATAAACAGACTATAAAGTGTATGGAAAATTAGCTGGGCTCACATGGGTGTCATCAGTGGTATGAAGTACAACTGGAAGCCAGTTACTATTGCCATTCCTGAGGGATCAATCACTTCATCTGGTATTCCTTCACATCTTTATTAATGACCTCAATGCTTGATGTGGCATTCTCAGAAAGTGTGCATCATACTTCTGGGAATAATCAACATGCTGAAGGCCTGGGTTGCTATTCAGAAACACCTTGAAAAGCTGGAGAAGTGAGCTGACTGTTGAGGAAACTCAACGTTAAAAAAATGCGAAGTTCTGCAGCTGGAAGGAAATAAATCCACACTATGGCTTTGCAGGAAAGGGCTTGAGGACTAATGGACAAGTTGACCATGAACCTGCAGTATGCTGCTGTGGGAACAAGGGACAACCATACATGCATTAACTAAAGCATTTCCAGTGGCTTGAAGGATATGATTGTTCCCCTCTCTTTAGCCCTTGAGACGCCTCCTCTAGAGAGTTGTGTCAATTTGGGCATTCTCAGTACAAGACACTGACATACTGGAGCAAGTCTATCAGGGGATAGTCAAGATCATCAGGAGATTGAAAAACATGAAATATGAAAAAAAAATTGAGAAAACTTGATTTATTCAGCCTATAGTGAAGCCTTAGGGGAGCTCCTCAGCTACCTTATTGGGAGGGCATTTAAAAAATATGGAGCCATACTCTCCTCAGAGGCAGGACAAGAGGCAATGGATATAAGACAGAACACAGGAATTTCCAGCTGGATATACATTACATTTTCTTAAACCACGGCACTGGTCAAACAAACTGGAACAAGCTGCCCAGAGAGGCTCTGGAATCTTCATTCTTGCAGATGCTCAGATGCCCATTCAGCCAGATGCCCTGGCTGAGGCCCTGAGCAATCTGATCTAACTGAAGATGCTTTGAGTGGAGGTCTGGGCTAGTTGGCTGGATTTCCAGATGATCAGATGACTGGATTTCCAGAAGTCTCTTGCAACCTAAACTACTCCATGATTTTAAGCATGAATTAGAGTTATTTTTCCCTACTTTTTTCTATCAGTAGCTACATATTTTTTTAAATTTTTTTTTCTGGTAAATTAGAAAGCAAAACAATACCAACAACTTTTTTTAAATAACAAATATTTGGACTTAATTACATCATTTTCACATCCAAGATAAGACTGTGTTTAGCTGATCCACACATTCCCAGTCAATTAAGAATTGAAAACACAAATTTCATTCATAACAAGGACATACATAAAAACACATTCATACATTGATTGAAGCAGATGTCCAATAAAATGGACTGAGTGGAAAAGGATAACAAAAGAAATTATGATTCTGACTCTGCAACTGAAACAACCTTTATGCCAGACTGGAATACCACATAAGTTTCCACCTCTCCTGACTCAAGTCAGTCTTCTTGTGACTGCAAAGAAACTGTTAAAATCTAAAGGATTTGCTAGATATACACTCTGCTATATGCATGATTTTTAAAGATTGCCCATATTTAGTCTACCACTTGGAAAACCCAGTATTGAAAACTGAGAAAGACTGCCTGCAGAAAGGACTGCTCCTGCTTTTGCAATCACACTTTCATTTAAGAAAAAAGAAATTGAGCAGATAAATATGGCAAATCTGAATTTCACCAGTCTTTTTCAACCAGCTTATTGATGAGTAAAAATCATCCTCTCCATGTCCTTCACATGTGGTTTTGGTAATTGCATGTATAATGAATGAGAGGCTTCTGCTGCTAATATTTTTTCCATGACTTCCATAAGGAAGTCTAAACTCATGAGAATCTTCTATCATACACATTAAGCAATGCTTTACCACCAGAATTTCTTGGAATCTAGATTTTGATTTTGACTGTTTTGGCATTTTTTTTACTTAATCCTGAGCTACCTTGAATTCCAGTCTATTTGCACATAAAAAACCAAAAACCCAAACAAAACAAAGATCCCAAACACACAAACAAACAAAAATCAGCAGTTTTTGAGAGCATACAAACTTTAGATTGATTAATTTCTGTGAACTTCGGAAAGTTTTAAGGTTCATCCATCAGTGATTATGATGTACTTCACACAGAGAAAAACATCATTACTTAGAATACATTGACATTTGCAGTGTTAAAATGTTACAACTGTAAGAGTTGACATTTATACAAGTAGTGCTCAAATTTTGAATTTCAGTACAGTTTGTATATGAGGGTAGTAGTAGGCCTTTGATATTAATCACATTTATTAGGAAGAGATAATATAAAGGGTTAAATTCACTATGGTTCTGTTGTACACACTGTTATAAATGTCCCATTTGCTAAAGAACTGGTAAGCATGACAGAATGACAGCAGAAAAAAGGCACAAAACCACTCACAGAATGAGTTATGGAAGAGTAGTCAACTGTGCAACAGTTCTATTGGCAGGGAGAAATAAATGTTATGAAGATAGGGAATGATGCAGGTTAGGACAAGATAAGGTACAGGTAAAGGAAAGTAAAGGCAGAAATAGGACTTCACAAGGGAAATGAGAGAAAGAAATTATGAAAGAACTGAAGTAAAGATGAATTAGTTTATGGAGATGGGGAAAGGAAGCAGAGGAACACAGAGCAGACCCCTTACTTTGTAATATGTATCAGTAAAGAATTTCAGTATCTTCATTCACTCTTTCCACATGGTATTCTGATTATATGCTGCTCTTCTGTTAAATAATTTACATTGAGCCATGTAATGTCAGCAGCTTGAAGCAGGAACTCTTAAAAAAGACAAGGGAGACAGAGAGAGAGCCTGGGCTTTATTTCCACACTCTGCCAATGGCAGACTGTAGGAATTAAACCCCAGAAAGTAACTAGTTCTCCCTTCAGATTCCCATTTCCCTTTTTTCAGTGTGTAAAGATCATCTCTTTCTCTGTTCATTTACTTTATCCAGCACATTGCATCTGGAAGTCTAGATTTCATAAAGGAAAGCAATTCTAGTTCTACCCCATGATGTTCTTCTACACCAGCACAGGAAAAGAAGGAAGTGCCAATCCCTGCATTCATCTGAATGACCAAAATTGAAAATTCTGGTCAGTCAATCCTGGGAAGTAGAAAACAATATTTTAGGTGTAAGACTAAAAAGGAATACACGAAAAGGACTAGCTTACATGGCTTCCTACGGCACCATGGAATCAGTTCAGTGAATTAGAAGAGAACTTCTGGTTTTATTGCCCTGCATAAAGAAATAGTGTCTTCAAGCATGATTCTAAGGTTATATCCAAATCTGTATATTAGTCTGGTCTGCAATCTATGCTTCCCATGAAACTTTCAGTTACTAATTGTTGAAAGATTTCTCCTCCCCTTTAACTAATTTAGCTTCGTTTACCACCATTATATACTTAATACTCCCTCTCAGGCACAACATTATCTTCTCCAGACAAAGAAATCTCAGGCAGGGATTGCACTTGCAGTCTAGGAAAGTACTGTGAAAAGCACAGGCATTTTCAAGTCATTGTTCACCACTAGCAAAGACCCAGTCAATCAATACACAACTGTAACCAGGAGTTTGTGCTCTGTAAAGCAGGTCAGAACATCTACAAAGAAGATACAAAGTAGCTACACATTTATAATCTTTGCAAAAGCATAGGTTTAGAAAGGTCCTTCTGGTCACAAAATCAACTGAGAATTTAAAAGCCCAAATATCCTTTAGCTTGTAGACACATCTAGAAATCCCACAATGATGGCAGCACTTTCTTTTCCTCATAGCACACCTTTTATTCCCTCCATCATGAAGCATTACCTGTATTATGTCTAGGCCAACAACCAACATTTTTTTTCTATTCATGGCTTCTCTCAGTCAGCAGGAACACCTCCATACTTGATTGAAACAAAAAAGATTGTACTGTGTCCTGACATAAGAACAGCCTCAATGTTCCCACTAGTTTTTTCTTGCTAAGGAAAAGGTCTAGCAGAATTTTATGGACACAGTCTATTGAAGGAATAATGGGCAGCACCAAATTTTTATTGTAACACAAAAGATGGGAGAAGCAGGTACAAAGTGACTCTGTCTTTTCCTTCCAACATCCACAGGAAAATCAACAGATACTTGTAGCAGGGCTCTTGGAGTCTGTTAGCTTAACAGAATTATAGAATAATAGAGGCAGAAAAGACCGTGTTGCCATGCACCTGATCTATTAAAAATTGAAATTGAGCCATGGGTTTGCATAGTTAAACTATATCGGAAAAACACATTCAACGCCATCTGGGAACTAGAAAATATTTCAATTTTCCATATTAAGAGCAAAACTCTCTCTCTTTCCTTTTCACTATTATTAATGTTATTTTTTTATTATTAGTCTTACTATTACATTTTTAATTATTAAACTGTTCTTATCTTAACCCACAAGTTTCTGATTCTCCTCCCCACCTCACCTAAAAGGGTCAGAGGGAGTGAGAGAGCAGTTGCATGGTACTGACTTTGTGCCAGAGCTTAAAAGAACAGAAGGAAAAGGAGGTGAGGAGAGATGGAGTGAGGTGGTGTGAGTGCAGATGAGAAAAGCCAAGTGAATAGCAAGGCAAGATGACTTTGCCACACAGTTGTCAATCAGGGGACAGAACAGAACAATATCATCACACTGCAGTAATGCACCCCTTACTCCCGAGTGGGTAGTTCTGTATAAAGAAAGGTTTTCAGTTTACCTTTGGACATTTTAGGAAGTTTAGCCAGAAAGTTCTGTTTTTCTCTTTGTAATTGGCTCAGTGCCAGGAGAGGAGCACCTGTTGGCCCTCGTCACTGTTTCTCAAGACCTGTACCCCTTCCCATTGGCAGTTTGCCAACAGATCCATCCCCAACCATTAGGTAGAAAAGGTGACAGAACAAAGGGTCTCATGGCATTTTCGGGGTGCTGTAGCAGGTGTAGGATCTGTCCTTACACTGTGCTCGGCTTTGATCTTTGTTGTTTTTGTATTATTTTGTATTATTTTATTAAACCTTTTTGAGTTACAAGGCACACCGATCATGTGGTCCCGCTAATTATTATTAAGCCAGCACTCTGAACAGGGCTGGACCATCATATTACTATTCAAAGTACTATTCAAAGGCTTTCTGAAAGTATACCCAGTTTTTTAGAGGAGAAAATGACTTGAGGAAACTACAGGTGATAAGAAAAATAAGACTGATCTGCAGAGAACCTGTTGGAAGAATAAGCAGAAAAGAAGCAGTATTTCATACTGTACTTCCTACTTGCAGGCTCTGCCTTTAAGCTATGGATTGGATAGGTGTGTCAATTTTGGTTATCTGAAAGAAAATACAAAACCAAACAATGTTATCTTGAAAAAAGATATTTCTACACAGCGTTATTGTCAAGTATTATAATCAATAATTCACTGATAAAATTAATTTCTGCAAAATGTATATTATAGAAAATAAAAGAATGCATTTGTAGACTAACAGATTTTGACCATTCACATGAATGACATTAAAAATTGCAGGCAGATTTCATAATGCACTAATTTGAAACCAACGAGTGAGCAGGGATTTAATTTACATGCCAAAAAGCTGTAGAGCCTTAATTCCAACAACTGAATTTTCCAAATATGATGTAGAATTTACCATATGTCATATGCCTTCAAGCAAATCACACTGAACCTCCACCTAAGCCTTTATCTTCTTTATTCAAGGCATGCTTCTTGCTTAACTACATCAGAATATTTAGGGGAAAATAAAGATTTTTGTTAACCTTTGCATTCCCCCCAGTAAAAACATTTCATAAATTATATGGAAATTATGGGGTATTATTTGGAGTGTATCATAGTGTATCACCTTCAAAATATGAGCTGGGTTACTTTCCTCATCCAGCTTTCTAGTCACTCTAGTGTGAATTACTCATCCTATACATAGAAAATATAGGTTATGTTCCTTTTGTATCTGGGTATCTGCAACATTTACTGAAGAGGGATGCAAAATATTCATGGAAATGACTGCAGAGTGAGAAAAAACCCCAAAATCAATCTAGCTACCAACCACTAAATACCTAGTTTGGGTAGGATTCAGGAGTGAACTCCTGAGCTCAAGCCCTGGCTCTTTTCCAGGCCAGGCAAAAATCGTGATCTGCATTCTCCTACATTTCATTGGAAAGGCCTCTAATTATTTATTCACTCACTTTATCTCTGTTTCAAGTTCAAGAAATTCTCCTGGCTCATGAGTAGAAAACTGCTCTTTAAAAGGCTATTAGAAACTCAGAGGTTTCAAACAAGACATGTCACTTTACAGCTTATCCAAAGAAAAGAAAAAATAAAAGCAAATTGCCCATTCTCGTCAACCAGCTCCCACTACCCAGCAGCCCTTCTGCTCCAGAGGCTGCCACAATTTTTGCAGGCTCATCTCATGTTGACTCTGAGTAATTTTCACCCTAACTTTTTTTTGTCTAGTTTATTTGTTTCTTTCAAACAACTCCTGAAAAAGATGAAGTCAAACAACATGCAGCAGGCAATCCATCCTTTGAAAACTATTTGTCAGGTAATATACACATGGATTCTGTGTTAAAATCCTCTGAATTTCCACCAGAAAGTGAGATCCCTAGCCATTTCCAATACCTCATCTCCAGAGATACTAAAAAGTTATGTAGTAAAACTAAGATTAATACAAGTATTTCACCAAAAATGGAACTACACCTGTGCTTGACACAATACCAGTGCAAGATGCCTTTTAAGTCTCAAAGCTACTTTCAATGGCAATCCCAGAAATTTAGGGCAAGCTGATTTAAGAAATCAAAATACTTTCTTTAAACAGCAACAGGATCTTAAACCCTACCTAAATCACGCCTCGTTGCAGAACATGCACCTCTGCTGCAGGCAGAGGAAGATCATTAAATGGCAGCAAGTCATAGTGGTGTCCAGTTGTATACAGAAGCAACACCACCTGGAAGCCCCTATTTTCCAGCTCTCCTAGGAGAACCCATAACATTTGTAGCTGATGCAAATTTACAGTAAGAACACGGGCATTTAAGGTACGGTAAAGAGAGAAATATAAGGAAAGTCCAGATAGCATGGAAGTCCTTTCCACTTGGCTTTAATACATGCTTAGACAGATATGTTGAATATGTTACCAGACACTTACCTCTCTTATCTTGTCCTGGGGTCCATCAGGCACTGCATCACCAGCCAGCTGAGGGTGGTGATTGTCACACTCTGCTCTGCACTGGGGCAGCCTCAGTTTGAGGCCTGTGTGCAGTTTGGAGCATCATAGTATAAGAAAAATATTAAACTGCTAGAGAGTATCTACCCAAAGTAGGAACATGAGGATGTTGAATGACCTTGAGGGGAAGCCATATGAAGAGTGTCTGAGGTCACTTGGTCGGTTCAGCCTGGAGGAGACTGAGGGGAGACCTCATTGTAGCCCACAGCTTTGTCCTGGGGGGATGGCCAGGAGCAGGCACTGATCTCTTCTCTCTGGTGACCAGTGACAGGACCCGAGGGAACGGCATGGAAGTGTGTCAGGGAAGGTTTAGGTTGGGTATTAGGAAAAGTTTCTTCACCTAGAGGGTGGTTGGACACTGGAACAGGCTCCCTGGGGCAGTGGTCACAGCACAAATCCTGACAAAATTCGATAAGTGTGTTCCACTGGAGCAGCATCCTGCTGCTTCAACCTCAAGGCCCCCGTGTTGGGTCCCTATAAGCAGCTGCTTGTACTACAGTAGCAAGAACGAGAAAACTCCTGTACCAAAGAGCCTCAGATCAGAGAAACTGTGTGTATGTTGAAGGAGGAAGTATTTTTGCAAAACCATGGTAGACTATCAAGAAGTATAGGACTGTTTTATCATGCCTGAGTACAAGTGAAAAAAAAAAAAGAACATAACCATAACTTTGACTTTTCAACTCCCTCCTCCTTGCTGCTGCATTACAGTAAGATCACTAGGAGCACAGAACATTGCTCTTTTGCACCAGCTGCAGTTGCTCAAATGTAAGCTCTCCAGAAAATCTGGCCCACACTCACATTAAAACATGTACAACACAGGTGGAATTAGAGACTTAAGCTGCTAAAACCATTTTTCTCTGCAGAGCATGTGCAAACAGACTTGCAGGCAGATTTTATCAGAGACAACAGAAGGCATTTCTGACATATAGGAAATGCACCATTCCAAATGCACCCCCCTCCAAAGCCTTAAAATTTAACGTCATTTCTAACTAGCATGACATAGCAAAGCTTGTTTGGAAGGTCGCTTGTTTCTGAAAATTTGGAAGGTCGCTTGTTTCTGAAAGTGAAAAAAAACATGTTCCTATATTTGCTTCAGAGCCAAACCACTGTCTGAACTGCCTTTGGCAAAGTTTTATTATAGATATCTGCTGTTCTTTACAATATTAATCTGAAATCCACTATTTATAAAGAAAAATATTACATAGATGTTTAATTAGATTATAACATCAACCCCAAGTACTTATACCCTTATTTCACCATATTTATTTTAGTTTTATAGTCCAAGAGAGTGCAACAGAAACAAATTACTAGATAAAGCTAAAATTGCTTACAGTTTTCCATGTGAAAACTAACCCTGTCCTCCATTTCATTCTGGAAAATGCCCAGTTCAAACAAATGGAGATTCAGCCAATGGACAACCTTCAAATTCTGAATGAAAATGGAAGCTGAGCCTTGTAAGAATCCATTAGAAACATAATAGACAAAAAGCACTTTCAAATCCAATTCCTGACTTTAGCTTTCATGGGATACTTGGCATAAATCAGATCATTTATTTAGGACCTGACAGATTTTTGGCATGTTCCCCAATTTAATTTAATTATGATTTTGACTACAAGTTTGTTTATCATTTTATTCAAAGCATTTTACAAAGATCCTTGTAACTCTAGACTTATAAAGAGTTTAAAATTTGAGAGATTCTAATATGTTATCACTCCTGTATTTGTACAGGCTGAAATATATTAGCAACAGAACACAAAAAACCAACCCCACATGTAAGAAAGAGGTGGTGAGATGTTTAGAAAGAAACCATATTCCTAAACACTACTATGTCAACAAAAATTTCATGTATAAATCTGAGCTAAACCAAAGAATTTACACAAGCTGACCTATCAATGTATCAGCTATCATTATCTGGAACAATCACATAATACCAGTTTAGCCAGACTTTTTGAAAATTCAGAAGAAACTCTCAAGTAATTCTTTTAATCTGCCTCTTTTCAATTAATTAACCTAGCTGTGCCACAATCTGTCAAAAGCTTTGTGTGCTGCTCCAGCTAGGCAGCTCTCAAAATACAGGTCCAATTTTCTCTTTTTAAGATATTCTCCCAAGCTTCCTATATTTGTTTTCACTTTCCTTTTCTTTATGCCATTTTTACAGTACTATCCAGATGGCCAAGAAATGCTCAGACCTATTTACATAAATACAGTTTCAGACACCAGAGAGTTAGAGAACACATTGTAGGGAAAACAATGAAGATAAACAGATTTCAGGTGAGTGCAATCAAACAATCTTGCAGTCTTTTTTTTTTTTTTTTTCTAACATACTCTGCAAAAGAATGATATACTAAATTATAAAATATTATTCAAAATAAAAACTCCTAACTCCTATCTAATCTTTTAATCTGGAAACAATAAAAAGTACTTTAGGTAAAATGAAATATGAAAGCAGCAGGCTAGCACAGCACAGTACTACATTTCCATTTACATTGATGAATTCAACCATTTATGCCAGGTGAGAAACTGGGTCCCCTGTGGAATTCAGACCACAGTATCAGGCACCAGGCAGATCCTTTGCTACTGTATACATCTCCTATTTATTTGACCCTATCCAGCACAGAAGAAAATCCCCAATTTACAGGTGTTTCATTTTGCACTCTCCACACAGTGCAAATTCAAAGAAAAGACAGAAGGCACTGAGGATCCAATATATTCTAGTGCCAAAATCAACTTTGGGTAATTTTGGGTCTTATAATTAGACTCTCAGTGTGGAATATTTTAGGAGAACATGGCTCAAAATTATGCCTGGCATAGTTCTATTCACTTTCTGAGACTAATTTAGCTCTTTTATTGTTTATGCTGTTTCACACATTGCATATAGGTATCAGAATAAGTCAGAAACAGAGACAAAATCATTGACTGCATTTACCTCAATCACTATGTATACCCTAATTGAATCACAAGCAAAAATGATTGCATGAACTGAATTTATCCAAAATTGATAGTCTGATTTCAAATCAGCATTGAGCCTACATTATTCTGACCAAACAATATAGCTTGATAGCTCATCTCACTGTCTAATGAAGTAACATTTGCATAATGCATGAATCCAATTTAGGAAAACTGAAACTGCTTTGCCTTAAAGATGGCCAGATGTTTAGTGAGCATGTGCTCAAGGGACAATTTCACCCAGCGTAATGAAGACCAAGACTGAGACAGAGAAGTAATACAGGAGGAAATCTTTTATTTCCATTTGAAGTGGGAAAGACCAGAAAGAATTTTGGTGATCGCAATTCTTCAGCTACTAGGAACAGTAAAATTAAGGAATTGGCACTCTTAGACAAACAATAAAAAAGCCTTTTTTGCTTTCAGTATAATAACTAGGATCGTACCTTTCTATTATTCACAACTTTGACTGCTTTGTAATTTGACCTCAATCTACAGGCCTTCTAGGTAATGAAAAACACATGCTGTGCACACTGCAGCAAATATACCTCAGGGAAATACCTACCTGGAAAACCATTTGAAAGCATAGAGCTTTCAGAGTCTGATACATGGAGTGTGTGTAAGCAGATGACAGTTATTTCTTTGTCTCAGTTAGCCAACACACTTTACCAAACATGAACTATCAGCCAAAGCTCACTGTCCCTGCACTTCACTAGCTACTTTTTCCAAGAGGGATTTTGAAAGGCAAGGTCTGAAAACAGAAATAACTTATTGGTTAGACAATACAGGTGGAAAAAGTCATAAAATCTTGCACACACATGTCCTTGTTCTTATCTGAGAGAGCCACTGCAAACTTCTAGCTTGTTTAGATAAACATATTCTGGATAAAACCAAGATTCATTAATCAACAGACAACAGAGAGAAAGGTTAGTACATAGAACTGAAGCAGAAAAAGATGCAACACCCAGGAAAGGTGACAAGCAGTTACCTCTTGCAGAGATTACCAGGAGCCCAAGAACAGAGCCACAATACCCATGTCACTTTTGGGCTTGTGCTTTTCTGTATTCAACAAGATTATGAAATTTAGTTTCCAGGATTCTCCTTTTGAAGGATTTAGTAATCTCTCTTGAGGAGAAGGACCAGGAGGTTGGAAATAGCATGGCTGTATTATGAAATGTTTTTAAAATAGTATCCAACCATTTTTTGCCTTCCTCCTCTCTTGCAGTTCCCCCGTGCTGTATCACATTTGTTTTGTTTCTTCAATACAGTCTTCATAGGAACTTTTGGCTTCATAGAAGAACAGTAAAAGAGAAGCACATTGCATGACAGTGTAATCATCACTGTGTCTATGTCAACATGATGAAGAGTCTGCAAGACCAAGTGATTTTTCCATTTTTCTTTCTAACAGCTGGCCTGAATTCCTTCCTTCAAACATTGTTATTTGAAATCTCAAATCAAAACAGGTACAACAATCCGATTATTATGACATATTTTTTGTTTAGGCCAGAGTTCCTAAGGAAGAATACTTACCAAAATCATACCAGATTTCTTCTGGTATGCCAAGAATCACACAGATTTAATCTAAATTTCTAATCTCACCTTATTCAAATATTCACTAACTAAGCAAATAAAATATCAGTGGAGCCAATGTAACTATTTAACAACCGCTGGCGTTTATGTTAAGCTAGACACTGTAAGAAAGACAGACACTAGACACTGTAAGAAAGACACCCTCATACTTTTATGAACCTGCTGCAATTTTCATAAATCTGACCTGACAAATAGAGGGCCACACTCACAAAGGTATGGAGGCTAGGTACTTAATACCTCCCATTACTAAGTTCCTTAAATACTTTTAAAAATTCTGTTCTCCTTGAAAAATTTGCAAAAGTAATTGCAAGAAAGCAAGAATCAGTTATCCCTGCTCCCAAGTCTCCCAAAAATTTGCTAGATAAATTATGGGGTAAGCACAGGAAACAGTCAGAAAGGAAGACAGCAGTTTCTTTGGTTTAAGAATCTCACAACAGCCTTGAGAATTTATTCTCCTAGACCCCAGAATATATTTTTACTATTTATAACAAAAAAAACCTCAAAACCAGTTATTAAAATTATTATATTACCATTAAAATGCCTGTTGCTAGTTTTAAAGCAGCAACTACACTTTAATGTCTGAGATGTTTAACCAAAACATATCCAAAGCTCTGTAGTAAAAAATATCTTCCTCTGTGTAGTGTACAAAAAGTTAATAATAGTTATAATAACAGCTTCCTCTCACAAAACTTCTTCAGCTTTCAAGGGTTGCAAATAAAATTTGCAGTAGCAGGAAAAGAGCCACAAAGTTTCATGAGAAGATAGATGTTTTAAGTGTAGAAAGCAGCTTGCCCAACACAACACAGTAGGTAACAGAACCACCTGTATCTTAAAAGCCTAATGAAAAGCAGACACAAAAGAAGGCTGTGGTGCAAAGAAATTTGAGGAAGAAAGCAATGAAAACATATAAAGAATCTAGAATATCACTATTTTTGACCACATAAAAGCCCCTTTTCCAGACCAAGAAACCAATAAATTAGGACTACTTTTATTTAAAAGGAGGAAAGAGTAACAAAAGCATGGAAGTGCTGGGATATGATACAACCCTGCAGGCTGTAGACCTTTTTAATTGCAGAAACCAAGCATTTGTATTATTCTTCAGTTCTGTGTAGTCATTCAGCAGAAATATCTTGTCTGTACCAGAAAAAGCATATCTGAGAGTTCTTAAGAGTCAAGGAACACCATGTTCACTAAAAAAGCTTGAAAGGAAATGTAATACAATTCTCTAAACCTTATTTTTCAACAATCTGACAAAAACGGAAATTATGTCTAATTAGACTGATGACAAGCTCTCTTGTGGAAAACAAAAAGTAAGGTAGGGAGGTTCTTCTTGGTTTTGCTCGTTTTAATAATGGTGTGGAAAATGCTGATCATTGTTCTGATACTCAAATGACACTGATGAATAGTATTCATTCTTTACCAACCAAAACACCTTACAGAAAACTGAAGATGATTCTGTGGCCCAATAACAGTTTATAGGGGGTCACTCTGTATTCAGCTATTTCTTCTTAACTACCAAGCACATTTATAATGCTGCTGGAATTGCTCTATGGATGCTGTGATGTCTAGGCCTACAGTCCCAGAAAGTTATACCATGAAGTCTTACAACTTGTCATTACTGCATCTCAATTTTGTATAGAACAAATCAGCAACATCCATTTGCTTCTTGAATAAATCCATAACTGAAAAAAGAAAGGAAGGAAGGAAGACCAAACTCTTAAAGGAAGACCAAACTCTCAAAACCATAGTTAAAATTGCATCAATATCATTCAGGAATCCAATAAACAGGTCAACACAAAAGTAATTACTCTTTCATGGAGCAATCATGGAAAATTCAAACTCTAAAACGAAGTTGATAAACACTTGACCATTCAAAAATGAGATTGATTTAGGCCAAGAGATTGTCAATTTACCCTAAAGTAATTCTGTACCCTTTACAGCAATTTAGCCATAGTTTTTCTAAACTATCTTTCCCGAATGTTGGCAATAAGGAATGTGAAGAACGTATGGCTGAACAGACAAGAAGGGCAACTACTACTTTCTAAAGGAACTTTAATACTGAGTACATTACTTCTAAAGCCTAAGGCCTGCAGGCCCAAGAAACAAGTTATTGAAGTGGGAGAAATCAAGCTTTAAAAAGGACTAGGCTGGAAAGTTTCTTACTACTTTTTGTGTGAAGGCTAATACATTACCTTCAAAGAGAAGGTACCTGTTAGATATTGTCACATTGTTTATCTATGGAAAAAACATTCAGCCTAGCTGGTCTTCAAATCTTTTTTAATACCCACTACTGAGCAGATGAGACATTTAATTTCCCTATCTTACTGAAATTAAATTGCCCATTTGTCATACCTCTTTTGAGACAACACTAAGGCTAAGTTCATTCATATTTGACAATCTGCTTGAATTCTGATAAGACAGAGTAGCAGACCTAAGATCAGTCCATTAACAAAGACTTGTGACAGAATCTATCACTCTTCCAAGAAGTAAACTAGATTTCCTGCCAATGCAGTAAATGATGGCAGTATGTATTTAACTTCTACACATCACAGCACACAAGCTAAATTGCAGAAAACTCAGCATTATTCTAGTCCACCCCATTGCACCTCAAACAAGGGCAGCCTAAAGCCCTTCTTTATCCAAGTCTCTATCTCCCATGCCCTGTTTTAGTTACACAAAATGGAGCTCTAGAGAAGAACAAATGTAGAAGCTGCCAAGGTGATATGTGAAAAAATCAATCTACATTCATTTCCTCAGCGCAGGCTTCCTCTTTTCCAGTCAGTTTCACTTTTGAGTTTATATGAGCCTCTCACAAAGTCAGTGGTGGAAGAGAAGCCACAGATAGATTCAAGTTTCATTTTATTACCACTATCACCCAGAAACACTTTCATAGAGAGGTATTGACTGCCAGAGCTTAAGGCAACAAGAATGAGCCTTTACAAGGGGTGATTTTGTTTTATCAGAAAAAAGTCCATTAATCTTAAAAGTTTCTTATAATGCATACATTTTTTATCATGAGAGATTCAAACTTAGTGACAGTATGTAAATATGCTCTAGAAACAATAACAGTAACCTGATCACAATCTAGAAAAATGTTTAAATGTATGATTAGTATATTAGTCCTCGTAAACAAACAGACCCACTCAGACTAAAATTTAGTCCAGTACACGAGTGTTCTCTTAGGTCACAGAGCAAAACAGGAGCTTGTAAGATTTTCAGGGAAAAATACAAATACCCCAAGGCATTCCATTATTTTAGTGATTATCTGAACTCATCAACTGGAAAAATCACTCCTCAAAATAACTGAAACCATCTCCCTACACAATTGCTTTATAAATAGATTAGGTAAGATAGTGAGATAGAGTTAGAAAAACACACTTCAAGTTAACAATGAATAGGGCATCAGCACTGTGCTCAAACAGTGACTTGCACTATCTTTGAGAAGATGTCTGTAAAGGAAATACTTGGGGTTATTTCACAGTGGGCTGAAAATGGGATGAAATCTGGCTACAAAGTAGCTTTGCTATATGATGGAAAGATTCAGCAGGTTATGTTTCTATAATTGCAGCTGTTCTAACAATAATTTTAACTAAGCAAATAGACATAAAGACTGAAAGCATGCAAGAAATTCAGGCTTAATTAGAAGCTTTGAGTAGTATTTTAGACAAGTCTCCAGATCAAGACAACTCCTTTAGATACCTATAGTGTCTAGTAGAGAAATGAAATGAGCATGTGGAGACTTTGAAGTTCAAAGAAGTAAGGGGTTACATTAAGGGGTAAAATAGAGTAAAAATTGCTTTTATTTTAAAACACTTAACTGAACAAATGGGAAATACAGCACCCATAAAGATATATGACATAGCCTAAAGAGTGGACACAATAGAATGAAGTGATGAAATACATAAAAGAAACACTCTGAATTGCCATTTAAGAATACTTGAGAATAAAGAGATGACCATATATCCAGCAGATAACCAATTACTATTTTTATGGACAGGTAAGTACAGTTTATAAGGTTGCTTCTCACACTCTCTTCAGCATTCTTCTGTACAGCTGTGTGAAAATGAGATTCCGGTTGGAAAAACCACATGGGTGTAAAATTCTTCCCTCACTAGCAATTTGTGCTGCAATCTCAGATTCTTGTAGCTACTCAGTTAACCCCGTATGTGTGAACGCACAAATACACAGGCTTTGATGCCACTGAGGTTTAATAGTCTATTTAATCTCAGCGTGTTTACCTTTCTGTCTCACTAAACTACTTCTAGGGGACTTTTTCCCCCCACTATTTATGTCTAGCTCCCAATTCGTATATTGGTCTCTTTCCCTTTTCTATTCTTTAATAGACAAGCCAGTATTGCTTATCTGTGGAAAGCCAGGCAACACTAAGCCACTTTAAGGCTGTGTTTTACAAGGCAATTTTTAAACCTTTAAAGGTATTGACAATATGCTTCCTGAACACCATTTTCAATGGAAAATACTAAAGAAAAAAAAATTAAAATATAGCTATATAAAAACTGAGTAATATGGAACTCGTACATCTGGTTTACAATATAAAGCATGGGAAAAAAATTAAAAATCACAAATGAATTATAAAATTTAAAAAATTAATTAAAAAACTCATTTGGAACATCCTTAACATTCCCTAATATAGTGGAAGAATGTTCATTATAATCACAGATACAACAAAGTCTTTCAATAAGAAAAGGTTGAATTTACATCTTGCGTCCTACAACTTAAGGTCTGTAATGACTTTACACCTTGAAATGGCAGATTGCAGATTTAACTTCCTTCATTAAACGATGAAAGCCAAGACAAAGAGATATAATATGCATACAGGAACATATAATTTGGCTCATAGAATACAAGTGAATTTGTAATTTACTTTTAAATAACAAATAAATACTTTAAATAATACTTTAATACTTTAAATGCTTTACTTTTAAATAATAAAATGAGTCTAAGCTCACATCCCAATATGTTTTGTGATAAAGGACAGGCATCAAGATATTTATGCATAAGTTGGCTTCCATTTATTTAAAAGATAGCCTAAAATTTTTGAATGGGCATTATGTATCTCAGAATTTTAAATTTCAAAATACTCATGTATGATATCAATAATATCTACCATTTCATAACAACATACCACAACTCAAAATGCTGAAATTACATCTTTAAAGCCAGTGCTACTCACAACCACTTCCTAGTATCACTCAGTTCATGATTCAGTCTTTTTTTCCTTGTCTATTATTGCACAATACCTATTTCTTCATATCAAGCTTTTTTAAACCATCACCCAAAGAAATCTTCCATGTCACTGACAAACGAAGAGTCACCCCTGTCTAGTCAGAAAACAAATTTCTATTGTCTTCATAAAGATATTATAATGATGAGTCTCTAACAGAAGAACAACCACATTACTGTTTGATTTTTTCTGGAAATCCTGAGGTTTAAAATAGACGTATTTAAAGTACCTAGAAAATTAGTAACTGATAAGGGGAAGTGGCAGAAATGGTCCACAAAAAGTCTGGAATGCAGAGTTAGCTGTGTATTCCTGTGGATTTTGCTGTCTTTGCCACAGAACACTACCTCTCCTTTGATTTGAAGCCTTTTTGAAGGAGTCCCTAACATTTCTTCCCCTTGTGGCAGTTACAGCCTCAGTCTTAAAAGATTCATTCTTCCTTGTATTCACATACAACTCCACTGAGATTAACTTTGCTACAAGTAGGTGTCTGAGAGCAACTGTCTTTTTCCTGACTGTTAAAGAAACAGTTAGCTATTAATATTCATACTCAAGTCTAAGCATAATTGCAATTTAATGGCACCTAAAAAGCTTTGCTCTACAAAACTAGCTTGAACATTCAGCTGAAGATCCATTGAAAAAATACCTTAAAGAGAATTATTTCCTAGGTTTCACCCACTAGATAAAAATCACTGATGAAAACTGATCAGAAAATATACCTGCAGAGTTTGGTTTCTAGAGAAGCTCCACATGATTTTCCCTCAGAAGTTCTGCAGACTAAGAAAAAAGCAATTGAGCTAAAGTCTAAGTTTGGAAGTACACAGCAGGAAAGCCCGCCTTGTACATGTTGATGATCTCACTCTTGAAATAGAAGAGATGGAAATCAATGTAATCATTGTTCTTTTTGCTCAATCAACCACCACTTTACTGAGTTGCCTGGACAGAACAGCTCAACTTCTAATAATAATTTAGGGGAGAAAAGTTAAAAGTTCTTGTTCTGGTGGGTTCTACCAAGAATCCTCTTTTTTTCTCCTTAAATGGGATTTTCATACATTCTTCTCCCTTTGAAATTTCAGTTATATGACATATCAGATTGAACATGGTCCCTTCCTTCCTCTTCCTCTGACACAGGTAATTTCTAGCTACTATTTCTGTTCAGCCCTTTGTGTACTCATGCTTCAGGGGTTCACAGTCTACATAAAAAACTGCTTACTTAAAGTAAATAATTTATTGGTTTTAACTCCGAAAAGTTCAATTTTTTTCTTCCAGTACACCAAATCAGGGCTACTGAATATTGTAGCCAAACAGTTGAAATGACACAAACTGGGGGAAAAGAAGCTTCTCAATATGTTCTGCCAATGCAGAGACCAGCCACCACAAACTAATTCAGAGACACAAAGAGCAAAAGCACATTGTCCCCATTGCTTTTGAACGGAGTACCCATTCCTAGAGCAAATGCAAGCCAGAGGACCTTCCAATAAATTGTTCTCCAGACAAGTCATTATAGAAGGCCATCAGGGAAGGGCAAGATAATTGGCTATTTATTAGTTCAAGAATGGAGCAGCTACTCCCATTGCTTGACATTCAGTGCTTCACATGAAATATCAATCAATACATTTCACAGTTGTTGAATACGACACCAAACTGTCCACAGCACATAATTTGTTCTGTGTTTACTTGCCAGATTTTCCACTGCCAGGGTGCCTAGGAGTCTCTTGATGCCTTAAGTTTTAGCTTTCATATTTTTCAGATTCTGTACTCTCTTAGTGTGTGACTCTGAACTTTGTATAAAATGTTAGTAAGTTCTCTTCACAGCTTAGTTAGACAAAATCCTTTTCCAGTCTGAGAACCAAGGACACCATTACAGCCTCAGGCCCAAAAGGTACAACAGCAAACTGAGGAGAGCAATCTGGGAGGATGGGACTTCAGTACCTGGAGCTGTAATTGGACAATTAACCCCAATATGTAAATGGACCAAAACTTATGAAAGTGTGAAAACTCGTCCCTAGTCATCCATCTTGCGTCCATCTTAGGTTTATCCTGGATGTAGCCTCGGCCGGGCTCTTGTACTGCCCACGGTGCATCCTTTGAAAGCCTTTCAATAAATATCTACTTTATTCCTTTAACTCTGTCCAGTCTCTGTTCCAGGTCGCCTCTCAAGGCATCACTCTGACCACCTTGTATTTGATATGCTGCAATGATTTGCCTTCTTTCATATTTATAGGCAAAATCAAAGAATAAGGCTGAACAGACACCTTTTAAATTCAGGTGCTTTTCTACCAAAATTACAAAAGACACACGCAATGCATTCATTGAATTCTTATAGGAGCACTGTACACAGCAGCCTTTGAATGCCATTGTGGAAAAGAGACATTGCTTTGAAGAGATTATTTTAAAATCTTTAAGTACAGTAAGGTATTAATAGGTCCTTCATTTCCAAGTTGTATTAAAAAAAATCAACCTAATTTAAGAAGAGGAATAATATGATGAATCCAAACTCAAAAGTTGCACAAGCAGGCACAGCTACCCATAGTCCCATAGCTACATAAACTTTCAGCTTGCTTTCTAAATCTGAATATGTTGCTGCAGCACTGAGGAAAGACCTAGAGTTCAGACTGTGATAACTGACCAACCATAGATTTATTATTGCCACACTGTCACACTCTTTCAGTTTCTCCTGCCTTTACTCATGCAGTACATCTATGTATAACTTCAATTTTTTTCTTTAATGTTCAAGGCTGTTGGTAACTCAGTGAAAGAAAAACAAACACTGAATTGATGATAAATTCCAAATAAATATGCTGTTATTATATGATGACTTTCATTAACTCCACATTATGAAGCTCTGAATATTTGATTGCCTCTTGAAACAACAGCTCAAGAATTTTCTTGGAAATTACTTCACTTCATACTTTTTTTTTCCTAGGATGTCTATTTTACCACTGAAAATCTACCAGCATTTTTCAGTAGACAACATAGAGCATAATATTGCTTGTAGGTTTGTTCTCTTGATGAGACACAAAAAACAGAATTAGCTGAAGACAGACTAAATGAGAACCAAAACAAAAACTAGTGTTGATGCCAAGATCAGCAATCGAGATAAAAACCTTTGTAAGTCACTTACCATATTTATTGATGAGACAGGACCAATGCTGTTGACATAAATGTCAACATCAATAACTGTTGGTTTTACTGTGGACAAAAAAAATATATATTATTATTTTGCAGACAACATAAATAATCACTTTAAATACTTTTTTCCCCAATAATCATAAGATCTTTTTTTCAGGTACAACTACTGAGAAATATGGATAATGTATTTTTAGGAAAACATGGTTCTATTCCTCCTACCCCCCCAAAAAAAATTGCCATGAATTAAAACCTGTACCACTTCATCAACACGATTCACCAATTTGTCTCAGCAGCAATTTGTTAAAGAAACTTTCAGTGCTAGGCACAACAGCTCAAAGTCAAGCTCAAACCTAAGATGTCTGACATGAAAGTAGAAATAATGCCACATATTACTTTTTCTCTTTGCCTCAGTATTCAGGTCATTTAGCCTGTTTGTTCCACATCAAAACAATCTTTCCAGACTTCTGCATCTCATCAGGCCTGAAATCATCCTAACTTAGAGTAAAATCTCTATGAAATCTGATTAGCTAAACCTAAGCAACACTTCTTTCAATTTAGACTCATTTCCTTCAGTCCACACTGCCTTTGCACTCTTTCATTCAAAGGCTTTTGAACTTGATTTGATTTAGCCAATGCACATTTCTCACAGAATCTTCCATGTTTTCAGACTTCCAGCACTTAGTAAACCAAGACAAGCTCTGTATTCCTTTCTTTTGCTGAGGCCACTAGGATTTCACTTTCTTTCAGCATCTTTGGTGTCAGAGTAGCTCCTGGACATTATTGAGCTCTTACTGGTGACATAACCTAACTCTAAAATAATGCCACTCCTACACCAAAAGACACATAATTTTTTTTTTATTTATACTGCCACTCTTCCAACCCCACAGGTTAAGCATTAATTTTTAAATTGAGATCTAAATTTGTGGCTTACTTTCTCCAGAGTTAGCTGACTCAAAACTAAGTATAAAGAATAAATGCTGTTTTAACCTGCATAGCAAGAATTGATGCAAACTTGCCCCTAGTAAGCCAACAGCTTCTGTTGGACATCCTTCTTTCCCACAGAAGCACCTTCTCTTCTACATGGTTCTCAAAAATCTCCAGTGTGTTCAAAACACTGAAGTTTGGGAACTGTGTTGGGCTTGGACTTTTTTCACTAACCCCCAAACCTCCTAGAATGGGGAAATGCAGGCATATCAGCCATTCAAAACTCAGAAAGCTTTCTTCTGGGAAGCTACTGAGCAGAGAAGTGCAGAACAGTTAAATACCAAGGTTCAGTTGGAAGCTTATCTCTGGTAACTATCAGTCAATTGGTGTAAAGCCATCTGGCACAAAGCTGAAGATAGACAGGAATCTTTACATGCAAAGACAAATATTTTTTGCCTGCATCCCCCAAATTTCAGCCTATCAAAGAGATGTCAAGTAGTTTTAAAGCACTTGAAAATTTAGATGGTTATGAAAAAAAGAACTTGCATGCCAGCTTGTCCTGTAAGACTTCGGTATGCACATATGATAAGGAAGGCTATATCCCCTATTGCAGAAAACAGACATTAAACTGAGTACCAATAGTGGTTAAAGATGATAACCTTTCTCTCCAATTCATTAAGTAACACATACGTCTTGACTGCATATGGTCAGAATATCCAGGATTATTTAAGGTCATGGTTTCAAACTGTCTGAAGTACTGGCTGATAAACTCAGATCTCCCCTTCAGCAAAAGAAAATGTGAATTCAGCTGAACAAGCTCAGCTGATTAAAGCAATTCTAATTGTACCCAGCTAATAACTAAATAGGAGTCTAGCAGCTTCTGGTAATGAGTTGCCTCAAAATGCAGCAATAAATGTCATTACACAGGAATTGGTAATAGTGAGAAACTAGCATTCATGGAATAAAGAACTCTAAGCTTTATAGGGTTTAAGCATGTGTCTAGCTGGAAGTTCAAGGCTAAGGAGTTCTGGTGACCATTAATGGCACTAGACTTAAGGATGCAAATTGGCATGCATCTGAATCTTGGCAGAACCAGGAAAAGAATTCAGGACCAGAACATGGTGCTTGAAATCTGTTTTTGTTTAATCATTGCAGTTAATATATAAATAGAATATGAGGTGATAATTTCTCCTGAATGTGCTGGACCAAATTCTCTTATGGTGAAAAAGAAAATTAAGCACTGCTTGTTAATGTAAAAGAGAATTTGATCTTACTCACAGTAAAGGTCTAACCTTGAAACAGAACACTAAACAACAGTCACTTCTTCTATCAGATATTTCCAGTGAAATTCAAATTAAAAATAAATAATAAAAAATACAGGTAAGCTATTAGATATGTTCAAATTAAAAAAAAAATGAAAGTTTCTTTGAATTGTTTTATTTTCCTAGGCAGAGGTAAAAAATATAATTGCAATTTGATTGTATGATAAACGTGTGTTCAGGTTTTAAAAGAAAAGACAGAAGAGCATAGTTCTTGTTGCATGTGGTCTTTCATAGATATAAACACATACTAACAAACAAAGGATTATCAGGTATAAATTTTAGATTCATTATCATAAGTTTTTAATTCAGAAGATCAAACAAAATGAAGAAAGGTTTTAAGATTATTTCCTCTAAAATGCATTATGAAAAAGGAAATAACTGAGTCTTAAAGTTATCATGTCTTACTAGAAAGAACTCACCCTAAAATCATCTTAAAATTAAACTGAGTTTCATGGAAAGACAAAATAGCTACAATGTCACAAATGTTGCACCAGATGATCCACTGTGTTCCCTTCCAACCATTCTGTGATTCTGCAATTTCAATGCCTGCTCATTTCTCTGTATACTGCATGCATTTGTAAACACTCAGTTCATGAAGGAATTCAAGCCACACATGGAGTTCCTGAGCTGCAGATGGAACTTTTTTCCTTGCACTAGAAGAGTCCTCACAGTGTTGTTGAGAGAACAATGAAAGTGTTAATACCTCACTAAAAGTTGACAATAAGATTAAATATGGATACTCAGCTTCAGTACTGTTTTGTCATTGGCATAAACCCAAGATAGTTCTATAGAGCTGTCAAAAACTTAGAAAAATTACTGGCAGAACCATGTGTATACAACATGCAAGATAGCAATTAAAGGTTGTCAACAAATCTACCAGCCTTCTCAAAGTTCTGTGAAATATTATTTAATATATGGCAGTAATTCTCCCTAAAAGACAATGCAAGTACATCTGAGTAACTACAGGGTTACACTGCTGCTCAGTGCTACCTAAGGTAACCTAGCTGTTTATCACAGTCATTTAATATTCAGGCATGCTGGTTTTAATTGAGGATTTATAAATCCAACAAAATGTTTTTAAACTAAACTAAGGTCATCTGAGCCAAATGCCCTGGCTTTGAAACAGACAGTGTTTATATTCCAATCAGCTTTGTAACTATCCCATTGCAAAGACACTACCAACAAGTAGTGCCTACAAACTTCAAAAAAACCTGACAGTTCAAAACATATCTAGGACAACTATGGGATTCATCTAGTCCTGCTTTGTGGATTTACACTGGTGAAAAATAACAGTACCTGAGCTTGAATCTCATTAAAATCCATGAAGACATCACTGTTGACATATGTGAGTTGATCACATGTATAAAAAACTCAACAGATAAATCAGGAGAATTTAAAAAAAGTCTTGAGTAAATCAAAAGAGGGAATGCTTTACAATTTCATGTCATACAGGGGAAAAAAATCTGCAAAAAGTTCCTGTCCTTTTATTATGCTTATTTACTACTCTGAATTATCCTGTCCTTTTAAATTATCTCTTAATTTTTGGTAGATCTCCACTATTCAGAACTGATGCTTATTTCATGAATGAAACCACTTTTCTTCCTTCAGAAATCTTCCTCCACATTTGAAGTCTGTCCAAATAGCACTAATGTTCCTGCATAAATCATAAATGTTTAGAAATATTTTTAAAATTTTAATATTGAGAAACATTTTTTACAAGCTCAATTAAGCAGAGTATGTCTTCCTGAGTTCTCATAAATTTTAAAATAAAATTATTTTTCGTTGAGTGTTAACCTTTCTTACATTGTTCAACCAGGTCCCAGGTTTATTCTTACCCAATACAGCAGTGGTAAAAAATGTTATATATTAAGACATACACATTTATAGAAGTAAAGCAACTAGAACTAGACTTTTAAAAGGCACAAAACTATATAAAAATCACAATATGATCTCTGTTCAAGAGCTACAGGGCTGCTTGAATTCTGCCCAAATCTCACAAGACTTCTGAACGCAAATGACTAACAAGATTGGCTTTGCAGTAATGAGATTTTTTTTTTAATATTGCTCTATAATGATATTTTACATTCTCTCATTACCACATAAATTGCTATTTTTAAATTGGGACAAAGCTGTAATAAATCGTTACACAGTTATTGGTAACTGTAAGAGTAGTGATTATAGTGTTAATTTTTACTTTGCATTAGTGATGACAACTGTTCCAATTTTCCTACATGACCTTATGGGCAACATCTATTTACCTAGCTATTCCTATAAACCAAACTACCATGCCAACAAGTCACTTCTCAAGACTAAATACAGTCAGCTAACACATCTCCATTTTATAACAAATTACCACATTTGAAGAAAAACCTGGTAACAGGAAGTGTTAAGCTGCCATCCCTGGAGGTATTTAAAGGATGGGTGGATGCAGCACCTAAGGGCATGATTTAGTGCTGGATTTGGCAGTGTTAGGTTAAAGTTTGGACTCAAAGATCTTAAGAATATTTTCCAACCTAAATTATTTGATGAGTCTCTTCTACAATCCTACGAATCTATCAGTGAGGAAAAATTAAAAACCCTCATCCTTCCTGCATGGAAGAGAATGGGCTTGAAAACAGACAGATGTCAAAGTCCTCCATTTGCTACAGACACAGAAACTCTGACAGAAATGACATCCATATGTTTTAGGTTCAAATTATCAAAACAGAACTGCAAATGAAAATCAAAAGAAGAAAAAAGTTTTGATTAAAGCAATACCAGGATGAGAATACAGTCCTCTAAAAACAGTATTTTTTTTATATGCTAGGTTTGGTTGTCATTTTGTCCAGGAGTGTGAATGACAGTGTGCACATAAACGGACTCCCTCAATTAACTGCAAATCACTTTTATTCTCCATTTCCCACCATAACTATCAATCAACCTTCAGCACTTTCATCCTTCATTTACCATTCCCTAATGCACAAGCTATAATTTTTCAAGTATTATGTTGTGGAATGAAAACTATAGAGCGTAATGGTTAGGCTTGTTTTTCAATCAGTCCCTACAGCTTTAATTTTTGTTTTACCTACATTTATCAGAGGGGAGACCTCCTGTGTGATATCATAAGACTGAACAATAATAGAATTTGTTCCTGCAAAGTCTAGCAAGCTAGTAACCAGGGTCTGGATGAACAATAACAGCCATAAGAAAACTATACAGATGTAAGAATGAGCAACAATATTTAAAATAATATGTGCAGAACATAACATATCCCTGTTTAAAGATGACAGAACAATTAGTTTGTGCCATGACCTCAAAATGGCAACTAACACTGAACATCTTTGCAGTCTACAAATACTTGCTAAGAAACCTCTTTAATGCCAGCATAGTCTGGGTAATCAGAGAAGGAAGGGAAAAGAAGAAAAGGATGGTCTTATGTCATTAGTATCTTAGACTTTCCCTCACTCTTACCTAACTTTCAAGTCATGGCATCCAGAAAGTTTGTATGCTATACTCCCATGATGCTCTCAGATTAAAAAAATATCATAGTGAAACTAAGAAATATCAGCTTCTACATTTAGTTTTGTGTGTGACAGTTAAGACAAAGAGTTAGGCAAACATTAGCTGTCAACCAAACTTTCCTACCTACAATGCTATTCAAGGAAAATATTCCATCTGTGTATGCATCAAACCATTTCAGCAAGTAGTCACTGTAGGAAATAAAGCAATAAATAAAAGTTATCTGTGTAAATTAATTATTTACATTCACAAAGAGAAGGTTGTATTTTAAGGGAGCTTGCTTTTTAGTAATTGGGTAAAAGGCCTCTTTCTCCAACACAAAAGCAGTACTTTTTTCCAACCTAACAGACTACACACAAGACAGAAGTATTGCAAAGAAACAAGTGGCTTCTTAGAAATGAGAGAAAGGAGCATTTTATATAAACAAAAAACTGCATTACCTAGGGTAAATTATTGGCAATAAATTATGGGGTAAATTGAGAAAACCAGTGTTTGAATACTAAAATATTTCTATATATTGAAGTACAGTAAGCTTCAAATTAAAGTGTTGCTTTCCAGCATTTGATTTAAATCAGGTGATCTAAACAAACAAAAGAAAAAAAAAAATTCGGGGAGGAGGGCGGGAGGAAAATAACCAAAACTCTTAAATAATTGGAAAAATGAAACAGTTCCTTTGGAGACTTTAAAGCAGAAATACTGAGTTGCAGGGCTTCATGCTCAATGCATTGGACCAAAATTTCTCTACTTATACTTTCAGTATGGCACATTAAAATTTTACCTGAGAAAAGGATGAATAAAAAGTAGGATGTTTCCCCTGAGGGTTGAAAAGCTGTGAACCAAAGCAGGTCAGAAAGCCAAGGTAGAAATTCCCCTGTACTCAGTCCATGGTTAAGCGATTAGAAAAGCAGAATTCAGGCATGAAGAAAGCTCACTGTCAAGATCCTGTTCCTAATCAGAGTTGCTCCCATGCAGGATTTTGAAAGAGCCTATGTTTAATGCACTGGACCAGCACCAAACCATGACTATGTGCTAACAACCTATTTGTTTATGTAATCCTTCAAGACTCAAACATGCATCACAAAAATCTGAACCGGGTATTTTGGAATGTTCATAGAGTAGTTTACCCCTAATTTGCTAACCTTGATATTAATATTCTAGAAATGTTCATGCCCAACACTGCAAAAGAAAGCATCAGTTCCTGAAAATGGTAGAGAATTAGAACTCCTGCAGAGTCAGAAGAAATCCCTTCTATTATCCCACCTAGAACAGAATTTCATTGAACAGCAATCCTTTCCTCAGGAATATTCCTCTTCTTGGGGATTTCTAGTTAGATGGCTAAATCAGAACAAAAGTCTCTGAAAGGAAGACAATCCACTTCTACCCCTCCAAAAAAGAAGAAAAAGGAAAGTATCAGTGAGAACAATGAAAGCATTTCTGATTTTTTTTGTTATGATTTTTTTTCATTGAGCTCTCACTATAATCAGCCCTGTTTCCTACTAGGTCTTAGCCACAGCCACTGTGTCCTCAACAACAGGTTATTCAAGTTTATTCTTCCACATAAATCTAGACTAATCTCTACAATCTTCTGCAGTCCCCAGTACTACAGAAGTTGGATGCAGGACTATGGCTTTGCCCTCATGAGTGCTGCCACAATACAAACAGAATTGACCCCATCCCTCCTTCCCACATGCTCTACCTTTACACACAAGTTGGCTTTACAGGTGCAACTGTCGGTGATCAATCGTGAAGCAATGAATGTCTCTCTCAATACTTCATGTTATAAGATGCCTGACAGTCTTGTAGGCCAGCACAAAAAAAAAGACTTAGAGCAGAAAGTAGTAATTTGACCTGGCATGACACTTCACAGCTTTCTCTGTGCTATGAGCTGGAAAATATTTTGACCTGTCAGGCAATATGCAACCCTCTGTCACCACATATGGGGAAACCTAGCTGGAGCTAATTTAAAGAGCATCAGGTGTGGCAATCAACAGCTAGCAAAAATAACTTGACAGCCCTGTGTGGTAATCACCTGTGGTGCACTTCAGGGTTCATTTCTGTGCAACGTGGTAGGAAAGCAGGTCAGACAGGAGAATGGTTGTGATACTGCCTCAGAACTCAAGATTTTCAATAGGATTGTGCCTGGAAAAGGACATATCCTTTAAAAAGCAACAGAGTTGTTTCCTCTCAACCAACAGATTTGCTCCTTGCACAAACTGAGAAACTGGTTAAATTAGTTACAGAGAAAAGTTTTAACTGCTTTAAAAGAAAACTGCTGTTAATGCTCCCATGCAGCACAGTAAAGCACATCAGACAGAGCTCACTCTTCTGTGTCTGCTGATTCAAATGAGCCCATCTATTTGTACCAGCTATGCTTGTACAAGCCTTCTCAGGGTAGTGAGAACTGCACAGCAGTATCTGAGACTGCTCTCATCTGCAGAAATATGGTTAACTGTTACAAAGATACTGGAGAAGTAAAGAAAACCAGCATGACTGTCAAGACAGCTAGAACTGGTGGAGTCAGAATATTACATATTCCTAAGTGAATTTACTTGGGCATATAAATAGATAATAAATATAGATGACCACCAGAGGCTGCAGGGATCAAATAATTTTAGAGGATCCAAGAGGAAACCATGAGTTACTGCAAAGAGAAGGAAGGAAGGAAGGAAGGAAGGAAGGAAGGAAGGAAGGAAGGAAGGAAGGAAGGAAGGAAGGAAGGAAGGAAGGAAGGAAGGAAGGAAGGAAGGAAGGAAGGAAGGAAGGAAGGAAGGACATTAGTATCTGTTGAAAACACCTTAGAACACAGCCTGGTGCAGCTTTTTTCAACATAAGCAATTCAGAGGCTTCCTTAATGTAATGATACATCAGAGAAACAGAGGATGCAAACACACAATAGAAATTGCCTTACTACTCTGCCATTCTAAGCCTAATCTACAATCAGAGTTTTTCCCTCCCACTAATAATGGCACATTTCAGAAACCTCTCACATACTTTTTGATGGGTAAAGTAACTTTCATAATGAAAAAAAGATAGCATATAAGTTTCCACACATAAGCTCAATCAAGAATGAGTGACTGGCAAACCTTCTACTTTATTTCACTGTTTAAAATTTTCTAAGACAACTTATATTCCACATAAAGTTAAACTTGAAACAATGTAGGGTTCTGAAAGTAGCTTTTATTTTCCAGAACTTTTTTGTGGTTTAAATTCTCCATGAAGGAAGGGGAGAAGGAAGATTTCATTAAAGTAAACTGACTTTGAAGGAAATATGTTTTGCCATCTGGCATTTAATTCACCTGTGTTTTGCTTCATTGCTGGGTTTTCTTTTGTTTGTTTGTTTTTGTTTGGTTTTCTGTGTGGTGGGTTTTTTATAGTAACTTAAATTTTAAATCTGTCAATCAAAGAAAAAACAGGCAATTAGAAAAATATGGTTTATCACTCAAACTTAAATGAAACTGAGATTTTCTTTTAAGATGTAATTCTGTTCTGTGTCCTGTTTTTTTGCCTAATATTTCTGTTTTCATTTTATTAATTAAGAGGAAGTAAAATTTCAGGGCCAGAATCTGGTCCTACTAAATTTCAGGATTTAAATCAATGTGACATGAGAGGAAAAAAAAACACACTTGCAAGGCAGCAAGTCTTATTGTACATAGAAAATTATGCATGTACATTGAACAGGTCTTCACTTCAAAGCACTTCGAAACAAAACACAGAATACCTGACTATAGAAGAGATGTTGAGACCTTCACAGTTCTGAATTGGTTTAGTTTTTTTCTAGGATTGGTGCCTTTCATACCACACAAGAGACCTGAGTATCTCAGATCTATAATTTTAGCTGGTAAAAAAATAGGTGAAAAGATGCTTTACATCATAAAACACTTCTCATTTTGATCTAATCAGTACACTGTTATTAGCTGTTCAGTATGAAGTGCTTTCTTTTCTTTCTTTTTTTTCTTAATTCAAAAAGGCATGTATTTTTTTGTGGTATAATGGAAACTTTCCAGATGCCACCAATAAAATAAAAACCCTCAAAAGCCATTATATTCATGGAGACAAGAACTCTGCCAAGTGTGTGGCCACAGGGGATGCACTCAGGCATTCCCCTGCTGGTAGAACACTGCTTTGTTTCCAAAGATCAAAGGCCCTTTTTAGTGAGACAGGTCCTGTTAAGGTATCACTTTGCTAATAGCCTTCACAGGTTAACTGTTTTGCCTAATATTTAGGTTGTTCAATCCACTTTTTAAAAATCCTGGCTTGGAATCTTGCAGGTGATGCCTGAAGTACTGAGTGTCGATTTGTGCCTATGATCTGAGCAGCAGTCATCTACATGGAAGCTGAGGCCAAGTGTAGGCCAGGATGAGGAAAAAAAAATTAAGTCCTAGCCTTAGATCCAAGCAGTGACTTACACACTCTTTACAGTGGTTTAGATGTACATGGGTGACAAAGGAGGAAAGTGGTTTGTTAGGTGTTCACAGTTCACTGACGGCTGTACTGTTGGCCTGGAGATGTGACTGCTGACAACATCAGTGCCCATAGTATGGCAAAAGGGCACTCACAATATGCCTGTACCAGTAGGACTCATATACCTCAGCTGGCCAAAATATCATTTGTCCTGAGAAGGATGAAAAACCACGGAGAAGTCACTGCCTGTGCCAGCATGCACTTTGATACATTTAATTAGCCACAGTCTTCTCCTTCTCTCCATGGTTTTTGGTTTCAGAAGTATCTTCCCAAGTGATCTGAAACTGGCAATCCTAACCTCAGAAAGTGCAATTTCTTTGGCCTTTCTGACTGCATTCAGAATGAAGATCATTTCCTTAGGACCATAGCCAAAGCTACACACTCTTAGAAATAGTGGATTTGCAATAAAGGATTGAAAAACTGAGTGAAGAGCAATGTGACATGAAATGGGGAGTGTCCCTGTCCTGTGGGTCAGATAATTTACTTCCCAGCAGTACCATGCTAATGTAAAGGCCCTATTTATTGGGTGACTGTACATTAATCCTGGATTTAACCCTCAGTATAGGCTGAACTTCTGCTTGATTCTGAGAATTAATTCTCACTTCTTATACTGGTTCGCTCTATGCTTCCACTAATTTCCAAAACATGCATTTTCTTATTGTATGCTCTATGTTACCTGGTACACTACTTTTCTTTCCTTGTGCTCTAGCTGGTATGTATTATGCTTTAAAGTATTTGTATTAATAGTGAGACCTTCAGGGCAGCAAGACAATTCTGTTGCCAGGATGTGTCAACCACCCTATTTGGAGGACAACTGGCTCCCAGAGGGAAGGGAAGATGTGCTTGTGTGTGAGGGACCAGCCAGCAATTCAGGGAAGTTATCTGTAATGCCTGATTCTCCAGCATTCCCCTTGTGTTCTCCTTGCCAAATGCGACAGCTCTGCAACTTCAAAAGGGCAATGTTATTTATCTGCATCAAAGGTAGAAGAGGTGCAAAGAGGGACCAGGGGAGGAAGCAGCAATGAACTAACTTCTGTAGCATTTGAACAACACTCAGCTCAGGTTCTGAAACAGCCAGATTGCTATCAAAGACAAAAAATGGCCTAGGACCAAGATGCTTGATAGAAATAGATGTAGTTGAGAATTGTAAAATCTGTTTGATATATGAGGAACTGTGTAATTTGACTCCTTTCTCTAAAACAGGATTCACGAAACGTGGAGAGACAAAAGGAATTATTTTGGTAACAATGACTTCCCAGTGCTGTAAGATACGTCTGACCTCCACTGATTTTATGGCAACTGACAGGGGGACTTTGAGTGATTACTTTGCCCCACATAAGCATAATGTAATTTACTCTGCCTTAAGTCAGTGATCTGAGGACACAGTGTACAAAAGGAATCAAAAAATTTGTCTGAGACTGTCTTCCAGATGTTGGTATGGGTGGGAGAGGGCATTAGAGCACCTCTCCATCAGGTATTAAAGATAGCTAAATCCAGTATGACAAACTAAGCAGAGAGAGATAAATGTCACTTTGTGATAAATACAGACACACCTATCAAATATGATCTTCGTAAATACTATGGAAAATCAAAGCAATCGCTACAAAAAAGAACCAAGCAGACCCTTTCTTTCGTACCACAGGATAGTCTTTTTTTTTACTGCAGCTGTTGCCTTATTGTGTAGCTATGAGACACTAATAATCATAATGATGAACACATACAGATGGCTCTTACTTCCCTCTAAACTGACCCAAAGGGATCACCCAGAAAGTGTATCAATACTTGTGCAATTAGCAAACAATAATTTTACTTGTAATCAGTGGTAGGAATTTTCCCTCTAATCCCTGCAAATATTTAGGAAAAGCAAATTATATTAGGTGACTGTTTTGAGTATTTCCCATTCTCAGTTCATTCTGAAGCGCATGCAAAGTACAGTAAATATGACAAATTCTCTCTGATTTCTGTCATACAAACTTGCTGTGAACAAACTGAGCAGCAGTTGTGCTACAGCCATTATGCTCTAGGGATGCAAACCAGGAAAAAAGGGCGTAACTATAATAGGTGGAGCACAAAAGAAAAAACAAACAAACAAACAAAAAACCCACCCAAATAAAACTCCCTACAACTTGTTTGAAACCTCACTATACAAATTAAAACAATAAAATAGCCCAAGATGGATATATGCAGGTACCTTCTGGCTCTTATTTAATTTTTATACTTATGTGTAGTAGTGCTGACCACAAGACCCCTTGATTCTATAAGAGTTGTTTTGGAGATATCTGCTGGTTTGTGGAAGACCATCTCTGGAGTTGCCCTACCTATACATAGGCAAATCCCAATGCCTTCCTCTCATCATTAAGGAACATAACTTTCAGGATCATATTTTGAAGAGAATAGGTGCACATTCTTTTGCTGTGTCCTACTTTTTGTTTTTAATATGCTGAGGTTTTGTTTGCTTCTCAGAGTGTGAGATTTTCAGCACGGACTGGATGACAAAAGAGGGTGTGTTCCTTCCTCTGCCAAAGACCTGCTGAATACTTAAGAGCTAGCCCATCCATACCCTTACACAAAGTCTGTACAAAGCAACCAGATTTTAGGATCCTAAGCTACCGTCAGATTTCCTTGTGAGAAGTAGCATTTTTAAAATACTGACATGGAAATTAACTTCAGCCAGAAAAAACTTAATCTACACTTCCCCAAATATTTGTGCACATTTCTAGAATATAGTAACATGTCTTCTCTGCACCTGGAAAAGCTTATGCTCACTTGTGCAGAAAGAAGTACTTACTTCCAATATCTGGCCGCAGCTTTTTGTCATACTCTCTCAACAGTTTGTTTAGTATGAGAGTCACATCTCTGTCTTGTGTTTTTGGAGCTAAAACCCATTTTTGGTTAGTTGTTCCATCTTCATATTCATCCTCTTCAACCTTTCTAGAACTGCAAAACAAATGAAACAAATAGATATTATTTTACATAACTAAAATTGGATGCAACAGAACTAAAATTGGATGCAACAGGATGCAACAGGTGCAACAGGATTTTCCCATTAACAATTGTTGACTCTCTGTGGATAGGTCACAATTCACAGATACTGACAATTGTTTAGAAGTTGGCTTCTGGAAGTGTCTTCAAAAAGTTATACTCTAGGAGATAACATGACTATCAGAGTAGTATTTTTATATCCTGTATTTTAATGAACATATTCTGACTAGTTTACAAGATACTTTTACAAAGAGTGAACATCTGCAGGATTACTTCATTAATACATCAAGACAACTGATTCATCTCTTGCACAAAGGCTAATAAGAGTATTAAAAATTCAGATCTGTTAATGCTTCCTGATCATTTTATCCTATTAATAAATTATTATATTCTCAGTGCCTGAATTTCAGAGTTTAATGTATTACAAGGCTTAGAATTAAGAGCTCACTCCTTGAATTTGAGATGGATTATCACAAGCACACAAATACGTTGCATAAATTAATCTGAATTTCCCTGCAGCTTTAATAACTTTTTTTAAAAACAATACTACACCGAGAGTTGCAACTTTATTCCTTTATAGGTGGATTATGCTTATTTTAAGGGTGTATTAATGTATTAAATGTGGTGAAACTACAGTTTGGCCAGAAATCACAGCTAGAGTTATTTTCACACAAGACTGATTTCATTTGTGCAGCTTTTTGTGCACGGACTTTAAAATGTTGATTTGAAGATGGATCTTTTGGTATCTTAGAAACCAAACCTGTTTGATGCCTCTCACTGGAGAAAATCTATGACAGACTAAGATGAAGTTATTAGAAGAAAAGATAACCTCAGTGGTAGAACCTATGAAAGGAATCATGTCTTGTTTCAACCTGCAATTGCCCAGGGGATATGATATCATTTTACAACATTTTTACATAAATGTCAGTAATTATGTGAGTTGCAAAGCAGTGGAGAATGAGAGGCACCAGCCTTGTTTGTCCATGGGATGTGCTACACACATCAGTGCAGCTTTCTTTCTCCCCCTCTCCTTTTCTCCATAATGACACTAGTGTCTTTTAAAATACCTCAGTTGTCCAGAAGACTTGATAAACGCTCTATGTAAACATAAAAAAAACCAATACAAATACAAAAAATTTAATCACAGAGCATCATCAACCATCACAATGCTCGAAGATCACTATTTGAGAATTTAATGAAACTTTAAACTGAACTGCTCTACAGCCAATACGACCCCAAGGATTAACCATGAATCACTTAACATGACCTCACAATTTGCAATTGCTCCCGGCACAATTTCTTTATAAAAATAATTTTTAAACCTAGACCCTGAAGATTTTCTACAGAGTGCTCATATAAGTGAGTTGTAAAGTAGAGAAAACTTAAGATGAAATTTTGAATAGACAAGCACTACTTTTCTGTTATTGGGCTGTATTTCCTAAAAACTTCTTTTTTTTCTTTTTAGAATTCACCCAATGTGCATTAAAAAAACTCAAGAGGATTTTGGGAGATTTTTTTTTCCATCAGATTCATGACAAGCCCTGTGTTTTAATACTGCTGTTACAGAACCATTCTCCGTGGAGGCATCATCTCTGAACATACATGGTTGATATTTCTGACCTGAAACTCTGCAGTGGTGCTGAATTACTGATAGCAAAGAAGGACAAATCATATGTCTTTTTCTGCTGCAGCCACCACAACTTTACCACAGGCATTCAGATTGCACTTGGAAATGAGAACTGAGTTCAGGTGGCATCACGATTCCCGTTTCAGGGAGATGCTGCTTTAAAACAAGTTGCTAACAAGAGTCTAACTAAGCACTGGCAGACCTTTTAGATCCCCTCATGCTAGCAGCTTCTTTCCTAGAAAGTACCCCCAAACCATTTAAATCCCTACCTATCTTCTAGATTAAGACTGGAGATGGGAGAGGTTTCACAGTGGATCAGACTAATACACTAGACACATATTTTTCAAGCTTTTTTGCTTTCTTAAGGAGTTATTATTTCCCTCCCATTGCTTGCCTCTACACAGTTAAGCTCTATCAAGGCACTTGAGGTTGCATTTTTCTTTTGTAACCCTACTGGTGACTGCCAATTCCTATCACATTCCTCTGATCCAGAGAAATAACTATAGGGTGATGGCAAGTCAGTCTCAAACTGGGAAGGAAGAAAGGCTACATGCCTTCCCCCAACTCTTCATCAGTTTTGATTCTGTAAGGAGGCAAAGAAGAGACTGTACATAAACTGCAAGGGAGGAAGTCTAGAAAACTCTGAGACGTTGTCAGGAAAGGGTTTATTTCCTGCAATAGGTGTGTCCCACACTTGCTGTGGAGGATGGCATGAAACATCTTCTAGTTCCTACCGGGATTTAGGAGATAGATACCACTCAGGTGTGGGGCAGGCTGCCAGGGAGGAGAGAGGAAGGCCTCTGAGCAGCCTGCATCCCGGTTTACGGTGTTTCCTACAGGAGCCTACAGGAGGAGCTGAGCTGACCCGTTTGCCCGGGTTATTCTGTGAGGGTGTACAACAGCCCCGGACAATCCACAGGACCGAAGTCCGAAAGGTCAGGGCCGGCTGTGCCCCTCTGGCCTCTAACAATGGATACCGGACCCCGCCTGGGAGACCCTTCCCGGCCCTGAGGCGGGGACCGGGGGATCACACATCCCTCGACTCTCCTTCTCCCTCCTCAGGCCGGCCCCGCCCGCGGATCCCCCGGGGGTGGCGTGGGGGGAAGCCGGGGCCGTGAGGGGAGCCCCGGCAGCTCCAGCCGCCGTCCCGCCGGGTGCCGGCAGCCGCCCGCGGGGGAAACTTTCTGCCGGGCCGGCTCAGGACAGGGCCCTCGGGGGCGACCTCCGGCTTCACACGGGGCCGGGAAGGGACGGCGGCGGTGCCACCGGCCCGGGCGCACCGCGGAGCCAGGCGGGTCCCGGGATGGGAGCGGGGTAAGCCGTGCTTGGGAATAGTGCCCCGGCACGGCGCGGGAGAAGGCGGGGAGAGCCCGCTGTTCTTCTGGGTGCCGAATACTGTGCAAACTCCGGCAAATGGGGACTTCAGCCCTCCAGCCCCAGAGCAGAGAGGAGAGGGGCTGGAGGGAGGCGAGGGGAGCGCAGACTTACCAAGCGTGGAACACTGAGAGGAGGAAGAAAACCGGCAGGAGCTTAGCGGACATGGTCCGGACAGCGCTGACCAGGTGAGAGGTGCGGCAGGATGAAGGAAACGTTGCAGAATGTTCACATGGAAGGGAGAATGAGGCAGTGAGGTAAAGGTCTGAGCCTCTCCTCCTCTGTATTCTCAGCTTAATACCCTGAAGAAAACACTCTCTTCCACAATGCTCCGAGAAAGGAGGGGGGAGGCGAGAGGGAAAAAAAAAAAAAAAAAAAAAAAAGCAGCAGAAGAAGTGGAACGAGGGGGAAATCCCCAGCGGAGAGGCTGCCAAGGCCAGGTATAAATCAGGCTCCGCGGGCTGACAGGTGTTCAGCGGGCACGGAGCTGCGGCGCGTCCCCTTTGCCGGCAGCCAGTTGCCGGGTGCAGCGGCGCGGCCTCTCCCGCTGCCCGGGCTGGCGCTGGCCGTGCCCCCGGGCGGTGCACAGCGCGGAGCAGCCCGGGCCCCGCCGGGCCGCGGGTGCCGCGGGCCGGGCCGGGCCGGGCCGGGAGGGGGCCGGGCTGGGGCGGGGGGAAGGGGCGCACCGTGCCCCCCCCGCGGAGCGCCTGCCCGCAGCCAGCCCCGCAGCGCGGCACCGGAGCGCTGCCGGGGACCGCCCCGCATCGGAGAGCACCCCGTCCCCGCTCCCTGCACAACAGGTTCCCTCCTCGCCGGCAACTGGAGGAGCCGGGAAGTGAACCCTGCCCCCGCCCCAGCGGGCGCACACACACGCACACGAGAGAGGGGGAGCAGCAAACCCGGCAGCCGCAGTCCGCCGGCAGCCGGGACTGCTCCCCGACATCACCAGCCCCCTGCCTCAGACAGGGCGGCCGGTGGAAGGATCCCCCTGCTGTTCTCCCGGATGCCCTCACGCCCAAACCCCACAATCACCTGCCGAAAGCCCCCCCACCGGCCCGGCTGGAGGTGCTCTCTTCAGAGGGAGGGAGAGGGGTCGGGTGCTGGTCTCGGGGTGTTCGGAGCGACATCGGGCATCCCGATGTACACACAGGCGCAGATCCGTGTAATCGGTGCGGCTGCTTACACGGACGGACAGACAAACGCAAGGCACTGTGTTTCTGTGTGCCTCTGTACCTAGGTGGATGCATGCAGAAGTTTGCATGCACTGTACGAATGCATGGATACACATTTATATGCACAAGGTATGCCAGAAAAATGTATGCACGGGGAAAAGAAGAGGTCTACGCGGTCCTGTAGACCAAGTTACATGGACTTACGTGTATATTGTAAACTTTGGAGTAAATTAGTTTTTCTGCTGTGAGTCTTGGAAATGAGACAGCAGTCAAGTGTATTTAGAGCAAAAATAGTTTGGGTTTGGACAACTTTTGTCTTCCTACTCCACTAGGAACAGCAGAGATGTGATTTTTAGCGACTTTAGTTCTCTTCAGGTGTGTGGACCTTTGCACTGGACATCGGGGTAATTGGAATATTCCCCTTTGTTTTCAGAATGAGAAGTGACAAAATTTCACTTACGTAATTATAATTAAAAAAAAAAAAAACCACAAAAAACACTCTGCCAGAGGTACAGCGAGACAACACGTTCCTATGATCAGAAATCTAGGGAGTGTAAATCTGTTTCCTTCTCCTTTAGACGTAACTTCCATGTTCTGATGGAGTCGTTTTTAATTGTTTAATTAAAAAAAAAAATCTGCAGGAAAATGCAATCTTGCTTTTAGAATAACTCCTACATGATGCCTAGAAGAGCTGGCTGTAGGGAGTTCTGTTCCCGAAGTAAATTTTTGAAGGAACGACCCAGCTTAGGGAAAATCTGTCGTGAGTCAAGCGATTAACTCTCAGTTATTGACTTTAGGGATTTTCTTTCAACCTTTCGGGCTTTGTTGGGTTTTTTTTATTTCCAACCTAAACGCCTCTTTACCAGATTATACAGCAGTTCTTTCGTGTTTACTTTGGCTAATTGCAGTTACTGTGAATTGCTAATAATCATTTGTTACAAGGCTCGTGCTCTTTTCCGCCACCAGCAGAGAAATGCGGGTGGAAGCCAGGCCGCCTGCTGCCCTGAGAAAATGAGGAAGGGAACGGACGGCGGATGCTCGGGGGTTGCCCGGATTTCACCAGGAATAGCTGTGTGCTGCCGGTCGAGCAGCACGGCGCTCCGCCGCTGTGAAGTTTGCGGGCACACGGGCGCTGTGCGGCGGACGGGGCGGACGGGGGAGCCGCCGCCTCTCAGCCACCCGAGGAAGTCCCGCCCGCGCCGGTGGGTCCCGGCGGCACGGGGCTCCGGCACCGCCGCACGGCGACGGTCCGCGGGGACTTGAAGGTTTCCCGAAGGCTGCTGCTTTATGCAAACGGCACTTAGGGCTCCCAGGTCCCGGTTCCCACGTCCCGGCTCGCAGCGCCCGCGCGTTTGGAAAGCAAGGACGGGAAGCGCCCGTCATGCAAGGAGGGCTTTCCCCTGCGCTGGCTATATAGAAAAAAAGTGTGTGTTCGCACACACACTCGATTCGAATAAATAAAAGCTTAGCCCGGCGCCTCTGCCGGGGAGCCCAGCGCTCGAACAGCTGGGGCGGTGCCGCAGCATCGGAGAAGGCTGCGGCGGCCCGGGCCGGGGGAGCTCGCTTTGCCGCCAGCGGGAGGGGGCGGCTGGGGGCTGCCTGCCTCTGCCGCCCCCCGCCTGGGAGGCACGGGTGAGCCAGATAGTAGGTGGCAGAAAGACACGGAGGAGAGGACCCGGCGACGATTTACGAAGAGAAATGTCGAGTGCAGGTCCAGCTCCGCAGCCCCGCTCTCGGCGGCCCCGCTGCGCGGAGACCCCCGGGCGGGAGGGGAGGGAGCCGGGGGTGGCTTCCCAACCGCGGCAGCTCCGCCGGGCGCCGCTCCGCCTCTTCCCCGCCCGCCAGCCCCATCCCGCCCTCACGGCATCCTGCCGCGGTGCCGGGATCCTCTGGCGGCGGCGGCGGGAAGCGCCAGGGACCGCGCCGGGTCCCCCGCCCCGCGCTGCCTCCAGCCGGCGGCAGAGCGCTCGGTTAGCCCTGAGCCGTGACCCTGAGCCGTGACCGGAGCTTTATGTGGCCATCCAGTCACTCGGGCCTCGAGAAAGGCCCTCACAGTGTCCCCTCTTTCCTTGCAGAATGTCAGAAATCCCCAAGGCTCGATCGGAGCAATATAGTTCATTGATTTTTGATTCCTTCTCAGGCTGTAAGAAAAAAAGAAAAGGTGATGTTTAAGGTTTTCTTTCTGCTGTCGTCGGTGAACTACACGTTAATTCCAAAGGGATACTTTAGCACTACTCTTCATTACACCTCATGCCTCGGTTATTTCTGCTCATCCTCTTCATACTCACATGCTTTTAAGCACACTCTCTGGCTTTGCTGAGCCTTTCAAATTGTATTCAACATTTTCTGTGTGCCATCAGTTCTGTCCCTCAGCACAGGGTTCTCTGCTCTCTGGCTCACGGGCAGAATAGGGAGAATCTCTCCTGATGATCAGCTCCATGCTGCAGCTTTTCAGCAGCTTTGAGCAGACTTTTGGCAGAAGCATGGGCATCCAGGGCAGGCAGGGCTGCTCCTCTGGGGCCAGACCACCCCTGAGCAGTTGTCCTGAGAACATCAAAAACACCAGTTCCCAGTGAATGAAGAACTGAGCTCAGATCTACTGAGGCCAAAACTGCCTTGGGTGGCTGGTTCCAACATTGATTATCATATACGTGTTAAGTTATAGCAGAGGGTTGCCCTCTGTGTAGTAATGTTCCTACCTACAAATCCAGCCTATCATTGTTGGTCCAATCCATTGCAATCTATCAGGATTTCTCAAAAACTCTCCAAATTCATCTAACTGAAATTAATTGGTATCTTCAATCAATATTCTTCCTTTTTACTTTGCTTTTAGCCAGGGACTAATTTAAGCAGCTACTTTTAAGACATTATGACTGTAAGAAGTGATAATTGCTTTTGAGGATGGCACTGAAAAGGAAATAATGCATTACAGAATGGGACACTTACACTTGAGTCTAAATTAGGGGTAATCTTTGGAAGATCCTTCAGAAATCCTTTGGGCTTCATAAAATCTAACTTCCAGTCTTTCTATCTTCTCAAAATTGAACAAATGTCTATAACAATGTAGTGGAAGATGCAAAATTGGTAAAGTGAGGATGTCATCTGAGAGTCACCATGGAATGACCATGCTTAAGTATTTGTAGTAACATAAAAACATAAAAGGTCAGAAAGGATTCAAGCAATGTTATCATTTCAGTGTCACTTCCAGTCTGAGATACAAGGGTATTAGGGGAAATACGTCCTTATTACAAATAACTTTATCTCTAGATTTAAAAAATCTGCAAGTGCTACATTCATCTTCTCTGCATAAAATGAAGAGAAAGCAGTTTCATTCATTTTTCTTCAAAGTTTAACTTAGATGTTGAGCAAAAATTTTTGAAAGTCGAGATTATTTCATAAAATCATTACTTCCTCAGTTTTGTATAAATATGTTCAGTTATTCTACAGAGAGCACATTCCATTTAGGGAAAAAAAAAAAAAAAAAGCAGAACCCAACTCAAGATAACAGAAGAGGGATCAGCTTTAGAAAATACATTGTTGCTTAAATTCATCCTTGAAGTAAGATGGCACAGCTCAAATATCAGAAATTAAACATCTTTTCCATTGTATTTGACTTGTTCTTTCATTCTTAGTGGGCGCAAGGAAGGAAATTTGGCAGCAGCCTGCACACACTTCCCCTACAGTGCTGAATTGTTGTAATTCACTTCTCAACTCTTTTTTTCAAGAAAGCATACATGAAAAAAATCAGTGAGAAGCAATTCTCTATTACTCCCTTTGGCCATGACTAAGCTATGAAGTAGCTGTGTCCTAGTTCACCCGTTCTGGGGACAGTGACACAGCTCATTCCATTCCTGAAAGCCCAAGTTACTTTCAGGGGGTACCAGAGGAGGCTGACACACGTCCAGATACCACCCCAGCCTGGACAAGGCCAAGGTGTTTTGGTTGAGCCAGGACCTGGGATATGCTCCCATCTCCCACAGTTCAGATACCATCTCAGTGAGTAGTGATCTCCCATACAAACAGTTCCACTGACTGTGGAGAGATTTAAATTGTGAGGTAGTATGTAATGCAAGGCAATAGTATTTAAGTATTCCAGCCTGGAGTATATTGGCTTATTGAAGCATCTTCCAAACTATGGAACACTAGTGTTCATGCACATACACATGCTGCAGGTAGACCCATATTTGTTGAAAATGACTTTCCACACAAGTAAAAAAAGATCAGATTTAGAAATCCTTTCACTAAGTCCTGCAATGGAGACCAGGAAATAATGCTGTAATACGGAGTAAAAGTCGGACTTGGGTGTAAACAAATAAAGTACAGAAACTCTCAAGGGCAGACTCCAGAACTGGCCTGGAGAAAATGCTAGTCAAAGATGGCTCTGAGTTTCTCATTCACAAAACTCTGTCATGTAATTCTTCGAGGTTCTCACTTGAAGAAATAGCCAAGGGACTTTTATAAAGTTTTGCCTTCCAATAAACACTGCAATTTTTCATGATTTTTGATCCCTGAAGGGCCAAAGGGATCCCCCAAGGGGATGACAAACAAGGAGATATGTGGCTGCTCAAAGACACACAGGCAGGCTCCATGAAAACAGACATCCACATTCTCACCTCAGCTCACACTAGCACTGAATAGATGGGTGTGCCCCCTCCCTTGCTCCTGTTTATCAGCATCCAGTCACTTAATCCCATGGCTTCTCTATTGCCCTCAAGAACATACGTGTTTCTCATTACACAGCATTAAACAAAAAGCTTCAACAAACCCCCAACAGGTGTATGAGATTTCTTTCTTGGCAATTTTTAGGAATGAAAGGGTTGAAGAGAAGACACAAAATAAGCCGGACAAGTCCCCAATCCCAGACCACAACCTCACCTCAAAGTGAAGCATGAACTCTCCACTCTGTCCCCAGAAGATCATGGGATTGTTTCCCCATAGCAAAATAGTACCTAATCCTGCAACAGCTTGATTCACTGTGTTCACTCAAGACATGTCCCTTCCTGGGCAACAGGGAGGATATGTCAGGTGTGCACACGTGATTGAGAATGTGCATGTGTGCTTTCAGTTAATTCTTCCGCTTCTGTGGCGTGCTCTTTGGTCTTTCTAAAAGGGTAAACAGTATAAGAATGACATTTTGCAATCAAATGTTGAATGCATTTTTTATTTAAACATTAAGATTTAATTACAAAAGCTTCTGGAACAATTAAAGGATGCCAAGGAGGAAAGAGCTGAAAACTCAGACGGCATTTTCTCATTCATTGTGAAAGCAAAACACATTGTCAGCAGCAAGGCGTCTTATAGAAAAGTTTCAGATGGACAGTACAAAGACCTTTCTGTCAATATTGTCATTGAAACACCTTGCTGTCATGAAGCACATCTGTTTTTCTGATCACACTTCCTAGTGTTGGCTGATTGGTTTTTGCAGTGGGAAACAAGTAATAATTATTGCAGAATTACTGTAATTCTTTTCTGCTAATCTCTGCTAATATAACACAATCTTCTTCTTGGAAAAATGTCCAAACATAACTTACTTTACCCTGATAAAAATGTCTACTGCTGTTGTTAGAAGTTTTATTTGCACCAGTGTGTTCCTAATCTATGTTAATTTCATGCAATATAATTCTTAATTTTTGGAATAAATACTGAGGATCATTAGAGAGAATTCTTTGGAATGCAAAATCCAAACAAACTTCATATTTTCATTTAAGGGCAAGATTCCGTCATCTTTATTTACATAAGTAGCATCCTGCTCCCTGTGTTATTTCACTGCAAACTAGAGTCTCAAGCAGTGAAAATCATCATAGTCCCATTAGGATTTACTGCATTGTATTAAACTTCCAATGAAAATTGGGCTGAGCAGTTTTGTCTGTGGAGTAATGCACTACCTGTAGCTAGTAAAGGTGCTCAAACATAGCCCTACACTTAATAATTTGGCACATATACAACTGGCGTTACTCAGTAACTTATCAGATGACAATAGTGGAGCTCTTCTGTAAAATATAGGTTAAGCCCATATTTGTATGACTGTACATCTGAAGTATAAAACCCACGATATGTAGTACACTTGAACAGTTAAAAAATATAACTTATTTTATTTGTAAACTATCAATGCAAGATACTCAGCAGCAAAGAAGCCATGTTCAATGTCTTCTGATCTTTTATAAAGATCCGTTGCTGTAAGTTATATAATCGTCTCCAAAACATCTGAGGTTACATGTAGAAACAATCAAGGCAATATTATTTGTACATATTATTAAACATGCAAAAAACTTCCTGAAGAATATTGCCCAAACGTAGAAAGTCATCTGGATCGCAAATTTTCCTTGGTAGCATCTGCTTTGTAAGTATGGCTCACATGTGGCTCCAGAGTACTTCAGTTTATTTTGGAGAATTGGCACCTTTAATAACAGGCTCCCTATTCAAATATGTGGCCCAGTAAACTAAGTTAAAAGTTCCAAACAGCACTGGAAAAATTATCCGGGACATTTTGTCGATCTTACTGATGCTGTTGTAAGTCTTTTTGCTTTCAGCAGGCTTTTCTTCTGCAGGCTTCACTGGAGCAGGTGTAGTGTTTGAGATGACAGATGGGGCTGAGTCCTTTGGCATGTTTGGTGCAGGAGTCATCTTCCCGGTGCTGTAGGTATTAGTTGGTTTATTTCCCAGTAAGTTGCGCTCCTTTTTCTGCAGTGTAAAGAACAAAATGTTATACCATAAAAACAGAAAGCTGAAACATGTTCTCAAGATACTGACCCAAAAAGCTGAGCACCATAATCAAGCACGCTCATTAATGCCTGTTGGCTATTTTGACTTCAACTATCAAACGGATGTTTCTGCCTTGATTTTGCAGCCCTTACTCAAGTGCAACTTCCCCTGATGGGAGAAAGCTGACACTCACTGGCTGGACCCACATCCCACTTGGCATGTGCAGTATCAGCTTCTTTTGTCAGTGAGATGAGGTCTTTCATCTGAAGAGGGTGCTGCCCCATGGACAGCTGACAAGATGTGAACCTCATTTCCCCATCTGCTGCAAAGAGTGTGGGGAAGGGATCATTGCCCCTGCCAGCTTGGCTTCTTTGAAAGGCTCTTTTGGGATGCCAGTGGGTATGAGCTCTCTAGGAGAACATTTACTAAGAGTACGTCCTATCTATCCCAAAAGTTACATTTCAGCATGAAACTTAAAAGTTTGTGTTTTCACAGAACCAGGCTTTGGTTCCTTTTTTTACTGTGATGGGACCCCCACTCGTGGACCTCAATGTGAGCTTTGTTATTTATTTAGGAGAGCATACAGAGAGTGCTCTGCAGAGATAAGTTTCATGGTGACTGTCCGCTATTATCAGAAGTCTGATGACTGAAATCCCATGCCCTGTGTACTCAATGCCCAACTGTGCTTCTGTAAACAGTCCTCTTCATACAGATGATAGAGACTGGTAGTCTATCTCTGTGAAGGGAAGGTATCGTATATCCTTGCAAATTTTCCCTTACAGGAAGGTACAAGTATGTCATGAGGTAATTAAATATCTTTTTCACAAAGAAGCTAAAAATTGATGATTCAGTTATTTAAACTATACTGTAGCCCTGGTTCATGCCTGTGTTGTTTGGTTTCTCTGAAACTCTTTCCCAGAGACTGTTCTGTCAACAAGAGACATGTTTTCCTAACTGTAACCTATGTTTACATTCCTTTCCCTAGGAGGGACTTCTTGATGTCCCTCTGACTTGACCAACGTAATTGAAGAAGTTTGTCTTTCTTCCACCCCTTGGGTGGTTCTTTGTAAAATAGTATAAAGAGAAGAAATTCCTGGGTAATAAAGTGGAGTCACTGTCAGCCTTCTGAAGGTCGGAGTCCGTGTCGTTGTAATCTTGAACAGCGTCACTATAGTGAGTACCTGCTTTTTATTTTAGGTATTAAAAAAACATAAGTTAGGCACCTTGATTTTTGCAGCTTCCTGGGCTTTTTTGCCATCCCATGCCCAACTCCTCTTGGTGAAATAGTTGACTGTTGCAAATTCAATCAATGCTGAAAATACGAAGGCGTAACAAACAGCTATAAACCAGTCCATTGCAGTAGCGTAGGCCACTTTTGGCAAAGAGTTACGGGCACTGATACTTAAGGTGGTCATGGTGAGGACTGTTGTTACTCCTGCAGAGAAAAAAAAATAAGAGTCAGAGATCAGTTTGCTAACCCTTATGGGATCCCAAATGAGTTATGAGCAGGTCCCAATTCAGCAGGATACCCAAGAAGGCCACATGAAGTCAATCAGTGTTTGCATATCATGGCTTGAATGAGTAAGAAAAAATGAAAGCCTTCACCCTCAGATGTTTTATTCTGTGGAGTTCTGGTTAATTCCAGTAGTAGTGTACTTAAAAAGAGATTTTTAGGGTAACACAGGCCCAGGTTTTCTAACTGTCAGAATGAAGCAGGATTACTTATTTTGTTTTCTTATACAGAGATTGCATGTTTAAAATTGTTGACTGGTTTCCTTGACTGTAACTCCTCCTTTCCCATATGACAGTAAATGACAAAACAGCCACTGCTTTCATCTGCAGGAAGATTTCCCCAAGAGCAAAATCTCAACTCTCAGTTACAGCTTTGTAAATCTAGAATCAGTCAGCAAAGTGATGCTACTACCTGTATTGTCTCCATATAACTTCCTGAGCTGATTTTTGAACAAAGCTGCCAACTGACTTCAGGAGGCTGGTACAGAAAAGTGACTCCTTTAAAATAGCTGAACAAAGTTTTACTTAATAAACTGTTCCCACTCCCCTTGTTTTTCATCTAGTAAAAATCTTGTATTTCATCAACCTTCACTTGATAAAGTACTTATTTTCTGCAATCTTCTAGGGGCAAACCAAGTAATTTAATGACACCTCAAAGGTTTTTTCCATAACAATTTCTTTAGTAAATATACATTTTCTAAAAGCAAAGTCGTATTAATTTGTTTGATAGTAATAGAGATAATTGTCACTAATTAACCTCTGCATGGTTTTCCCAGATGAACATCCTACAACAAAGATAAACAAAATGTCTTGAAGTGATATCTTCTTCAAATGCTTATCCAGGGTGTACATTAAATATGATAATCCATATGTCTTTTTTTCTAAACCATCCAGTATCCACCCAAGTGGAAAAAACCCAACACAAATCACACTAATCTGATTCTCCTGTCCTTAACTTTTACATAACTCATCGACCAATTTCTGTCATAACTTTACAAAAACAGCCCAGACAGGGCTTTTAAATTGATTTTGAGTTTAAAATGGAAGAGAATGAGAAAACATTTACAACATCTCAAGCAGAAATAAACAGTAGTGAACTGCAGTTTTGTTACAGCAAATTACTTCCACAAGCCACAAAGATCCTATCTGTGCTCTAGGAGAAAGTAGGATACTCACCAAAGACAGTTCTAGCAGGGACAGATTCTCTGTTTAGCCAAAATGACACTTGTGATAAGATCACAGTCATAATGCAAGGAAGGTACGTTTGGATGACAAAATAACCAATTTTTCTTTTCAGATGAAAATGGGCTGTCATAATAGTATATTCACCTAGAAGAAGAAAAACGTGCATTTGAGTAAAATAAGGAAAGCTTATTGATTTAGGGACTGAACGAGGCCAGCTCCAACCCCCCATTTGAGGATACCACTAATTCCTAATTTCCTGAAAAATTGGATGGATTTTGGCACTGTAGAAAACCAAGACTTGAGACAGAGGTGCTGCTAGAACCTCATAGTCTTCACATTCAGTCTCCAAAGCAGAAGACAATGACTGCTATTCCTGTTACACTGAAAAGCTGCAGTACTCCTATGCACCTGGAATTTTGTAATGCTCACAGGCTTAAAAATCTGGCTCGCTGGCACTGACTCGACACTGTCTGGTTTTGACTCAGTCCTACAAACTCTTGTAGCATAGTAACCATTAAGGCCCTCGACTCTTAGAAACCTGATTTAGCAGCAGGATTTAACCTCATTAGGGAAACTGCTATGGCCAAGCCATCAGTTTTCAAGAATAAAAATGGGTCCAGACACTCCTTCTGCACCAATGTTTAGGGACTGCCAGTCCCCAACATCTCTGTGAGAACTGCCACTTTGCACATGGATCCTGGGATGTCTTATTAATCTGAGTACCCAAACCCATCAGATTGCTGGTCCAGGAAAAAAAAAGTCCCTCTAATGCATACAGTGTGCCTAGAACTTTAGCCCTTTAAAAGATTATCTGTTTATGGATAGATATTGTATCCTGTTTTGTTCACCAGTGCAGTGAATATTGTACTGACTGCATGCAGAGTTCCCTAAAAACTGCCACAGCAGTCCTAAATTCCATTTCTTTTTCATATGCCAAATTCACAGCATTGCCTTAATATGCCATTTATTGGCTCCTCTGAATTTCAATAAACGTCTAAATAAATGCACTCAAAAATTGACAGACCAGCTGTCACCTTCCCTAATGTTTCAGAAAAAATCAAACCTTAACCAGTTCTTTCAGATTGCTCCTGGAAAACCATATAGTTGTTACTGAGGGCTATTCCTGATGGTAACTGCTCCCTGGTTCTTTGAGAGTGTTTCTGGAAAACCATGTAGTCGTTGCTGAAGGTTATTCATGACAGTAACTGCTCCCCAAATCCAAAATCTTTCTAGCTACAAGCATGATGCTATTTGCCTAGGAATAATAGCAGTAAAAACAAAACATAAGAATAAAAAGCAATCCATCCCTTCAAGCCCTAACAGTTCTTCACTGATATCAAGGTAATTTAAAAGCATGCATCATTCAGTTGGGTACTGATGAATCAGAGTAATGCCTGTTTTGAAATATATATTGTCCTTCAACAACAACTACAGCTATAACCTCTGTTGCAAGACTTGACTGTTAGTCCCTACAGAACATCCACAAAAGGAAAATATCCAACAGACTGATTCTGCCTTGAGTGAATAGCCTGGGTTGAGCTGTGGCCAGCATTACTAAGCTATTAGATTTGGCAGATTACTTCTAACTGACAATATGGCTAATTAGCAGAGAACAGGTTTACAGTGAAAGGGTTTTTGCAGGTATAGCTGCACTCATACACTATGCTACAGGAGCTCTGCTATTCTGCATCAAGTTTACAGACCTTATGCTGAGGATTTTAGACAGAAAATGAAATAACACAGAAATACCTTAACTGACATCATGCCTCAATCTTTATGTCTTTCTCTGGGGTCTGATTTTCTGGTAAAACAGTTCCTTGAAGAGTGATGTGGAAATGGGCATGGAATGCTGGGGAAACTGGGGAGAAACCCCCTGCAAAGAAAAGCCTAATTCCCTTCTATTTAGTGTAATTTTGAACCAGAGAGGCTGAACATGCAATGGTCTCAGGAGGAACCCCACTTGCTCTTTATTAAGGAGTATTTGCAGCAGGGTCTGCCTGCCTGCAATCTCAGGCAGCGAGACTGTTTCTCAGTTGCTACTGCACTGGGATGTGTTTGAGTCACAGTTTCCCTGCTCACTACAGAGTGACAATGTGCATTATCGATTTTGACAGTATGCTTTCAGAGCTGGAATAATAAAAAAAAAATTGACACAGCTTCAGAAGAGCAACAGGACCCTCTTTTTTCATTTTTAAAATGCAGAAAATGAGTGCCTATATTCTGATGGCCCTCCACAGCTGATTTTTACCTTACCATTTTCTTTAACCTATCAAAACTCTTGTCTGCACTGAAATAATCACAGCACCTTGATTTTGTACTTCCTCTTCTCCCAGCTGATATATTCTTTGATTTTCCATGCTGTCCCTTTCAAAGGTGTCTATACTAGGAATACTTCCTCCAGTAGACTTAGAGCTTAAGAAAACCCCACAGCTTGGTTTTTAATGCCCTGGGACTGCTGCTTAAAGTAAAGCTAAAAGCTGCCTGAGTTGGCCTTTTGTTTATAGAACAAGATACTGGCTCTGTCGGAGCAGCAAAGCTCCCTTTTACTTCTGTAAGGCCACTGTTTATCCTTAGAACATAAGCTTTCTTGAGCAAGAGCTAATTTTTTGTTATAGGTTTATGTAGCACTTAAAAGAGAATCCTGTTCCTGATGGGGTCCACTCATCACTGCAGAAAACAAATTATTGTTAGTAAACAAAAACAAATCTAGTACTAATGAAAAGCCCTAGAGCTGAAATGGCTGCACTTCTTCATGGAGCTGTGCTACTGTGCTGCTGCTCTTAAGGGGTTTTTTATGCTTTAAAAGCTGCAGTAAAATAACAGGGGGTTTTTTTGGTATCTTTTTTTGATGTGAGGTCTGGAGATCATCCTTACAGATTTTCCAGGATCTTACACACATTATTCCATTGCCATTATGCTGAGATTCAATTGAGTACTTTAAGGAGGCCAGACCAGCCCCCAGGCTTGTTTGCTTACTGGATATACCCGAACTCAGGTTCTATCAATGGCTGCTCTGGCAAGATCCTGTCATTAGGTACATTAGACAGCTCCCTGACTATGCTGACATCCAGAATATTTTGGCCCATAAAAATTGCACGTTCCCTTTTATAGTGATACTGGGGAAATATTCATCTCAAAAAAAATCAGAATTATTTGGTTCAAAATGAAGACCTGAATGATTCTTTTATTGTTTAGGCTTTGGATATTACAGAGCTCAGGCTCCAGCTGGCAGTACACAAAAGAGTGGGTTTCTGTTTTGTTTTGTGCCACTGCAAATCCTAAGTTAGCTATGAGAGATTCTGGGTATGGGGAACATAACTGGGCAACCATTTGTGGAAAGCAGCAAGATCCACTTGGACTCAAATCTTATATCTGATTGTTTTCAGCAATTTTACCACCAGGACCAGATGTTGGGTCTGTTGGAAGCAGTGTGAGTAGTCAAATGTCTTTCTTTCAGGTGAATAACATTTGGGGATGTTAGCACAAAAACCCCTCAAAAAACACAAAAACAAACAGCCAAAAAAACAAACAGGTGGTATATGACAGAACTGTTTTCTGTGCCATGGCTAAAATGTTCCAAATTTCAAGATTAGTTGGAGAATTAGGGATGCCAGGATTTTTGGTTTTTTTTGTGAGAAGCCAGCCAAACAGTAGCTTGCCTACAAATCAGCAGAATCCCAAGGAACTGGTACAGGTCTTGCACTTCCCTTTTAAAAAAAGTCTGCTAGAAAAAAGGGCATAAATGACCTATGACATACACAAACATTTTGCCTATGCAACTGCAAGGGCTGTGTAGTTTGACTTGTGTGTCCTAAAAGCCACAAAATATCCAAGCACTTGGATTATGCAATAGCTATCTGGTTTTCCTTTTTCACGTTCAACAATTCAATAGAAGGAAGAAATGGCTTCGATGGCCATTCGTAAGTAATGCTGATTACTGGCCTCCTACGAGCTTGATGAAGTCCAGAAAATCCATCGTTGACTGATGCTTTCCCTGTGCAAAATCGGATTTTTGTATTTTGCTAATCCCCGGTTACAATCTGTGTCCTGCTCTTTGTGATCCACCCTGCAATCAGAATCCAGCCAGCCCAGATGTAACCCAGGACATTAATATAAAATCTTGACGTTGGAAACACAGCGTTTATTAGCATAAATCTTAAATACGTGAGGGAGGTGTTTACTGTGCGGAAACTTTGGGATTTGTCTGGAGTGTTTCCTTGGGCTGAGGAGTACAGGGAGCTTTCACAGGCAAAGCGGCAAACTGGAAGTGGCCTGGAGCTGACACGCTGGAGCACTCACTGCCTGGGCTGGATGGTTTTCTTGCTCTGAGGAGCAGGACGAGGTTGTAGGAGATGCTCCACTACATCCTTTGGATCTTTTTCTTGGCAACAATGAAGGCGAGAGGGGAGCTGCCATTCATTGCAGAAAACAACGCGGCTATGATGGTGAACTGGTAAGGAAAAAAGTGTCTTTACTCTTTAATGGGAGATAGTGTACGCATTCTTTTTCTGCAGAAGTGACCACTCTGTTTATATGTTTCTCTTGACTTCATGAATCTTTGCTTTAGCACCAGCTTTGTGTCTCCTGAAATGGGCAAGAGAGGGGGTGGGTGTCTATGGAGATGGCAGTCAAATTTAGTGGCTGCCCAAGGCAAGCCTTCCCTCACTTTGTGTCCTTTCTGGAGCACAAGTGGCAAGCTCAGATGTCCCCTCTTTATTTACCAGTTGGAGCACAAAGTTTTATGCATCTTTATGTTTCAGTCCAACTAACTTTGTGCACAAGTGTACATGTACCTGTTTTTGTGTCTCCTAAATTTCCTACAGATAGTAAAAGGTTCCTAATTTAATCTATACTTAGTATTTTGTCCTCTACAACTCTGCCCATCATTTTTCACCAGGGACACGGTATATCACCAGCAGACTCTGCTGGGCTTTGCCTGCAGGAATTGCTCCCAGGCACGTTGCGACAGGCTGCCCCTTTCCCCAACCCAAGCCCCTTGCAACTACCAGCAGTGGAAACCCCCCTTTTCTTCATGGCAGGCTATTTCACTTCCACCTCTTTCCCCTCCCTTCGCTGGATGCCACTAATGCTCTCCAGCCGAGTGCATTGTGTAACCTGGTTAAGCCCCCATCCCACTGAGTGCACGTGATCCCTTGTCCCGGCCTCGACCCCCCCGGGACTGCCCCCCCACCAATGCACACCCAGGGCTGCCCTTGCGTGGGAGCCTTAAGAAGCAGGGGGGCACGGCTCACGTGGATGCCCAGCCTGGGATTAAAGCTTCTTTGCCTCCCTAATGCTGCCACATCTGGCGCCTCCGCTTCCAGCCTGAGAGGGAATGGGAATCCTCGGGGTTTGCACCTCCTCCCCGGCTACGTGGTCCCCCGGACATGCCGCGGAGCCCTGCCGTGCCCCCGCCACCCCCACGTGGTTCCATCAAGCAATCATTTTAAAGCGATGATTGAAAGGGACCAAGTGCGTGGGTGGTTTTTGCCTCCCAGGGTGGTTCCTCCCACGGGAAAATAAGCCAGCAACAGCGCTGGCAGCCTCAGCGAGGGCGATCGCCAAGAAACTACGTGAGGCTTCTCTGGCCCTCATGTAAATACCAGGAGCTTGGACGTATCTTCAGCCACAGCCTTGCAATGTACCTAAGAGCCAGCATTTAACCCTCTCAGTGTTAAAATGCCTCTGCTCAGTGGCCATGAACCTGCACAGGATCTCCCTAGCACTCCACATCCCACAGGTGCTTCCCTAGCCTTACGGCAAAATAACCAGAGCCTGTGAATCTCCCCTCCTGCTCCAGCCATCGGCAACCCTGGGATGGCAATATTCCCCCTACCTGTACTGGTACTGATGTTTTCCGTGCCCACGGTTTGTCCCATCAGGTGGTACTGGTTAAGTCGTGAGCCGTCCTCGGCCACCACCACAGACGTTGTGGTGCTGTTAGTCCACACATAGATCACTTCAGAATTGGGGTAAGCATCTGCCAACAAGGGGGGAAAAAGACAGTAATGAGTAAAAAACACTGTGTAATATTTTAGTGGATCCTTAAATGATAATGACAGGGAGAGAGAAGAATGGAGGAGTGAGAGTGAATGGAGAAAAACAAATAAAGATGATGTAATCATGGTCCCATATGCCCAGATCAAAAAATATTAGGTTGAAGCCTTCTAATTTAAGAGATGTGTGGGATGGTTTGTAAAAGGCTGGAACCATGGAGGTATAAATATAATCCATCACAACCACTCAGTTTGGGAAAGAGCAGCTCAGACCTACACTCACCTCACTGGTGGCTCCAAAAGCCCAGCAAACTGTAAAAGGTATTTTGCTGAAGTTCCCCCTCAAAAAGACTCAGACACTTTGAATACCAGGACAACAGGGACCCTCTGTGTCTTGTCCTGTCTCCAGGATAGAATTCTAAGTGGTTGCCATGTGCAAATGCTGGGTCTGTGTGTATGCACTGACTGGAATAGGTACGTGTGGGTGAGGGCACAGGTCTTGCATGTGGATAAAGGAAGCTGGAATGTGCTTGCCTCTGCCTGTGATGCTGAAGAGCAGACACAGGATGCAGGGGTAAGAGTGCATGAAGGAGAGCAGGAATGGGGCAGGGAGCTGTGAGGAGAAGGTAGATGTTTGTGCATATCAGAATGGGTGGTGGTATGAAAACACCAGCACAACTGCAGATGTGTATGTGATTTCTCTCATGTTCATTTAGAGGTCCTAGGAATTAAATGTGGTTGCAGTACTGACAAGTCATTCCCTCCTCTATAATGTTGCACTAACTTTTAATGCTGTAACACCCAGATTGATCATAGTATTATAAAGGAATCTCAATTTTCTTTTATCGACAGTAAATGCTGGGTTTAGATTTTAAGCCTTCTCTGCAGATGGTCTCAAAAAGCCCAGGAGACAACTCTATATTTAATTACATTTTATTTAATATAAGCAGCTTCCACACTTTTTAGAACTCCTCTATCATTGAAAGCCTTCAGGTCACATTCCTGCAGGCGTGTTACAGTAGACTAGAGTACACTGTACTAAAATCTCTGGAAAGCAGGCAAGGCTTACTCTCCAAATGGAAGGTAAAAAGCAGGTAGGCCTGTCTGAAGTCAAATATTAGTGTCTCACCTTCTGCACTTTTTAACTTGGAAGATGGGAGTGCAGAATGTTTCTTTCTGGGAAAAACCTGACATCCTAATTCAGGAGACAACACATGGCAGCTTTCCAGATCAGGACTTGAGAGCCAAGGACAACAGCCTAGGTTGAAGAACGTGTGCTCACTTCATCAAACTGTGTGTTTTGTTTGCTAGAGCAAGTGAGCTGTCTTGGAAAGGTGAAGCTCCATGGAGGACTTACAAAAAATTCATAGGCATTGGGTCATAGGCAGTGGGTCAACATGAGCTTCTGAGGCACTGCAAGGGCAAGAAATATGGTGAAGCGATCCCTGGATCCATAAAACCAGGAATGTCAAGCAGAAAATGGGAAGAGATCCCATTGTGTAGCACACTGAGCTTCACTTGAATGCTAGACCAGGTAGCAGGGAAGAAAACAGCAACTTCATTGCACTGTTATTAATGTTGTTGTGTCATATGTGGGAGGCAGGGCACTAGGCTAGATACACCCTTGCTCTGACTGTTTATGGCTTTTCATCCACGCCTCAGAAAATACGTAGAAATCATGAGAACAGAGAGGGGGAGAGTTTTCAAAAGAAAGTTACAAGTACCTCCAGGGGCTGGAAAATAAGTCATGATTTGAGACTTAAGCAGCTCAGTTTATTCAGCTCACTGACAAAAAGCTGAGACGTAGCTCAAGCTCTGAGTATAGATACTTGCATACAGAAATCTGAAACCAGGGTGAATCTCTTGGGCTACTCACAAAAGGTGCCTGAAAGATGGTTCCAGGCAGATTCAGATGAAGAATAGGGCAGAATTTCCTAACTGGGTGGGAGGCTGGTAATTATACAGTGGATAACCGTCTGAGAAAAAACAAACAAACAAACAAACAAAAACCTATGAACTAGGAAGACAATGATAATTTGAAATCTTTTTTTGTCATGTATCTGATAGTTGCTGCTGTATCCAGGGCTGGAACTGATCCTGGGTTTGGAAGTTGAGAATCTACAAATTTTTCATCCTTTGTTAGCCATGCAGGACTGCCCACATGCCTTCCTTATGCTTGTATTTGTAGCTCTGCAGTAAAATTACTGTAATTACATGTCGTGATCTGCTTTGAAAGGCTAAGAAAGGATGTCTTCCCTATTTCAAAATATTTGCATCACAAAAAGTCATGGAATTTCACCTTCCCTTTAGAGCTGAGATACTTTATTATCTCTGAGATGATTACAAGTTCACAAAGTACTGTAAATAATTTCAAAGCCAGATCTGGAGAAGACAAGTGGGAGAAGATGGGTCCATTTAAAAAAGTGATGCAGAAAGCCCTCCTTTTTTTAAATGCTTATCTGGTATATGCTGTTCATGTGCTGATTATCCCCAGGGAATGTGGGATTTGTTTAGGTAGATTTGGGATTGTCAGAAAAATTCATTTTTACCTATGTTATTTCCTATGCAAAGAAAAGCTCCTAACAACAGCATTGGATTTTCTTTTTTCCTGGGATGATCTAGATGTATCCCAACTCAGCACTCCATGTCTCTGCAATGATCCCAACCACCAGGATAATTGGGTTTCTCTTGTTTTCTGATAATGATACACATTAATTCATCCTGACTAGATGCTTCCCAGTGTGAGTACTGTAACTAAATTCACTGAAACTGCAATCACACAGGAATTTAGGCCTGTAAGGCTTAACAAGAATTCAGATGCTTTGGTTGTCTCCTCTGCCTGGCCTGCAGGGCAGGAGAGTCCAAAAATAATTCAACACCTCTGCTGTGAATTGCAGCCTTTACTGGGTGCTACAACACTCAGCAGTGGAACAGGGCTGGGGGCTCCTACACTGCAGGAGTCCAGTGGCTCCCCTTGTGAAATACCTGCAACTCAGGTGCCAAAACTCCAGATCTCACAGGTATGCCTATGCAATACTTCATGAAAACAGCAATACTGTTTTCTTTTGAAACCATGTCAGGGATGCCAATCCCAGGCCAGCTGGTGAGAAGAGAGAGCATTCAGGCAGGCAAGAGCACAGCATGAGGCCAGTCCCTGCATGGGAGGAAGACTCTTGTCAGTAGGTCCTTTCTCACAGGATCTATTTTGAGGCTACAAGACAGAGCTGTGTCACTGCTAGGCCAGGAGTAGAGCACCCACGGGAGAAGGAAGAACAGCTCATCTAGAAAGGACTCCCATGCAAGGGCAGGATGATTATAGCCAGGGCTTTAAGACACAAGAGGGTAACAAATGTGTTCCTATGGAGCCCAACCCAAACCAATGCAACCTGCAGTGATTTTACCTCCTCTTTTACAGAAGTCTGTCACATTAGGAATAGCATGAATTTACCCCAATCTCGATATATTCTATTGTGATGGATCACACATATGATATCATCCTCATCTATCTTCCATGCAAATATAATAAAACATGGTTTCTGTTTTAAGAAACTGTAATATAAGATTTTTGACTTAATGCCTCCTTTCCTTACAACACATCAAGTTCTGACAGGAAAAAGCCACCCCATGCTCCTTGGTGTGGCAGCTGACCATCTCTTTTCTGGTCATGTAGATAAACCTCCAGAGGGATAAGCCTGTGTACTTTTAGCAGGTAGCTGTCTTCCTACTGCAAACCTTGTGCCATATCTTCACAGAATCCTCAAACTCCAGTTTGACACTTGACAACCAGAAGCTCCAGCTCTGCAGCTGATAACCCCTGCAGTATAATTAGGCATAAGCATCTCAATAAGCATATTGAGAGCTGTAACTGTGGGTGTAGTATAGAGTGATGTTATTTTGCTGTTGGGGTAGAAGTACTAATGGAGACACGGTATTATTCACTGTCATACCAAATTTTGTAAAAACACTCTTCCACTTAAGCAAAGCTTCCAGTAGGTTACCTACTAGCTTTGCTTGCCAGAACACTGAAGAGCTTCAGGTCTTGCTGTTTAGAGATATGAGAAAGGTGTACCAATAAAAGGAAATATGGGAATATATCATCTTCTTTACATTACAGGGTGGGGATGTCTCCCAAAGGGTGATAGGAAAATGTGGTTGCAGCTCTGGGATAGCAAGCTGAGAAAATGATGCTGGTAGTTTTGCAAAAGCAAACTCAACTTCAAAGCCACTGCAAATCCAAGTGAGACTGCTTGGTGTTTATTCTACTATGAGCAAGTGTGTGTCTTCTGGATTTATGAATCCAAATAATTAATCTTGTGTTCTTTACAATCATTTTGTTGTCTTGTCAAAAAAGGAGGAAGCCTCATTAAACTACCTTTTCTCTTCTATGCTCACTTCTTTGAAAAATGAAAAAAAAGTAGCAGTTGAGATGAACAGCTAAAATTACAAAGTACAATGTTATTAAATGTGAGAAAACAACAACAGACATTTACTTCTACTGGACAGTTGATAAATGACTGCAGGCTTATCACCTACCAGAATGATGAAAGAAATATTATCTTCTCATACATTTATTGACAAGCAGATCTATTTTTCTACATTCTAGCATTCAACATACACCACACAATATAAAAACGGTGAAGATGTCCATTGCTCTTCTCCTACACTTTCCCTGCTCCTGTATGTCTGGCAAGGAAAGCCAGACATGGTCTTTCTTATGCCAGTGAACAGTGGGAAGGGAAGAGACCACAATCACAGAGGAATTACATTAAGAAAAAGTCTAGCAAAGCACAACAGTAAGTGGGTAAGACCTAGAAGATGCCAAACATTTGCCTTGGCATTGAGGATAGCTGTGTTTTCATTTGCAAATGAAACAGTGTGAGCAGTGCAGAATCCTCCCTTGCACTCAAAAAGCAACTCACATGCTGGGAATTTTCTCCTGCCACTGCCCCCACCACAGGGCAGTGGTGGCATTTGTGGCTACTGACAGACACTCCTTCTTGCTTTTCTTTCTCCTCCAAATTTGAAAGAAACTCCAGGGAAAAAAAAAAAAAAGAAAAAAAAAGTGTGGTGGGGAATAGTGTTTCTTGGCCACTGAAGTCAAATAAACCTAAATGTGGATGGATGAACCCAAACTTTGAGTCTATGGGACCCAGACGTATTTCTAAGACTGATTTTTTTAAGCTGTAAACCCTGAAAAAAAATCACGACCGGTGTCTGCAAAAAAGTTTTCATTCCTGCATTACAGGGCATAAAACAAGTGAGAAACAAAGAATCTCTCTTCAAAACACCCCCTAAGCCCTTTGACAGACCTCACAGGAAGCATAAAGCAGTGCCTGCATAGTTAAGTTAAGGCAGCCTGTGCAGTGTGACCACCCAGAAAGCTTGAGGTACCTTCCACAATTTAACAGATCATTTATCCACAAGCCATGGCTGGAACTTTGCTTTCAGATTTATGCTAGTTGGATGCTGAATTAACTTAAAGAGATACTGTAGAAAGATGACTTCTGCTTTGTTTTCCATTTTATTCATTCCAATTGTGCAGTTACATTCCAAGCCTTTATTATCGTGACTTTTAGTACCATGCCACAAGGGTTGTCAGACTGCCTAATCTTGGGAGTATTGCTAATCCCTGCCACAGCCTGTTGATTGGAAAAGATGTGCATAAATTGTCACCTTTTTTAGAAACTCTAATTACGATCTGAATACACATACAAATATCTATCTTATCTAACCATTAATGTATTTGACTCACTTAGAGGCTGTTACATAACTCACTAGTGATCCAGATTTACAGCCTCTCAGACTCCTGCAGGCTGCAAAACAGCGCTGCTGCTAAGCCATCGTGTACCAGCTTGAGTTCTAAGAGTCAGGCTGGATTTCTTGTGGTTTGTGCACAAATACTTTGTAGCCCATTACAAAGCATCTGTCAACAGTTGTGCCTATGTGACTCAGGCCAGATTTGAGCTCTATAATTGGAATTTCCCATTAAAATGACTTTAAAAGAATGACTCGATGTACAAATGAGATCATTCTATAGGAAGAGCAAATGGAAAACAAATCTAGTAAAAATGTACTTTTAAATATAAAAACAAGATGTGGTGCTGATATGTGTGATTTAGGTCTTGGGGAAACAGTTTATTATAAAAATAAAATTTTAATGTAAAATAGCAATTTTAATACTTAGAGAAATGTATTTACATATTAAATGATTAAGAGCCTAAAATAAAGACTTTGCCATAGTGTGATGAATTCTGACACTCTAGGGAGAATTTTAGGGTTATGGTAATTATTTTAGGGACCTGAAATCATCAAAAATGAGACTGATCATTTAAACTGGCATGAGTTTACAGCATACGGATAAAGCACGTGCATGATTTTAAATATATCAGAGAAGAAGTGTAATGTGAACGAATACATGGGACTACAAATTCATGTAACACAAAGTCACAGGACAGCAGGGACTGGTGCATACCTCTGGTGATCATCTGGTCCCACACCCTGCTGAAGCAGGGACACCAAAAGCATTTTTTCCAGCACCATGTCCGGTCAGGTTTTTAATATCCAAGATATTCAAATCTCTGTAGGCAACTGTCAATCTCTCTTGACAACCTGTTCCAGTGTTTGGCCACTCCCACAGTAAAAGCACATTTTCTTCTGTTCAGATGGAATTTAATGTTTTTTAATGACCACTGGCCCTTATTCTGCCAGTGGGAACCACTGAGCAGCACCCAGTTCCCTCGTCTTCATCTCTGATTGCCCAATCCCTGCTATTTATACAGATGGATTAGGACCCTCTGATCCTTCCCTTCTCCATGGTGAACAATCCAAGATCTCAGTCTCCCCTCATAGCAGAGATGCCCCAGCCCTTCAGTGGTTATTGTGGCCCTGCACAGGATTCTCTACACAAAGTCTCTATTCTTCTGGCACTGGGAAGCTCATATTGGCAATGCACTGGTTCCAGATGTGAGTAAAAATTAAATGCCCAGAAGGAAACATTTTTGGAATGACAGTATCATTGTCTGTGACAATAGAGGGCATCCAAGGTGGAAATCATTCATGAAAACTGATTAAACTCATAAGTGTATTCATGAAAAGTTATGACACCACTGGCTGTAAAACAGTAGAAAGTCCAGTCATACTAAAATGTTCATTTCTGTCCTTCCTGAAATTAAAATAAAAATAAAATTTGGTAATGTAAGTAGTATTCTATATGTTTTCCTGATACAGTTTTATTTGATCTTGTTGTCACATTCTGCAGGGAATAGTATAGGATGTTCTGAAAAATGTGCCAGACAGGTCTCAAGAGACTTCATTACTAGGCAACACTAATATACTCTACTGATCATTGCTAAAAAAATAGAGATCGAAGTTAGATCAAAATGATTCTCTTTCAGAATATAATTTACAAGTCACCTCAGGAAAAGGTGGGAATAGAAATTTGGCTTGGAAATTAAATGGAAGCACAGACTGTACCCACAAGGTGGTGAAACATACAGAACTGAAGATGTCTGTCAAATTCATTTTGAGACACATAGTTTTGCAAAAGCCATTTTCTTTTCCTTTTCAAAGGAAGAAATCAGGTGGAAGGTCCCATGTAATTTTAGAAGTTCCAGTTACTGGGAGAAAAGTCTAAACATGACCAAACTGAGGTCAAAAATATAAAGCAAAGGAAAAAACCCAAACTGAAAGCAACTCGTGATTTTGGAGGTTGGATTCATGATTAGCATAGGCGAGTCTGTTGACTTCTTTAATACAATAAATTGACTGTCTTCAAGTCGGTACACTAAATCACAGTCATGCTGATGATGGATGTAACAAATACTAATGAGCAGTGTCATCCTAATAATTCAGTCAGGCATAGCACCTTCACAGGATGCAACTGCAGCATTTAAGAAGAGCCCTGAGCTCGGAGCAGTGCAGAGTAACACAGAGTGTTTTCTAAGAGTGATCACAATCACCAGTGACAGCAGCTTTCTTGCCCCATCATGCTCACCTATACCATGGGGGAGCAATAAGAGGGAAGCATCTATTTCCCAAGCACTGGGATTGCAACTGGCAATGACTACTTGCTGTGAAATCTGATGCACAGGCAGTAAAAACCAGGCATGGCACACTGAACTGAGCTGTGTCTCAGGATTGCGAGTCCTCAAGGCTCCACTCAGAAAAGAAAAAGAAAAAAAAAGAAAAGAAAAAAAAAAAAAAAGAAAAAAAAAGTTTTCCCATGGTCCAGCCTGGAGCAAAACAGCAAACAGATGTGTAGGTGATGTGTAGCTGTAGACAACTGAACTCTGCCACTTGTGGTGTGGGATGCCTGCCACAAGCTGACTGAAAGAAGTGTTTAAACAGGGTGGGCTGTGGGGATGTTACACATCCAGTGCTCCGAGGTACCAGCAGCACCAGACATCCCCCTGGGGTTCCTATTTCCATCAGAGAGCTGAGTTTAGGGACATAACACCTTCCTTCTTTTGCCTCTTCCCGTTTCTTCCTCTCACTGTGGTCAGTAGTTGTAACACAAACTCTTTCTTCATTTTCAAGTTTGGTGGCAGCTGTCTCAGTCTAGAACTAACCTGAGAATTGATTTTACATCACATTTAATGGTGGCTACACAACAGCTTTTCATATGAAACTTGTCAGAAGCTGATGTGACAACCTCTGATCCCTTTCTTTTTCTCTTTTATGGCTGGCATAAATATCCACTGTAAGAGGACTAGAGAAACAGAACAGTAGGATGTGCTAGGATGATATTTTAAATGCTAAATATCCTAGGAACATTTCTGACCTTATGATGGTCTTTCTAGGCCAGGCATGTGGTAATTCCACACCAGCCAGCCAATTTGAATGCTGTACTAATACTTAATGAACTTTGAATTTACCATCACAATATTAGGCACTTATATTAACTGCTTCATTAGGAAAAACAGCATGGTTATGAGGATGATGTTAAGACGTTTAATTTACTTCTTGCAAGGCAAACAAAAGTATCCTCCAAAGTGTGGCAGATACCATCACTCACTTTGCATAGTACCTTTACAAAGATTAAGCACCTTTACTTAATCTTAATTGCAGTGGTCCCCTCCTTTTGCAAGCTGCCACTTAATATCAGCAAAGCTAACATGACCTGCTCTGCAGGAGTGTCACAGGAGTTTCTTTTGAGAAATGCAGAGTGAGTTTTAGAAAATGCTCCAATCAATCTTGTTGCGGAGGATGCCTTCACAAACATGGTATTTTTGGCCACATGTAAAATCACAGAATAAAACTGTAAATTCACTGTAATCTACAGATATTCTTCTCACCCACTAAGTGGCATCAGGGACTCAACCATCACAGTTAGTGTATCTGCTGAGCTTACGATTCAAAGCACCCTTACTTATAAATCTGTATGGCCTGAAACCAGCTGAGAGTGATTGGAACTACTTGCACAGCTAAATATATACCTCTGTTTCTGAATCTTATCCCTTAATGAAGACATTTACAAATCTCAGAAGTACTGCTACATTAATAACACCGTGCGAACGTGTAATCAATAGGTATGCAGAAAGAGCAGGCTGAAATATTATTATTCAAACACTTTAATACTGCCTTGAAATTGCAATCACAAGAACTTACTCCCTACGCCAAAGATGCAGTCATCTAAACTTCTGAAGATGGATTATTGACCTCTGCTCTGGGGCACAGTGCAGCACTGTATTTCAGAGAAGGGGACAAAATCTCCTGAGCTGCAGTGATGGATACGAGGAGCCTCTCTGAGGCGAGCTGTTGCTGACCAGGGGCACTGCCATTCCACCTGCTCTCTGCTAGAGTACTCAGACACACATCCTCTCTTCGGGAACTGTCCCCTCCCAGTCCCTCTAGAGACCCAGATCCAAAGGTGCTCACGATCTCATTTTCTCTGTGCACACATAAAACACCTCCTTATTTACAGCCATCAGCTGACCTATTTTAGGAGGAGATTAACCTGAGCCTAAAAATATCTACTTCTCTCCCCTAAGACGGTGAGAGCAATCAGCTCAGCTGTATATATTTACCCTACAAAAATATAAATTTAGGAGAGAGGAATCCCAGCTTTGCTGACATATTTAGCTCTAGGATGTTTTCAGCAAAATGGCTGGCTGCTAGCACAGGCTGGCTGTAAGGAGACTTTCAGTGGCAATGATGGCAAAGGGGGAAAATCAGGCGGCTTATCAGGCTTTCCTTCTTCCCAGTTCTCTTTCCTTCTCGTTTCTTCATGGGGGACAACATGAAACAACTGTTTCCTTTGAAGGAGCTTGCTGGGCTGGGACTGCGGCAGCACTAGATGACAGCTTGGACTAGCTTGGCCCTCTGTGCAGGAGAGGAGGCTAATAAGGTTCCAGCAATTTAGGTGGAAGACATCCTGGCCCACCAGAGACTGAGGTGTCATAAAGGAGCTGCCAGACTAGAAACTGAACTCCAAGTTTGAGCAGTGTCTTACAGCTTTTTTCCTTCCCCAAAAACCCTAGGCAAGTAATTTTGTCATTAATGTACTGCAGTAGCACTGGGAGGCTCTAATTGAACCTAGGGACCCATAACGACAGAGGCAATAAAAGCAAGTAATGAACCACTCTATCTTTGCTCAGAAGAGACTGTAATTGCTCTTTGCTTCCTTTATGCCCACCTGCAAAATGCAGGCAGCAGAGACCTACCAACCTCACACAGGGACCATGAGAATGATTCCAGAAATGCTTATGAAATGCTTACAAGCCATGGAAACAGCCACCTTAGAAAATAAGAGACATTAAAAACCTGGCTTCTAAAGCAGTGGAGCAGTATCTACCCATTTGTCACATTTACAAATAATATCCCACTTGCCAGTGGTATAGACCATGATCCATGGCTGGCAACCATAAGCTTGGTGCTGCCTTCTGGGGCATTATGAGACCAGCAATGTCTTTGCAGGTTTGCACCCAAAGGCCATTTGAAAGCTTAAGCATATTAAGCACAGTCTCTGCATGTTGTTTTCTATTGCTGACAACTCATATTGATTCCCTGTAATCAGGCAGTTGTGCAGCCTTTACATTTAGGCTGTAATCTCCTAAGTGGGAAATGTCTGCTGATGTTTGTACATCAGCATGGCACCCCAGGTCACCATGCAGCTCCACCACAATCCTGTCTAGACTGCTTTCACATGAGACAAAAACACCACTGCTGAGTAGCTCCACACCAACCTCTACCCTTTCCTGAACTTCTGTTTCCTTGAGCTCAAAACCACCACCATTGAGCTTTTCTTCCCCAAAGAGCCTGAGTATGTGAGCCTCCTCATGATGAGGAGGCTGCTCCCAGGGCAGGCGGAGCGCAGCCTTTCAGTGCTGGCTGCTTAAGGGGCTCTATGCAGCTGCTACAAAAGCTGCTGCCAGCACCCCCCAGGAATCACTCCTTACTGATCCAAAAAAGGGGCTTCGTTAAGGATGACCCTGCCTGCATGGACACTGCTCTCAGCCGGCAGGGTGCCAAGCCCTCGGTCACTGCACATCAGCAGTTTGCAGCCTGGGCTCAGTGCTGGCTGCCAGACATGGGGAAGATAACAGCTTTTGTTCTTTCTGACCTCCCATTTTTCACTCTGTTATGAAGCTAAGAGGGAAAAACTCACTGGCTTCTACAGAGTGGGTGACCTGAAGTAGGAGCTGACTGACCCACAGCCAGTCACTGTACTGCAGGAAAGCCATCACACAGCCAGGGGGTGGGCTGCCATTTTAATGTATTTTAAAAATTATCACGGTGCACACATACAGTAACCATGTATATATGACAAAGTCTTTGAAAAGTTAAATAGTAACAGTGACTACAAGTGCTTAAAGGATATGCTAGCAGTTTCTTCAGCCTTTTTAAGGAAATCCTGGATGTGTGTCACTATAATGGGTGAAGAAAAACTGACTGATGTGATAATTTTAGGAAGGCCTTTTCTTTTTTGTCAAAATATAAGGTATACTTCTATGGCAAACCTACCAGACAAGTGATAAGTTATGGTAATACTCATTTGCAAATTATGCAGACTGGGGTCCTATAACAACAGCTGCTGCAGAAACCCACCACACAGTCCAGGCCCAGGTCCCTGTGTTTTAATTTCTAAGTAGACTCCCTTTGAGAAATCTTCTTACATCTCTGAAATACTTGTATATTACAGTATTTTCTTTTACACACCATTCTTGATGAATTTCCTGCCCTTTGGGTGTTCTGGGCTACACTGTTCCACCCTGACTGTGGGACCTAACTGCCCAAAATTCTGGACTACAGAAGCTATATTGCTCTACATACATGTCTGAAACAACTATAGGCTATGTGAAACACCTGTGAGAAGGCTTAAGTGTCTGTTGTTATAACCCACTGCACTCAATGCAGAAGAAACAGCACAGCTCATACAAGATGCTTGAAGAAGTGGTAACATTGTCTCTATACTGAAGAGCCCTACTGACTGTTTCATTGAGATCCTTTAAAAAAATGGGACTTCTGGCAGAAATAGCTTAAATAGTCATTAGGAGAGATACAAAAGCTCACCACCAATATAATGTAACACCAAACTAATCTACAGCAGTGACTTTTTCTTCTGAACAAAGTACGGGTTTGTATTTCTGAGCTAGCAAAGCAGAGAAAAATTGACTTCTAAGTTGCTCTGACTAATACACTTACCTACCTGAGATAGCACTGCAGAAAAAAATAGGAACTTCTAAAACATGATTCATCTCTCCTTAGGCAGATTTCAAAAATAATTCTAATGAACCTCACTGCAGAAGTACTTACTTCCTTTCAATGGCCATAGAGGGACTCTAGATAACTAACTGGAGCATATTTTTCTATCTGAAATTGCCACAGATCCGTCCCATCCATGTCCTAGAGCTTTGCTGTCAATACAAGGCTTTTGATATGGGCCAAATCCCTGTTCTCATTCCACACTAAAAGATTTAATTTTTTAAATAACACAGCCTCATGATAGGTCACCTGTCCATGACTCCAAGGAAAACAGAAGCAAATAACAGCAATACCATTAGGTGGTGTCCACCCCCTCCATGCATTCTAAGGATTCCACAGAAAATTAGTTCAGGCTAGATGCTTGTGCTTTACTAGCTATCTCTACTTAAGTAGAGCTACAACAGTGGTCCAACACAGTTGTCTAGACTGCCTTTTTGATGCTGCCACAAGCATGTCTTTCATTGTGTCTGGAGTTCCAGCCTCTAAACAGCTAAAAATAAGGGGAAAACTACGCTAACTAAAGAGGTAGTTGGTAGCTGGGGGTAATATAGGGTTGAAAGAGAGAGAAGAAAAATACTTCAAATGCCTTAGAAATATTTAGTTTTATATTCACCTAAATTCACCTTACTTTAGTAATTCAATATCCATTGCAATGGAAGCAGTAATAAACCTTAGGAAAATGTAACAGAATATATTACCTTTAGTGAGCAGAACAGCACCAAACCTATCCATTCCCTATTAGCTGACTTCTCCCTTGAATTGCAGAATCACAACTTAGTTTTGAACTTGGCTGCTCAGCATTTCACAGAGGTTCTCCCTGGCTCTCCCCACGTGTCCTTTCACAAGGAAGGCACTAATACATCCCAGGAGAGTCAACAAGATGTGCTGACTCTCTCTGCTCTCAGGAATAGATTCAAGGAACCTCTTCTGTCCAGCTACAGGGACAAGTAGCAGAAAAGCTCTGCCTCTATATATGAGACTGCAGTTCCAGCTGTCTCTGAGAGAAACCTATGAAAGGCTTCCTAAGAGCCATTTCCACTTTTCAAAGTCTCTTAAAATTAACATTTGTCTTTATTTATTATTCATTTAATTATATTCTTATAGAAGACTTTTACACACAGGTTTTGAGAGGCCGAATACATTATTTATCTCATTTTACTAAACCAGAATTAAAGTCTGTTTAGAAGGACACTGTTTTCAAGTTCTCCCTCCATACTTGCACCCTGCAGCTCTTGTAGGTGCTAATGGGGAAAATACAGAATCAAGAAAAACCCTGTAGGTGCCCTCACCTCAGTGCCTTCTCTGCATTGTAAGGAAATTTCAGAGAAATTTTCTTAAAATACCTTATTTTTGGAGAAATTTCTCCATGGCTACAAGTCAATGATAGTTTGTGAACAGTGAGTGCCTTAATGTTCAGTGTTGCAATAAAATCTGGGAAATTGGTGAAGTTCCTGTCTCCTCATTACTCTGACTTCACCATGCTTATTAGAGGAAATTAATTTGAGCATCTCTCCTGCGACAGAAATAGCCTGTGCACTTTCCTTTATCAAAAGTCAAACTGTGACTTAGTTTGAGGTGTTAAAAAGGAAGATGTACATAAACTACGTTAGCTGCTATCTCTAGACACTATAAATGGTTTCCTTATCAACAGCTGGAAAGCTCACTTGTTGATCAACAGTGATCAACCTTGGCCATCTTCATGGCTGACTTAAAATTCATCAGGAATAAACACAGGTCCTCTTTTTCCTGTGCTCTTGAGCTTGGGGATCTCATTATTTTCAGAATATTCATTAAACTCTCTACTTACTCTAAAAATAGTATGGGGGTTTTTTTTGTGGTTTGTTTTGTTTTGTTTTTTGGTTGGTTGGTTGGTTGTTTTTTTTTTTCTGCTGAGTGACTAGTGGGCAGCTGCTTCATGCATTTATCCATTCCACAACACAACAACTGATAACTCCATGTACTCAGGCACTGTGTCTTCAAGAGACAGTTGTCATAAATAGACTCCACCTTATGGTATTTGATATCATCAAAGCACCAATTAACAGCAATTAATTAATTCATCTTTGGGGCAACCCTGTGAGCTAGGTAACACTGATATAATTAACACCGGAGTAAAATGAGATTCAGGAGTTAAGTCAGTTGCCTGGGCAGAGGCCTTCATGGTCTAGTGGATTAGACATCTGCCTCTCCACCCAAAGACTTTGAGTCTAATCCTTTTTCTGACATTGATTTGCTGCATGACCTTACGAAAAGTCAATTAACTTCTCTGTTTCAGCTGCCCCAGAGATAATGATGCTTACCTACCTGGTGACACATGGGCGTTTGGAAACTGTACTAAATTATACTCTTAATGTATTCTTAGGGACGATCAGTGGAAGAGGTGAAACATTAAAGCTAGGAAGCTTTAATGTCCTTGCTATTTGATCTAATTCTTCCTCCCCACACCAGAAATAGCCTGGAGTTAAGATCAAATTTCTTGGGTTAAGGTGCTCCTAGTGAAACTGCTTCTGGCATCAGGAATTTTCATTACAGCCTGTTTGACCAGCGAAATTATTTAGAGTACAGGTCAGCATTAGAATTGCAATGGAAAGTTATTTTAAATTTGGCCATGGAAGAAAGCAGCCCCCTTCTCATGCTACCATGAGGTAATGAACACAGAGATTGTCCCAGCAATCCCCATCAGGCAACCTGGATTCAAAGGGAGCAGAGCCTGCTGCGGACACCCTCCGAGGCTCTGCTCATGCATCACCCCCAGTTCCCTCTAAATGAGACTTCTGCAGGATAATTTCTACAGGTGACCTGACCCCTAGCAGGGATGCAATCCCACAGGAAAAGTGCCTGCATACATGCAGCCCTGGAGCAGAGCCATCTGATCTTGACATCTTGGAGCAGTGGGGAGCTCTGCTTAGGAGAAGGATGACTAAAACCTGCTCTGTTCATTTCATTAGGAGATGAACTCTCATAATCACCTGAACTTTTGTCCTTTCCATGACATGCCATGGAGTGTTAAAAAATACCACTTCTGTAGTGGGCATTTGAACTGCCCAGCAAGTATCTAGGCTGGCAGCATGCACAGGTAACTGTATATCACATTTTGTGCATTTGGCCAGGCTTTTAATTATTTCTACAAAATATTCTGTTTCTAGATACCATGTTTCCTAGGCCCATAAAATCTCCCACAACTCTAATGTAGCAAGAAATCAGTCAAACAGGACATAAGAATTCAACATTTATTTATGTGAGAAAGATTAATTTTCCTTCTCTCTCATAATGAAGGAAACATCAGGCACTTTTTGCCTTTTGCCTGCTGAATTATAGCAAACAAAGTGAACGCTCACACAGCCAGAAAATTAATAACTTGCTCCTGCCTCTGCTGCAACACTGATCACTTCTCAGCATCCTTTCCGCTGCTGATCTGCCATGCCCCAGCTCTTTCACTTCGCTGCCCTGCCCTCTTCATCCTCAGACTGGTTAGCACCAGTTTGTTCTCCACCCTCCCAGCTCCACTGATAATGTGTTTAACATTTACTTTGATGCTATTCCTTGAGGCTTTTCAAAAACCTTTTTGGAAAGAAGACCATTAAAAAAAAAAAAAAGCCTTTAGGGAAAGACAGTAAGGAAAGCTAAAGCAGAAAAGGTATGTGCTTATGTATCATATTCCCCTGTAGGCTTTGTCTTGCTGCAAGCCTGGAGGTGACTCAATGCAAACCCATACTGCTGTAAATAGGGAATAAATATTGTCCTCTACTAAAATACACCTGGACTAGTTCAATAAACCCTGACTTACTGGCTGCTACTTGTACAAACATATGCATAATAAATCCCAATAAATTACTAGGGAGCTGTCAGATCAGTAATACAGATATTCCCTAGGCTGAAAGACTATCTATAGCTTGTCCCTATATATTTACTTCTTGCAGAGGCGAGTGGTGTGGCTAGCACAGACCAAATGGTTCCTTGTCTACACAGTGTTAAAGAACTTAAAGGTGACTTGTAATACCTTATAAATGTATTCTAGGATTTTATTTTGAGCATGGCAAAGAGCATAAATTAAAACTTTATTCACCCCTCACAGGCCTAAAATAGAAATCCTTAGTGCTGGTTTTGACCCAGATTAAAATCACCTGTGTGCTAAGAGGTGATTAACATGTAACACATTTGGCACTAGCACGACATATAATTACATTCAGACAGATTACTGGGCACTCCTTCTAAGCATTTGTAGCTTATCTTGTAATGTTATCTCATGTACTCACATTTTCAATTGGGATGATTTTTATTTTTGGTCTTACTATATTGAGAGTTAGAACCTGTACCTTACTGCACCTAATCTACTAATACATGACAACACCCATTTAACTTTAAGATTGAGCTTCAGATCTCTGCTGCATCAGGCTCTTTGTTTAAATATGTATGTTTTAGTATTGCATATTTTGCAAGATTTCATAAAACTATACAACATACCAGTTCTGTAGTCTAGACTAGAAATCAACAGAGGTAACTTCATTTATTGATAAAAGATATGTAATAACAGGAAGGATAACTTTTTTTCTTTGCCTTACTAATTCTTTCCAGTGGCTTTTGTTTAACCCTGTATATAAACAATTACAGTTCCCTGTGAGATGTTTTCCCATTTTCAAGCTCAGAATTAAATGGGTGATTTGCATACACTTTTATAAGTGGAATGTAAAGGTGTCTGGACCTTCAGATTTATATTGGCTTTGTTGTAAACTAATGCTGCTGAAGTCAATGAACACACTTGAACCTGCAGTGACCTTGTAAAACACTGGTGGCTATTTGGATGAAGCAGAATGTATCTGGATTGGAAGAGGGAAAGGAAATCAGCACATCTAAAGTTTGGTAATGTGGTATAGTTACTGTAAACAGTGTTTTTACTTCTTAGTATGATCACTAGAAGACAATGTATAGTCAGTATTAAATCAGGGCAGATACAGACGATAAAGGCAAAGCTTAATCTTGCTAGGATTAGTGGCTCTAAATTGATACGGCTGAAAAACACTGCGAAACGCTGAAGTTAGGTGGCTTCAGGGGCTAGCAAAATGCCTTGCCTGGTAATTATCAAAAGTCTTCAGAGACAATGATTGCACCTGGAAGCTCTGATTTGATTACCAAAAAAAAAAAAAAAAAGTCTACTGCACTAGCCTCATTTGTACTTTAATTAAGAGCTTTGTTTTTAAATATAACCATCTGATTCCCCGGGGTTATTTTTAAAGTAAGCTTCTGGCAAGGCAGCAGTGTGGTGGATTAGAGGCTTGGAATTGAGGAAAAATCATCATTCAGCATACAGTTTAGAATAATGTGTGCATATATACAAATACATGTGTATTAAACATCATGTAACAGGATACAGGACTGGATTTATTAAAGCCAAATGGAAAGATATTTCCTCTTTTAATATTCTAGATCTCTTTTAATATATGCGATGCAGATATTGCACTGCAGTCTGACTCATGTAAATACCATAATAATTGCACATCAATCTGATCAGTCCAGTGAAAGCTCTGTTTTACTCCAAATGGAAAACCAAGTTATCAATTTAGCTGTCTGCATCTAGAACTTCATCTAAGAGTGGCTGTTACACTTGATGTGGATATATAAGTCATATCGCCCATCAACTCACCGTTTATCTTGGAGTATGCAGGCATGAGTTGAAAAGCAGCAAGCCCAGATAAAGCATAGTCATGGAAAAGAAGCAGCAGGGTAGCAGCAAGGGGGGCAGAAAGGGGATGTTAAAGAACCATGCTGAAAGGGGGGTGGGGGGGGTGGGTGAAAGATCTGTACTAGACATATCTGAACATGAGAAGCCAGAAAATGGTATTTTTCTAGTTCTTATTACAGAAGAGAACTTACAGCTTCCAAATTTTAATGGGCAAGCATGTGCATCCATGGGGAAATCTTCAAGCTGCATGGGACATTCAGCAGAGATGGTCAATCTGTGGGGGAGCAAAAAGAAAACACATCATTTTTTTCCCTGTGCTTTTCCTTTAGGCCCCTCACTGCACTAAATGAGTGCTGACACAAGCACACTTTTCCTGAAGGCTCCTTGCTCCTGCTGAAATCACAGCAACCCCCTGTTAAACTGAATGTGAGATAAGCCAGGTGGACCACTCTGTGTGCATGCCCTAGACATTATCTAGTAACCCTGAGACATGTGAAATGATTTTATTTATGTAAGCTGTCCCAGTAAGGTCATTCTTTCCTATTAGTACATGAAGAACTCCTGTGATGGAGTTTCTGCCATATACTTATCTGCTCTCTGTACATACTACAACTGGACTAAGAATTTGACTCCTGGGTCAAATAGCACTGTTACAGACATAAAGAATCACTGACTTTATATGTAAATGTAACTATTTAAATCCATTAAATATATACTTATAGATAAAAGTAGATAAGTAATTGTAGCTATATATAAGGTTATATATAATCAAGGCCATATATGCATCACTTCATATAGCACTATAGTTAACTTCTGTGGAAATCACATGGTATTGGAGTCCATTTCAGTTCAAGACACTGAGAATTACCTGGGTATCTTGTCAGGCAAAAACAACAGGGTCATCTTCCCCAGCATACTGCCTAGGGAAGCAATTCTATTCTGGACTCCCCAGCCACTATGTGGAAATATCTCATCTAGACTGGACATAGGGGTAGGGAAGAAAAAAACCCTTAGGCAAATATATAGATGTTTCCCATGGATGTTCTGCATGATTGATAGACCAAGCTGAAGACTAAGAATAGTCTGAGGTAAATTTCTGAGCAGTGCCATATCAGTTATATTGCCATCAAATGCATCATATATATCAAATACCTCAAGGGAGCCCAAACTTGCTTCTAGCACAAGGAGGATCTGTTTTGTTTATGCTATTTTAGTATTTGCATAATACAGAGAGTTTGCTCAGGATAGTAGGGATGAAAATCTCATTTTACATTATGAGTATCTTCATGACTTTCTCATTTTATGCTGTTATTCCACCTCAGAAGGAACAGACCAAAGACATCCACGGCTCTACAGACTGCCTGGTGCTGGGGTGACACAGGGCTCTACTGTATCATTGCACAGTGTCATTGGCTAGTGATCATATTCTGAGGATGAGCTGGGAAACAGGAAGAGAAAAAGGCAAAATGCACACAGTAATAGAAAATGGAAAGATAATATGCCATAGAAAGCCAAAGAAAAAGAAATCCAGTGCAGAACAGAGATAATTTACCATTTGGTAAGAACAGACAGGAGGGTACAATATAGAAAAGAAATTACTGAGGCCTGAGATACCTGCACTTAAGCAAAACTTTTCTTGAGCTTTATTTTTGTAAAAGCTATTTTAAGATTACTCAGATCTGTAGATGTCTGCAGTGGAGACTGCCCTTGGGCACCAAAGCCAGCAAAACCAAAGTTACTAAAAGTAATGTGTGGATGAATTTAATAAGCTGGTTCTAGTAGTATTCTGCCCAGAACTTACATCCTTTTCACAAAAATCACTCTAATGGGGACTTGAAAGCAAGGCTGCCATCCCTCCAATGCATCATTTTATTTTCTGTGTTAAGTACTGCAAATTTAACCACCCTGATAAATTCAGAAACCTTGCTCCAAGAGCCCACAAGAAAGCTGGTGTGTTTTGCTGCAGTCCATCTCTGTCTCTTTGTCTACCAACAGCTTAGGTGTCTCATTTCAGAGCTGCAGCTTGACAACATTTTAATATACACACTTGTCATCTGCAAACATTGAAGGAGGGGAAGGGATGCCTATATCCATCTTACAAAAACAACAGGTGTAGAATCAGGAAGTGAAGGAATATTCAGTGCAGAATTATGCATAAGACCTTCTGTTTCATCTCACTGTCCTATGAATTGTATCCTGCTGCCTGCATCTCTGGAAATAACCCTTGTGTGTAACGAGGAAGGTTGTAGACATTCATCAGCTATAAATGTGGAAGAGAAGTGAAGATGAGTTGCACAGAGACTGTGACCTAGTGGAATTTAATTAACTCCCTTCAGAAATTATTTCTGCCTGTCTTAAATAAAAAGGGTAGCAGATAAGGCTGGAGGGCATCTGGCTGCCACTACCTGACTCAGAGGCCACTAAGATTCTTGTGGTGCCAGAGTCTTGCTACTCCTCTGTCCCCTCCGAATTCCTCATCCAGCAAAAGGCAGAATATCCCAGTCTTCTGGGTCTAGCCTGGGGGTAGGGAAAACAAAGTTTAAGAGCTGTTACTGTGCTTGGGGACAGCCTTTCCTTTCGCTAACATGAATTCCCAGGATTAAAAAGTTCCTTTTGCTCCCTATCAATGATATCTGCATGTTTCTTTCCTTTTCCCATGCCCCTATCCTAGGACCACTACTAGTCTGGCCATCTTGAACAAATTAAGTAGCTCTACCTATTTGTTACATGCTATTAAGAACTAAGAACTAGTTGAGCCTCTTAGGTGATTTTTAAGTGCTCGGAGAACACTCTCCTAGAAACCTCTTACAAAAGTGTGCATTACCCAAGGCTTTTGAAGTGTCTTGTAATGGCCAATGTGAAAAAAAAAAATAGAAAACTTGTAAGAAAACTTGACTGTGGGTTCTGATTCACAGCAGAATGTCACCACCCTGAATTTCTGTAGGTGCTCTGTGCCCAACAGGAAGTGGCTTTCATGACCGTGTGAGAACCTGAAAAACAAAGTCACTCCTGGTTCAAAGAGACTGGATTTTCTACTGCATAGAGAAATAAAAGCAGCACAGCAGACATCTACACTCTGGGGGCTGAAAGCATGGGTTGTTGCATACAGATTTGCTCTGAGACGTAGAGTACAAACTATATATTCAGATCATAGCCCCAGGAGTCTCAAAAAATTGATATCTGGGTTTACTCCTTCAAATATCACCTGCAGTGATATTTGCACACTTTGGCTTTTAACATTGTGATAAAGCTTAGGGACCCTTTGTACATTCTGGTTTACTTAGCTGATTATTATGCAGTCCTTGGTCACAGCCAGCATGGCTTCATGCTTATCAAACCTGATTTTCTTCAATGACAAGGTAATCCATCTAGTTGATCAAGGGAAGACAGCTGATGTCATCTTTTTGCATTTCCATACAGGTTTTGCTACTGTCTCTCACAGTATCCTTCTGGACAAAATATCCAGCACACAGCTGGATAAATACATCATGTGAAGGGTGAGCAGCTGGCTCATGGGTTGGATACAAAGGGTTGCAGTGAACAGGATGACATGAGACCGGTGACCTGTCACTAGTGGGGTTCCACAGGGCTCTATATTAGGTCCTGTGCTCTTGGATGCAGGACTGGAAGGGATACTAAGCAGGTTTGCAGACAATACAAAATTGGGAGCAGCTGTTGCCTCCCTCAAAGGCAGGGAGGCCCTGCAGAGAGACTTCAACAAATCAGAGGGCTGGGCAGTCCCCAACAGTATGAAGTTCAACAAAGGAAAGAGCCAGATTCTGCACATGGGGTGGGGCAGCCCTGGATATATGGACAGACTGGGGAATGAGATGCTGGACAGCAGCACCATGGAAAGGGACTTAGGGGTCCTGATCAAGTTGAACAAGAGTCACCAGTGTGCCCTGGCAGCCAGGAGGGCCAACCATGCCCTGGGGTACATCAGGCACAGCATGGCCAGCCAGGCAAGGGAGGGGATTGTCCTGCCCTGCTCTGCACTGGGGCAGCCTCACCTTGAATATTGTGTGCAGTTTGGGGTGCTGCAATATAAGGAAAAAAATAAAACTATTAGAGAGGGTCCAAAGGAGGGCAATGAAGATGGTGAAGGGCCTTGAGGGGAAGCCATATGAGAAGTGGCTGAGGGAGCCTACAATTTCCATGTGACAGTAAGAGGAGAGGGTAGACATTGATCTCTCCTCCGTGATGACCAGTGACACAGGACCCGAGGGAATGGCCTGAAGCTGTATCAGAGGAGGTTTGGCTTGGATATTAGAAAAAGGTTCTTCCCACAGAGTGTGGTGGGGCACTAGAACAGGCTCCCCAGGGAAGTGGTCACAGCAGCAGCCTGACAGAACTCAAAAGGCATTTGGGCATGTGGTGTGATTCTTGGGAATGGTCCCATACAGGGGACATTGCACTTGATGCTCCTTGTGGGTCTGTTTCAGCACAGCATATTCTGTGATTACAAAATTACTTCTAGTTTGCATTTATTTAAGGAAGAGAAAGGAGGCCTGGGCATACATACATGAAATAGTTTTTGCTTAATCTTTTAATAGGGTGACTCCAGAAGGATCTTCCTGTGCCCAGTGCAGCACAGTTATCTGAACCAGAGACAGTCACCAAACCAGGATTTTTCTGTCACAGCACACACATTGCTCAAAAGGGAGTTCTTTCCAACAGAAGTACTTAAGAGCTTCCCTCCTCCACCATCATTCTGTCTTAATAAAAGCCCTGTGGGATTAGTTTCACTCAAACGGGGTCTATGACAAGATTATAAGCAGCTGTTAAAGGTCCTTTGCAATAGGATAATAAAACTCTGATTTTATTGAAGATAATGGTAAAATTCTCCCTGACTTGAATGGGGCCACTATTCACCCCAAAAATACAACAAACCCTGATTACAGCCGCTGATTTATTAATGACAAAATTTTGTTTTCATAATGCTTCAAATACTCACACTGCTCTCCGAGTGTTAATCAACCAACAAAATGCTATTGTGTACCTTAACTATCTGAAAAAAAGTTAGGTCTACAAATCATTTAATCTATCACCTATAACTGTACATGAAAGCTTTATCAAAGCTTCATTATGTATAGCCTTTACTTTAAGAACGTAAAGTGATTTACTGACATTCTGCTTCAAGAAACATAAGCAAATATCTAAGAAAAGCACAATTCAAGCAGCAAGACTTGCTCACTTCAGAAAAGTCACCTTCAACCATTTCCACTGGGGAATTAAGCATGACAGTGTTTTCAAGAGATTGCTCCTTTTTAGCAAGAAGGAAAAGAAGGAGGTGTTAAAATCAAGGATGTGGCAAGGAAATAAATTCAGATATTAGGGAGGCAGACATCTGAGGAAGTGTGCTTCAAGGTGAGGTGAGAAACCCTCAGTAGCAGTCCCCAAAACAGGAGGCACCCTGTCCTGCAAGACCCTGTTTTAGGTCACTGCAGGGACCCCCCAGCTGTTCCCATGATCTCCTCAATGCAAGGAGCATCTGTTCCTACTTGTGGGTAAAGAGAGGGGGAACTGAGCATCCTTCTCCTACCCTGTAAGTGCAGGAAACATTTTCCAATGTATTATCTGCCACAGACAGCTGCAAAACTTGCTTTTGCTTATCAGCTACTAACTTTAATATGAAAGCAAATTAAAACAGAGAGCTCTAGAATGAGAGGAGAGCAGAAAGGCAGAGTCACCAGTGGCTTTTGGGAGAACTTAATTCAAGATAAATGTTGAATAATAAGAGTTACAGATGAAAGGGACACAGTAAAACTTTTGTTGCACTAAGGTACTATGGCCAAAGAGATACAAAGTTTTTCTGCCTATTTGCACTAATCCCCAAACCGGCTCCATCTTCTTAGTTATTTATTTCTGTGCACTACCCTTACGCCTGTTTAAAGGGAGCATTTAAATGTTATACCTTGATCCCACCTGTGCTGGCAACCAATACCTGCTATGGGGCTCAGGTGAAGCCAAGTGCTCTTCCCAGCATGAGAACAGCCATGTTCCTTTATAAAAGGCAAAATGTTTGCTTGAAACTCACCTAACGCCTACCACAACTTAACTTCCCAACATCCCAAAAAAGAGTTAAGTGGATCCAGCCTTCAGCCAGGCTATATCCCACTCCAGGGATATTGTTGGCTCCCTGAGAAGGGAGACTTCAGGGTTGGGTCAGACCCTTTTCAGGAGCCAACTCCAGGAGAAGCTTCCCGGGATACCTGCTCCAGCAGGACCTCAGCAGAATGATTTGAGCCCTTGTGGTATCTCCAGTATGCCCTCTGACACACATGGGGCCAAGAGAATAATAGACTTAATGGTTTGGGTTGTTTTCTCAAACTGTGAACACATGGTTAACTTTGTGAAATCATTCATTTGACCTTGACTGGTGACACAACCATTCAGCTGTTCTCCCACTATGGTGTCTTGGGAACACTTCAATAACCAAACTGCTATTTCTTTCAAAAGGTTTTAAAGCAAGACTTGTTTCAGGCCCCAGCACAAGAACTGTATAGCTCAGGGAGCTGATGTCTCCCTGTGTCCCTGAAGTAAATGTAACATGTCCCAGTATAAGCTAATATATTGCATATATATATATGTGCATATAGAAGCATATATACATATACACACACAGATACACACACACACAAAAGACCTTCCTCGGTTCTGAAGCACTTGCTATACAGTCCTAACAAATCCTATTGGTAGTAGTGGGTTACAGAACACCACACAGAAGTGTTAGAATGTGGACAGATGCTCACCCATGGAAACACAATGGCTTTAAGAGTCACCCTGAAATCTGCCCCTGGCTGGGTGATTACCAGCAGCCTGGCTCAGGGGAAGAGAAGTGATTACTCTTAGTAACTCAAACACTGCTTTGCTCATGAATTTCCATCACTTTCTAGGAAAAAAAAGGCCAAAATACGGATTCAGGGCCTTGATCTGCATGTCCACGTGGGATGTGGAGGCAGTTCACTGCTGCTTCCTACTCACAAACACTGATTTCTTTGGAATACACCAAATAAAGCAAACAGAGAACAGAAAGCAAATCTAAGACTAGAGTGAGGTGGTCTGCAGAAATTTCTGTCTTAGCCCATTTCACCTTCAGAACCACTCTGCAAAGAATACTATGATGTCCCAAATTTCCTATGATGCTGAGATGTGCTATTATTATGTGACAACGAAATGTTCTTTAAAATGCTACACTGAAGGGACTATGGAGGACTAAGAGCTCCAGTCATTGATGCTTTTGGGAGCTGTGAATGCATAATTCAGATGCATGGTGTACTTGACAGCAAAACTCTCATTTTAAGCAAACAAAATCCTCAGCATAGCTTCTGCTGAAGTGTGAAACAAGACTTTAATTGCCTAGATGAACTGTGCTGAAGACTAAGTTATTGTGACATGATCTGAGGTGGCAGAATTGATCTCAAAAGCTGTGCCACTATAAGAGTGACCTCCCTGCATGTGGAGTAACACTTGACATACCCAGAGCATACTCTTGGACAGAGGCAGGAGAGATGTTCAGCCTCTAGACACAGGAAAAACAGAAAAAGGCAATGAAATAACCAACAGGACACACAAATTATATGATACGGATTCGGAAGGTTACAGAAAGATTCACAAAGCAGATGTTTACAGTAGAGGTAATACCTTTCATTCTCCAGCACTTAAGTGCATAAAACCAGTGGATGAAGCAGTGACTTTAGGCTTATCCAACTTTGCCATGCAAGTTATCTAATGAAGTCCATAAGCAAGGTAGAACTTGCTGGAAAAAGCTCTGGTTTCTGATCAGACTAACTGGTCTGTAAATCCCCAACCTTTTTGACAAACAATTAATTCCTTCTTCAGGTTCTCTTCATAAAAACTTTACTTTCCTAAAGAAACTTTAGATCAAAACAGCTATGCAGCTCTGAATGCTCTGTATCAGTATCACACCCATCTACTGGATAGTTTCACTTAAAAACCTCGCCAAGCTTTATCTTCTTTATGGTCCCTTATCCATGATGAATTCTCTTTTGGCACCTCATGAAGAAGGCTTCCAAACTTCTCCTCTGCAGCAGCTTCTCTTTTTTTACTGAATTCTTGAATTAAAACCCAAAAATCTAATTAGCTCTAGAAATGCTGAGAAGCTGATGCAGTGGTTGATGCAGGTGAAATGGGAACCAGCCCACACTTCGTTTTGCCAGGCCACGCATTCCCCAAGTCCGCCCATGCTACACGTTTTGACTATAATCTCCTTATCTGTGTGGCTTTTTGATAGCATATCCAGTGAGGAGCTAACTGCAGTAAGTACAGTTGTTCTTGAAGTGCTGAGTAACACTGAACTATGATCTTCTTTTTGGCTCTCAAGAGAGGCCAGTCCCAGCTACTGGCAAAACCAGCCAGCAACAGCAATACCTGGTGCCAGTCAGGTGGCACCATCAGGTGCACATCCGATCTTTGCTTCCAGTGGAAGAAAACCCAAATACAGGAGAGAGAAGGGAACATAGAAAGCACACTAAATGCTGAAGGCTAAGGACTGTGATGGACAGTCATTCTCCAATTGTGATATCACCTGCTAGGCAATTTGATCAGTGCAGGTTTTCCGACTGTCCAAAAAGGCTTTTGTTTTTCCATTTCTGCCTGTCAATATGGCATGTGTTCCATGGATGAAGGCTACCTCACTGCACAGACAACTTTTTGCTTCTCCCCAGTTCACGCACCCTTTATGTTTCTATGGACAGGCATAAACTACATGAAGTATTTTCTACTGAGAAAAATTACCTGGACTTAGAAAGTAGGTGGGGGGTGGGGGGAGGGATGAGGAGGAGCAGACACAAGATGGGCAGTACCAGCCCATTTGGGCTCTCTCACATCTAGACTGGGATGCACAAACATGGCAGGGTAGGTGGGAAGGATTATGACCTGGCAACTCAAAATACAGAACTAAAATCTTTGGTTATTTTCCACAGTTCAGACCTAGAATTCAAAAACATCACAGATTCCTTTCAACCACTTGTATTTAACCCCAGGTTTCTCTTATCCATCTCAGGTCCACCTCCAAGGTCACTCCTCATCATAATCTCCTGCCTTTTTTGTAACATTAATGCTCCCCACACCTCTGCAAAAGTGGGAAGTGGTGATTGTAATGAGGATCTTTCACAGGGAAACATGCACATCTCTGTGTGTATGTACCTTACTGGTACATGAAGAAGGTTGTTTAGCCATCCAAGCAGGTTGTTATTATCTGGGGATTTTTGCCTTGCTTCTGAAATGCTACATGTTCCTGATCAATACAGCCATGAAGGGCCAGGTAAAGGGTGGGTTTTCATTGCTCCAGGAGAAGAGCCCTATGATTCCTCAGCTGTTTAACACCATAAATAGCCATTAAACAGACCTCAATTTACCATCTGTTTGCTATTTATACCACCGCCAGTGCTAGCATCTGCTACAGCATAATCACCTGTTTGTTACAGTTCAACCTCAGAGACGGACGGGCCAAATCTCCTGGTGACAGTTGTTTCTTGAGCTCCTCACAAGGTGCACTACATCCCCTCCTCCATGCACCCAGACAAAAGCAGAGGACTGAACCCAATTTAGGTGTGTTCAGATGCACTACACTTGCACAACCTTGGGCTTTATGTCGCACAGAGAGGAGACTCTGTGAGTCCTCCACAAAACAGCTACAGGACCAGCTGCTGGCCAGAACATCCTACAGCTTTAGGTTGCTGGCACATTACCCATTTCCAGGCTACATGAGTATAGAGGTGGGAAACACCAAAGAATGGTGACCACTAAGATGGGACTCATATGACTAAAGAAAATATATCAGTTACCTTGTAACTGATATACCTTTGTCTGCCACTGTGAAGAAAAAACAAGAACCCCTAAAGTGTGAGTAGAGAAAAATAAACCTCTTTTAACTTCATTACTAAGGTAGACATCTGAAATAATGTAGACTTCTAACTCCATAAGAAATTCTCTCTCCTGCAGTGGGAGCAAATCTGAGCCGAGAGGCTCGGCTGTAGTCACCAATGCAGTCATTACAGATGAACAAAATGAGGTGAATCCCACCCACCCTGCCTGGTGCATTACACCACAGTGTATTTTAGATTACTCACTGACAGTTGGATGTTTCAGCACAAATATAATGTACTTCAGAGGATGGTATTTCTGATTAGGCAGATTAAGATATTAATTTCAGTCTAAGTGAAATGACCAGGGAGTCCACCGTAACAGTATCCTCCCCTAATAATTAAAAAGACAGCAGAGCTATAACAATTCTTCAGCATCTACCAGGTACTTTCAAAAGTCCCAGATTCAGAAGCAGATTGGGCAGAGACAGTCATCAAAGTATCTATGCTTTCTCTGGGTGCTTGGGCACCTGTCAGAGCACTGCTTCCTTCCAGGTTCTGTTCAGTCATCCCATCCATGCACGCCAGCCCTGCTGGTTCATGCCTATAAAGCAGGTGGAACACAAAGGAATCTGGCAGAAACTGTACCAGCTAACCCCAAAGGGAAGCGGGGTCTGCCTCTAAGCTCAGCACCTGGAACTAAAGTTGTACCTTTTGTAGCTCCTCAAAGCCCAAGCAAGCATCTCCCTCATCCAATGACATGTTGGTTCTGGTTTGAGTTTTGTCTTTTAATCAATTCTGCCCTTGCTGTGCGAGTTCCCATCTCTGTGATGGAGATCTCAGCGGGGCTCTGCCCACTTTTATTGCCAGCAGAATAGGCCATTGTCACACTATCTACATAGGGACTATATTTGGACAGGTCATAATTGCCCCTTTTGAATGTATTACACCACAGTCTCCTCTGATGCCTTTCTCTCCCTGTGAGTAACTCCAGCCCTGGATTTTTCAAAACTACAAGTCTTGGTTCCTTGAAGGACAACTTTTGAGGAATGGGACAATGTGCAACCAAAACAGAGCGATGGGAACCAAGAAACTCGGTATTTAAACAAGAATCCTGCTGCTGTCCTCAGGGAAGGGCCCTTCAGATATTCCTATTTTCTCTCACTCTTTCAAAATCTGAATTGACAAAAAGCAGCACAGAGTCCTTGCCACCACGGCAGTTTTTTATCACTCTGCAAGATTCAGCAGAATGAAAAGAAATTACTCTTTTTTCTTCCAGCTTCAGGCAGTTTGAAGCTTGAATACAAAAGAAAATGCAGCAAATCTAACACAGGGAAAGGAAATGCATATTTGTATGTCTTTATAGCTTCTAATTAGTTTTGCAATATTTATAAAATACCTAAAAAGCATTGGCAGATCCCTTCCTGTAGATATAAATAAGAAATAAGAAAAAGCACATTCAGATTGAACAGAAATGTTCCCACCCAGACATCTGGCTGATGGAAAACTGAGGATTCATTTTAAATCATAGATTTGCTGGTCACTTGTCGCTCAGGGGCACACTAGCAAATTTACTCTGACAAAGTCAGAGCCTGAGAACCCACACATTTCTCATAGAATAATCTTCCCTTAGAACAAACAAACAAACCAACCTTGGCTTTCCCATTAAAAGTCTTGAAAGCAGCACCGTGTCTTCTGGACAACTGGTTTTATGATCAATAGCTCTAGAGCATAAAATAGTTAGGGTGCTAGTCCAAGTCCTTCATGGAAGAGCAGAACTTGTGCTAACATGCACCCAGGACATGTGTTCACTTGCAAATACAATTTTAATGCTAAGTGCTAATGTAAGAATCAATATTTTCAGCCTAGGTAAGCCCGTGTAGGCACCACAGCACAGCAAGCAGCGTGGTTATGCTGCCATCAAGTGGACACACATTGCTGAATTGTAAATATCTTTCTGGAGCAGTAAAGATAACAGTATCTCGGGGCTGTACTAAAAATTTCGGAGTATTTTTAACACCATGCTGAAAAAACGTCAGCATTCTCCAGCTGCTAAATTAGTCATACGCAAATTATGGGGACAGATTTTATTGTAAACTCTCCCAGGTTCTCTGGCAACCTTCAGTCACCATAATAACATGGGAAAAATCTGTTTGTGTATTCCTCAGATACATGACTATGTCCTACTTAAAATCCCAGATTATATCAGATGCATGGAAGCCCCAGTGGTAAAAAAAAAAGGGATATCGGGTCCTTTCAAATTGACAGTGGGAACGGGGCTCTAAGGAGTGTCCTTGTGATGGCACAAGAAGGATTTTTCACTATCTACAAGCTGATAGAAAACCATTAAAAATGCATAAAAGCTGCTGGAGAAAAGTCCAAAATTTTAGCTCTAGTGAGCATGCTCTACTTCATACAATTTTTGGCTTATTCACAGCATTTTTTTCTGGCATTCTACAGCAAAGTTTATCAAAGCTTCTGTCTTTACAGCCAATTCCCACTGAGAAAAAAAAATATGCAGCTCACTGAAACATGATGGTTCTCTTCTTAGCCTGAAAACGTTGCTTAAATCACTGTTCCAATTTTTCAGAAAAAAACCGAATTCTATACTTTTTACAGTATTTATTTCTCAGATAAGATAAACTAAATATATTTTAATTTTTAAAAGGAAAGAATCTAATTTTTACCTCCATTCATAAAGTTATATTCTATATATATTAGTGAAATATGAAGTAGGTTTTCTAGTGCTTTTCATACCAGTGTTCTTACTAAAAAATAATAATAATAAAAAAATAAAAGTGGAGCTACAGACAACACTCCCCTCTAGGGGCAGAAACAGAATTTGCAGCGTTCCATTCAGAAGCACTTCATTTGTAAATCACATTAGTCGAAATAAAACTAATAGGTCCTCCCAAGTGCAAGACAACCAGAATTATTAAGTCACTCCCCACAGAGAACACTGCTGTCTGTGAAATCTGTCTAGAGGACATGTTGTGTTCCTATATTCACACAGAAGGGCTTTAATGCCACACTTATACAGAAGCCCATTTATCAGATTTCCCTAGCAACACACATCCCATCAACTTCTGACCCAGACAATGTATCACCAAATGCAATATGCGAGGTGTACATTTTTCTTTGTAGGTAAACACGTGTGTCATGGAAACGTATGTCCAGACCAGTGCTAAAGCTGGAAGTTTGCTCAGCTGATCATACCTGGTATATTTGGGAGTGAAATGGGATGGAAGGTCAGCATTGGCTCGGCTGCTTTCCTCCCCTTCATTCAGGCAGCCAGATGCAAGGTTGCAAAAGCAATTCAGGCATCTCTGTCAATGACAGAGGGTCCAATCCTCCCCACACAGAATACTCCTACGTACAGTCTGGGAAGCTCGCAATTCCTCCTTGGAAACGAGGAGAATGCAGAGCTAACAGAGGGTTGTCTACACATCCCCAGATCCTGAGAACTGAGTAAGCCTGATGGGAGCTACAGGAACTGGGGCTCAAGCCTCAGCTGAAACTCAGTACTTCACAACGCACTACCACGGAGACAAGCAGCTCCCTCCCAGAAAAAGCCCAGTGCTGTCTATCTTCTCAAGAAAAGCCATCCTAGGTAACTCTGCTAGCTGATACCTTTGTTAGGACACTCAAGGGAGCTGAAGGGGTTGGCTGCTTGTCACAGTCACCTCTGAACAGGCTGGGATGGGATCCTCAAGCCACCCTGCGGCACAGAATGGCTCTGTTTCTAAAGGAGCACAGCTCCACGCATGTTACAAAAGCAGGCTCCTGACTCATGTTTAAGCAGAAGGGCACAGATTCTTTAAATCAGCTTGCTTTCCACTATTCCACTGTAATAGTAGAAAGCAAGCCGATTTAAAAGCTTTGCACTCTATTTCTTACCACATATACTGTGATTTCCACAGACAATATTCTAACAAAAGGAAAGTTATGTTGCATGGTATTTTAGGTTAAAAAAGCATTCTGTTCTTTCTGTAGTCTATCAATCAATCGTCAATCCCCAAAAATCAGGGGGAAAGGAGCTGAGTGGGATGATGAGAAAGTCTGTGTCACATCCGTATTTTTCTCCCGCTGCATATGCTGAGCTTTTCCTAAGTAGGGTACCTGTGGCACCTGACAATACTGTGCCATTTTCACCAGAGAGACACCTTAACAGAGTAACTCAGATTCAGTGATGAACTTGCCCAGGTCTAGTTCACCCAGGTCTCACTCTGCTAGCTGGGGTGGCTTAGCTCCTCACCTCATGAATCAAGGCTTCACTGAATCTGTTAAACACTGCGAAAACCAGTGCTTGCACGGAAATTGTGCAATCTGCCCCACAACGTAATATTTTGCTCCAGGCTGAATGTGAGTCTGATCTGGACTTCACTCACATAAGTAATTTACACAGACAACTGGGAATTGCCACTGCTGCAATCGCTGGAGTGGTATTTACGTAGCTCATGCAGCAGTGGAGACTGGTTTTAAGGCTGGCATTACTAACTCTGGCATGACTTCTCTAATAGCTATTTGGACTTATAAGTGTGTCCATACACCCTCACATTTTTTGGATTATTACTGCAGTGATCACTAATTTGGGGCTAGTAAGAACAGCAACACACATAGTAGAAGAGAAAATTAGGATGTTTTTTCCTTCTTTTAAACATGACTTCCATCATGTCTAAGTCTTTTTAGTGCTACAACTGGGATAGTCTAAAGCTGTAAGGACATACATAAGGATATATCGTATCTCCTTTTCCTTCGAAGAAGGGATTTAAGACTAGGCTCAAAAAAATCAAACATGTCTGAAATGTCTGAAATAAAATCTGAGAAGCTCCAGGTCCCTGTGTACAGAAGCATAACCCTCTTGAGCCTCAACAAGTCTTAACCACTAGGCTAGCATGCAGGACTGTGTGGACCCCAGCAGGACAGCACCGGCCCGAGCTCAGCTTCCCACACACAGCTGGGAGTGCCTGCTGAAAACCCAGTCATCTCAGTGCCCAACCTCAGGCTCCTGAGCACTTTGCCAGGACTCAGGCACCACTCTGGGCTTGTTTATGGAAAGTTCAAAACAACCCTTTGTTCCTTGGTAGGTTTTTCCTTTTATCTCTTTTTCAAGTTGTCCATATGACTATGGTCTTGGAGAAAACCCTATTGAAGACAGACAGCAGTCTTAATTACTGCAGGCTAATTACCTTTAATGAACAAATTGCCATGCATTGATGTGGGATTTGTCCTGAAAAGAATTTCAGACACCTAGAATCACTGATGTTGTATCTTCTATCTACGTTATGCAATGATGATTCTTGGCAATATACTCAAATCAGAAGAGGAGTACAACTCCAAAGATCTGAGACACTCATTTGCTTCTCTGTAATATAATGTCCCAGCTTTGTTTGCAGGATTGTACTTGCTAAAGCAGCTTCACAGTGCTGCTAGCTTATGTCATCTATCCCTATGATCATTTGCCTTTTAGCACTATTAGTTAAATAAATAAATAAAAAAAATAACAAAAGCTCCAAGGGTTCAAGATGTACTGCCCCAGAACAAAGTCTCAGTTTCTGGTCTTGGATACTGTTCTGCAGTCTGCACTACAGTTGCAAACACAAACAGTAAGAGAGAACAGATAATCATAAAAAAAGCTGAACTGAATCATCAAATCTGTTGAGAATATGCTTTCCATTTAATCAAAAGAAATAGTTAAGCACTAGCAGTATTCAGAAGCTACAAATTAATTTGTACTTGAAGGCTACAATTATATTTTCCATTTTTCTTGATATTTACACAAATATGTGTCAAAGGTTGGCTCCCTGGCTCTGTCAGGAGTGGAGAAAATGATACTCCCCACAAGTAATTGTAGTTATCTGGGAATCAGCATCAGAAGAAATCAACGCTGGCTATTACCTCATGGTATACAGCAGAGTGCCATCATCCTCCAGGCGTAGAAGTTTGTTTGGGGTTGTCATGTTGTGAGCAATAGACTTCTTGCCATTGTGGAAAAAAGTGTCTGGGGTCCAAATCTTGCTGGCAAGCAAGTTGTTAAGAGGGAGTCGTTGCATAGGTCCTTTGAATCGCAGCCTTTCATCTTTCCAGCTTTGTCGGAAAAAAACGTCAATGGTGTATTCCTGGCACAAAGAAACACTCGAGGTATTGCAGCATCTGAATAGAAACGATGGTTCCAAAACTGACTTTAGCAAAGTAAACACAACCGAGTTGGCAGCCACATGCTAACTTACCATTTCTGTGTCTGACACAGGACCAAAACTGGTAACATAGATGTCTGTTTTCACCTGAGTTATTCTCTCTGTAATAAACATGGACTCTGCATTAGTAATTGTAAAATGTACATACCCACTGGCAATGCTTTTTTCTAATAATTCCTGAATCACTCAAAAATCCCAAAAAGATTGAAATTATGAGCATGCTTGAGGAGGCATTTCATCCTGGATCACATGCAGTTGCTGACCTTTGGGAGTCCAGGCTTTGTTCTTACAAAGAACAGAAAGAAACTGGCCCTTCAAGGGTGCATTTCCTCTGACTGGTTTTGATTATAGAAACACAGAATGATTTGGGTTGGAAGGGACTTTAAAGATCATATAGTTTCAACCCCTGCCATGGGCAGGGACACCCTTGACTAGATCAGGTTGCTCAGAGCCCCATTCAACCTGGCCTTGATCACTTCTAGGCATGGGGGATCCACAGCTTCTCTGGGAAACCAGTTTCAGTGCCTCACCACCCTCAAGGTGAAGAATTTCTTCCTAATACCTAATCCAAATCTACCCTCTTCCAGTTTAACACCATTACCCCTCATCCTATCACTGCTCTCCCTGATAAAGGGTCCCTCCCCATCTTTCATCTAAGCACCATTGGCAATGGAAGGTTTCTATAAGGTCTCCCCAGAGCTTTCTCTTCTCCAGGCTGAAGAACCCCAGCTCTCTCATTGCATCTTCACAGGAGAGGTACTCCAGCATTGTCATCATCTTGACAGCCTCCTCTGGACTTGCTCCAACAGGTTCATGTCCTTCTTATGCTGGGATTCCAGAGCTGGACACAGTACTCACAAAAGCAGAGGGGAAGAATCTCCTCCCTCAGCTTGCTGGCCACTCTTCTTTTGATGCATCCCAGGATGGGATTGGCTTTCTAGGCTGTCAGTGCACATTGCCAGCACTTACGCAATACCCACCACAGGATGAGACCAAGTGTATCTTGGAAGGACCTGCTCCCCTCTGCTGGTTTGGGTGATCTGCCTGATTTCAGACATCTATCAGAGATGTCCGAAGTTAGGTCAAGTTATTTCTACCCTCAAGTCTCTAAGTCCTTCTGGCATCTTTTCAAATCCAGGTCTAATTTAATTTAAGGGCAGAAATTTCAGAAGTTCGTTATATAAGATAAAAAAGCATCGAGCCCTATTTTCAAGCATCTCTGTGTAAAGTGAGAGGAGAAGGAGAGAAAGGGATGAAAGCAATGTGTTGGTCTCACAAGAGGAAGGGGTGGGGGTAGCCAGATTAAAAAAGGTCCAGGAAGAAACATAACAGATGGTTTACACATGGGTAGAAAATGAGAGAAATCTGGGGGAAAGAGAGCTGAAGGAGGGCTCAACAAGGTTAGGATGGCAACCACTATTCACATGCTAGGGTTTTAAAATAGCTGCTGTAGAGGTTATCAAAAAGACATATCAATACAGATTTGCTGTACTTGTCTAAATATGGATGGTTTGGGGATCTGTTTTTAAAGAGATATGAATTACCAACATAATTTTATATAGGCTGACCAGTAAGGGAATATCACAGCAACCTGCCAGCATAATCTCTTGCTCACCTTAGGAAGTACCAGAAAGAAAAACCCAAAGTGTATTCAATTACAGGAAAAAATGTATCACAGATGCTCTCCTAAGCCAACCTCAGATGACCTGAGTGACTGAAAGAACATGACTTTCAGTAATCTTTTTCTTGTGCCCCATTTGCTAGGAGACAAATCTGCTTTCTGGACTCAGTTTAGCTAATCAAACACAAGTTCCTTGCCAGGGCCAAGAGCAGGTACCCACTTGAGAGGGCACCATGTAGGCGAGGGTCCTGTCCAGCAGGGGATGGCCTGAGGCAGTGCGCTATCCTACCTCCCAGTCCTGGGCGCAGCCTGTTGTCGTAGCCGTCCAGCAGCCCGTCCAGGATCCTGGTGAATATAGTGATGTTATCATTGGCCTCCTCTTTCACTGATGGTGTTGGCGTTTGTGAAAAGCTGTTTTATGCAAACAAAAGGAAACACGTCAAAAGCCGTGCCGGTTCCAAGGGGCTTCAGTCTCAAGGGAACTTTGTGATGGAGCCTCCGAGGCTCTGTCCTCTCCTGCTGCTCCTGGATAGCACAGGGAGCTGCAGCCATTTATTTCATCATTACTATAAACTTGTAAATAGCTCTCCCTGGAGGAGGACCCAAAGGAGGACCCATGCCATGGAAGTAAAGCCCTGGGGTGCAGGATCAGGGGACACCTGAGCCCTTTGATCTTTGCCCACAATGTAGAGGTTGATGATCCCTGCCCCCTGCGCTATCCCTTCCCACATCAGCCCCACCACCTCCCCAGTGCTGGCAGGGCTCCATCTGTGGCAGGGAGCAAGGTCAGTTCACAGTGCCGGCAAAAACTGTTACTGGTTTTCCCCAGGTTAGCTCTCCATTCCTTGGGAACTACATGGCTGGCAGGGGAGCTACACGAGAAGCACAGGTTTGCCTGGGGATGCACCTTCAAGTATGCCTGAAGGTGCTGTTGAATCTTTAAATGCCAAACAGCTTCTAATTTTCAAAGTTTGTGTAATTTATTGCCAGAACAAAGGATGAACTGTGGCCTTATTTGAGGATAACAAACTCCCACTACATTCAAAAATCCTACTTGGGGTATCACTGGGGTATCTGAAAAACATACTGCTGTACAGAAAACACAGTTCTTCACTCCTCCTCTCTCTTTTGCATAAATTAGTTCTCCCTTGTAGTATGCAAATAACACCAATGTGTAGTGGGCCTCATTCCATATCTTTTGGGCCAGATTTGTTTTTATTCCAAACTCTTTTTTATTTCATCATTTTATCCATGGCTCAGACCTAGGAAGCTGCTCAGAGCACAACTAACAACTCGCATTTTTAAATCTGTTTGATTTTCATTTAAAGATGCTTAGGAGAATCCCCTGCTTATTAATGCCTTTGCTTACCTAAAGAATAGACATAGGAGATTATCCATAAGCATGCTTCACCTACAGCAAGCAATGAGCATCTCTTAAGACAGCTCACACCAGACACTTACTCATGATTCAGCCTCTGCTGAGATCACCAGCAAATGCTCCAGCTGTGACAGGGCACGCCGCCCCACCAGGAACTGCACCCTGCCTCATGCACCCTGCCAGCAGGCAAGAACAGCTTACACTCAGCAACCTGAACTTGATGGGAGACACTCATCCAGAGAAAAAAAAAAAATCAATAAGTAAAAAGATTCCATGTTTATTTACTACCAGTCCCCAGGCAAATAAATCAGTAAATAAACAGAGAATCTCAGAGTATCTTTCTGAACAGCTTTCCTTGCAGAATGCTTGTAACAGTTGTGTTTGCCTTACCTAACAGAATAGGATTCATACAAAGAAAGACCCTGGTTTTACCCGCATAAGGTTTCCACAATGAGACCTCACTGACACCCCTGTAATGCATCTGGAAGTTTTAGTGACACCAGACCTAGCTCAGAACAAGCTGCTCTCAGCCATGTATTCCCTCACAGACTGGGGACACCCAGCCCTGTACTTGTTCCCTTTACAGTTCATATGCTTCTGCTGAAAAAGGAAAGGATTACAAAGCCTCTCAGGACATGGCAGTAAGGTTGGGTCCAGGAGCACAGGTGTGATTCCCTGAAACACTGAAGCCACGAAAATGCCTGGTTGAGGAGGTTTCTTATGGCCTAAAAGAGCAGTTGGCATTGCTGCAACCCTCAGCAAGCTCCACACTGCAGAGCTGAAGGCCGCCAGGGATCTCCCCTCACTGCAGGTGGAGGCACAGTAACAAATCTTGCCTGGTTTTCATCTCCATGGTCAAAAGACCAAATTCATTCCGTTTTCTATGCTGTGACCACAACCTCTAGTGAACAACTGAGGCAGACAAGAAAGACAGTAAATCCAGCAGATGCAAACTGATTACAGAAACATTAGATATGTTTTCAGGCCGGACCATTCCAGAAAAAAAGAATGTAGACATTTTTGTCAATTTTAATTGAAGGGATATCATTTAAAAGTGAATATTCACAAGTAGCAGCCTAACAAATGCAAACAGGAGACAGAACTTACAGACTTTCTTTCAATGCAGCAACCACAACTAATGCTTTGATAAAAGCCTAGTATAAAGCATGAAAATCCAGTACACCTAGAATACTATTTTTAACTTTTCTCATCTATTTTATCTTCTTTTCTTTTTCATAAGAAAGAGATATGCATCATGCTGTCTGCCTGATACACCACATCAATGTAGGAACCCATTTTCATTTTCCACTGCATCTGACAAAGAAGCAGAGAGATCAAACTTCATTTCGTTCCTACAAGTTTCATGAGAAGCTGTGACTAGACAAGGGGAGAACAATCTAAATTAGTACCTCATTAAGTAAAAATGTGAGGTTAGCAGTCATCTATTCCCTCTGGCTCACTGACTGGGCCACTCAGTATGCATGTAGCTCAGAAACAGCCTCAGCAAGACCAGCCCCCCTCCTCACTGACAATTAAGAGATATGGAGGAGACTTGCAGGGTCATTATGAAAGATCTTGGGAGAAAAAGGACAGTAAAGGTAAAATGTAGGTGTTGCAATGGGAGATGGGAACAAGGGATATCAAATGTGGAGCTTGGATTATTGCAAAGATACAGTGCTGGGGGCACAGGACACAAAGCTTCACTAGTTTCTCTGCTCTTGAAAAACCTTGTTATTTTTAGTGCTTATGGCTAAATTCAAGGCCAATTGAACTCTGAGGGAGAATTTCCATTGAACTATTTTTGTGGGGATGGGACAAAATATACTTAGTTCTCATAACTGCTCCTCTCAATCTAACAAGAGTAATTGATGCTACTTCCTTCTATCTCAGCTGTGTACATCTTTCACAGGAATAGTACACACACCCCATATACTGAAATACTTTTATCTCTTCACAACAAAAGATAATTAATAGAGGGAAAAGATGGAGAAACAACTATAGTGAAGACTAGCAAAAAGTCTGCACTTCTGCAAAACTGCAATCCAATTTAGATTTGGCAGATCACTTCACCCGAAAAAAGAAGGCATCTGATTCTGAATTTCAGTGAAATGCCAGTATTATGTGAAGTTGCATTTGTAGATGGATTGCTGTTTGCTCTTATGTAAGTGTAACTTTTTCTTTCTTAACATAAAGTTAGCATTTAATTTCTGTTACTGAGATTGCTGGTGAAACACATGTTTTTGGGTAAGGGCTGAGATTGTCGTGACATGTAAAAAGACATGTAAACTCTACTTGCAAAGTTACGTGCATATATTAGATGCTATACAGCTCAATGAAGAGAGAAAAATAGGTGCTACCTACCCTAAACTAATTATTTCCACACAGCTAAGGATTGGGCTTTATCAACATATTAGTAGGTAAGCATATTATTGCCTCTCTGCAGTTAAAAATGTTTTTATAGCAGAAATTTTCAGTTAGGGATAAAAATAAACCTAGAAAAGAATCTTAGGGAAATGCTAAGAAAATTCAGAGATAATTGCATTTAAAGCTCATTATTGAACATAAACTAAACCAACCAGGAATACTTCTCATCACATTTATTTAATATTGCAATTTCAGGGTAACTGAAAAAATCAGAAGCCACAGAAGGGGCCCTCAGTGTAAAATGTAATAACTCTCTAAAGATGCTCAGCTACCTCTTCTGACGACTTCATCATTTACCATTTTAAACATCATTGTCTTTTTTGCCATCTAGTCAAAATCATGGCAGGTACAATTCATAGCTTAGTTGCAGTAAGAGGAAAATGTATGGCAGATATTTAATGATTTTTCCCAAAACTTCTTAAAAAAAAAAAAAAGGTAGAGAATTTCTGAAAATATAACTGAAGAGTATTTTACTACTGAAGGGTATATTTTACTCTCTTTTAAGAGTACTGTTTTCAATAACTTGCTTTAATACGATTGCAGTTATATCTGAACTTCAAAGAAATTAACAGTTTGTGGAAGAGAGTGGAGACACAACGCAAACTTTTAGATAAAGCCAGCTGGCCAGACATCACAGGAAATAGATTTACTTTTCTACATGAGCTTCTTGCCACCCCCTCTGTATGGATTCTTGAGATCTAAAAATGTTGATTTTGTGAATTTGTGAAGACTCGATTCTTTCACATCAGATTAGAACTGAGGACTGACTAAAATGATGAAATTTTAAAACTATTTTCCGATTCTTAAAAAATAATTTAATTCTTTTATTTAGAAAGAGCTGTGTTTTACTACCTTCAGGGAAGGAGCAATTTGTGAGCAGTGCAGTGAAAGCCTGTTTTTCACAGGGTGACATCTCACAGTCCTCCCCCTCACCCCCGACATCCTAATGCCCCTTTTCGATGTCCTGAACTGCTTCCAGGGTCATTAAACACCTCCCAGGACTCTCAGCTCCCCAGGTCACTGACCTGCAGCTTCACTGGGAGGCACTGCATGCCAGGGCTTCTCCTGCACCACATAGGGGCTGGATGGCCTGAGGGACACTCCTGCCCTTTGGCCAGCTGGCAGGCCCGAGATGCTGAAGCCATTCAGCTGTTTGGCAGTGGGATTTACTGATAACTGTTTGCATCCTGCAAGCAGTTCTAGGTAGCAATTTCGTTTTCCAGTTATTAAAATTGTCTAATGGGTTCAGAAAGCTATATGGAGAATTAAAGGAAGGCAGAATAAAAAAATAAACAGACAAGCATGACTGCATAAGGATACAATAATTCTTACAAAATTAGTCTTTAAAAATATGAGGAAGAACTCCCTAGCATCACAAGTACTTGGAATGAGGTATCCTAGCAGAACTAACTGCTTAGGGCTGCAGAGACTAACTTGAAATAACAGCCTGAAGGAGAGGTATGTTTTGCCTAAATAGCAGGATTATGGTCTTAGTGATAAGAGCTGTGAGCTGGAGAAGAAGTACGTGAAACTACAGACACATCATGGACTGAATTGTTCAGAGTGTACAGAGAAATGTTGGGTTGGCTACACATAATTGGGATCTTCTGTTCTCTGTGTTTCTGCTATTATAAATATTATTAGCAGATGGCAACTATACTGTGGGTACATGAACAATGTCCATCCCTGTTGGTTCTGGCTCCTGGACAGATTTCTGAAATGGCACATCCAAAACAGAAACACACCAGGACTGTGCATCACCAGTGTGACCTCAGGGATGGCCTAGGACTTGCAAAGTAAGAGCTGGACAGCTTGGAGCCAGCCATGGGCTACCTCATCTCAGGGAGATCTGTGTGCAAGCAGCCACACATGGCACCAACCCTCACAGGGCTGCCACTACCTGGGTGCCCTGAGGGCCCACAGGCAGTGTTTTATCTCACCTGAAAATACTCTTCGTGGTTTTATTTTACTTTTAATCATTCTACAGCTTTATTATTAATGTTGACTTTTGAGACAATTGGGAGCTACCTTAATGCTTAAGTAAAACACTTTAACTTGTTTAAAACAAGTAAAACACCTTGCATCATACAACTCAAGGCTGAAATCAAGCAGGCTTGAAAAAGCTTCGACTTGTGCTGGACTGTTTCTGCAGAAGTAGATTCATAAAACTGTTAAACCAAAAACAGTAGGGAAGGGGACTTCAAAACCTCTTCTCAGTTCATCTACATCTTTGAATTTTAATTCAGTGATTTTCCTTTAGATAGATGCTACCAATTATGTCTACAGTCCTCCTCTACTGCCTACTAATGTGGATAATTCTCGATAGTCATTACACATTTATGTTAAACATTAATCACAGTCTTTTGCTGAGATTTCTCAAGTAGCCTAGTAGATTGAAATACATAATTTCTGTTTATGTTACCAGGCATTGTGCATCAAAATCCCCCAAGGTGGCTTTGGCTATGTCAGCAAAACCTGTATTTATGATTTAATATAAATACAGAATGACTATGGAGAACAGTAGAAAACTATCTGCCATGATCTGTAATGTACTACAGTATTTTGATTTTTAATTTGTGCTCCTTTGACCAGTCACTTTTATCTAGCACATTGCAAAACTCACTACAATATAACAGCGCAGTAGAAACATGGATGAGCTAATAAAGAAGAGCCTGGTAGCAACAGCAAGTGTTACCAGTATTAGATTCCTGCAGTTAATACAGCAGCCTACATGTTAATTGTACTGCTCCGTCCTGAAGAGTCACTCCCAAAGCACTTAGCAAATTACACTCTGAAACTGCTTCTGCCTCTGAAGCAGAAGGGCTGGAGCATCCTCTGTCTTTTGAGCAGGGTCAAAATTCAGCCCTAAGGCAGTGTGTGAATGGTGCAGTGAATTGGAGCTGCTTATCTCTGCAGGCCTGGACTAAAATTACTGGATCAGAAATGGGGGGCAAGGGGGGGGGGGGGGGGGGAACTTACGTGATGGTCTCATTTTAGTGCACAGAAGCTTTTTGAATAACTTGCAGAAAACAAGTGTCCTAGTTTCCTCTAGTTCCTCTGGTTATCTGCCAGGTTACAGGTCACACTGATTTCTACCTGGGACTTGGATTCAGCATTTGCTTTGGAATCACAAGGGAGTTAAATAATCCTGGGTTTGGATTGTTTGGTTCTGGGTTTTTTTACATCTTCATCTATCTATTCTTCTGTTAGAGAAGAAACACACTTAAAAGACCCACACACCAAGCAGGTCACACTCAACTACTGCAATGTGCTGCCTTCTTGCTGCAGAAGGTGACTAACCTTAAGGTGACTAACCTTAAGAAGGACTTAAGGTTATAGTCACCAAGATTTTCTCAATGTGGAAATACTTTGTCAAACTACAATAACAAGTTTAAAGCAAGTCCCACTCTATCTCAGCTGTCTTAAATTCTGTCAAAAAATCCTGGGAGACTTTTGCCTTAGACCATGGTGAAAGAAGGACCAGGTTTTTTCCAAGATGAATGAACGAGTATGCAACTCTTTGCATCCTTTTTAGAGTGCAGTCCTACAACTGTTCATATAAACCTCTGAGGTTACAGGCTTCTGCCTACCTGCACGGGACACGTGCTGGATAGCAGGCGAAGCTTTGCTTACAGCAGAGACAGTCACCACTCAAAGTTTGGTCTTTCTCCTAGTTCCAATCTGGAACAAATCCGTTTGCTTGAAATCAGAAACTGATTTGCATCTCCATTTTACATCTTCTTATAGCAAGGAATCGATGGGTGTGCTTGTGAATCAGCATGTTGGGAGGATTCATTTTTTTCTGGTGAAATCATAAATAATTGTTCTCCTCCACAAAGAAGAATCAACCTACGTTTCCCAAGCACTTGCAAAATGCTTTTTCCAGATTCCATTGTATAGATCATATTCAGAAAGTGCTTAAGATCTCTGAGTATAGGAAAAACATATAAATAGAGGGTTTCTGACTTTATTTTTCATTTTCTGAGACCTACAGCCAGAACATCTCTTTAAAACAATTTTCAGAATATCACTGTCAGGAAAGCATCCAAAGCAAAAATAAGGAAACGGGATTCCTTGCTATATGCTTCAGGGAAACACGATTTCTAATTATTCTAACAAGTTTCAAACTCAGGCATCCTTCTAAGCAGTCACTATCCTAGGTCACTCAGGAGGAAAGCCTAGTAACATGCATCAAGTCTCACTGTTGCAGTTTGGGAGGTTTTTTTCTACTGCCTATAACCAGCACCCATCAGGTGAGAGGGAAGGTGCAAGATCCCGACATCACAGACATAGGGGCAGAGGGCACCACAGCCCCTGGCTGTGCTAAACCCAGGTCAGAACACTCAGCAGCTGCAGGCCTGGTCTGAGCTCCCTGTGCCCCACAAGCCTTTCCCTATGCCACCACAGCAGGCATAAACAGCTGATACAGGAGAGCAAATTTGAACAGGAGAGCAAATCACCCCTCCTCCCTGACACCACTACCTTAAGACGTAATGCAAAGCTCACTTGTTTTGTTCAGCTACTCTGTACCACAGAGTAGCCAAGTTTTATCATTTCCTTAAAAAAGCCACAGAAGAAATTCAATTGCAACTGGCAACTCACCCGAAGTGGCTGGCTAAACTCATGGAAACGCAGAAGAGGAAGAAGTTTTTGATCATGATAAAGTCAGAGACCATCCCATTGTCCATTCCAGAGGAGAAGAGGAACGCAGGTGGTTGCTTTGGTGAAGGTGCAGCTGTTCACTTTGTTCTTACACTGCAACAATACAAGAAATTGACAAATTATTGCACGGACAGAGAGCAGGATAGCGGAGTTCAGCTAACACCGCATCTTTTGCTATCTGCGTTTTTCACAAACTTATCTAGGCTTATGTAAACATCAGCTGTTTATGTAAAATTGTGTATCTTCAAGGACATGTTTTACCTTCTGCTGTCAGCAAACTGCAAAACAGGAAAAATTCTTTGTGGCCCAGCTTTTCCTTATATTCATCTGTGGTATAAGTAACTAAAAAAATAGCCACCATTTTCCAAATGCCAATTTCAACCCTTTACCTATTTCAACAACTTCCACATGCCTGCAAACCCAGGGCTGTGTGCAGCCTCCGCATCCTTTCCTTCCATCGCAATTTTTTCCCATTAAATACCCGGCTTCCCTTTCCAAAATCCCAGTTGAAATGCCAAGAAACACCTACTGCTTCTTGGAATTCATGCTGCTGATGCACGGCTTAGCAAAAGGAGGGTGGGTTGTTGGGGGGGGCGGGGGGGGAAAGAGGGTAAAAAGTGACCTTCCTCGCAAAGGCACATAAACCTCACGCTAGCAGGAAGAACGACAGTAATGTAGCTGCTCCAGCGACTGCTGCTTTTTGGATACCTGCCTCAGCGACCAGATCACCAATTTCAGCATTGTGCACTAACGTTTTCCTCTGTGCCCTATTAAAAACAAACAAAAAACCAAAACCACAACAAAACCCCCCAAAAGCCAACGAAACAAAAAACAAACAAACCACCCCAAACCCAACAAAAACCCCAAAACAACCCTCAAAAACACACCCAGAGGGGAATTGCCTATATTTTCTACCTGAACCCTGTGCCCCCGTGCTACATCGCTCAGCAACTTGTTCTCCCACCCCGCCGGCGCCGCAAGGCAAAACGCCCGAACCAAAAGCCGCCCCCCGGGGCTCCCTCGCCCGGCCCGCGCTGCCCCGCACCGGGTCCCGCTGGCTCCGCACCGGGCACTGCGGGGCCGCCGCTCCCTGCCCGCAGCCCCGGCCCGCCCGCACCTGTCCGGCGACCGTCGCTCACTCGCCGCCGCCTCCCGCGCACTGCGCCCGGGGCGACGCGCACCGCTCCGCTCCGCGGAGGGTGACACCTGCCCGCCGTGCCCGCTCCGCCGCTCCTTCCCGTCTCGCCTCCCCAGCTCCCCCGGCACCCCGGGATTGCCCCCGCCCCGCCCGCCGGCCGAAGTTTCCTGCGGCCATGTGCGCGGCGCGGGGCGCGGCGGTGCCCGCCCGGGGGGGCTGCAGCCGGGGTTCCCCGCCGCCCTCCGCCTGCCCGGCCGGGCGCGGGATCGCGGCGCTTACCAGCCGCCGGCGAGGGGACGAGGAGGAGGGGTCAGCCTTTGCCCGAAAGTTGCGGAGCGGCAGCAGGAGCGGAGCGGGAGCGGCGGCGCTGCCTCCCGGCCGCTGGCAGGCGCGGCCCCGCCGCAGCGCCGCGCCCGCGCCGCCCCCGCGCGGAGCCCGCGGCCGGGAGCGCGGGGCGGTGAGCGGGGCGCGCCCGACCCTCGGGCACCCCGGCGGGGACCTCCCGGCAAGGGGCCGCTCCCGGAGCCGTCGCAGACCCGGGAGGCTTCAGCGGCTCCCCGAGCTCCCCGCACTGGTCTCCCGCGAACAGCCCCCACCGAGCGCCCCCCGGGGCAGGGTCCCGGGCGAGCCCGGCCGGCGCCGACTGTCCTCGGGGAGAGGGAGCCGCTGCCACAGCCCGGGCGTGCAGGTGTCGTGTGACCGTGGGGCAGGGGCAACCGGCACGGCCGAGGCTCGCCGAGGTATAGGCTCGTTGCGCCACACGTGTATTAGCGTACATATGTATGCACACACCTCTGCATACCCAGATCTTACCTGAAGTCCTCTTCCAGTGGACCTGACCTAAACCATCATAGCTCTTAAATGCTGAAGTGGTAGGTGTATATCCACAACATAAACTCTCTTTTTACATCCTCGCTATTAGACATCCATAGTTTATATATCAGTATTGCACATTCCACGAGACCTGCAATAACTTCAAGGTTTCCTTGTGATTGTGTGTGGCACTATTCCAGAAAAATGGGTTGTTTCACAGCTTTGATGATAGGAGCATTACAGTCGCCACATGTTCAAGTCACATATATAATGTACTGCTTGCAGGTGCGTTTTAAACTACATGAAAGATGAAATGAGTGTTGTATAGTCCCAGTTCCTGGGGATTCCTTGAGATGAATGCAAGGTTTTGCAGCATGCATATCTTATACGTGATAATATATGATTTCAGTATATACTGCTGTGACTGTATTTCAAACTAGCACTCCGAACTCAGTTATTAAATTATCAGATCTAATGAGGTAGTGCATGTCTTTCAGGCAACGTTAGGGATCAATGAAGCACTTGTTTTTTTCCTATATCCATATAAAAGCTCTATGGAATTAATACCTCCGCTGAAACCAATATTGGTTCTGTAGCTCATTGCCACAGAGGATGCTCCTCTCTGTGTGCCTAGTTCACATTCTGCACTGTCTGAGTTGAAAACTGGTCCTTAGAAATTTCATTTTACTTTTTTTTTCCCATCTAACAAAACCAGAAATGTTGCCCTGGGGAGAATTTTCTATGTAAACAATGAATCATTTTCCTAGTGTCAATCGAGTAGGATTTTCTTGGGCAGTTCTTTATAATTCCTCTCTTCAATATTCCCTTGAGACTCATCAGGGATTTGATTAGATTATTTTTAAAGGTCCCTTTCAACCCAAACCAGTCTATGGTTCAATGGCTCTATATGTGGTGCTTAGCTGTGTTCGAGTTTTACAGCAATGATTTATGATCTTGAATGCAGAGCCAATGACATACGTTGTTCCTTAGTGACTTCAATAAATATGAAGTTGTGAATGAATGTTGCTATCAGAACAGCTTTCCCAGTGCTTAAAAATATCTGAGTTAAGTAGTACGAAGCACCAGTAGTTTCTCATGATAATGTTCTTGCCTAGGAGTGTTTAAATCACATATTTTACAGCGCTTTGATTTATAGCACTAAGTATTTATATCTCTATATAGGTGATGTTGTAAAAATATGTGATCTTTAAATAATTTTACAAGAGATATGTAGGAATATTGGCCTAGACTTTAGGGCAAGCAGGTGAAAGCTGTGTGCTTCGGCCTCTCGCTCCAGCTCCCTGGCGAGCAGAACTGAGTCTCCGTTCCTCTGACTCCCTACATCTTCTCCATGAAGCCATATGCTGCAGATCCGCTTCTCAACACCGAAGGGAGGAAGCGTGTAGGAACTGGGGAAGCAGAATAGCAAGAAAATGTTTAAGGAAAGCCTAAAGAAAAAGACAAGATAAATGGTACGGAACTGTTTGGGTTGGAAAGGGATTTTAGCGATCACCTGGTTCCACCGTCTGCCACGGGCAGGGATACCGCGAAAGCGCCTTACTCGGCGAAACAGCGAGCTGAGAAATGCCGCGCCCCGCATCTCGGCGCCACCTCAGCCGCGCCGAGCCCACCGCTGCTCCCGCCGTGTCCCTGTGCCCGGGCGGGCCACCTCGGCCAGGGGCTGCTGCTGGCGCCGCGGCCGCCGGAGGGCAGCACAGCTCCACAAAAGCGGCGGCGCCGCGGCCGGGCAGCGCCGGGAACCGGGCAATGCCGGGGCCGGGCAGCAGCGGGGCCGGGCAGTGCCGGGGCCGGGCAGCGCCGGGGCCGGACAGCGCCGGGGCCGGACAGCGGCGGGGCCGGGCAGCGGCGGGGCCGGACAGCGGCGGGGCCGGGCAGTGCCGGGGCCGGGCAGTGCCGGGGGCCGGGCAGCAGCGGGGCCGGACAGTGCCGGGGCCGGGCAGTGCCGGGAGCCGGGCAGTGCCGGGGGCCGGGCAGTGCCGGGAGCCGGGCAGTGCCGGGGCCGGGCATTGCCGGGAGCCGGGCAGTGCCGGGGCCGGGCAGCGGCGGGGCCGGACAGCGGCGGGGCCGGACAGCGGCGGGGCCGGACAGCGGCGGGGCCGGGCGGTGCCGGAGCCGGGCAGTGCCGGGAGCCGGACAGCGGCGGGGCCGGACAGCGGCGGGGCCGGACAGCGGCGGGGCCGGACAGTGCCGGGGTCGGGCAGTGCCGGGAGCCGGTCAGCGCCGGGAGCCGGGCATTGCCGGGGCCGGGCAGTGCCGGGGGCCGGGCATGCGGCGGGGCCGGGCGGTGCCGGAGCCGGGCAGTGCCGGGAGCCGGACAGTGCCGGGGGCCGGGCAGGGCCGGGGCCGGGCAGCGCTGGGAGCCGGGCAGCGCTGGGAGTCGGGCAGCGCTTGCTCGGCGGGGCACGAACTCGGCTGGTCAAACTCTGACTGCACAGGTTCGCGGGCTGGATCCCGGCAGGACAGTGGCTGCGATCGCAGTTATTGCCAGCAACAGGGAGGACGCTGCTGTGAAGGCAACGGTGTTGCGCGTCTTCCGCTGTGTGTTTCTTGTGATTCACTCGCTGTTTGGATCCTCAGCCTCCTTGTCACGTTTTAAAGGATACCTTGAATTTAGTATGCGAGTCAAATGCTTTCTATTAGGGTCAGGGAAATGTTTTGTTTGGTTGATTGTTCTCCGTGCTGGTGTGTAGCAAAATACCAATATGGCCATTCCATACAGTGATTTTCTTTTCAATTTAGGAGAAGTTTGCCTGGTCCCTCTCTGACAGTTCTCCTCTCTGTTTCACTAAGTAATGTTGCTTATTTGCAGACATGAATGCATTTGAGGTCGATCATCCTCTACATGGGACTGAAGCAATAGTGCAGGCAAATTGGCTGTGATTTTTACCATGGCACATGCTTGGGAACCCACTGGGAAACACACACCAACTTCTCACTGTGTTAGAAAATGGCCTGTTTTGCCAGCAGCCAAAGGTGCCTCTGTAATTGATCAAGTAATTCTTCTTTCCAAGAGAGTTACAGAGAGCTTGTGAAGTTGTGTAGAGGTGTGACATGCTGTGGGGATTGGTGTGAGTAGGTCTTCAGAGGCATTCCCCTCTACCAAAACAATTCAGTTCCATCATCTAGGTAGGGAGGAATGTCTTTTCTCTTGAAATCTTTTTCCTTTGGCCTCTTAGCTAAGATTGCATAAAAGGCAGCACTTGGAACAGTGACTTTCATAATACAAATCCTTTTCCAATAGAGAGCAGTCTGAATTCATCAGTCATTGAAGGAACCCCTAATCACCAGCTAATACAGACTCAGCTACTCTCAGGGTGGAGACTGGATCTGAGCGAAGGGTGCGAGTCTTGTTTTCACTCCCTTCTTTACTAGTATCTGTAAAAACTGCAGTCAAGACTCTACTGAGCCCAGGTGAGACACACCCAGAGCTCCCCAGTATGAAAGAGATATGCATGTGGTGGAAAAAGTCAAGCAAAGGACCAAGAAGATTATTAAAGGACTGGAGTGTCTCTCCTAGGAAAGTGAGGCAGAAAGAGCTGGGATTGCTCAGACAGGAGAAGAAAAGGCTAAGAGGGATAAATACCTGAGGGCGGGGGGTCAAAGAAGCAGGAGACAGACTTTGCTTAGTGCTACTGGCTAACAGTAAGTCCTGTGAGGAGGGAGCTGGGGTTGCTTAGCCTGGAGAAAAGGAGGCTCAAGGGAGACCTTATGGCTCTCTACCACCTCCTGAAAGGAGGTTGTAGCCAGGGGTAGGGGTCTTCTCCGAAGCAACCAACAAAAGGATGAGAGGAAACAGCTTCAAGCTGCACCAGGAAAAGTTCAGGTTGGACATCAGGAAGAATTTCTACACAGAAAGAGCTGTTAAGTATTGGAATGAGCTGCTCAAGGAAGTGGAGGAGTCACTATTCCCAGAGGTGTTCAAGAAATGACTGGATGTGGCATTTAGTGCCATGGTCTAATTGACAAGGTGGTGATCAGTCAAAGGCTGGACTTGATGATCCTGGAGGTCTTTTCCAACCTAAATGATTCCGTGACAGGAAAAAGCACATCAGTCACAAATTAAAAGACATTACATTCCATCTGAGTACAAGAAAACATGCTTTTAATTTGAGGGTGGTCAAACATAGGAACAGATTGCCCAGAAAAGTAGTGAAGTCTCTGTCTACAGAGAAAAAATCTGAGGGTAGATGATCCTGGGAAACCCACTGTAACTGACCCTGTTTGAGCAGGAGGTGGGCCTTGGTAATCTCCAGAAGCACCCCTCAGCCTCAGCCATCCTGTGATGCTGTAAAGTATGAAAACTGTGCCATCCTGTGAAAGTCTCTCCTAATTTCTGCAAACCATTTCACAGCTGGGTCTGGTAGTGAAATGATGCAAACAACCTTGCTGATGTGAGAGGTATTAGAGTCTGATAGACTTTGAAGCAGTATATGTATTTCTGAATGATAAAGAGGGATATTGATAGCCTTTTTTTTCTCTCCTTTGATGCCACAGAGACCATAAAACATGATCAATCTGCTGCATTTCACTTGTCTGCTGGGCCATGTTGCAGATAGAGCTGCTTTTAGGACCTGGTGTTTTGGTGGTTTGTTCTCTGCATCCCAGTGGCAATAGGGAACTACTTCCCTGAGTTCTGTGAGATGTGGCTGGGGGCAGGGTAACACTGGAAAGGATTGCTCAGAGATCGAGTTGGTCCCTTTGCGTAGCACAGAAGACATCAGTGGTGCCATTGGGAGAGAGAGGCAGATGCCTACCTACAGTGTTCCAGCAAAATTCCAGCTGGTTATGAGAAATAACACCTTTAGCAAGCCACACTGATGCTTCTGTGTGCTATTTGTTGTGATTCCCAAATCTGCAGGTTCAAAGGTTCATCTGAATCTAATCGTGAGCAGGGTGCTTTCTGCATGGATTCAGTTTAGAAATGAATGAAAGGCTGCATTTTCTCTTTGGCAGTTCATCCTCTCTGCTATGGGCAACCTTCAGTCCATTTCCACATATTAGACTAACAGCTGAGCCAATGTTCAGGGCGTGCCTGAATACTGTTGTCATGGATTTATAGAATGCCCTAAGATTCACTGTTTCTGAAAACCACTCTAGGCATCTTACAGAGGTCCTTACTACAGACTCCAGGTGCTGTATTAGAGACTTTATCCCATTAGATAAGCAAAATGTTTCCTAGAGATACCTCCCACACCCAAAGGAGTGGAGAACATTTCCAACATTTTTCATCCCATTTTAAGGTTCTAATGCTCTAACCCTTGGATTAGAGCATTAAAGCAAAGATTTTTACTTAAAGTGACATCCCTGTCTTTCTGCAGCCATATAAAAGTTCCACCTTTTTCTCCAAACACATTTAGGTGTTTGACTCCTTACAGTTCTGTTGTCCCTTACCCATTCTTTCCTCCCTAAAGGTTAACCCAGCTGTGGGGCTGATGGTGGGTTTCATCAGCCCTGACACTGCCCTTGCAATGCCTTTGCAGGGAAGTGTTGCACACAGGCAGGTTTTGACCATTTGTTTACATCAGTTCAGCGTGCCACTGAGATAGCCCTTTTCACCTCTGCCTTGGAAAAGGGAGAATTTCCTCCACACCAGGGGGTAGCAATGAAAACTCAGAGGGAAGGGTCAAACCTCCTTACAGATATTTTTCCTGTGGAAGAATTGTACTTTTATTCTTATCCTTATTAGATTCAGATGTGAAATCTACTCCCTGTTCCAGCAGCCTTCCAAAGTCTGCCCTTGAAACACAAATAATGAAAGCCAAAGGGATTTACAACACATCCTGGTTCATGGTCTTAGATTTAGGAGGCAGAGGAGCTACCTAACAAAAATCCCTCCTGCATCACACAGTCCACAAATTCCTGTAGTACTATAAACTGTGACTTTCTGGTTTGCTTTCCTCTTGTGTTGCAAGAATACAGGCTCTTTTTTCTGGGTATCCTTAAACTGCAGCAAGTCGCCTCTTCCATGAGTATTATATCCCATAAAGAAGGGCCCTGCTGTTATCTCACCTTGAATCTTCCCCTGGCTTCTTCTCTTGTTTGCACTGTGCTTTTAGCAGAGATAAGTTTGTGGACACAAGGTTTTTGCACACAAGTCAATATCTACTCAGAAAACCTGTGAACTAGAGCTTTATGACCCTATCATATGTAAAATACCTTTAGTTAATTTTTTTCAAAATGGTTAAATTTACTGGTTAGTATTTTTGCTAGATAGAGTAGCAGTTATAGCTATATCTGAAAAATAATGGGTCATTAGGGTAGCATTGAACATAATCTTTAAGGCCTCAGCCTGGTGATTTGGCTGTAAGGCACTGCATGGTGCACCCCTTCTGAGGATAGAGCACACCTTCAATGATACAGTGGAGCAAAAACCCATCTCATTAAGAAAGTACTTTGTGGGGAATAACCACAACAATTCAGCTTCATACATATGATTCCTCAAGAAATTTTAATCAGGCTTAAACTGGAGCATGCGAGCTCTGCATCAATATTCAAGGTTTTATGCATATGCTACTGTACATGTAATTCCTTCATAACAGGAAGGCGAGAACAAATCTTAGAAGGAACAACACAGAAATTCATTGAACTAAGAGGAGCAAATCAATGTTGATAAATTCTTTATTAGGCATATATTCAAATATTCATGATGGATGAAAGGTGAGTGTATTAATGGACAATGTAGGACTATAGTAAAATAATGTACTTACTGATGTTAAGAACAGAGTATTTGAAGTTTAGAAATTGGTTAAATACAGCCAAGAGGAATCAAAATCTATTTGACATTCAGAGTAAATCTGTGAATTCTATTGTACATACATATGCATGTATCTCTCTCTCTCTCATATTTAGGTTATAAGATCTACATATTTATGTCTATTGATACATGTATGTACATATCAACTGTCAGCTGGGTTTTGGCTGTGTAAATACTAAAATAAGATTGGATTAGCATGTTTTAAGTTCTTGTGATGAACCCAGGTCTTTTTTTGGCTGCTGTAGTTTCCATATTTACTGCATTTCCCTGTGTTGTTTATATGTGTTCTGGGCATACTGACAGAACTCATTATTTCTGTTTCTGATCAATAAAGGTAACTGTCAAAGATGCCAACAAATATTAGTATCCACTTTTGTAAAATTTCACATAAGCTTTCAAGTCACCCTGTTCGTGATTCATTACAATAATTAGCTGCTGCTACAGGAAAATACATTAATGCATACCATTTGGAAAGCTGTAGACACTACTTACATTTATTTTAGGATTTGCAATACACTGATTTTCAGGCTGAATTTATTGGCAAAGGTTAGGTGGGAATAAATGTTCTCAGCAGTTCCGAATCCCATTAAATGTGACTTCTGTTGTATAGAATCAAGTACTATAATTAATAAAATCTCAAGAAAAATGAGTTTTAAAATTGTTTTATCTAGAATTAACTTCTACTGAAATTGAACAGAGCTGATTAAAAAAAAATAAAAATAAAAAATAAAAAAAGGAAATAACCTCTCATTGCCTTGTTTTGGAAAAGATATTGATGATTTCAAAATATTTACAGGATGTCAAATATTAATGATTGAACTATAGTAATCATTAAAATATACCACACCAATGTAGGTGAGGCCAGTCCTACAGCTTTGTAGGAAAATGTTTTGTCGGTCCCAGTGCAGTAGAATTCAGAAAGATAAAAACAGTAGCATAGATCAGTCAATAATCCAGATTTTCCTGCAGTATAAATTGGCCAAGTGAAGGGCAGCAGAACTACACCCATACATCAGCTGAGGTTATGCCTGGAGTGTGACCCAGTAATTATGACTCAGTCAATGAGAGTTTGTTTGAATCTGAAGAATGAGATTTGGCACAAATATTATATAGGGGCATTTTTTTTCCATTTTATCACGAATTTATTCAATGAAAAATGCAGGTACCATGCTCACAAAACAACTGCAGTGCAGTCTCAAATTTGTCAATATGTATTAGTCAATGGAAAAAAAAAGTAGATTAAAACAGCAGAGTTAATAAGCATTTTGGTCTTAATATTTCTGAAAACATCAGTGGGATGGAAGAGGAAGCTATAATTGCAGAAAAACTTAAGAACAGCTGTGAGAAGCCATCATATATCCATGCTTTGGATGTTCGCTTGCTCTGTGAGAAAATCAAATTAACTCTTTACTGAGGGCAGTCATTTTCTTTTCCGGCATTTGGAATGTTTATGGGTTTTCCTTGTTCTCTCCTTTTAGACTGTTCCAGTTTTACAGAGGTGGTTGAATGTTCAACATATTCAGGATGTTGCAGATCCAGTTTCATTCCTAGGTGCAGAGCATTTTTCTTGACAGCTTGTGCTGTAGTTTTTGAAGGAAGGAACCAGGCGTATGGACTGGAGGGACAGGGCTGCATATCTATTGTGCCTGGTCCTTCTTTAAAGTCCACAACAACTCTATTGGCTGCATATTTTTGAGAAAGAAGATTGCTTGCTTATGTAAGATAGACTGGATTTATCACAATGCCTTTCACCTTCAGCAACTGGAAACCAGTGGGCTAGTTTGGGACTATATGCTTTGAATGGGTCACAGACAGCTGGCCAATTGTCTGCAAGAAACTTCACCTGCTTGTCTCAACATAGCACTTGTGGATGCAAGGAGCTAACACCCATGTTAATTTTAGCAGCCAAAAAGTGGGAACGGTCAATGAGCACAGCATCTCAGTTGCACAGAAGAGGATCAAAAGAGTAGCTTCAAAGAGAAAATAGTGACTTAAATAAATCATGACCACTAGAATGATTGCAGTTTGATCTACTGGTGTTTTCCCAGTTTACTAAAAAGAACAAAACAAGAGCCATCAAATGTTAATCAGATGCTTTTTGTGTGGAGACTGCTGGGGCAGCATCCTGGGTATGTCCAAGACAGCAGGAGGGAATGAGTTTCAGGTGAAGAATACAGGAAAAGTATTGTGTCATGTTTCTTTTAACACGCTCTGGTCGGATCTGTTCTTATCTCAGCCCTTTGTGCCTCACATTGGGTGACAAAAATGCCTGTCATGATTTAAGTATTTTTCCCAAACCCAGGTCAGCCCTCCTTCAGGGTAACTCCCTCCATTTATATGCCAGGCATGACATTCTTGGTGTGGAATATCCCTTTGTTCAGTTTGGGCCATCTGTCCCAGCTTTGCTCCCTTCCAGTTTCCTTTGTGTACCTCCTCACTTGCAGAGCATGAGACAAGGAAAATGCCCCTGACATAAGATAAAAACAACTTAGCAAAAAACCAAAACATTAGTATGCTATCAACACCATTCTCATTCCAAATACAAAACACAGCACTGTAACAGCTACTGTGAAGTAATTAATTCTAGTTTTGCTGAGACCAGGAGAGCCTGCCAGTTAGTTTTCTACTCTTATCTGTGTTTCATCGTGAATTTTTTTTTGAAATTAGATTATGGTGCTTTTATCACAGCTTTTTGAGTTCCATCATCTACATCATGGAAAAGAAAATTATCCACCCTGGAACCACCAGCAGCCTGGTGGCTAAGGCATTCACCTAGGCATGGGTGAGCCCTTTTGTAAGCACTGGACTGAAGTATTAGTCTCAATGTGAAGATAACTTCAAAATTTTGGCAGCTGACCTTTAACTATATGTCTTATTTTATGGATGACCAGCTTGGGCTGCCCAAGGCTTATAGAGCACTTGAAATGGTAGACAAAATTGGTGAGAGCCGTGGTTTCTCAGCACTTCAGACTGCAAGGCAGTGCAATCTCCACTAAAGTGCACAGGGTTGCAAGCCATGAATTCTAATCCTTCCTCTGCCACTAATTCACTGTGTAGCTCCAGGCAAGTCCCTATCTCTTCAGCTGTAAAATGGGAATAATAATAATGGTTTCCTATCTTTCGGCAGCGATAAATTCATCTGTGTTCTTGAGGCATGCAAATACTACAGTGATGAGTGGCCCAGAAAAGACCGTGAAAAAATGAATAATTCTGTATTTACAGCAGGCTTTGGGTGTGCAGTAAATAAGGCTCTGCTAACTGGCTGGTGAAGATTACTTTTCTAAGTAGCTGTTTATTCAGTAGGTACTGTGTAATCAGTACCTACTTATCCTGTGTAATGAATGATAAAGGGTTCCTTGGGGGGGAAAAAAGGGAGGTAAAAACAGATTTCAAGAAAATCTTAATACTAATTTACAGGAAAGTACAGTTAGGATTTCATCATCCATTTAGATTCTAGTGTTCTTCAAATTTAAAGGTCTTGATTTTGGCAGACATCATAATGTTCTTCGGAGACAATTGTCTTCTGTGCAGCCACATATTTAGGTGTAGTAGCCTGTCCCCTGCCATAAGACAGAAGGGATGCTTTACTCAAAAACCTACATTGTGACTATGCACATGTATCATTCTTCATGTGCAATTATTTCTGTCTGAAAACCAGGAAAAACTAATCTGACATGTTAATTTTTTTAATGGCTGTTTTGATCACACCATCATATTCCCATTTTTATATTGCATTTTTCCGAGTTCTCAGATTAATTTCAAGGTAGGTGATCTGCAAAATACAGTGCCTTTTTTTTGTATACAAATAAAATTTCCCTAAAGGGCAATAAATAAATTCCCCTCTCTTAACAAATAATTTTCTGCTGTTGAAAGTAGCAAGAAAAACAATGAAGGCCTCTGTAAATGGTGGAATGCTAACACTTCAAACTTCATTAGAGTAGTCTGAGCATGTTTATCCTGCAGTATAACTGCTTATTAGACCATTGCTATCACATCTGTTAAAGGCACGTGCAATCCGCAAGACAAGCTGCCAAATGTCCCTTTACAATTACATTGTTCAGAGATCTGTATTATCATTCTGGCTGGGGAGATGAGGGGGAGAAGTGCCTGTTGTCTCCCTTATCGTCAGGAAGGCTTTTGGTGCTGTGTCCCATAAGATCCTCACAGGTAAGCTCAGGGAGTGTGGGCTAGATGAGTGCACAGTGAGAAAGAACACAGAGTGAGATGAGCACACAGCCCGAGAACTGCACGAGAGATGGAGCTCAGAGGGTTGTGACCAGTGCCACAGAGTCTGTTTGTAGACCTGCAGCAAGCAGGATTCCCCGGGGGTCAGCACTGGGACCATTCTCATACAACTTATTCATCAGTGACCTGGATGAAGGGATGGAGCAGCAAGTTTGCTGATGATGTAAGACAGGGAGGAATGGTTGACACACCAGAAGGCTCTGCTGCCAGTCAGTGAGACTTGGACAGGCTGGAGAGTTGGGCAGAGAGGAACCCAGTGAAGTCCAAGAAAGGCAAATGCAGAGTTCTGTACCTTGGGAAGAACAACCCTGATCTGCAGCGCAGGCTGGGGCTGACCTGCTGGAAAGCAGCTCTGCAGAAAAGAACCTGGGGATCCCGGTGGACAACAAGCTGTCCATGAGCCAGCAGTGTGGCCTTGGGGCCAAGAAAGTCAACGGTGTCCTCGGATGCATTAGGAATAGCGAGGCCTGCAAGTCAAGAGAGGTGATCCCCCTCTCTTCAGTGTAGTGAGGCAGCATTGGGACTACTGTATCCAGTTGTGGACTTCCCTATTCAAGAAATATAAGAAGCTACCTGAGACAGTCCAGTGGAGGGCTATGAAGATGATTAGGGAATAGATCACCTCTCTTGTGAGGAAAGGCTGAGAGATCTGGGACTGTTTAGCCTGTGGAAAAAATAGAGGATATTTTATTGATACATACAAATATCTTAAGGCTGGGTGCCAAGAGGATGGGTCCAGACACTTGTCAGTGGTGCCCAGCAACATGATAAGGGGCATCAGGCCCAGATGGAAACACAGAAAGTTTGCTGTCAGTATGGAAAAAAGTCCTTTGAGGGTGACAGAGCACTTGAACAGATGCCCAGGTTGTAGAGTGTCCTTCTGTGGAGATACTCAAAACCTGCCTGCATTGTGCCACATGCACTAGGTGGACCTGCTTTAGCAGAGGGCTTGGAATAGGCAGTTTCCAGAGGTATTCCAATCACAACCATTCTGCAATTCTGGAATTCTCTATTTTGTACTTGAGGTGTTAGTGCAGCAGTCCCCCTAATGGGTCTTTATGAGTATAGTTTTGAGTCATGCTTACTTTTCTATACAGAAGAAAATCTATGTTCTGCCAAGATAGAGTATGCATAGATTTGTTAGTCTGATCTGCACCCCATTTGGTGGTGCTATATTTAAAATTAGGACATATCAAATTAGAATCGTGGTATTTGCAGTAGTCTTGATATAACAGGAAATCATCCACTGCATAATACTTATAGCCCCTTGGTGTATTTAATAAAGAAGAATGTTTTATTGCAATCTAGCTCTCTACACATTTCTAGACATTTAATTGATGTTATTATTTGTGATATTTAAGATCTATTTGAAATAATAAGAATATACGGCATAAAAAATGTACTACATGCCCTCAAAGGATATTTAAATTTATATCTTAAAATAAGTTTTTTTCTTGCTACTTATACTGAAAACCTTCACAAGCAAATATTTTGGAGCAAATAATTTCCATAAATGTTTCTTTATAGGCCCTTATCTTATGATCTACACACATAACTCACTCCAGGCATGTGAATTTTTGGCAGCTGAACCCACATGCAAAGTTATAGCAGTGATTAACTCAGTAGAAACATATTTGCAACACTTTGTCCTTTAGGTTTTTACTTTTCACTTAACAAAGGCTGCTACCAGCTATGAGCAGGATACAAACAATAGGCTCAGAATTATTGTTGGTGATGGCTTTTTCCTCTAGTCACTTATGAATTAAACATCTAATGTCTCACATTGAAAACATTTTAAAAATAGTTTGCATATAAAAAGGAGGACTGTAAAACAGATTTCAGTGAAGAAATCTTCAGTGTGTTGTGAGCATGGCAGCTTTGCTGCTCAGTAAAACTTTGCCAAAAGTGCATCACCCAAAAGTGCATTGTTGTCTGACAGAATCTGATGGCCTAAATTTCATTCAGTATCTTCTGCTTGGTGTTTGCTGTTGGGTATGTCTACACCTTCAGAGGCACCTAGATATTAGAAAACATGGTGAAGTAAATGGAATGTGGATTATTTGAATGTGAATTTTCATGTGGGTTCCCTCATGAATGAGAAGCCAGAAATGTCCTTTTTCTTTAGCTGCTGACAATCTCATTGGAACAAGCCTCCTACCATGTTCTCCCATGAAAACCGTGTCCACTGAAATAACACTGCTATTGAAAAGTGTGAGATGAACACGATTGCAACAAGCAGAACTTCAGCAGGGACTGTGCTTAATACAAAGAATTTAGTGCTAGAAAATGATTGTAACCTGGCTGTACTTGGAGTTAAACATAAAGCTCTCATCTTCTTGGAATAGCACCCTGATGCTTGTAATCAAAACCAAATTGAAACACTGATGTCTGTTCCTTGGTGTCAGGGAAAGAGATTAAGGGGAAGGAGAGATCACTGTCATCTTTCATATCACAGAATGTACTTTGAAAAGGTCAGACTGACACCAGGGAAAAACCTGAATAAAAAAGAACGTACCATCTACCAGCACCTCATCACCAGTTATAACGTAGACCTGCCAGCAGCACCACAAGCAAGGTTATAATAAGGAAGACGCCTTAACTTAACAAAATTTGTGGTGGCTAGCAGCAGCTATGCAATTGTGGCTTGTTTAACTGCACACAGGTTCACATTTTAAAGACAGGAATTAAGTGTGGGAAGGAGTTGATGCTGTAAGTTATGCTGTGTAACTGTTCCCATTGAGATGCACAGAGAGAATTGAGTGTGTTTGGAAGGCCAGACCCGGGTGACAGCATGAAAACCTGAGCAATGTTTCATATTATATAAATAGCCTGAATCATTTAGAAGATTTCCTATCTAAAACAAACAAACAAACAAGCAAACAAGAAAGGAGACATTGCTGCTAGACCTTCAGATGCCTACATAAATAATGACCTTTCCCTGTCATTCTCTCTATTGCATGCAGGCACTCCATGGTATTAGTAACTTTACTAATGTGGGTAATTTCATTTCAGTCTTATTTTTAATTGTTATCATCCTCCCAATTTTTCCTTAAATGTATTTCCCCAGTGGCTGAAAGATTAATGATTACCCTCCCATTAGGGAGGAACAAAAAGACGGCTTCAGCATTATTTATTTATTACTCTTTTTCTTAGCTGGAAATTGAATTATCTACTCCCTATTTAAGACCCTTCTAGTGAAAATGTCACTTGCCATGAACTAAATGCTCTTTAATAGCAGCAGTACATACGTTCCTTAATAGTAACAGGACATAGCTAGCTAGCAGAGCAGAATAGGAGGAGAGGACAAAAGGCAAATTTGGATGTAGAACTGTGCACATCACATGGAAATAGATAAGAACCTTAAAAGGTTAATACTCAGTGCACCCTCAGCAATGTGGGCACATCTTTCTCAGGGACACTCCTTAGGGAATGGGATGCCACCCAGAGGGACCTGGACAAGTTCAAGGAGTGGGCCCATGGGAACCTAATGAGCATCCACAAGGTCAAGTGTAAGGTGATGCACCTGGATCAGGGCAAGCCCTGGTAACAACAAGGGCTGTGGGATGAGAGGATCAAGACAGCCTTGATACTCCAGCCCTGCCAAGAAGGACTTGTGGATGCTGGTGGATGAGAGGCTGGACATGACCTGGCAATGTGCACTCACAGACCAGAACCAATCACACCCTGGGCTGCATCCAAAGCAGTGCAGCCAGCAGGGCCAGGGAGAGGATTCTGCCCCTCTGCTCTGCTCTGGTGAGACCCCACCAGGAGTGCTGCACCCAGCTCTGGGGTTTCAGGGACAGGAAAGGCATGGACTTGTTGGAGCAGATTGAGAGGAGGCTACAAAGATGATCAGAAGGCTGGAACCTCTCTGCTATGAAGACAGGCTGGAAGAGTTGGGGCTGTTCAGCCTGAAGAAGAGAAAGCTCCAGGCAGAACTCATTGTGGCCTTTAGGAATGTCACTAAGAAAGATGTGACCACATTGCTGAGTGTGCACTGAGAATTAATCCATCAGTTCTTTTGAGATTGTCTGTCCTAGATGTTAGATGAATGGGGTTTTTTTGGTAAAATCTTCTGACTTCTGCTAATGAATATATGAAATAACCCCACTAAAATATCCCATGCTGCTCATGTTATAAAGCTTTCTTCTTACTTAATTCTAAGGAAAATTACCCAAAATTATCAGAATATTTTAAGGAAAATTACTCCTGTATCAGATGGTACATTAAGATCTTCAAAGAATATTTGGGCTCCCCAGAGTTCAGGCTAAAATCACAAATCATTTCTGGTGGTTGCTAGAGGCTGCTATCCAGTACCACAGTCTGGGGGGCGGATGGTCTTTCCAAAGAAAAAACAAAGTAAATTTTTCAATCCATTGAATTTATTAGCAAAATGACTCCTGAACTCATGCTATGCCATCATGCAGTCCCCTCCATGTTATCTTTCCTGAAGCTTGGACTTACACAAGTATTTTAGCTCTTTCTAACTCTCAGAGCTGCACGTATGAAACGAAGATTTGCATCAAATTTTCTTTAACTTGGGACATCACTAGCTCCCTGTGTTTGCTCATTCTGGCTTCCTATGCAGAAATGGCCAGAGTGCTCAAGAATTTCCCTTCCTCTTGATGGGAATCTCAAGCACTTTTATTCATTCATGAGTATCCACAAGAGAGATTTCCTAAGGGAAGGTCTGGTCTAATGCTAGCCAGCCCTTGGGACAAGGAGGGTGACTACAACACGTGAGGTGTGTGTGTGGGGGCAGAGGCACACTTGTGTGTCTGCTCCCACACTCTTCCAAGGCAGTTGTGCATGTTACTGAGGACTGTGTCAGCACTGCACTCCCATTCCTAGCCTATCAACCATCCTTCAAGATGAGAAAATAAAACCTAGCCACCTTCCACACTGGCCAAACCCCTGGGAAAGGACAGAGTGCATGCCTGAGGAAGGTGCAGCATCTGGCACGTCTGCCATGTCCGATGGAGCTCCAGAGCTCCCAGTGGGCTGTGCAGCTTGACAGAACCTCCAGAGTATGCATGTTTGTATGAGGCACAATCTGGCCAATCATTTCATAAAATCCCCTTAGTTTAGCAGAAAAATAGTGAGTTTTTACTTAGAAAAATATTTTCTTTCTTTTTAAGTATTATTGCTTTTTACTTATTTTTTAAAGTGGATTGTGTGAATAAGTGTCAATGAAAACAGACCAGAAAGAAATTACTAAAAGAAAAAAAAATATTTCTGTTACAAGAGCGAGATTTGTCTTTCCAGAAGGGGAACTGGAAAATATGCTAGAACGTACCACATCAAAACGTAGAAGCTGTCTGCTCCATCATTTCCTTTTTCAGCGTAGCATTAATTACAGTGGACTTGTAGCAATTTCACTTAATACTGAAGGGATCATATTAAGGCAGGAATAAAGGCTGACAAAGTACGTGTTTTATTCAATTTGCTACTGTTTTAAAGAATGAGGTCTTAAACTTTATGCAAGTCATTAGATTGTATGCATTGAAAAGAAGCACAAAAATTTTTAAAGCAGAATATGACATCGATTTCTATAGCAAACCAGAAATTTGGTCTGAAGTTCAGTGAACTATACCTTTTTTTCATTATAGATACTTCTACTGAGAGATTCTGTTAAGATTTAAAACTGCTGCTGAATGCATCCATGAAATGGCAAATCTCTGTACAGTTATAAGCACGTAAGAATGGGAACACTGGAACAGACCAAAACACCCTCTTCAGTGATTCCCCCTAAACTTACAGAAAATGAGTAAGAAGAGGACAAGTACTTGCACAACCACTGAAAGAGAGAGCAGTCCCCTTGTGCTCAGCAGCAAAGAAGGCCTGGGAAGGCTGTGAGAGGGTCCAGCCTCTCATTCCCTCCTGCTACTGTCCCACTCTGCTCTGGGTGTCCGTCAGAGTCCCCACTCTGCCTGAGATCCACATGCCAAAATTTCAAGAGGTTTAGAAACAAAAAAACAAAAACAAAACAAACAAAAAAAAAATATCCAGGCTAGTAGTGCGGAAGCAATGAGAAACTCTCTGGTAATCAAGGAATTAGTATCCCGTTGGCTGAAGGGCCAAAATTGCATTCCGTGGTACCCAGCTTTCCAGGAAAAGTCAACTCTTCCATAACTCTCAGGTTCTAGCAATCTGCAGCTTAGAGTTAAATGTTAATTGATATTTAATCATATATAATGAATCTATATATAAGAGTTTTGCATGCCAACTTAAAGGTATTAGGATCTCTGAAATACTGTAAAATATATGTCCAATTGATTTATTTTGTCTAAAGTACTGTTAAATGTAGAAATGCTTTCTATGTGGGAAAATATAATTTATGTTTCCTACAAGTTACAACAAAGTATTGGGCATTAGGAGGCTAATATTCCCTTCCCTATCTGCCAGGGAAACCTTAAAACCAGGACTCACAGCCTGACATTGATAAATGATTTAATTCTGTAGTGTTTGCCCCATATTCCTCAAGTGGGATTTTTAAATGGAGATTAATAACTGCGCTCCTCTCTGAGGTTTCAGATGTCCCAGTTTTACAATGTCTAATATATATGTACACACAGCATCTGAGAACTTTGAGAGAAAAATACCAAATATAGTTGAAAATTATATTAGGGCCTTTTAGCCAGCTTGCATGCATGGTACAATTTATAAAGCTGATGATGAACAAAGCCAGGCAATTTAGAGATTCTAGTGGATGACTAAACACTGAATGAATATGAATAAAGGGGTATGAATATGAATTTTTTTATTGTTTCTTACAGGCAATAGAAAAGTATTTCAGGCATATCCAAAACTGTTTATAAAACTCTCGATAAACTGAGGTGTTGAAATGTGTGCTCTGGATTTCATAAGTGTTTTTTCAGACTTAATTATTTCACAGTGTTTTCCAATAAAGATGGAAGGAATTTTGAAACATAATTTTAATAAAAATATATTTAAAATTTTCATTCTTAAAAAGATTTTAGTTTGGTTTTTTTTTTTTTTTTTTAATATTTACCAAGGTCAAGAGGAGACCTGAAAGCATAATGTCACTAGATGTTTATTTTGCATTTAAAGAAAATAAAAGTTTTAGCACTACTGCAACAGATAGGAGGATGTCCCAATATATTCAGGACAGTTTAAGTGTTCATATTCACATCTCAAAATCCTGCACAATAAAAATGGTGTTAGTTCTTCTGATTCATTTTTAAAGCAAAGAACATTTCCATGTTTTCCAATTCATAGAACATTTCCAATCTTTCATAGACTGTCATGACTATTTAACTACACTTTACAGTTCTCTCACCCTCACACTTGATGTGAAGTAAGGAAAATGCAAAGATGCATAGGCTCCTTTACCAGCTTGTTTCTCTTTTAAATCAAAACTTCTGATGATTAAAGAAGAGCAGAAAAAAGAAAGTACAGCTCGAGGCTATGATATAATGCACTTAGAGGTCCCAAAGGCAGTATTCTTAACATCTACAACCAACCCTGAAACATAACAGAGGAATGTAAATGTTAGGGCTGGGCTCTTAAATTCAAGGTTTCTGACACACTGTGGGTTGACAGCCTTTGAATTTATAAAGACCTCCTATCTAAACAACCAAAAGAGCTAAAGATCACTTAGAATAATTATTTTGATCTATACTTGCAAAGCAGTAGCAACCTATGAGAAAATATTACCATGTACATATGCAGGCAATTATTTCATCTGATCATATGTGGTTTCATCATCTTAAAATTGCTCTTCCATGCATAGCTGGAGACTAGTTTTTTTCTGTAAAATGTGTGTCAGGGGATTCATAACCCATTTTAAGTATTTGTGTATAACTGCATACACTTAACATGTTTTAGAATGGATCAAGAAATTTTTCTTCCTTATGACATTTTTTCAAATGACTGAAATACTTGAGTCTTTAATGGAAATGCCTTCTCTTAGTTCAGCTTTTTTCCATAGTATTATTAAAAAAAACCCACAAAACAACAACAACAAAACCAACAAACAACAAACAAACAAAACACCCCACAACAACAACAACAAAAACCAACAAAAGGAAGTCTTTTTGGTTCTCTGTCAAGGCCTAGAGAATCCAAGGAATGAGCCACAGAAATTTCTTTGGAGACCAAGGGCACCTTAATTTTTTGCCGTAAAAGTACCTGAGGAGTATCTAATGGGCCCTGTCAAATCGATGTGCTCATTGGCACGGCTGTTGCACAACAGCTCTGAGTTCAGCACAGAGCATGTTAGCAACACCTGCTTTCAGTCAAAACTGTCATGATGTTGGGCCAAGGTGACCTCCTCATTTTGTAATATGGGTCATTGAAAAACATGCACAATGTCCACTAGGATGCCTGAATGAGAACTTAGGCGTCTCTTCTCCCTCCATGTACTTTGCATGGAAAATTCAATCCCTCTGTGGGTAGCTGCCCTTCACAATCATGAGGCTTTCAGCTATTCTTTAATGAATTAATGTTTATTTTTCCCAGACTCTTAACTTTCATTCTGAAAACTAAAAAACCAAAACCAAAACCACAACAAAACCAAAAACCAAAACCAAAACTAAAACCAAAACACTTTTAAGGAATTGAAGAGTTTGGGAGAGTAGGCTTTGTTTAAAATCATAATTGCTTCTGCCACAAAAACTGACATGAATACCTTAAAATTCAATATATGACCCATCTTTTATAATAACAATATGCTTATTGGACATATATTCTTGTCTTGTGAAATGTAAAGAGGTTTATTCCTAAAGGTTTTTATGAGCAATAGCTGCATCTGAATTTTTTTTTATTTCTGAGTAAATACATGCTTTACAACAGCCCTCTAAAACCTCAGGAGGGTTAGAAAGACACTGGAAAACTTTTTATCACCCTGGGATGTATGCAAGTGCTTCAGATGATCAAAGTATAGAAATCAAAAATATGCAACTGAATGAATTTCTGAAGTAAGGGAAGTAAAATCAGTGGTTTATTTGGACTAGTGAAGAGTGTGGTAATGAAAACAACAGACATTTTAAGGTGTGAAAGTTATTTAACTGCTGGCTCACGGTAAACCAGAAACATATATTTCTGATTGCATTGAAGATAACCATTCCCAGACTGTATCAAGCCAATATTGTGTCAGTTTGCTGTCACCTGACAATGGGCAGTAGTATACTTTGGGAAAGACATACAAAACAGGACAAACAAAACCCAATTCTTTCCCAGGTATAAGTTTTCATTTTCAAGCAGTTGGAGGTTTATGGACTTCCTCAGGCAGAGGGTGCATTCACATCATTGATCTTAATATCTATTGATGGAGCTTCTTCTCATGCATTTGTCTAATGGCTTCTTGAGCCCATTTATATCTTTGACCTCCACAGCTTCATCTGGCAATGAGCCCTACAATTTAATTATGCATTGTGTGATAAAGGACTTCATATTGTTTGCTTTAAACTGACCGCCTGATCATCTGAGTGCTTCTCTGTATTTTATAATACACGTGACATAATAATCATTTAGGCAGCCCATGACTTCATATACATCCATCATCTCTCTCCTCCCCCAAATGCCTTCCAGACTTAAGTGTCTCAGCCTAAAACTTTTTTCTTCCTACCAATTCCATTCCATACTTCTAATCATCCCTGTAGCTCTTTCCTGTATGTTTATTGAGCTCTCAAGCTCTTTGAGATGGAAGAGAACAGCAGGAAGCTTCGAGGGTATGGGTAGAACACAGATACTGTACTGATCCTATTTTGTTCTATTAATTCCCTCATTGCTCTTAGTACTTGTTTACCTTTTTGAGCTCTGCTGAGCACGGTGCTGGAACCTTCACTAAACCATTTGCAGTAACACTGAAGTCTTTACTGTAAGGATAATGGAAAATTTATGCACTGGTCTTGTGTGTATTTTCATGGCTTTCCCTATGCCTATTATTTTATGTTTGGAAATAGAGTGCATTAAAAAGAAAAAATAAATTCTGTGGGCTAAAATAATGCTATAGAAACTACAGAATTTGAACCAGAACTAGACACATTCAAAAATATCAGAGATTAAATGTGAGCAAACAGGAGTCCACAACTTGACAGAGTCTCACTTCATAATTCTTATCTCGCCCTGAAATGCCAACAAACAGGTTTGTAGACTTGATAATTCATTGGCATGTTTCTGAGCAGTACTAAACTTCCCATCTCTGGCTGATGTCAAAAGGAGTCAAGACTGGCTAGCCCTCATAGAAATGGACCTGAAGAGTATTTTTCTGGTAACTGTTTATACTATGTGACATTGTCACTTCCATACTATTTGTAGAGCTTGATGCTGGGAAAAATGAATTTCTAGAGAGGTTATGAAAGATCAAGGATGCTATAATGTCATCATAATTACATGTAACTTGGGCATCAGTATTACATAAAAGCATATTGAATGCTTACTTAACATAACATTTGAATAAATCATGTTTAAAATCATGTTCACTGAAACATTTATTTCAGCTAGAGCTACATAGTTTAAGCTGCTCATACATAAACATTTTTGGCATTATTTATGAAAACCTGGCTTGCATCCACTTAATTTATATTTTAAAAAATAAGAGATAGCTATTTGAATCTTATATTTATAGCGAAAACCTCCATCGTCTGCTGCTTACTGAGGTTTCAGCAGATCTACAATGGTAATTCAATAACTGTGTCTACAATATCCTGGGAGTTTTAAACACAGTTTCCCATTTTTGCATTTGACATTTCAGTCTGTACTTTCTTACTTTTCTTGATAGGATTCCAGGTACTAAAAATAATTAGTTAGTGCCTATCACGCTATGTGACAGTGATGCCCTTGAATACCTAACGTGGTTAGCAAGGGTTGAACCTCCTAGGAAAAGTTAATTTTATTGACTCATTGATGCAAGTGCATCACTGCTTCTGAAGTTTCTGCAGGGAGAGTTTGCAAAGTGGGTTGAACAGTCTTGAGGTAGAAGCCCAGACTCAGCTGTTCTAGGGAGGAAGATTTACAATTGGGCTTTGCCATTACAACCAATAGTTACTGCACCAAAGCCATGTAGATTGGGCTTCACTCGGCCTCTATTGTGTATGCTGTGTCAACCAACAACTCTTATTTTCTTCATTTCAAAGTAAATAAGGCTTAAAGATAATGAGCTGTACATTCCCCATGTCAGTGGAGAGGGAGTTTATCTTCACATTTGTTTTTCTTCCTGTTTGTAAGTAGCTTGATTGAGGTGTACTCTGAAAATTCTTCCCAAAGTAGAAAAAGTTGGTTTTTTTTCTCAGTGGTGGCCTTCCGTGTTCTGATACTTTCAAATCTGAAGCTAAAATATCTCATGTTCTTACTGTTAGCATTGTCTAACAAGCTATAAAATTAGCCTTTGTATCTATGTTTTCATGCTGAATCATTTTGTTAGATACATAACGTCAGAGGATGTAACTCATGACAAGAGTACTTGTTAACCAACCTGTGATTCATTAGCATTGAAGTATAGAATCATAGAATGGTTTGGGTTGGAAGGGACCTTAAAGATCATCTAGTTCCCATGCCCCTGCCACAGGTGGGGACACCTTCCACTAGACCAGGTTGCTCAGACCCCCATCCAGCTTGGCCTTGAACACTTCCAGGGATGGGGCATCCACAACTTCCCTTGACAACCTGTTCTAGTACCTCACCACTGTCATAGTTTGAATCCTTTTTCTAATATCTCATTTAGATGAACTCCCTTTTAGTTAGAATTTATTTGTCTTTGTCCGGTAACTACATCCTCTTGTAAAAAGTCCCTCTCCATCTTTCTTACGTGTTCTCTTTGGGTACTGGAAGGTTGCAATTAGGTCATCCCAAAGCCTTCTCTTCTCCAGACTGAAAAAACCCAGTTGTCTCAGCCTTTCCTCATAGGAGAAGTGTTCCACTCCTCTGATCATCTGGGATTTGCAAATCCTCCTCTGGATTTGCTCCAACAGGTCCATCTCCTTCCTGTTCTGGGGACCCCAGGGGTGGATGCATCACCACATGTGGGGGTCTCACCTCTCCCTGCTGGCCACGCTGCTTTTAATGCAGCCCAGGACACGTTTGGCTTTCTGGGCTCCAAGTGCACATTGCTGGGTCACGTCCAGACTCTCATCCACTAACACTGCTTTGTATTGTGGCCTTAATACCAAAAGGATCATCCTCGTTTAAAATTCTACTTACATTTTGACAAAAGACTCAGAAATTCCAGAAATAAAGTATTAAGTTAGCACCTTTTCTGTTTCTTTGCTGCCCACTTACATTAGCAGAGATATTCTTCATGGAACTCCAACCTAAAGACATCTTGCTCTAATAAACCTTGTAGGGCAATATGCTCAATGTACTGAAACAGATCTTGCTTTCATTCCCATTAAATCACATGAATGGGATATATCTTAGGCAATACTACCTATCCAAAAGTTAGATGTCTTGCTAGCTATAGGCTATATGTTCACAGTTATTAGATACTTCTGGAGGGTGATTAATTTACACAATTTTAGTCTATTTCAGCCTCTGGAGTTTCTTTCAGTCTTTGGACTCACTTTTGCTGTCCTCACTGATTATTAAAGTAGTCCGTGGTAACTGGCTCAGACTTACACATTTAATCTCTGATGCTTACATCAGCATGGAGGAATCCCAACCAGAGGCATTCTGACTCATGGTATCATCCAGAAATTGCATGGTCTTTAAAAAACACACAGCATTCTAAATTTGAAGTTCAGGGAAGTCCTAACATTCCAGCATGGGTTGTTCCTAGAATTTTTTTTCTGTATTATATTGAGTGGGCCTTCAGGAGAGCCAGAGAGGAAAAGGGGGAAAGATAAACTACTATTTCTGTTACTTTAATAATCCTAAATGCAAAACATTAGCTCTTTCTAGCAACAAAAGCTCCACCAGCAGTCATACTGAAACCATATGCCCTCCATTTGATTTACCATCAACAACTGCCTGGCTGCACACAGAGCCTCTCTGCTTAATAGTGGCTCTAGGCAAGTGCATGCATAATATTCAAAGCAGTTTTGTTCTTTCATTAAAGTTGTGATAAGGAGGCAAAGCATTTTAATGGGAATAATCAATTATATAATGATATTCATATACAACAAAATGCTTTTAATATAAGTACTTTTAATGTGCCACTTTTGTGACAGGGGAATTACTTTTGTAGTACTTTCAGAAGTATATCTTCTACTGGTGCCAGGCAGACAGAGCCACACTAGGAGACTCCTGAACTCCATCTACTCCTCATTCACAAGAAAGCATTTTTCAATGCAGAAACAACATGGCTTTACCACTCTGTTGAATAAGTGAATTTCAACATTAAGATGTGTCTACATTTTTTTTGCAAGAGAAGGAAAAAATAGAGTGCATTATCAGTCTGAATAAAAGCTGATTGTGAAACTTCAACACTTAAAAGACTAAATTTGATTCTCTCCTGTTACATTTGCCTGATAGTTTTCTTCATCTCCTTTTGCCATTATCCACTCTCTACCAATAAGAAAGCTAAGTTAATTCTATCCTGCCATTGGCATTTTTGAAGATCCATGTCAAAAGTTATAAACACAGAGTGGCCACACATGATGTTTTGCCCAGTTCTGAAAATTTTCACAAATCTACTAATTAAAGAAAACTATTGTATTCAAATTTATTTTTGTCTCATGGCTATGGATCTGTTTAGGTAATGAGATGGAAACCAGATACTTATTCCATTTATACTGTAGATTTTCATTTAGAAGTGGTGCCCTCTTCCACCCATAGCTAATTTGCTGTGAGTCCCATGCCAGTTGTCATGGTTACAGGTTGAGCTGTGTCTGTCTCCCAGGTGTCACCGGCTGTTTGGAGCATAGTCCTAAAGGAAGATGAAGGCTGAGCTTGCTCCCCGACTCTCTGTATCCAGCCTCTGCAAATGCAGTGGATGTTCCAGTACCTTGCAGCAAGTTGCAATGTGCACATCAGAAAAGAGCCCAGCCATCCTGTCTCAGCATTGATCATGTGACTCTACCAATATGAGACCCCTAACTATAATCAGGAGATATATTTGGGTCAGTGTTCAGGCTTCAGATGCTACTTCTCTGCTATTTCTCCCCTTCTCTCTCCTTTGCTGAGCTCAAGAAATTACCCGATGGGGGTCACGGAGGAATAGAGAGCTAAGAAGTGTGGAGAATAAATGAAACTGTACTTGAGAATATTTATCAAATCCCAACAGAGCATGCCCAGGTGTGGCTGCAGGCATACAAAACTAGGATCTTTAAACCCAGAGCAATGTGGTTTGTGAATCTTGATGCTAGAACAATCAAAATAACAAAAGATACTGTGAAATTTGGAGTAGGATTAATCTGAAGATTAGGCGTAGGTGTCTGCACAAGACCTGGGTGTTCCCATTATGTCAACAGAGATCTAGTCAACTCAGTTAATGTAACCCTTGTATAGAAAGCTGGGGATCCTTCTCTTGGGTGGAATGTGACCTGAGAGTTTCAGCCCAATTGCCATACACAAGCATTCTGAGACACTGGAATTCTCCAGGGTGTCTCCCTGGAACTCTAACTCTCCAGTAGAGTGTGGGTGTCATGTAGGTCCTCTGTGGTAACTGGCAACTTTATGCACTGTCTCAGGTACCTCAGGGCACCTTAAATGGACCAGATGTTGGCAGCCAAGCTGAGCCCAGCCCAGCACTGTTTTACACAGCTGGCTATTTCAGGGAGATCCAAGACATGGGAGAGGCCCTACATCTCCTTACCCAATGCACAAGAGAGCTGAGCATTCACAAAAGTCAGCTGTTAATATCCTTCAGCCAGTGAATATTTAATGTAAAAGGCATAACCACTCCAGGAACAGCGACCAAACCCAGCACCTAACTTTCCCATGTAAGTGGAGCTTAATGCATCCAAACTCAGGATCATTTACCCCATGCTTTTAGTTGCTCCTCTTTAACTTCTCTAAGCAGACAGGTAAAGTAATGCACAGAGACATAAATCAGATTGTAAGATACAAATCAATACTTATTATGGAGTGCCTCTTAGATTCATCACGCCTTCTCAGAAACTACTTAGCTAAAACTTATATTTTATTGCTGATTCCAGCAAAGCCAACACATTTCAGACACTTCTTGCTCTCCCTCAAATCACTAGCACTATTTCAGAAGAACACTTTTTTCCCCTCTTGTTCAGAAACAGTCCAATAAAATAAGTTTGGGAAAGAAATCCTCTTTTTTCTAGTTAAATACTGCAAAATACATTCTGCAAACTCACATGGATTTCAATTGAAAAAGCTCAAAAATATAGACTCCAGCTTCGAATTTTCAATATGTCTTTTTTTATACAAACCTCAGTGTTTGATCATATGTAAAAGAATTCAAAATACCAGAGTTAAATTATTTACTCACACTGAATACAGTGCATTAGACTTAAATGTATTTTTTAAATTTTATTTATTAAAAAAATTAAATCACTGAATTGGATAATGTTCATTTGGATCAATTGGAAAGCATTGCTGAAAATTATTCACGTAGCTCTATCAAAAACATATCTTTTCATTGTGTTTTTCACAAAAGCAGTTACTATTTTTTTCTTTTTTCATTTCTTGGCAACAGAGTCATGGATCTATAATTAAAAACCCACTTAGGCAATTTCCAAAGGATTATTACAATCTTGTCATGTGAGGGGTTGAACAAGTCAATTTATAGGTTATTTTTTCCCCATTTCTAGATTCTACAATGATGGTCTGAAAATGTTTAGAGCCATAAACGAGAGGCTTTTTTTGGCCATGGACACAAGACATGCAACTAATATACTCTTTTTCTTTCTTTTTAGGAATGCAGTTGAAGAAAACAAAAAATTATATGCAATTTATGACACAAGGTGAGTTACTAAAAGTACTTTAAGCATGTGATTATTATCTGTAATAGAATGTAAATCCTTCAAAATGTTAAAAATTGTTAACATTTTTTTTGCCACAAAACAATGTTTATGGCAAAATTAAAAACATTTTCACCCATCACACAAAATTCTACATATACCTAATAATTATTTCGCTTTAAATATAGTGATTTCCCCTCTGTGTACACTGCATATGACAAAGAAATACAGTTACACAACCAACTTAATTTACATGTTGTTTCACAGATGGAATATGGCCCACGATCCTGATCTGTGTGTTATGAGTTTAACTGTGTCTGCCTCTCATGCCAGTGTTTAGGGAATGAGAGCAAAGGGCTAGCTGGCACAGCCTTGGGAAAAGAGGATGCATTTAGAAAGACCAGCAGAGAGCTGTGCCTTGGCAGTGGAAAGCTGTGGATGCAGCCTCTATAAGTACACCTCTGCATTCTGAAGCCTTTCCTTTCCCCTCATCCTTCATGGACTGGTTCCTCTTAAGGGCACTCCTCAGTGTGAGCAAAAGAGGATTTGTGTCCTTCTCAAAGGATAAGAGCAAGACATGCATCAGAATTTCACTTTATTCTACCTATAGCTTTTTTTTTTTTTGTTACCCTGGATTTTAACCTCCACAATTGTGTCTAGAAAAATGAAAAAAAAAAAATCACTTCACTTCCTTCTCATTGCTTATCCTGTTTTATGTGGAAGTGTTTGCACTTCCCTCCCCTTGGTGTTTTGTTGTGTTTGTTTTTTTTTTTTTCTTTCTTGTCTTTTCTCTTTTCCTCTGTTAAAATTCAAAGGGACATTTGGATGAAAATGCCAGGAACCAACACCTTGGTGTTTTACCTAGTCCTAATAAAGAGTCATCAGTTAGGATCCTGGCTTGATCTTCCTTTAAATATACATAATATTAAATATAAGTAATTCAAAGAACTTATGCTTGTCTTCTTCACTCTGTATAATCTCCTGCAAAAAGAGGCTGGGATCTTAACTTGGAATCCTGTCTGCTGTTAGTAAAAAATTGCATAACCAATAATTATCAAAAATAAGATTCATAAAGGTATTGATAAATATGAAAACATAAATATATGGACTATATCCTTCTGATATAGCCTTAGAGAAAAATGGTAACTGCTGCATACTGTTTTGTTAAGAATAAATAATGTGCTCCTGACAAAGGGATTTAGATGAATCCACTCAACTAGAATAGCAACAAAGAAGTCCTATATAAAATAGCACTTCTTCAACTGCAGTTAGAGTAAAAAAATAAAAAATGTTGTTACTTGTCTGTTTTTCTCAAAAGACTCTGTTTTCATCTGGACAGAGACTTAAAAGAATAGTATTTCTAATGCACCACAGGCTTCTCCAACACATTTGTGTTATTTCAGTGCATAATCATTAATCTTTATGATGAAAAAATGTGAGTTATAAAGAGCCATGTTTATTTCTTCCTCTGCCAAAGTGTCAATGGATTTTTATTTTGACGTGTCTGACTCACTATGTGAATAATCCAGAGGTTTTGCCGCATAAGGAATGGAATGTTGCAGGAATACTCTTTTAAATTCATTCAGACAATTCAAATTTTTTGTTCTCTGTTCTTGAATATGAAGAAAAAAATACCCATCTGAAATTTAAACAGCTGTTCAAGACAATTTGGGTCAAGCCTCTTATTAAAGGCAAATTTTCCCCATTACTCATATGGATTAATAACTTATTCTTTATGTGGCCCACTGAAACATTCAGATCTCCACTACATCAGAACTGTTGACATAACACCATTAATATTTCTGTATAATTAAATGTAAACCAGCAAATTATGCAACCAAAGCAAGTAGATTCATGCAATGCTGCTTTCAATCTGTCTGGCAGAAATGGGGACAATGAGTATAAACTCACTGTCAGTTAAATAAACTGTTGAGTATTACCCAACATCAGCAAATATTACACACAATTTCTGATGTATATATACAGTAAATAAACATAATCTTGTTCTCCTCACATAGTATGTCCAACAACCACTGCTCATTACCTGAACAGGCAAAACACAGTGTGAAAAACCGCCAAAGTGCAGAGTACTCCCTAAGCCCTAATGCTTCCCATCATCTGCCTGTCACTCTAAAGCTCTGCTTCTGCTGAGATACTGTAGCGCAGAAAATAAGAAAGTTGATCTTTCTGAAGGAAATACTAATTTTCTATTATATGGTATTTTCGCAAAAAATTATCAACTTTTGATTTCATAAAGTGAAAAAAATTCAAGTTTATAAAAAAAAAAAGTTGAAAATTTTATTGTGTTTTTTTCCCAGCCACTTTTATTAATTACACCTTCTCAGCATGTTAAACCAGCAGGCTATTAAAACTGCTGCAAGGCAGAGTAGGTAAGCAGCAGCATGGGTCTCAGCCTAGTAAGATTAATGTCCTGTGTTCCTCAGAAGACAACATTTCAGCCATAACAGCAGTTCTTCCCACTTTCTTTTAGTTTCAGTCTCTCTCTCTTTTGTATCTCTGAACCTTTTGTGATTGCAGTTCGCTTCACGATAAGACTGGATCTTTGTCAAAATCAGTTAAATGACAGACAAGTCAGAAAGGCAAATGAAAAAGAAAATATTTGATAAGTGATTCTGACCTCAGTCTGTAAGTGGAGTTAAGTTCCTTTTGTCAGGTAACCCCCCAGTACCACTTTCCAGCACAGGAGTTCAGTGATGTATTGTGTGGTGTGATCAAATACTTCTTCCCTGATTCCCAAGCCAGGCTTTCTCCTACATCTGGTGACTGATAGTGGTAGTACTGCAAATGCATCAGCTGTGAGCAGACCTCTCCTCTTCTCTAGCCTTCCTGTCATTGCCTCCTCTGCTGTATCTCCATTAGTACTGACAGTGATGAAGGAAACTGGAATTTGTTCCAAAATTTTGAGTCGCTTCTCATTCCAATCCTCCTGCCTTCAACCATTTCTGTCCTTTGATATGGGCTGAGTGTGCTCTGTTCCAGCTTCTTCTGAAATGAGATGATGGATGCATTTACATAGCATTTTACTGCAGACCAGGACTGTGCTTCCAAAGTGAATCACTTGATCATTCCCACTTACTGTGCTTTGTTTCACATCTCAGAGCAGTCTCAGAGTACATGAACCCAATTCCTTTCAAACTAAGTTGAAAAACACACCCCAGCAGCACATTAACTGGTAATGAGCATTTAGTCTATTGGACCAGATTTGGCCACTTTCCCTAATGGAGTAAAAAAAAATATCAAACCCAAAACAACAAATGTTGCATGGATGTCAGATCCTCAGCAACAAGAGTTCTACTCTAGAGACCAGCCCCTGTACCTGCTAACCCAGATTTAGTTGATGAATCCATTATAATCCAACTTCCCCCAAGGACTTCATTCATGTGTAGGCTTGGCAGTTGTATTCTTCCACACTTACTTGCACTGGAGCAAGGACAGTCCTTCTGCTTCTTCACACATAATGCTTACCTTTGCAGACTTATCCATTGTTGAAGTGGCCTTTACAATATTGGCAATGCTGAAGCAGTAAAAAATACATGCTCTGCTTACCTCATTGAACAAAATTTGATCAGGAGCATACATCTTAACTGTCTAGTGGCCCAGAGGTGGAACATTCACCAAGGCTGTAGAAAATGTTATGAATTTTAGTCCCTGAACTACAATGTTCAAAGTCTCATATTTTTACAGGGATAGTTTTACTGGGACAGAAAGACTGTACATTGGAAAAGGAGCAAGGAGTGAGAATGAACAATGATGAAGGCACCTAAAAGGAGGAGAGAATTTGGTTTTGTTCCTTATACCACTGAACATTGATTTATTTTATCCAGTAATTAATTCATGAATCACTGGATTATTTATGAAATAACAGTACTTCCCAGGCAACAGCCAAATCACTAGGCCACAGAGTTATTTGATCTCCTTCCCTCTCCCCTACTTAACTATTTGCTGAAAAGTGGAACATTTCAAAAAACAAAAGTTGGGGGTTTTTTTCAAAAAACCAAAAGTCTGGGATCCTCCTGAAATCCTGGAGTTTGGGTTTATCTCAGGAGATACTTCCTTGGGATTTTCTTGGATGGACAATCTACAGGTTGTGACTGGATGCTTTGTTTTGCTTTAGTGAATAGAAGTGCCTAGACTCCTTCCAGCCATGCCTTGAAATAACCTGCTTGCCTTTTGAAAGGAGATGTTTGGGAGCCTAATTCCAGAAGCAAAGTCAGGATGTTGAATTCTGGGGCAGGACAAGGAGTCTATTTCTGTGCCCATTTTTTTCCTTATTGGCCACATTAAATAGCTTCCCAAAATTCTGGGCTTCCACTATTTCCTTGAATACTGTGCCTGGGGCAGGTCTTTGCTGGATCTCACCTCCATTCCATTGCCACAAAAGCTTAGTTATGAGCCTTTCCTGCAGACAAAACCCACAGTGCTACTTTCACTGAAAATGCTATATCACAGAGAAGTCAAGATGATTTTTACCTTTCATGAAATTCATTGATTGTTTATAGTTTTTAACATCTTTCAGTTACTGCTAAGCCTAATTGAACCCAGAGTCCCAAGGAACAAATGTTCCAAAACCCACTAAACTCTTCCTTGTTCCATCAGCTCCAGCCTAGATTATCTTTATGCTGTTCCCAAGTAAATGGTTGCTCTGTAAGATCAAGAAGACAAATACTTAAATGAAGTGTGATATATGACAGACTCTACAGCAGTGTTGATTCATTCCTACCTCAGATGCATTTCCAAAGTGCCAGGATAGCACATTAATCAGAAATAGTGCTCTCTAACTTTTTTTTATTTCTGTTATAAAATGGACAATCTATTTAAGAGAAGTTATTAGTGTTTAAATGTGCTTTTAAACCACGTTAAACTCTTCATAAGAAATATTTTCTTAGGCATTAATACTTTCTTTCAGAATTTAGGGGGACAGAATTAAATTAGTGCCCTTCCCTAAATTCACTCCCTCTGAAGTCTTTGAAAGAACTGGTCTTCAATACTGCCCATCTATAGCATTAAAAAAACATCAGGACCCAGGGCCTTAAAATTACTTACATAGTTACTTATTATTTGACTTTTCATTTTTGAGCCCTTGAGTCATGTATGCTTCATGCCACAATTCTCAAGCTTTCATCAGAAACCTAATAAGGTTTTTAAATAAAAGCTAAGATTTTCACTTACTTTATAATCATAGTAATTATGGCACTATTAAAAATCCAGATATTAACAGGAAATCACAAGATTGGGCAACACTCAGTTTCTCTTACTCTTACATTTTTCTGCGTTGCCTATAGACCTTAATACTGTTTCTAAAACAGAGCCCACTCCTTCTTTTATTTGGATCTTAATTACTAACTGCAACAGCAACAATGGACAGGACAATGGATTGCACTTATCTTTCTTTTCAATAATTTGTTGAGGAGAGGGGAAAAGCCGTCCTTGTTTTCTCACCCGTACATAACACCACGGCATTACTCAATGTCCATCCTTTTCATAGCAGTTTCTCTAAGGGAAGAGAATGTGTGGAAGGAAAAACAGGTGTTAAGAGAAAAAGTGCAAGAGAAAGACAAAGCTTTTCTCCCTTGGCTACTGAAATGTTGTGCTTTGTCATGGACCAGTGGACACTGGTTGCCAGAATGTAACCAGAATCAGAAGCTGGACAAGGGCATGTTGGTACTTCCACAGAGCATGGTGAAGAGCTCTGGCAGTGAGGAGCTGCCTCTGCAACCAAAACCAATATACCTAAGTTAACATTCTTCTGTTTCCATGCCAATAAGTCCTGCTGAAAGGACTAATTCACATGGAAAACTGATTAAAAATAATAACAACTGTGCTATCTTCACCCAACCAATATTTTATACGAAGCTGAGAGCACTCACACCCTACATCTCTGGTACCAGTGCCATTTCCCTTCATTACTGTCCCATATGACAAGCCTGGCTACACACGTTTTGAACCCGGCAGAGCTAGCTTCTGCCTGGCAAAGCACGTCCATCTCGGTCAGTGCAGTTGGCATCCTCGCAGGCACGGCTGAAGCGAGCCTCAGGCCCGGTACCTGTACATGCACACCACATCCCTGGCCGTGGCAGAACAGCTTCAGGCCCTTGCAGGTCAAGGCAAGGGGCTCAGGCCAGCTCCTTCTCCCGTCCCATCGGTTCGCCCCGGGCATCGCTCCCAGGATGCGCCACAGGGCAGGCGGGCACAGTCCCCCAAACAGAGCGGCAGGCCGAGGGGCAGGGGAGGATAGAGGCACGGCGTGGGGGACCCCCCTCTCACCCGGCTCCAGGGGGGACCCTGCGGGCTGCCCTAGTCCCGCAGTCCCGCTCCTACCCCGGGGAGATGGAGCCGGCGGCGGGAACATCCCCCAGGGGCTGCCGGCGACCATCGCCGCCCCCGGGCGGGTACCGGGGGCCGGTCGGTGCAGAGGTCGGGCGTGCCCCGAGGCGGTGCCCGGGGAGCCGCCGCCCCTCGCTGCCGGCCCCGGCCCCGCCAGCCCCGCTGCCCCGGCGCCCCACCTCGGGCTCTCCGCCCGGAGGGACGGCGGTGCCCTCCCTCCGTCCCCTCCCCTCCCGGCTGGCGGGAAGGCGGCAGGGCGGGCGGCGGCGGGCGGAGGGGAGGCGGCTGGCCGGGCTCCGGCGGAGGGCAGCTTCCTCCGGGGCTCGGCGGCGTCCGGCCGCGGGGCGAGCGCAGCCGGGTGCGCGGGCGGCTCCCGCGGGCCGGGTGGTGGTGCTGGGGCAGGGGGTGGGGGATTTTTTGGGGGGGAGGGCGAGGTGGGGGGAGAACGGGGACTGTCGCCTCCGCCTCTTCCTCAGCGGCAGCCGGGGCAGCCGGATCGCGGCGGCGGCTGCTGCTGCTGCTGCGCGAAGGGAGCGTGGAGCGGAGGGATGTGGGGCTTTGGGGGAGGCAGGATCTTCGGGATCTTCTCTGCTCCCGTCCTGGTGGCCGTGGTCTGCTGCGCCCAGAGGTAGGAGCCAGCGTGCCCCGGCGGCGGCGCGGGATGCGTTTCTCCAGGGGAACAAGCTGATGCGCTCTCCCGCCTCCCCCTCCCGCCCCGCTCCGCTTCCCGCCGTCGCCCCTGGCCCCCCGCACCCCGGCTTCTGCCTCTCCCGCCCGACACCCCCGTCTCTTTCTCCCACAGTGTGAACGATCCCGGCAACATGTCCTTCGTGAAAGAAACTGTGGATAAATTGTTGAAGGGCTACGACATCCGCCTCCGGCCGGATTTCGGAGGTGAGTCGCTCTGCCCGGGCTTGCCGCCCGGCGATCCCCCCTCCCCCGCAGCTGTCCCCGCTGCCGCCGCCGCTCCCGCACGGCGGGTCCGGCCACCCCGCCCGCGCTGCCGCGGCACCTCTCGCCGCCGGGTAAAGGTCTGCTCTGCTCGCAGGTCCGCCCGTCTGCGTGGGGATGAACATCGACATCGCCAGCATCGACATGGTTTCCGAAGTCAACATGGTGAGTAGCGGGCGAGCCCGGCCGGCGCCGGGGCTGTCGCCCGGGTCACGGCCTCCCGTTCCCCATCCCTCCTTTCTCTCGAAGTCGCTGCTGTCTCGGCGGGCGGCGGCGGGGCTGCGCGGCGCTCCGAGCGCTGCCCTCTTCGCTTGAAAACTTTATTTCCCTGGAGACGCGCTTTTCTCCTTCCCCCCTTTTCGCCCTCTCACTGCCGGCGGCCGTCTCGGCGAGTGTGCCGAGCCACCGCTTTGCACCAACCCGCCTTCTCCTCCCCCTGCAGCCCCGGGCGGCCGGAGCTCGCTGGGGCTCCGCCGGGCCGCCGGCACCTTCCGCGGCCTCGCAGCCCGCGGGATGCGGGGCTGGCGGCGGGCGTGCCGGGCTGGTGATGGAGGGCCGCGCCTGTCGGCATTTCCCTGCTTCTTGTGCGGTTCAGGGCAGAAACATGGAACAGCTCGGCTTGTCTGTGGGTAAACTGTGACATGTGCAAGTGCTGTAAGGCGTGTTGAGCACTCAGAGCCGGCGCGGTTGTGAATGGACTTGGGAGAAATAGTAGTCTAGTCTTGTCTTGGAAAGTGATGCTGTGCGGGGCTGTCGTGCTCACCGATGGACAGTTTAGTGCTTTGCTGCGTTTTGGTCCTCTCGTATGTATACCTTGATGATTCGAGGTTAGAAGCTACAATTTCTGTTTCTTGTCCTAATCCTAAATTTGAAGTGGGTTTTTCGTGTTCCTCAGCAAGTTACTCCTTCTCTCTGTGTCTCAGGTTTTTTTTTCCTTGTATTCCTCCTTTTGCAAACCTCGTGTAGAAAGAGCAGTCACTGCAATGCTGTAGTTACATTTATGGCATTAAAAATAATATGTACACGTTTGGAAGCTGAGCTCTCTTAGAGTATGCATGACGCTAACACTACACTACCTCTCCTTCAGTTTACTGTTGCAGTGTTACAAGCTGGTGTACCTTGGCTTGACACACGATCCCTGTTTTTTCATTAATCCTGCCACTACTTTCACCCCTTCTACCTGAAATTCTGAGAGAAACTTTTGCTCTACTTCTCATGTAAAAAATGTTTTTGACAGAGATACAGTTACCTATTTGCAGTTATAAGTGTCACCACTGCCAGCCTTTCTACTCATTCAGAAGGGGAAAAATATGAGATAGTTCTTACAAGAGTTTGTCTTAGGTTTCATGCAGATTTAGGCAACTGCAGAGACACGTCATGTATTTGACAGGCTTTTCTGTACCTGTAGGATTGTTTCTCAAGTTGAAAGAATGGGAGCTGAATGAAAGCTTCTCTCTGAAGAGTAATTGAAAAGTCTGACTTCACTATCCCCACTGCCACCTTCCCCACCTCTGGATATGTTCCAGTCTTAGGGAAGCATTACATGACTCATTAAATTAATATATAACACTGTGTATGTGAAGTGCCAGAGAGGCAATAAATATTAGAGAAAGGCATACTGAGATTGGAAAGAAAATGAGGAGATGTATGCTGCTTTTTTTTTTTTTCCCCAGCTGCCAGAAAGCCTGTTAGGTTTAACTAACTTGTCCAACCCACTGTAGCAGGGGTATAAGGAAAAGTAAGTAATTACAGTGCATCTTGTGCTAGGCTGGATAATCAGATCCTCAGTGATACGGGAGCTCCTCAAGAAGATGGTCAGTGTGTCCCCAAACAGTGTGTCAGTGTACCAGGTGCTTAAGTTCAGCTGCCCCAGGAATTAGTGCCCATTCTTGCCCATGAGTTGCCAGAGCAGCTGCAGAGAAGTGGTTTTTTCTGTGCCCTCTCATGGAGCAATGCAAAATCTGAAAAACGTCAATACAGATCTTGCAACAGAAACAAATAATGTGTTTCTGAAGAAAGTTGCTAAAGTACTTTTGTTATGAAAAGTACTAGTTTACTTCAGGAAAAATGAGCAGGAAGGGCTTCTGATTGGTGAGCACCTTACTACAACCAGAATTTCAGCTGAGCTTGTCTCCCTGCCTGGAAAAGAAGTCATCTTTGACTAAGCACAGCTATATTCATGTACTACCTGAGTTGGTTACTTCCACTTGTTTTAAGTAACTTTTTACTGTTCTGCAAAGATTCTTGAGTATGTATCAATGAACACTGAATAAGGATGAAGAGAAGGAGCTTTTCAAGATTACTCAAGTATTTATTCTAAGTAGTAATTTGGATGGGAAAAATAAAAGGCCTGGTTAATTTGAAGACCTGAGGCAGAGCTGTTCACCTTCATGCTGGTTGCCAAACTAAACTTTTAAACTTTGACATATTCTTTCATTTAATTCCAAACAGATATTGTGAGTGTTGACCTTTTTAGCCTCTATTGAAATATGTTACAAGAATTTCTCTGTGTAAACTGTGGTAGCGTGGACATTAATTCCTTTGACTTAAATCTAGACATTGGTGTAACCTTTTATAAATTAGCTTGTTAAAATTCATCTCTGTATTACAAATAAAATAACCAGAGATTTACCATTCTTCAATTTTATGGATATAAATAAAATGTTATTACAGCAAGTATTATTATGCTACTTTCTAGGCAGCCTGTAATCTAGCTCTCAGATGACATGATGACAATTCTTTGTAACAGGAATTACAGTTTGTATCAGGCTCTTTTCTATTCGTAATCAAACTGTAGGTTTATGTATAATATATTCCTCTATGAATCTTTATTTGCTAGCTATTTATTTAGCTTTCCAGCATTTAAAAATTTATTTGTGTGGTTTTAGTCTTTCTGTTAAAAATCACTAAGAGTTACTTGCCCTATGCATCCAGGCTACCTGTAGATATTTTTAGAATAGACTTACTGATAGCCATGTACATCTTCCTTGGATTACATGGCACAATTAACATTTTTCTTCATTTTTTGCTGCTGAAATGCTAAGCTGGATCAGAAAGACAGATGCAAGTATCAGGATTGCAGACCATCAACTTCCTTTACTGAAAAGTTGTAAATAAGCAGTTCCTATTTGATTTCACAGCATCTTGAAAATATTAAGTAGCATTATTTAAATTGTAGACATGTATGATATGAAAATCACACGATTTGATATTTATACTTCAAGTTATGTATATGTGGTAGCAAGGGGGAGTTAATGAAGTTGCATATAAGAAGTGCATTGCTCAGGGAAGGGCTGCAGTCTGTGAATTACCTGCACATATGTCTATATCTGTATGTCAGTGTCCTTTACTCCCCTGCTTAACCTGTACATTCTTTCCCACAATTATTTGCCTATTTCGAAAATGATATGTGTAACTGGATACTTAAGCCCCTACCTATTTTTGTGCCTACTGCCAATAATTGCATTTGAAACTGCTGTAAATTGTACAGAAATAGAAAACTCCAAACAAAATACTGATCAATAATAACAACAGATGTAATATTGAGAATATACTGGAAGCTATCTTACAAATGAGGAGTATGGAAGATTACTGTTGTCAGATTTCAATAATTTAGCCATAAATTTTATAATTTTTTCATGATTCAGGTTGATTGTGTTTTGTTTTTGCTGTGTTTTTAGGTGTTTTGCTCACATGATATGCATTGAAAAAGAAATAGTTCATGTGCTCTTACCAGTCTGCCATCCCATTTCCAATCAGACAGTGTCCACAATTTGCAATTTTTTAAACAGTCTGATTCTTCTTCAGTGTTTGGTCTGTGAATCAAGTGCATTAGTTCCAGGCATTCAATTTTCAAGCACCCAAATACTTCTGTATCTTAGCAAGTTAAATAATCAATGCATTAAATCTCCAAATAACCCCCTCTTTAAAGTTATTATGGCTGGAAGACTGAAGTACTTTCATTTTACTGTAATTTTAGAATGTGTTTCATAGTTTATGGGAAGTAATGCTATAGGGTGGATGGAGAAAACAAGGGGATTAGAGCAAAAGTGAACCTTTCTTCTTAGAGATAATGTTTTGCAGAGAATAGGAAACATGCTACTGCTCTCAGAAGTGCTGCCTGCATTGTTTTTTTATAGGAAGGACGTCAGAATTGTCCATCTAGGGTTTCTCAAAGGCTCTAATTTTGATTAAATTAAACCAGCAAAACCCAGGAGGCATAATTTGCTATATAGCTGTCCTGCTGTTTTGAGAATACTACAGTCAGAAAATTAGTTTGACATAAATTCAGACCTTAAAACAGATGAGTTGTTGTTTCTGAAAAAGATGTCATCTATTCTATGCTGTCACTAAAAAAGATGTAATCTCTTCTATGCTAACACTGTAATTTTTATTTTTATGCATGTGCCTTTTTAAAACTGCAAGTATGCATATGGACTTCATTGTGTGCCTGCTGATTTTCAAAGCAATTTTAACATCTTTCTGACAAACTGTTTTAGCTGCTGCCCTAAGGTCGACTGAAGTTACTACTCACTGAGACTAAATAGTGTCTATTTTCCTTGACAGGGATACACAAATAATTCTTTTTAGGTGAATTAATTCATACTTCACCTGAAGTACTGAGGGTGCAGAATGTAATGCTTCTGTTAATGAAATCTGTCACGTCTTACTTTAGATGATAAAAAATTTGGTGGATTCTGTTTATGTAAATTGAGATTTATAGCATTAGATGTCTAAGTGAGAGCTGGATTGCTAAACTCTACAAGTGCAGTCAGTTAATGGAGATGTAGAACAAAATGTGGATGCTTGGGCAAAGGTGCCTACTGTCATTTTGGTTTTACAGTATCATACTTGCCTTTCCATTTCCAGTTCAGGTTGCTGCAGATCTCCTGCAAATCCTCTGCTACATCACTGTGCCCAGGTTTTAGACACAGCACCAGCTCCTGAAATTTAAACAACTGAGTCTTGTTCTTGTCAGTACAGGTGATGCAATCAAGAGAGCTTAAAATAAAAAAGGCAGTGTAGTAGTTCTTAGATATTTTAGGTGCCTCAGGGTATTTTGTTTGGACTCCAGCTACCTCTCTAGAACTTAAATGAACCTGCATAAATCCTGTGCTGTACCTCCCAGCCCTACACAGGGGTCCTGCATAATCCAGGCATCCAAAATGGCACCAGACCACCTTTGCTTAGGTAAGTGAATTGTTCCATAGCTGTACAGCCAAAGCCTCTGGAATCAGGGGAAGGAGACCGTCAGTAATTTGCAACAGGTATCTTAGATGTCTGTGTGGTTGTTATTTTTAAAATTGAAGGATTAATATTTTTGGGAGGTGTCCTTGTTTCCTGAATGGCTATGAAGAGAGCAAAGGCAACTTGGTTAATTTTTGATTACACACAGTGAAATGTAACCTGTGTTTCCTACTGTAAATGTAGCTTATATTTCCTGCCATAAACAGATATTTCCTAAATATTTTGCAGACAGAATCTTGATGTTACCCCCTGCAGGAAATCATAACCAAGTTTTGACATACTTTGCTTTGAATATTCAGATAGAGAAACTAAAGGAATTGTTCTGATACAATGGTTACATAATCATATTGCAAGCACAAGTTTTCTAGTGAGAAGAAGATTCATGTGTGCAGTGACACATGCATATTACTAGTTCACAAATCACAGGAGTATAAAATAGAATATGTAACTTTATAATCTGGTTTTGCTTTTACATATTTTATAATTTAATGTATTTAGGGAGAATAGTAGATCACACTATGGCAGAAAGACCACATACGTAACTTTGCATATATGTGTGTGTATATTTGATACCTACATACATACATACATGTATTTGAAAAAATAGTATGGGTAGGTGGGGAAAGGAAGAAGAAAGAAGTAGTGGCCAAGCAGGGAAGCATCTCCTGAGGCTGGCATAGCCCTGCGAAGGGTGCTGTCACTGTGCTGGTGATGAGCCAGCATCCATCCACTACAAGAGGGGCTCAGCAACAGGCACTGATCCTGGAGGACAGTCTATCTGACGGGTTACCTGCTCTCTAGTTGCCAGCTGGCCACAAGATCATCCTTCCTCTGCCTTGTCTCCATCCGTTTTTGTTCCTCAGGACAGTACCCATGAACTCCCCCAGCCTGCCTCACTCTCTCTCTTCATCTCTGTCATGTTTCATAGTTCTTATTGACAGCGAGAGAGGGAGAAGTGCTTGTAGCAGGCAGTGGGATAGGGAAATGACTCCTGTTTGTCCAGGGGAATCGATGACAGGCTTCTGCTTATCTGCAGTGGAAAGTGGCTACTCTGAAGGGGAAGGAATACCTGCTAATGCAGACACAGGGAGGTAGTTAATGTTGCTGGGAGGTGCCAGTAGACTATTTAAAAGCCAACTCCAGCTGCCAGCATTGAATCATCCAGACTTGGATGATGAAATAGATATGATCTGTGATGATCAATCTAGAATAATTGCAAATATTCCATGGACAAAAAGGGATTCAAAATAATGTTTACAAACTAGAGGAATAGCCCAAATAAAAAGGAGCAAGCATGAAGCGCTGTATTATATAAGGAACGATAAATCCATTATTTAAAATGATAAAGATTTGGCTAACCAGTAGGACACTAAAAAAAGGTCTTACTGGACCAGAATCTAAAGCAAGTGAAAAAGTCACAGGTGCAGTATCATTGAAAAAAGACACATCTTACCTTGGGGTACCTAAATAGAAGTGTCATTCACAAGACACAGGGTTTGCTTAGTCATTAGTTAAGCCTGAGCAAGAATGCTGTGTCCAGTGTTCCCTCACTGGCTTTCAGGGAGATGGAAAGAAACAGGAGTTGTAATTAAAATAATTACAAAAGAGGGCATAATGCGGTGACGTTGAAGTAAATGGGTTTGTTTAACACTGAAAAATAGGATGGGGAGAAGAAATAAAAGTTCCTGATAAGTAGGATGCTGGCGGTGAGAGAATCAGTTGCTCTTTAGAACCAACTGAATTAAAACCTGAAGAAGTTAAGGAATTTAGGGATTAGTTTCAAATTGGTTTTCATCTAGCTACATTTTTTGTAGCAGCACCTTTTTTTCAGGTTTTCAAGAAGGGATTAGATAAATATCTCTTCCAGTGGTGCTCTTGCCTTTTTAGAGGCTGGGGTAGCTTACGCTCTGAGGTGTTCTCCAGCACTTTATTTCTGTGAATCTCTGCTCTGATTCAATTATTCTCAGAGGATGAGAAGCTTCCCATAGGACATTTGTAATAAATGCCAGTGTCATAAGTATATGCCTTGCCAACTGAGATGTCATTAGTCACCAACATTGTATATAAATCTTTATTGTGTTCTCAGTACCTTTGCATTGATTGCACCAGGTGTCACATGGATGTTCTTTTAAATATACATAGCAGTTGTGGAAAAAGGTTACAAGGTCGGGACTTCAGTGCATGTAATCATTATATATTTTTACTGCTGCTGAAAGACTTTTATCATGCCCAGGTAATGAAGAAGTGCATTAATTTAAGTTAACAGGAGTGGAAAATTGATAGAAACTTTCTGAATTTTTACCTACTCCATGCCTAGCAATTTTTTTTTCGCTCCCTTGAAGACAGAAAAAAAAAGAGATAAAGGAAAGAGGGATATTTATATGAAAATATTGATTAGTGCACTGAATTTTTTATTCAGATAATTTAATGTCTGTAGTGATACAGAAAGCTTAGCAATTTGATAAAGGCACGGCAGGAAACGTCATGCTTGGCAGAAGACAACAGACAAACATAGAAACTTCCATGACACATCTGCCACAATAGTCCACAGAGCTAAATATCCTGACTCTGGTACTTGCTGGTGGGGGATGCTTGGGGAGGAAACCAATAAACACGTGTTACTATTTCTCTAGGTTACTTTTACAATCTCCAGTGATGTGAGGAGAGTATCTTTTGTTTAGGTGTCAGCAGAGCATTGGGATGATTTAGTAACAATTCACTTTTCCTGCAGTTTTCCTTTTAATAAAGATATGATTATACAAAGAATTTAAACTTGGGTAGTATCAAGTGCTGAAGGATACTTCAATACTGAAGGATAATAAAAACTTTCAGGGGAAGAGGTTGAGTAACACTTAGCTACCATTAGGGGTTTTAGCTTATCCAGGACAAACTTTCTTTTTTTGCTCCCCTGTGACATGGAGTCATAAAAAATAGCTGGAACAAGAATAATTTCAAAGCAACAGCTTATTTAATATTTGTAATTGAATGTCACAGTTCCTCATAACTACAGATATTTCAAGGAAAAAAATCCCCAAGTCTGGGCGTGTCTAATTCATTTTTCACTATTACGGATTTGAACCGATAACTTGGGCAAAATAATTTGTTCTCTCAGCAGTAAGGAGCTGGTTACAGGTCGCTGTGATAATGTAATCTGCAATATGAATATAATATTGCACACAGCAGAGAGGGAAGATAAAACAGCTGTGCTGGGAGGTCTGCAGTTACACTGGATAATTGGCAGTTCAATAGCAGTTAATGACTTTTTTCTTAATACTAATATGAATGTTGAATTTTCATTAGTTCCTGGGTATGTCTCCATGGCACAATACAGCACTCTGCAGAGATGCCAGAGGTACCTCTGGTGCAGCTAGTAGAATTTCTGGATGCTGTGAAGTTATGTCAACACAGAGCTCTGTACAGAATGGTTGTACCAGTGGGAGTTACGTCTCTGAATATGACTTGTCTCACAAGCTTTAAATAGGTTATCTGGTGTGTGACCAGCATCCAGCCAGAGCTGGTCATCAGAGTGTCCTTTAACAGAGAGAAGCACTTCTGTAAGAGAGTATTTTTTATTCTAAAACAGGTATTTAAGACAAAGGTGATGGCCCTCCTGAGGTACCTATCTGGAGGTACTAATGGTAGTGGGATGGAGAAGACAATCAGAGGAGTTGACTGACTTAGGATAGGATTTTTCTCAGTTAATGTTGGAATGAATTCTACCTGTTGCTCCTTCTTAACCTGCCTTTTCGAAGATAATTAGAAGACAGCCCTGAACTGGTGCTGAGCTTTAGTTGACTAAGGTAGTATTAGCCAGCAGGTTAATGCACTGTATGTGAATTCCGTGCACAGTCTGAACTGCAGAGGGTTTTTCATGTAGATTTTGTTTGAATCAAAATACATGTAGGACAGAGAAGACAGCCTTTGAAAGCAAGCTCAAATCCATGTGATTAAAAATAGGTCATCCCTTGTTTGAATTGAGATACAAGATAGCCCCACTGTCTTACTCTGCTGCCCTGTTAACCCTAAAGTTACTTGAAAGGAAGAGCTTCATTCCCATAACTATGTCCTGTTCACATCAGGGATATTTTAAGGTTTCCCATTTTGGTTGTTACTTACCCATCATGGCTTTAGCATGTGAGCTCATAGCTTAGCTGCAATGTCAAATGTTGAGCTGCAGTCCAATGCAGGCACACCTGAGCTCGGCTGGGCAGGGTCCTTCATGCTTTTGGACTGGGCTGAAGCACAAACAAAAAGCTGAGGGCTTTGCCTTCCAGGAGCTGCACTTGGCTGTGCAGGGAATCAGAGCCCCTGTCACATTTTTCAGTGGGGAAATAATTCAGGAAGAGTAAGAAATTTAATCTTCCAGATTTAGAAGGCTAAAACGCAAACTAATTTTCCTACTTAATCAAATGTTATTTTGTAAACAGATGACCATTTTTCTTGGTGTTTTCCTATGACCTTTTTTCCTGGTGGTTTCCTATGCTACTGTGCCTTTTAGAATGCACTGAAAATTTGAAGTTCAAAATAATAGATGATACAAAATTTCATTTAAATTCTCAGTATTACTGGGTAATGCAGTAAGTCTTGTTAGTTGTTAAAGATACAAAGGATTTATTTAAGCCTTTTTTCATAATACAACACATTGTCATGTCTTTTTTTCTCTACATCAGCAGTGATTTAATTTAGCTTCTGATCTCTGAGGCTATTCAGATAGGAATCTTAGGTTATTTCTGGACTTTCTAAGCATTTTCCAATCATGTACAAAATGTTTCTATTTGGATAACAAAAGTATCTCCCAAACCAGCTGGAACTTTGCATAAGAAGATGTCTTCAGGACTTGCAGAACAGTATATATGACCCTTAGTTTTGGTTTTGAGCGAGAAACTAGCACTGCTAAATTTAAGAGTTGTGGTGCTCCTGATAATCTGTAGAATGTCAAGATTTATGTGCTTGAGCACAGCACCTGTGCCCAGACATGCACTTGTATGTCAGTCACTAGCATGGACTTGTCTCAGCAGTTTCCCAGGTTTGATACTCTCTGGAAGTTAGCACATGCCAGCTCCACTGCTAGCAGGCAGCTTGAATGCAGCTAGTTGTGCTGTGAAATAAGTTAATCTAGATAGAACCACATTGTGCTGTGCAACAACACTTGTCTTTCAGACAAGAAAACTCCTGTCACTTCATTTCTTAGTTATATCTATCCAGAAAGTGCAATTCATTGCATCCATGTGAGGTTATGTAGCCATCATTTCTAGTGGGAGAGCTGTGTCTCTCCAGAGGGTGATACAGCCGATCTGGTTGGCAGATCTGTATTAGAAGACAGCTCATTGTAGAGCTCAATGAGCTTTTAGATAATTCATTGTGCCTTGTTTCTTTCCATCCTCCGTACAGTGAATGTGGCTTAAGCCAAATGCTCATCTGTTACCCTTCTGGCAGTAAGTGAATTCAATGCCACCTGCATGACCTCTTGACTCTACCCAGCTGTCAGAGCTCTTTTTTTTTTCCTCTTTGAGAAAATAGGTGGACAGATTTTCCCTGCGTGTTGGGAAACTGCTGTTGCAGAACTTTTTATGAGGGGTGAACTCTGTCTCTTGGTCTCGCTTGGCTTCATGCCCCTTGACAGCAACTCCATGCAGTTCAAATGCTGTGTGTTGACCTGCATGACTGAGCAGAAAGCTGTGGCAGGTGAGCAACAGCCACCAATGAAGAGAAGAAGGAGCTTGAACGCAGGACAGCTACACTGAGACATTTACATGCACTTAAATGCAGAGGAGATGTTGTTCATTCTAGTTTAGATAGATATGGGCCTATAGGAGAAGGATTTCCAGTATACTTACTTTGTGAAAACAAACTAAAGAAACTACCAGAGTCCCATAAGCAGCCTTTGTTAGGTACCTAAAACCTAGGTGCAAATTAATTGTGTTAATGTGGTGGACTGGACTTTACCTTTATTTGTGTGACAGAGAAAGCAGGTTGTCCTTGGGCAGTAAGGGCTTATGGATTATGTAGAGAAGTAGTTAGCAGTACTTGTGTGTGTTTGTGTGATGAACGAGAGGTGATTAAGTGAAATCAATTTTAAGGAGGAAATATCTCATTTCCTTTTAATCAAAAATGGTGTCTCCTTTGGCATTTCATCCTTTTTTTTTTTTTTTTTTTTTTTTTTTTTTTGTTTTTTTCCCAGAAAAATGGTTGAGCTAGCTGGGGAATAACATAGCTATTTTAAAAATGCTGATTATCTGCCTGCAATTCTTTTTATAAACCATCCCCCTTAAATGGACAGGGGAAAAAAGAAGGAATAAAAAGATGGGCAGTGAATTAGCAGATGCATTTAAGGTAGTTGATCAGCTTATCTTTCCAGCAGACCCACTTTAGTCACATGCTCATATATTATTAACCTGACTGCATCAAGGCTGATACTGTATGTCTTTCCCAGCATACCCACTTTTGTGGCGTTGGGTGCCTTTTGAATTGGATGCTGGTGCTGTAATTTGGAAAGGGAAGCAGGAAGTTTACATAATGTAATAATGTTATCCATTAGTATAATATTCTTTATTGGTTTTGTATATGTATCTGTTTGATATCATCGTGAGTGATCTGGAAGATGGGATACCTTCCAAGCTGGTATTCTATGATTTCATGACCTTTACATTTAAAAGCAAAGCTTCTAACCTCCAAGGAAGATCTCTTTTGTGTAGCCTTCCTCAAGGAGTCATTTAGCCCTAACCCTTGTGGTGTTATGCTTTCTTTCATTAGTCACATCTTTAAGGATCTCATTTACAATCTTGCATTATATTCCTCTAAGTTACTTAGGCATACACATTGTAGTGTCATTTAGGAACCTGCTGGCACAAAGGTTACTATATCAGCTAGGTGGTTTAAATGAAAAAAGGAATTACTCTACTGAGATGTAAGTATATCCTTTAATTTGACTGCTGGTGCCCACTGAGCAGCTGTCTTTAAGACAGAAGTCACAGTAATTTACTGCTACTTTTCTCTAAAAGTCCCTGAATGATTTTTGTTAATAGCTTGAGCAAGTGACCAAATCTCATGAGACTCCTGTATGAGTCTTTTGCAATTCTTCTTTCTCATCCCCCTTGACTCTTGATTATTCACATCTTTTGTGCTGGAAAGCAGGAGGCTGGGTTTTTCTCATCATTATTTTTATAGTCCTTTTCCTAAGATATGTAGTCTACAAAAACAAACAAACAAACAAACAAAAAAAAAAAACCAAACCAAAAAAACCCAAACCAAACCAAAACAAAACAAAAACCCAAAACAAAAACAAAAAGACCACAAACAAACAAACAAAAAAAAACAAAACAAAAACCCCACAAAAATCCCACAAAACAAAACACAAACCCCAAACAACCCAACCAAACAAAAAATCTGTTGTGGGGAAAACCAGATCCATCCCCTCTCCCTGAGAACACTGCTGAATGAAGCTAAATACAAACATAGTTTGCTACTCTCTGGCACACAATTAGCTAGCCCTCCTGAACTTGATACTGCAAAATATGGTAATAAGTGAGTTCTAAAATTCTTTGCACCTCTATATGCTGTTTGTTTTTAACATTTACAGAGCAGTATTGAATGTCATCTGTACCCTAATGTGTGTCCATTGTTGAATCCTGTGTCTCTTTATATATTCATGTTATTGTGGTGCCCTTTATGATCATAAAACAAAAGCAAACCTGAAATAAAATGTTATGATGAATCTATACTTAATGGCAGATCACTTTGGAGGGATTTGATTAAAACGTGGCAATAATGCAGTAACAGTGCTGAAGATTCAGAAGATGGATTTAGTTAATTGCTTCTAGAGGGCACAAAATTAAATGCCACCTTTCAAAAATGAGTGATAAATCTTCAGATACATGGAAATAATGGGTATGAAGAACTGACTGGATGTAATGTTGATGAAGGCAATCAAAGGATGAAAGTGTCAGGGTTACTTTTCAATCTGTCATTGAACTGTGGTCATCTATCACTGCAACTAGGTTTTGTCCTAGCTCTTACTGTGGCCACTAGTATATTTCCATCTTCTTCTCCCTGTTGTCCCTTGCCAAGTCTTCATGTCTATTATTCTCCAGTCATCTTTTGCTGTCAGAAGTGTGATATTTTTTCTTCAGTTCATGCAGCATAACCAACCCCCTGCCAGTTAGGCTGTTTCATATTCTTCAAGATGCCCTTGCCTACAGCCAGCACCCCAGCCTCAGTGCTCAGTGCTCAGCGCTCAGCCTCAAGTCCTTTGCCACGTTACCTTTTCTGCTGGTGTGGCAGAGCTGTCAGTAATTTATTTTTTTTTAAATGGCATGCTAATTTCTTTGAAAGCAGAAAGTGCTTATTTTTAATGATACCATTACACAATGTCTTACTTGTTTATTTATTTTGACTTGAATAGCAGACATTTGTGCTGTATAAAGAAATAAAAGAAGGGTTATATTTTTCAAAAGCTTGCAGTTCCAGACCTTTGCAAAAAAAAATCCTCCAGTATACTTCTACTTGTGCGTTTGCTGCATTGAGCCATGCTGTAACTGTGACTGTTTCTAATGGTGTTAGAGAATGCAAGAGGGAAGGCAGGAGGGAATTGTTCAATTTTAGATTACTGTATGATCACAGTAGAGTGAAAGTTCGATTTTATTTGGTTATCATCGCTCAGCAGGGAGAGGCTACGTTGATTGTGTTTCACAAAACCCATCGGTAAACAGGCAGGCACTCAGAAGGAGCTGTAGTCTCCATGCCATCAAAATCATGTATTCAATAATCCTCCAAGACAGTTATTTTATTGATTGACTGAAAAAACTCCAGAGGAGACTAGTTTAGCATATTATGTCATATCAGACTTCTGAGGAACACATTGTCTTTTCCTTTCCAGGGCAAATACTGTGTCAGATTTGGCTGTTACATGCAGTGCTGCAATTCCAGTGGTCAAAGAGAAGAAGTTTTGGCCCATCTTCTGTTGTCTGTCAATACAGAATGACAGAAGCAAATCCATCTAGCACTAATGCTGATATCCTGACCATCAATTATCCCATTGTGTCATTGTAAGATGGCACTAAAGCTACAGACTTGCAGATCTTCACACCAGGAACGACATTTTTAAGTAGTTAGGTATCATCACCTGAATTTTTAGGTACTTTGAAGGGCAAGAAATGGCCATGTTTTTAATTCTGTGTATATTCCCTGAAAAACTAGGACTCCAGTCTTGTGAATATTGGAGTGTGTGCAAAAACCAGTAGCAGAATTGTATGTAATTGCAAAACTGAATTCCAAAAACACTTCAAATCTTAATTTCTTTGAATTTTTTTTTCAGACATTACCTGTGTTGGTAATCCCTTGATATGTACGAATTTTGTCTCATTCTGCCTACTCCTCTCTCTTTTTTTTTTTTTTTAAGCATCAAAATATGTAACAGAACTGGGTTGGTGCTCAGTTCAGTATCTTCATACAGATGTGAACAGTATCATTCCTCAGGTTTGCAAGAATGTTGGCTGAAGCTCTCAAATGACAATGTGTTTCTAAAACCTGCCCTTTTGCATTAATTACTCTCCAGCTTATCTTTGTTGTTGTTAATAGAGGTTCTCTTTAGTGGCCAGTGACAGTAATGCCAGTTGGGATTCCTGCTGATACGTTGTCTAGCCTTGTTCTGGAAGTTTTATGTATGAAAAGGGGATTTTTTTAATCTAGAAGTCTAGGAAATAACCAGATCCTTTTCTGTGGTCTGCATGTTGGATGTTGTCTCAGTATAAGAGACTAAATAAGAAACTGAGGATTCTCTTCAGGCATGCTGTTGAAAATACCTCCCTGGAGCTAATACTCTCTTTCTGTCTCGATGAGATACAGAAAGGAGCTTGTCAGGCTGAGCAGAAAACAGAATTTGTGTACAATGGGCTCTGTTTGACACTTAGAGGGCTTTTCTTATTTCTGTAGTCCTTACTGTGCTGCAGTTCATGCTGAGAGCTGGCTCAGCCTGGCTAGTTCGGGATCAGAGGAAAAAGAAGGTGTTTTGAGACAACTTTTCCCATTTTTCCCTTCAGCAGTTCTGTTCTATCTGTTGGAGATCAAAATATTTTCTTAATTCTTTTCAAGCTAAACTCCCAGTGAAAAATATAGAAACTGAATAAAAAGTTTTATTATATTGACGAATAGGTCCAAGACCATTTTTTCTCTTTGTTTTCCCTTCATGGGAATAAACAAACCAGAGTATTAAGCATGATAAAAGAGGAGGCAAAAATATTTTTTTTAATTATTCAATAATCTTCAGAGGCTTGGTGTCATTTAGAGTTAGCATACATGCTAAAGAAATTGTTAAAGTCTCTGCAGTTCAACAGTTACTGCTGGACCATGAAGAAATATCCCCAAGAACTGAATTTCCCTGACCTGCTTTTATGTTTGTGTGTGTCTGTTTCTTCTGCTGTCCCACCATGACTCTCAACTTCCAGAAAAAAGGTGGTGGGGGGACGTGTACAGGCATTGCTGCCATTAGGTTACTTCACAACAGATTTTGGAAAACATTCCTGAGTACTCTAACTCCAACCAACCCTACCAGTAAATTCTTGGAGCACTCACATGTGGTTTTGGCCCCTGCCAGCTGTTACTCTCTTTCCAGGCACTGCCCAGGAGTCTGCAAGTGCCAGAGTTGCTTCTGACACCCTCCTATCATGTGGACACCCCATTTTGGAGGGTGAGATAGTCTAATAGTGAGGACTTGAGATGCTTATGCCAGAGTATATGTTTAATATTCTGGTCATGTTTAATCCACTAGTAGAGAGATAGCTATGGAGTCTCTTTGAGAAATTTATCTACTGATCTGCACGCCTAATAAATTCAGCTTTTTTTTTTTTTTTTTTTTTTTTTTTGGTATCAGAAGTACTGTCTGTACTGCATTTAACCTTATTAAGCATCCTCACTAAACCATACATGTTGAACTTTTAAATGGAGGTGAATTCCCAGCAGGAATTCAGAGCTGGTAAAAATTCCCCACAGTTTTCTGTGACAAAAGGCTCCAGTGATGTTTGCAGTTTAGCTTTTCCCAAAGAATTTTTTACTGGACAAAGTGCATAGCTTCAGACTCAACAAGCCTCAGACCACCTGCAGCTGATGCTGCAGTGACAAGTTGTCTCTGTTGGGTGCCATGCCCAGCTGTATGATGCCATCACCTTATTCTTTTCATCCTTGGTACCATTAGAGCCTTTCTGTGAAGCAAATATAGCTTCCACTTTCCTTTATAGCACTCCAAAGAAATATTTCATATTCAGTATGTATAAGAGATGAGGGGAAAATGTCAATAAAGTTAACATGGATAAAAAATTGTTTGATGTATACTGACCAAATTAGGTGATTTTTTTTAATTCCATGTAGAACCTCTGTGGAGTCTTTATGTTAACAAAAGTGGGAAATTGTCTATTTTGGAATCAAATCAATGGAAAAAGAAGCCAGCTGACATTGCCATTCCTAGCAGCAATCTGTAAGGTTTCCATTAAAAAATGCCTTCTTGGCACTGAGCTCTCCCTGTGTGCTCTGCAGGAGGACTCACAGGGGCCAGAGAGTCTGTTTCTGCCCAAATGTGTCCTGGCTGTAGTGAAGAGTCTGACAAGTGAGATGTGGGTGAGGAATAGGTAGTTTACAAATCCAAAGTACAACACAGTCTGTAAGGGGATGGATTACCAGAATGTCTTGTAACTGTATTTGAAATAAATGGAAATCACTTTTCACTAATAGGTCTCAAAGTTCCATCTAAAGGGGGTTAAGAGTTTTGTGCTGGGGAACAAAGGACAAGAGAGGAAGTGTGTCCTAGATCCTTCAGGTGACCAGTGACACAACCTGTCTTCCTGAGCTCTGGTCCAAGTTTTGGTGACAAAGGCTGGTATTGTTCAGACCAGTAGGTGCAGATCTGTGGAATCCAGCTGAGTGGCCAATGTCCATATTAAATGCTGAGAGTTTGCTTTGTAGAAGTGGTTCTGGTTTGGTTCAGTGGGCATAATTCATAGGTGGTGCTCCAGGTATGCTTATGGAGAGCTCCTCTGGCTTGGGCCCATCCAAGTTGTACAGAAAAGTTGTAAATTGCCCATCTCTGAAAGTATTGAAGGTCACGTTGGATGGGGTTTTGAGCAACCTGTGATAGTGGAAGGTGTCCCTGCCCATGGCAGTGGGTTTGGACCTAGGTGGTGCTTAAGGTCCTTTCCCACCAAGAACATTCCATTACACCGTGATTCTGTGACATGCTCCAGAACAGGTTTGCATGCACCAGGGTGTAGAAAGGGAAACAATTTGGCAGAATCACTTCGAAAGTATATTCCCAATTAGAATTGCAGTGCTGATACAGATAACTCAAAGCCATACTGACTCCTGTTTTTAGAATTAATTGTCATTTCATTTTGGGACACTGAAGCACATCTCCATCTGATGTGTTACTTATTCATGACTTAATTAGCAACTACTTTGAAGTGATACCTTCCTCTTTATTCTCATTTTTGACTGTTTAGGAGTGGCAGTGGTAAACAGGTGTAAGAGCTGCTGTGTCAGTTCATACCAAATGTGTCTTAGCCCAGTATCATATCTCTCACTGGGGCTGGTGTCAGATGCTTAATAAATAACACAAAAAAAAGTGCTGTTTCCCTGGAAAAATCTCCCAGCCTCCATGATTTTGCTTGAGAAATATTTGTGGTTGCAATTGGTTTCTTAATGCTTAATCTAAAGGATATTAAAATAAATTATTCTGCTTATTTAGCCTATGTTCACCTACATAAAGGAAATATGTATATGTAAGTTTTGGCCACATTTTTTCTTGTACATCATACTTTTCCACAACATACTGTTGTAATGCTCCTCATCATCGTTGTTAGCTGTGTTCACTAAATCCCTAGAGCTGCCCCGTGTTAACTACTGACATTGCCATGAAATCTGCCTCTGTGCACACGTGCAGATTTTGGAATCTTATTTTCACCAGCTGTTTCCTCTGAATGTCAGAAAACTTCCAGATGCAACCAGTATGTCTGTCTGTGGCTGTAGCAGGGAAAAGCTGTAAACTCTCCTTAAATTTTTGGACTTTTTAGAACAGAATTTTCAAAGCAGCAGATCTTCTCTTTAAATTGCACTAGTCCTAAAAAATCTTTCTGAAGTAATGTTTGAATTATGCTACTGGGAATTCAGGAAGAGAAAATCCAAATGTCTTTGAATATTCAGTCATGGATTAATAGAGACTACTTTTCCTCAAGCTCCTTTTGCTTACAATGCCGAGTTCCACGGTATAAGGTAGTGTGTAATCCCTGAGATGAGAGTTTTTGATGACTTCAATGAACTTTAAAAAAAGAAACTGTAATACATTTTGAAAGAAGTTAAAATCTGTATTTTTTAATGCAGAATAGGAATTGAGAGCAGATGAGTATTCTTTCCAGAACTCGTGACTCCTCCATTTCTAAAACGATAAAGCTTCAGAACTAAGTCCTTGTGAAATCTGGGACAGAAAATCCAGTAGCGCTCAGGTTTAAGTATTGCATCTTAGGGAGTGGACAGTAATTTGTGTTTGCTTCAGAAAAAAAGTGTAAAACAGGATTATTTTCCTGTGTTGAGGTCATGTTCGAGGTATGGCACCTGAAGACAAACACCCTTAATCAGGCGTTAGTGATGAGTCCCCCAGTGTCTCAGATTAGACATAGTTTGTGGTTCCTACTACACACACAGACCTTTCACTGACACAGTCTTAATTTTTCAGTATGTACTTTCTCAGGTTCTTCACCTCAGCATCTTATTTGCTGTTATCTACCCTGGAACCAGTGTAGAATTTTCCAGATAAGTCAGTTGCTGTAGTCTCAGGTGTGCTGAAGAGCAGGAGGTGAACAGAAAGTGGGCAGATGAAGGCAGAAGCTAATCCTTGCTGCAGAGTGCTCAAAAATTCCCTCCAGTGGTTTATTTCAAGTGTTTTTTTTTTTTCAGTTCAAAGACTTTTTTGGCCAAATGACCTGATGGTGCAAGAGAATTCACAAGTGCCTATACATTCTTCACCCCTCCTTAACAAGAGCTATGAGGTTTTAGACTCCAGTGTGGATACCTGCTGTGATCAGAGAGGAGACAGACTCAAGGTGCCTTTTAAGGAATTAAAACTCTTAGTTTGGCAGGATATGAAGAAAACGCCCTGTAGAAGCTTTCTGAAAGAATTCTGGAGTTTAGGGCAGGAGCACACCAAGTAGTAGACTTAGTATTATTATCATAATGCTGATTTTTTCCTATGTACTGCTAATTTAATATGAAACTGAGTACTGAATAATACTGAAACATTTACAGAGATGTCGCAACAAAAGATTGATTTTCTTCAATTACTTTTTTTCTAAATTACATTTTCTCAAAATCAATATATTTAAAGACAAATTTTGATGCTACTTTTTATCATCGTGGAAACAACTACAGTGCTATTGGATTCTACTCATTATGGTGCTAAGCACTCCTAGCAAAGTAAAAGAGTGTGTGTGTAACAAAACCTCCATCTCTGTGCCCACTGAATCTCTTTAGCACAAGTGGGAAAATAAAGATCTAAAATGGCTTTTTTTTACTTAGCACTGTGTAGAAGCAATGGCACAGCTAACTCCAGGAATGCAGAAATGTATTAAAGCCCAAGCTCTAAAGTTCTTTTGTCACTGTTATTTTAGACAGCACAGGTAAAATTAGTATTTTAGCATATGATGACCACTATTGTGTTTTGTAACTTTATTCCATGTCATGTTCTAGAAGTCTCTGTTTGAAATCAGTTTATTGCATAGATATGATCAGTCATTTATTTGATTATTTATTTTTTAGGCTTTTTTTCCCCAAAAAAGCATGCCTAAAAAAAATTAGTCCTTCCCAGTGAGATCCAGTTGTATTAGATACTTTCAGAGAAGTAAGTATCACATACCTATTAAATATTTCTCTGAGGGTTTATAGTTGCAATGAATTCTGACTGACAAGTCTTAAAAGATAGCATGTGAATACAGCCTATTAGGCAGATCTTTATGAGCCATTCTAAAGTTACATCCATGCAAAAAAAGGTCTGGTGCTCTTAGGGTATTGTTTTCTCTATGACTTAGCTGAATGACTGCATGAAGAGTATGGCTGTCACTGTGGACAGAGCAGATGTGAAGAGTTGTTAAGCTGTTTTGTCTGATGAAGCCTAGGATGAAAAATGTAGCGTTAGGACTGGGTGTACCAGGCACAGTGTGTGTACAGGTATAACAGCATATCCTTAAACACTCTGTAAGCAATGTTGAACTGAAGCAGAGGCTGGCTGAGAGTGTTGTTCTATACCAGGATTGTTAAAGTCGTTAACTGGTGTGTGCATTGATCAGAGTTTTAATTCCTAGATAAGACCACAGGTATCACAAAAACCACAGAAAGCCCTCAGCTCTCAGCACAGACTTAGTGCTGGGGCCGTACTGGGATAATTACATGCTCCTTTAAGATCCTGCTGTTCTGCTTATAGTCCAAGCTCAGGAAAGTAGGTCCAGGTGAGTGCAGCAATGTGGCATTTTAAAAGGCATGTCATTGAATTAGAGTGATTGCTACTGGAGGAGCAAGACTGCTTTACAAATTGCTTTAAAATATAGAGACTGAATATCCTTGAGCCTTACGCTTGATGCATAATTTGCCCATTTATTTTCACAATAGAATTATTTAATATGTTTGTTACACTTTAACCACCACAGAAAGTACATATTTTATATCCTCAATAACTTGTGTAGCTATATATATATTAGTGAATTACAGTGAAGAGGAAAAGAAATACTCCAGATGAAACTGAAAAGGCTTTCTTGAAGTTGCAGTATTTTCAGTGGTGTCTTCCAGTGAGACTGCTAGTAGCAAGCAAGAAGCTTCCTTCTTGCCAGAACCTTCTGAATTGCTGCAGAAAGTTTTTTTTCCTGTTTTTGGTGCTGACACATGACATGCATCTCAGATGGTGGCCTGTGACTACTGTCATGCACCCGATACAGATGACAAACTTGTTTCTTTGATGAGATCATCCCATGACTCAAGACATGTGCCAATATCTGCAATATCTCACTTCTGAAATTAGTGCAGAAAACTGTGACTTTTGTATCAATTGGGATTTTTTTTTAAGGTGCTTTATATCATCTCTTGTCTGAAAATAGGATGATATTCAACTCTGCTACATTCCCCTAGTTCGGTTTCGATTCGGTGTGCTACAACAAAGTTATGGATTTAATTGATCGCTGTCTATAAAATGCCCAGGTTTTGATCAGGTTATTTTTTGGTGGAAAATGTTGCATTTTCTTCCTTTGCCTGCAGAATAATTTAATGTGAGGGTGGCATTGTTTAAACTTTATTAGATCTATGCATAAAATAATCTGTTTAAATTAATTGGAATGAAGATTGCAAAACACGTTTTTGGACCAATAGTTCCGAAATGTGCTGATTTTGGAAACGTTTCAGAGAGGAATACAATAAAATAGGCAGGCAAAAATCCCAGGTTCAAAAATATCCCTGTCCTGGGTCCTAAGAACATATTAACATAAAAAAATATTGCTTATAATTTTGCATATATCTTACTGATGCATTAGACTCCTAGTACTACGTGCATGTAAGGATACTAATAAATGTAAAACTATTCATTTAATAGTGCATAGACAAGCATGTAATTATTTATAACTTGTTGATTGCTTAATAGAACATTACTAATCTGGATTGTAATTTTATTTTCCTTTAAGATATCTCATAACATTAGAAATGAACACAGGCAAACTTTGGACATTTTACATAAATGTGTCCTGGCCTGTTGTCATTTAATTTTTCAAAATTACTTTTTTTTTGGTACTGATCATGTTTTGCTTGAACAATTCATATGCATTCTTGCAGTGTCTGAATTGCTTCTCCTCCTAAGGTAGGCATTTGCCTCCAAGGTGCAGTCCTGTGTTGTACTCAGTCTTCTGCAAACCCAGTTAATGTTTTAGAAAGGTAAAATCACGGATAATTCTATATTCTCAAAGAGGAGGAAGTAGAATGAACCAACACTAAATGTTGTATTGTTTCACTAAACTCTGTTTTTTGTTCCTGTGCATTAAAAAAACAGTGCTTTAAAGAGTATCCTTCTTTCAGACCTATAATGCTAGCAAAAATAACTCCTGATTCAATTACCACCATGTGCATTTTTTGCCTAGTACTAACTTGGATAAAATTAGAGGATAAAAAAACTGTTTATTTTGAAATCTATTTTCTTTTGCTGGAGTTGCTGAGTATTTCTTAATAATAAATTGGATTACTGCAAGCAAAATGTAGAGAAACAGCACAGAAAAAAAGGCTTTTCTTTCTGCAATTTCATTATTATATTGAGAGTTTTCAAAACCAGGTGTTGACCTATACTTATTAACATGTTACTGTTAAAACTCTAAGGTACACTTTTTCATTGGTTTTACTGCAGGGACTGATAAAAGCAGTAGCAATTCTGACATTCTCCCTTCTGGCAGTTATTTTAAATGGTCTTTTATACTTGGAGAGTTCATCATAAATTTCTAATGCTAGTGCCAATGAAGTTTGTTACAAGTTTTTGTACTGCAGTGACACATAGTACGTTTCATAATGCAGCAGAGTGGCCACTGGAGGAAAAACCCTCTGAATAAGCTGTAAGTGACTTCCAAACTCCCAGAGCGACCCAGAGTCTCCAGAGGCTCTGGATAGGTTTTCTGCTATGTTAATTAAAACCAATTTCTTTAATGTAGAGAACCTGCCTTGATTATAGTCATAAATTTCTAATCCCTTTTTTGTCATCTCTTAGAAGCATGGATGATTTCTGACACGAATTATTCATTTTGGCTTAAATGTTTTTATCATGTTCTTGAGTGGAAATAGGAGCAAATGCAGCTTCACCTTTTGGGAATAGAAGTGGTTTTAAAAGATAAACATGTCTTGACATTTTTATTATTTTCTATATCACAAAGAAAGAGAGAAATGATGAGTCGGGGATAAAAAATATATTATTCTTCCCACAGTCCTAAATTTATTGCTCCACCACAAACCAGATAGAACTTAAAATACTTACTGTCCCCTCAGAGCCACTAGATTTAGTCAAATTGAGAATATTTAACTCTCATGCATTTGAGAAATCTCAGGAGTAGGTCTCTCCAGTGGTGTGAGTGTCACGGGTAAGGTGAGGCAACGAGGGGCTGTTCCCTTTTGGGAGCCTTCCCCAAGGAATCACCATTTCAAGACCTGTGCTGCTCACCCCAGGTGATGGAACGTTGCAGCAGCTGTTTTCTTTTTATTCTTTTTCCCTCTTGCTGACAGCACAAACCTCTGTACCTGCTTCAAAGAGAGATTGCCAACTCCAAAGGGAAGGAAAAAATAAACACCGTGTATGCTCTGGGTCAGCTTTGTCAGTGTGCTCTGCTCTGCTGAAACATGCTCAGCTTCTGAAGGAGCACAGCCCCAAGGCCCACAGTTTGTAATCTGGCTGCAGGAATTTCCTTTCAGTTCATCTATTCAAAACCCTCTTGGAAGTGACAGCATTCTGGGCATTCCAGTCAGGCCTTTTCTGCAGTCCTTTCGCCTTGGTTCAGAGTGACATTGTGGCAGAGCAAGGCTGGAAGGATGGACAGCGAGGGGGAAGCCTTGCCAGGGTTGTTCAAACTGGCAATGGTGTTTTAAGTCCTGGCTTCAGCATCACTGTGAGGCACACTCTGGTCAGAGTGTGAGTTACAGGCAGTCCTGATGTGAAAGGTTTTGCTAAATAAAAGTGAAAAAACGTGCTTTTCTTGACTTGGTGTTGTAACTGGGGAAATGCTTTTAATTTTTTTTTGTGGAAATTTTAGAAAATACAGTTTCAAGGTTTATGGTCTGTTTAAAACCACAATTTGATAAATGACCTAATACTTCAAGAGTAAAATATTTTATGAATAAAGCCTTATTTTTCCCTTACATGGATGGCTAGTTCAAGTGCAACATCAAGTACAGTATTAACTGGCACTTTGTTTTGTGCCACATAATCTTTTTTACATACTAAATCTTAAAACCAGAATGCACATTCTGTAGGAAGATCAGGAAAGAAAGTCCAAATAATTGTTAACAATTAGTTAGAAATTGTTTACATCTCAATGAAGGAATGGCAAATTGGCTTAAGGTTTAAGTGGCATCACATCAAACACAAGAATAGTTTCTTTAACCACCTGATACACTCTAAATTAACACCCTAATCCTGAGATAATCTCTGCTTATAGTGCACAGATATTGAAAAGATTAAGAGCAATCCAGAGTCATTAGAGGAAACATAACATACACATACCCATGAATAATCTGTATGGTGGTTGTTTAGAACAAGTGTGAGGAAGAGGTGGTCAGTGGGATTTGTTGAGCTGTGGAGATTTAGAATTAACTAGTGGAAATCTCCATTTATAAATTGCGTACCTACATGCTTGGGAAGAAGCAATTTCAAGTCATTAAGTGACAAGATGACTCACTCATAAAATTTGAATAATATAGTTTTGGGTATACATACCTCATTTGTAAAATGAATTTACTCAATACCATTGTGTTCCTTAGGAAAGACAAATGAGACAAGTGACTGAGAATGTAGAAGTATTAGACCTCTAATATTTGCCCTTGAAGAACTCATTGAACACTTTTTGTCTTCAGTACATTTTTGAATTGAGGTCTGAGTCATATTCATGACATGATCTTAAACTCCAAGACAGAGTGTGGAACTGGAGCAATGAGAAATCCCTATTCCCTGTTAAGTGAGAGAGCCAGCACTGGAGCAGAGGGATGGGCTGGGATCATCTGGCAGAAGAAAGTCAGTGCTGAGTGGGAAGGTGGCAGTGCTGTTTTATGGCCAGATGTCAGATGTGAAGTCTAATTATGTCTGTCACATCTTGAAACTGATTATGAAGTGAAGAAAGAAAGAAAGAAAGAAAGAAAGAAAGAAAGAAAGAAAGAAAGAAAGAAAGAAAGAAAGAAAGAAAGAAAGAAAGAAAGAAAGAAAGAAAGAAAGAAAGAAAGAAAGAAAGAAAGAAAGAAAGAAAGAAAAGCACAGGAATTTGGTAGGATTTGTTCTTCCTTGAACTTTTAGTGAAGCAGACATAATTTTTGATTCTTCTCTCATGAGGTTGGTCCTTCAAAAAAGTCTTGATGAAAGGCCCTACACAGTCTTTCTTGATGTGAAGTTGGAGTACTGTGAGTAAAGCATAAGTGATTGAAAGAAGCATGTTCCAGACTAATGTAAAATAAGTGATAGCTAAGTGTTTTCAGTCTTCCATTAGGTTCTGTATATAATGGAAAGTTCTTTTTTCACTTCTGATAGGGGGAGAGAGATATGAATATAGAAGTGGATAGTCCTCAATTTTATAGCTGTTTTACTTGCCAGATTTACTATGTGCCCAGATGTATTTCTAGCTGTATATCTACAATAAGTGTATCTGAAAATGTTGGAGAAGGAAAGAATACAAATTATCTGAAAGGCACCATGATTCATTATTCCTCCTCCAAGTGAGATTTCTCTGGCTTGTCAGCTCTGAACCTCAGCCATTTTATTTAAATTTTCAGACACTTCAGAGAATATCAGAACGACAAGTTTCATTGAAATATCCTGATCCATATATCATTGAAAAAACACAGTAAATAATTCTTCCACTGTTCTAGTATTTTTATAGGGAGTTGTAATGTTTATGTGTATCAAGACTGCAGACAGCCTAATCTCTTATTATCACATGAAATCTGTCTATAACATGGGATACTTTGGTTTTGTTATAATTGAGAATTTATTAGGGTATGTGCAAAAGGCTCCCTTTTTTCAGACAATGAAACCAGATTAAGAATTGGTAACTGACTATGTTATGCATAGTTAAAAGTCAGTGTTCAGCTTCAATGTTTGTCCACTGAGTGAACTGCTAGTCATTTAATTAACTAAATATGTATTTATTGAACAGATTTGAAAAGATAGAGTATGCAGTGTAAGTGGGTTGTGGTCCTACTATATTTGTTTATCACCAAAATCACTCAATTTATGTTATTTGGATGAAAGCTAAGGCATAATTAAATTGAATCAGGTTTTTAAGGCATATATAGGAAAAATTTTACTCTCTAATGAAAACGTTAAGAAGAGGAAGAACTAATTTAGCCTGGGTTGTTTACAGCTTTGAACTTGCATATAATTTCACCAGGACTATTTCAAACCATTTATTTGATGTCCATCCTCATTTCTTTGAAAAATAAGGGAGGGAATGAAAAAAACTGCTGGAAATTTGGAAAAGATTGTACTTTCTGTCTATATGGAAAGCTACTGCCAAATCACTTCTCAGCCTAATACATCCTAGTGTATTTAATTAAGTTAGTTGGTTGCATTTGGGACAAATTGTTTGATTTGGAGGATATTGAAAAACCTATCTTAAACTTTATGAGGTTTTACACATTAGGCTGATCAAATTGCCAAACTTTCTCTCAGTGACTGGAGTACAGAACTAAGGCTGCTTTTGTGTTTTAGGGAAGGGAATTTAAGCATAGACCTAATTACAGGTGCTCCACTTCTAAGGTCAAATGTGCTACTGCATGCTTGCAAGGGCTGGATCATGAATCCCACTTCAGATTTTCACATGCCAAGATGAAAAAACCCACTTTAGCAAACATCGGCTTGGATTATTTGTGCTTACAACTGCAAAATACTGATGTTCTGTAACACCATACCTTTAGGAGAAGCTGCTGGTAAACAAACACATGTAAGTCAACATTTAATCCAGAAATATACTGGAAATATAAAGTAAATTGTTTACTTTGGTGATAGTGAATATTTTAGGTAAAGGAAGCAAAATAATACCAATGGGTATAGACTGTTCAAGAACTGTTAATACAGAAAAAAATATTGGTTTTTTTCTATGAATCCCTTAATGATAATAGCTGTCACAAATTATTGCTTCAAAAACTTGTGGTTGAACTAAATGTGGCAGATATTACACCTGGATCTTAAGGATAAAACTGCTTCCTCAGCCCTCCATTATCCAACTGAGATGTATACTAGGCTCTTATTGAATGGCTGCACAGAAATCACACTTTGACTTACACTGCTTATTCCAGGCTGGAATTTTGATTAGTTAAGATGAAAATACCTTCTTTGCCTACTTCGCCTTTGTAATAGATTATGTAAAATAAAAATTGTGTGCTTTTAGTTGTACAGATGGTTCGATAATATTTGTGCTCCTTTTAGTAATGCTGGGATATGGTGTCACCATTTGTGTCCTTATAAAATGTAATTAGGTATTGAATGTTTGCCTTCAAAAATGTTCAGCCTGAGGTGCTTTTTTTTGAGCAGCGTGGCAATAGACCATGAAGTGGAGCATACTCAGGTCTCCTGATGCATCACATCCCACAATATTGTCTTCATTAAATGTTTAGTAATGTTTTAATGTTTATTTAACAGGTCTTATTTGCTTTGCTGCAAACTACAGCTGAGAGGCATCAAACCACCTATCCATGTGCTTAAAAATACATTTAAGTGCCTAGCTCTGTTTAGTTTAGGAAGATGTTAGCTAAAGTGACACACTTGCTGAAATGGAGTAAATACTGTGATAAAACTTGGAATTTCTTTGCTGTCCATACTTCATGCAAACTACTATCTTCCAGTACTAGAAATCTCAGCTTTAAACTTTATTTTTAAAAAGGTTCAGTAGTTTCCTCCTTAGCTGAAACATGGCTTGCTACGTTCATAGAGTGTTGTTTCTTGTTTTGCACTTGTAATAGCTTTGCCTTAGAGGACACCCCAAATGAACAGTGCAGTAGTAGTATAGATATGGAAGATAAGATTCAAAAGAAATCACCTCTATTCCTGCTGCAATGAGCAAAATCTGGGTTTTAAAAATGACCCTAGGGCCCCTTGCCAATTTTCTTCATCTTTGCCTTCATCTTCTTTGCCACCTTTGCCTTGTTATATCATCCACATTCTTTCACTGGGATATTTCTCTGACATTACTGGAGTGCAATTTTTCTGCTTTGTTGTTGCTGTTGTTGTTGTTGTTTGTTTGTTTCTTCAGTTCCCTACCTATTGGTAAAATACCAGAGTGTTTTTCTACTACAAGTTTTCAGACTTCACTGTTCTGAACCCAGACCACGACAGGGCAGTGGTAATGTCCCTTTTCTGGAAACGCCTCACATCCAGAAACATCTGCAGTCATCCACTTCAATATGGGGAGCTCTTTTGAGTCATCCAAACCAGAACTGGCTGGAGCTGGCTACATCCCTCCTCAAAGCTGTGTCTTGGAGATGGGTTCTTTCAGGAGCATATCAAAACACAAAATGGAGTGTTGTGCCTGTTGGAGCAATGTGTCATGGTCCTCTTGCAGATCATGTGTTTGGTGGCCCTGGCTAGAACTGCAGTGCCATGGTGCCATCCTACTGCTGTGCCGTGGGCATGAGAGCCTGAGCAGGATGTTTTACCTCTCTGTTTCAATTTGTACTGTATATTTGCTGGATTTGCTCAGTTCTCCTCTGTGTCACCTACCACACAGAAAAACCTGTCATGTCTGAACAATTTCTGTCTTGCAGTCCATCAGATTACTTTGGGAAGCAGACGTGCTCCAGCATTGCTGATAATTTGAATATATAGGAATGCAGTACTTTGCATATGGACACTGAAATACCTTGTCAAGCAGATACTGATTTGCCAGATTTTACCCATCAGCTTTCACTGTTTGACCACCTGGATGCTAAAGACACAGCCCTGGCAGACAATCTGGAGATGGAACTGGGATCATTTTAGTCCTGAAACTGATCAGGAGATGTCTACCCAAATTATGCCAAAAGAGTTTGCACTGTGTCCAAGAACTTTGATTCTGAAATGATAGTGGAGTCCTGTCCATTGACACTCTCAAAGGCTGGTCGTTCCACCCCATGGTAAAAAAAGCAGAAGTGAGGTTCCTGAGATTTTGGAGAAGACACTCTTTACTCTGCTGCACTGTTTACCTGGTCAGGCATTGCTTATATTTAAACTGCTATGTGTGACTTCTGCAAGCACTGGAGCAATTTAAGTGGAAATGCTCTGGGCATAAGAATATTAAGCTTGCAAACTGGAAGTCTCACCTTTTACATAATGATTAGTAGTATAGTAGGAAAAACAATGTCCACCAGTCTTCATATTATCAACCTTAATTTAAGAGTCTGGCTCTGCACTTCTGAGGTTACTATTTACTAACTTACTCCTGGTTCTCACAGGGGATGGAATTCTGACTCCATCGAATTCTGTCATTGCAAGGGATGGCATTCAGTAATTTTTATGGTACCTCCTGTTCTCTTAGAAATCCGTAGTGGATTTATTTAAATGCAGCCAGTATTTCCAGAGTAAAGGACTCTACCATGCCCTGTGTGCAACATGATTAAAGTTAGGAAGATGTGGTCAGTAAGGAGTTAAATAATAATTTTAGCATTCAGGACTAGGCCTGCTTAGACCAGTGTGCAGGCTGAAATTATTTGAATATTTGCAGATCTTGCTTGATTGAAAGGTGTTCCTTTCACCCTTCAGACTCACAACTCCAAAATGCTGGAAATATCTTCATAGCAAAATGTCAGCAGGCTAAATCAGCCTGGAAAGACAGTCCAGTAACTGCAGATATAGCCTTGAAGTAATCTTAAAATAACCAGTGTAGGCTTTCTTTAGAGATTATCTGTATATTGTTTATCCTCAGACATTAGGTTGTGTCACATAGTGAAACCCCAGGTTTTTTAAGGCATTTCTCTTCTACCCATCATCATTTTCCTTTCCAGAAACACTTCTAAGTTTGTTTGGCTAACCAGGCTGATCTGTACAGCTGGGAAAACAAATCTTTAGTAGCAAATACTTCTCTGGCCAGTCCACAGATGGAGAACACTGGGTGAACTGGTAGCAATGGTGTTTGTAATGATTACTTGCTGTTAAGAGGTCCCATGTGGCAGTAAATGAGATGCAAAGACAACTGTACAGGTCTCTGTGTCATAAACAGTTTTTTTGCAGAAGATTTCATAGTGCATGAGCTGCTGCATCCTTCACCTTGCACACCTGTCCTGCTCAAAAACATGCATTTAGCTGGGGAACTTATCTGGGTACCCAGCAAATAGATAAAATCTGTAAATCATACACTTCTGTGATTCAGGCATCCCATCCATTCCAGCTGGAGTGGTGAGGTTAATGCCAGCTCAGCAGTTGTACAAATGAAGATGGATTTTCAATTTAGAAACACGAGTTTTGACAACATTGCCTTTCTTTGAGGGTACTGGAATTTGTGTCAGGTATTTTGCTGATTAGTATTTGTGATATTGAGGGATTGCTCTAACGCATCTTTTTGTTGTTTGTGTTACCTCAGCATTACCAGTTCGTAGTTCTGGTGTTTAGGGTGGCTCAAGTTCTAGAGAACCTTCTGATGTATTCATCAGGCAGCAAAACTGTTGTCTGAGATTTTGCTTCTTTCAAGCTTTATTTTGCTGTGGAAATCCCAGTTCTGTTACATCATCTGGTGCAGGTTTAAAGCATTAGACATACCCTTGCCATCACCTTCATTCTGCACTGGTTGGAGTATCTATTACAACTTTTCTGTCTTTTCCTCTTTCCCTTTCCCTGACTCTGCTTATCATTGTTAAAATGGTCTAATCTGTGTTCTGATATCAGCTATCTACTGTAGCTCTCTTCACACCTGCACTTGTTAGTGATCAAGGAATCAGACTAGTAGTGAGTAAATGACAATACAGGGCTTCCTCCTGGGCTCCTGTCTCTGTTACTTAAGAACGTTTTGCCAAGACCCCCCTCTCCCCTCCCCCCAGAAAAACAATCAACCAGACAAAAAACACATCCAAAAAACCCAGAACAAAACAAATAAACAAACAAACAAATGCGCAAAAAAACAAACCGAAAAGAAAACCCCCAAAAAACCAACCCCCCCAAAAAAAACCAACAAAAAAATCAAACAAAAAACCCCAAAACCTCAAAAGAGAAAAAAACAAACTGAAGAGAATTGTTAGGTAACACCTAAATAATTGCAAATAGCTTGGAGATGTATTTTTCAAAAAAACTAATTTTCTGGGACTTCCTTATATTTTGTTTGATTTATTTTCAAGTCACATCTGTGTTTTAGTAAAACCATGAGGTTTCACTTTGAAAAGAGAGGGAATAGGATCTGATTCTGATAGTCGTACTTTTATTGATCAGTTCTTTTACATTTGGGGTTCAAGTGGCTTGTGAAAGGCTTACTGCAGCAGAATAGAGTCCAGCCTTCCCTGCAGTTTCCTTGCCTAATATTAGCAAGTTTGTGCAACATAATATAATACTTCTGTGATACAATTTGCATTGAAAGATTCCCGCCACCCATTCCCACTCACACATGTTCCTTTGCTTGCTTTTCGTGTTCAGAATATAAAGGTTGCCCCAACTCTCACTCTGTATGAAGAGCTTTTCCAAATTCCCTTAGGAAACACTGTTTATATATAAAACATTTTTTTTTCCCAGATACTTTCATTCCTGCTAAAGAAGACTTCCTTTTCTTTTGGGTATTTACCTGAAACTACAATTCGATAATTATCACTGAAGTGCTGCTTTCTTTGTATTCAGCTCTTAATGATCCGGAAAGTACCAATCACTGAAACAGTTATTAAAATTCTTAGTAAGTAGATGTAATTTAAGAGATCCAGACTGGTCAGAGGGCAGTAGACACAGATCTCTATTAAAAATGCAGGACATGTAAACTAATTTTTGCCAGCAGTTAATCAATAGCATGAAAAGTAGAAAACTTCTGACACAGTAATAAGTTTAATTACTTTTCACTTCACTTTGGTAGACAAAAGTTTTTCTAACTCTGGGCTGAAAGCATCAGAGTTTCCTATGATACCCTGAAATTTTTGGGGCCTGTCAGAACATGGGTGATTAGATTTTTTGGGTTTTGGCTCTTCTCCGCTTTCAGAACTGAAATGTCCTAATTGTATATGATGTTGTTTAAAGCTATAAATGCACAGTGTCTAATTTTCTTTTTCCTTTTAAATATCCTTTTGGTTCCTTAATACATAGAATAGTATATATTATATACCTTAATAAGCATTCTGCAATATTCATGATTTTTTCTTCTACTTGTTGTAACATTCATAGAGTTGTAAAACCATTTATGTTGGAAAAGACTTCTAAGATCATTGAGTCCAACAGTTAACTGTATCCCCCCAGTGCCACATCTAAATGTCTTTTAAGTACCTTCAGGGATAGTGACTCAACTACTTCCCTAGGCCACCCAGTGTGATGCTTGACAACCCTTTCAGTGAAGAATATTTTCCTCCCCTGGAGCAATGTGAGGCCATTTCCTCTTGTTTTACCACCAAAATGAAGCATGTGTGTGTATTTGACTAATCATTTTCTTATTTTGCGTTTAGGGTTATTTTTGTAGGGGTTTTTTTTTTGGTTGTTTTTGGGGTTTTTTTTAAAGGGTATGTTGGGGATTGGCTACATGTATGAACAATGGAATTAAGTGGGTTGTAAGAACATCCTTTTGGCCTTGGCTACAATACCTGAGTGTCTTGGTGAATCGTGGGTTGACAAAACGTTTCCAGTATCCCCACCTTTAAAAATGGGAGACAAGGAGGCAGCATTGATCCTAGAAGATTTGACAGTGAGAATGACTGCTGTCCTGATTACTGTGGTGTGGGAAGTGTGTATGTGCTCTGATTTTTTTCAGTATTGAGCAGAAATGTGTGGTTCAGCTAGGTAGTTATATGGAGACTAATTTGCTTCAAGACTGAAATAGGGAATCCAAATCAGAGCAAAATAGCAACTGGCAAGGTTTTTACATTGCAACAGATTAGCAATGCTTTAGAACGTACTACAAGTCTTCAAAACCAGGGAGGAAAACAAGCACAAAGCCCCACAGGCTGCCTTTATAGAATCATAGAATATCCTGAGTTGGAAGGGACCCACAGGGGTGTAGTTTATGAAGAAAAAAATAATAGAAAAACCTCTATTAGGATCTCTCTATGACAGCCAAAGATTGACTTGGAGCTTCAAGAAACATTTCAGGTAATTGAAATTTCTGCTGCATACAGATTTGTTGCTTATTTTATGCTGCTTCAGCATTTTTCAGAATAAAATCATGGTACTTTAAGTGAACATATGTAATATAAGAGATTTAGTTGATGAATTGCTCCAAAGTCTTCCTCACATATATTCTCTGGAATTGTGCCACAGGTAAAATTGGTTCTTCTTTTATTTTTTTTTCTTTTCTCTACTGAATTATATCCTGAATTATTATTTTGCATCAAAAGGCAAATGCTAATAATAGCAATCAGCTTGCTTAGTCCAACATCCTAAGTGTGTAAGTGGCATAATGATTTCAGCTATGGTGCTTTATCAGCAATATGCTTGGGTCTGTGCCAGCTAAAGAGTATATAGTATAAAATAACACCACTGACATATTAACATTAAGAATTTTTATTATTCCTTAAAAGTACAATGTTTTAAAAACTATTAAACATAAGATTGTTCTCATTCAGTCTCTGACTCGCTTTATTAACACTAAATGTAAGATTTGCTTGGAGAATTGTCAGTAGATAGATTTGCTTTCTCACTGCTGCACTAATCTAAGATTCTAAACATGGCTTAAATTATACGTGATGGAAAAGAGAAGAGTAGAGAATTTAATTAAATTAAATCACCAAGTCGTCTCAGTCCAAACACATTTGGTCAAAAATTGTGCCAACAATTGCTGTAACAATGTTCAGGCTGACCCCAACTGAAATACAGCTATTTGAATTAAGAAAAAAAAAAAAAAAAGAAGCCCCTTAAATAAAGACCTGGTGCATAGTATTAGCAACAAAGAAAGAATTTATAGCTACTAACTGAAGTTTTGTTTGTGTATGCCACAAGGACACACACTCTTGATGAAGTTCTTACTCTGAATTCTGCTGAAGACTTGATGGAAAAGATCCACAAAAATGTATCTTATTTTCTCCAGGTTCCCTGGTGACCAGCACATTATCCATCTCGTCGTTTCCCCTACTACACATTCAGGCACTAAAATGGTTTGTCTGAGAGCCCCTTGGTCATAAAAACTGATTTTCCCATACAGGCACAAAATGGTTATTCAGAGATTCTGGCTCTTGCTGTGTCAGGTGACAGTGACAGTCAAACTCTTCTGTGTTCCAGAGCTACGTAGCCCTTGTCAAGCTCATCCTTCATCCCAGACCGATGCCTAAAAATAGGGCTCTGGCAGCAATGTGCTTCAATGTGATAATGTATGTGTTTTACATATTTCACCTGTATCTTATATATTCTTCTAAACAATACTTGATAAAATGGGAAAAAAGAAATCCACCAAAAGCAACTCCCAGCACCTTAGAATTTATTCTTCTTTACTTATTCATAAATAGATTTACATTTTTGTTCATTCATTGATTCTTACTTTCTCTTCAAAGTCTTAAAGGATCTTAGATATTTTGTTACATTGTGATGTGATACCTCAGTGCATCAATGTTTTCTTTGGTAGGAACTCTTATTATGTAACACATGAAACAACAAAATGATAAAAACAATCTTCCATTGTGTGTTTGATATCGACACCCTTGAAAATAATATTATCTTAGTAATTCTTTCAATTGAAGCCAAAGCCTGATGGCTTTAGTGAAGCAATACCAGAATTCATAAAATTCACCAGATTTAAAAATCAAGGACAGAGCATTAATATCTTGCTTCAGGGAAAAGGGGACTCACTGCTATGGGCACTGAGGGTGCCATATTTTCTCCACTGGCAAAAGTGGCTTTGCTGCTTTCTTCTTCCTGTGGCCCCAAGTGCTTCTTTTCCCTTTGCCACCTCTGTGCCAGGCTGATGGTCATGGCACTGCAGTGCTTGGTCCACCAATGTTAATTATTTTGCAGCTAATGTACTTCACAGAAAAGCTCTATAACCGTGTCATTGGCACAACTGCAAAACAGCATGCAATGATACAGAAATTTGAAAAAAGGTTTTGTAGGTGTACAACTTCAGTTATAATTTTTTGACATATTTTCAGCTTTCCTTCTAGAAACAGTAACTGCTTTAGTTTAAGTTTTCCCTCAGATTTTCCCTTAAAGGTATTGCCATCTTTAAATCCCATCCTAATTATGTTATGAGGGCAATAGATATAATTTGTTTGTTCATTACTGTGTTGTCCTTGTTTGAGGGAGTTTTCCTTTGTCAGATAAATATGCTTTGGGCATATGTCAGCTGGCTAGCCAGCATTGGCTTTGAGTTTGGGCTGTAAACAAAGTGTTTATGCTAAATAACTGTTCCTTTTCCCAGGAGATGAAGTTGGTAGTGCTGAATTGCCTTATTACCTCTAAATATATATGAACTAAATCCACAGTTTTCCCAACATACACATGCAGAACTCCTTGTTATGGAAAAACATAAATCTGAACAATCACACTGGCCATCACTATCTCGTGGTACAGGTAAACACAAGCATGCATGAACAACCCTGTGATGATTGTGCCCTCAGCTCAGACAACAGCTGGTCTTGCTGAGGACACGGAGCTGCTCTCACTAAATGAGAAACTGGATGGTACCTCAGCACCAAGTGACTGTACTCACAATCCTGCATTCCTGTTCATGAAGTACATTTCACTGGTTAGTCACTTGCCTGGGGTTCTAGGTGGCTTTTACTTCACCAAGGGGTTGGGCTGAGGGCAGTCACTCTCAAGTTGCAGAGAGTGTGGTCTTCTGTCCATCCACTGACTCTCTGCCTAAACTTTTAATATGCAAATTCTTTTTCTACCATTCCCTCTTCTGTTGAGCTCCCTCTTTGCTGACGTTTTTGCTTTCCCACTTCTTTTGTCATGCTGCCTATATTTATACATAGAAATCATGGTGCTGTCTCTCTGTGACACTAACATGGCTTCTTTTGCTGTCATGCTCTCCTTTCTGCTTTTTTTATTCTTTAGCTTTACTTGGTGTAGTGAGTACTTCATTTTAGGTACTAGCTCAGTGAGTTACAGTGTGGGATCCTGTTTTAAATTAATCCCATAGTTCAGTCTTAATACAAAATAGTGACACAATTAACAGCATCTCCTGAATTTTGCTTGTAATGAGCATTATGTATCAATACCATGCGTCCAGGAGAAAGAATTTTTAAATGGGCAAAAGGTAACCTGGGGGAAAAAAAATCTTTACTATCCTATTGTACAATACTGTTGTTAGAAATTGGTTTACAAGGAAATTACATCAGTGACTTTAAAAATACAACTAATATCAAGGAAACTAATATCATTGACTTCTATTTACAGAACATAACAATAGAGTTGGCTTCAAGAAAAACCTTGTATTTATTCATTTCAATAAACAGAACTTACTGGAATAAAATATTCTACTAAATTATATGTATTTTAATAGAACTTAACATGTAGGAGATGCATCAGGTAAAGTATCAAATCTGTGCAAAACATGTAAATAGGTGGTACACATTATACTTATGACTGACAAGAGTAATTTTTGAATATAGCGAAAGTGATGCTTTCATCTGAAGATGTCATTTTTCTCAAAAACTAAAAATAGCTTCTTATTCAGATAGATTATCAGGCTATGTTGCATGGAAACCATTTTTCTCTATTACTCTTCTTATGTAACACTGGCTTCAGGCTAAAAAGCACAATTGTATTTTTGTTAAATTAACAGTTTAAGGTCAGGTTCTTTCTCCCTCTGCTGCTTTATATATATGTGCAAGTCTTATTTCACATATCCTCTGTGTCTTTTTGTGACATAGTGAACTCCTGCAGCATAATTTAAGGGTTCACAGTAAAACCTTGTGGAAGGTGGACTTGTGTCTTTTGCCTTTAGTCAAGCTGATGGGAGTTTCAGTACTAAATTACAGTTTCTGTCTTGAGCTCTGTGTTGATCCCAGAGGATGGTATTAGTATAAAAATTTAAAAGTTGAATTTAAATAATTGCTTTTCTGTATTGCTGATGAAAATTAAGCTTTTTTTTTTTTTTCTGGTGGAAAAGGATATCTCAGAGTTACTGAGCTGGTTTTTTCTTTTTTGGTGGTGGTGGTGGTGGTGGTTTTTGCATTGAATAGCTTTTGGACAGACCCAAGGGTACTTGAATAACACATTTTTCAGTGCTTTTGAATCTTTCAGTTTTAGTTGTATTTAACACTCAATTTCATCCTTGTTTAATGATTATTTCACTACAGGTGAAAGTAACCATTAGTCACTAAAAGATGTTCTGAACTATAATTTTAGCTTAATACAGACTTTTTCCTCTAGAAATATATTTTCTGTATATTTTCTCTGCAAAACATGGCAACAGAATTTTTGAAGAAGAGTTTTCATGGGTCTGTGGATTCTCTATTCTACTTCACGATTTTCCATTTCCCTTGCCTCTTCTCCAGGCTTTGAAGAGCTCTGTCTGTCCACATTGGCAGTACTCAGTATTCCTGCAGTCTGCACATATTGATTCCTGCTTTCCCTCCCTGCAGACCTTCAGAGATACAAAGCTGTAACAAATAGGGCTGTGGTCCTGGGTGTTTATTGACACCCAGGCGCCTGTATCTCTAACTGCTGTGATATGCCTTTATTATAGATGAAGAGATACTTCAGACTCAGGGTTTGAGTTGGTAGGAGCATATGAGGTCTTAAGAAAAGAAAAATGAAATCTTTGTGATAGCCAGTTGGAAGGAAACCATTTGACGAAGACAGAGTCACATGAAATGGTGCTTCTGACTATGAAGCTCTGGGCTGGAGGGTAAGAAAAAGGCAGTTGAATAAAGAAATGACTTCAAAGAGCCTAGATTTGTTCAGAGATCATAAATGGGTTCCAACCCTTTATTTTAAGAGGGAATTCTAGTGTGCCAATTTTGAGATTGCATATTTCCGTTAGCTATGGTTTGAAATCCTTTTTTCCATTTTGTAAATGTCTGGTTCCAGCATCCCTATACATTAGGAAGCTCTCTGCTACTATTTTCCCAAGAGGAAAAACACTCACAGGTGCTGGAAGCTCAAGTAGATATGCCAGTTATCAGCCATTGTTTTCACCTACAGCTGACCCTTATCACAGCCTGTGAGCAGAAGCACTGCAATACTTCATCCTCAGAGAGAAGCCTCTAAGACATGTCTTAAATGCTGGATCTCAGCACCCTGTTCAGGGGCCTGGCTGATAAACACTGTGATTATGTTCTGGTCTTCGTAGCATCATGTTGGAAGAGTTCTTGGGTCCATTTCTTTGGACATAAGATGCAAAGGTCCAGATGTGTGATACCCACTGCTGTAGTGTGTAAGCCTCAACATGGTAAATCTTCCAGTTTAGTAGTATTCTGTTTTTCCAATGCAAACCTAAAGGCAGCTTCAGGTACTAATGTCATCCTGAAAATTTCATCTTAAAGCATTGCTAGATGTAAAAATTCCTTGCTTGTTGCTGTGAAAAATGGATGTCATTCAACAGCGGTAGACAGCTCAGTTCCACCATTTTAGCAATATTGTTACTCCTTTGTTTCCTCCAAAACTTTGTTTGCCTGTAGTTAAGCATAATGATTAGGATTCCAAATAGTATTTAGTCATTTTGCATTCTTTAAAAATCTTCAAAGCTCCTAGAATTCTTCTTATTTTCATGATTACTAACAAATAATGTCCCAGAATGCCTTCTTTCCTCTTCTAATGACTCTTTTCAGCTACATCTCACTTCAGATGAGCTTTTTTTGAAATTTTCAGAACAGACAATTTTTGGAGATGCAACATGTCAAAAAGTGCTAAGACACTCTTCAAAACATAATTAGCACCTATTTATCTTGAGTATCGTATCTTACAAGGGCTGAACCCAAGCACTGTCAAATTTGGGCCAATGGCTAATGAGAAATATCTGCAATATTTGAAAAATGAATGAGCATTTTCTTGTGTTAGGAGTTTCTTTTGGTTTTGTGTTTCAGAGTTATGGGGTTTAGGGGGCTTTGTGGGGTTTTTTTTGGTTGGTGTGTTGGTTGTTTTTTGGGGTTTTTTTGGTGGTAGTGTTATTGTGGTGTTTGGTGGGGGTTTTTTGTTTGTTTGTTTGCTTGGCTGTTGGTGTGGATTTTTTTCCAAGGATCTAAAGACTAGAGGTGGAGTTGAGAATCCTGGAAGGAAAGCAGAGAGCCAAGTGCTAAATGACTAGATCTTCCTTTTATTCTTTCATTTTTTTCATTTGTAAAATAGCAGGAGCTAAGAAATTGAAAATCACTTTAATTCTTGGAAGGAACATGGTATAGGATCAAGGGACCAAATCTCACTGAAATGTTTTCTCTGTAATTAGAAGAAAATCTCAAACACATTTAGGGCTCCTCTCCCCTAAAAAAACAGATTACAAATACCAAATCAGAAAAGCATCTTAATTGTGCAATTTCCTTTAGCTACAGAGCTTTTAGTCCCACTGCATTTTCCATTCACCTATGGAGAGGCAGCCTGACAGGACTGCTGTGCACAGCTATTAGGTTTAATTGCCATGGCTTTACTTTGCTTTTCTTTACCCAGAACATGTTTGTGGCTAAAAATAGAGCCATTCTTTTCTGATGTAGATATAACATCTCTGGGAGCTTAGCGGGTTGCATACTATTCACCAGCAGAATAGTGATTTATAAAATACTTACAAGGGAGCAACTGTTTGTAGAAAGCTAACATTTCTCAGCTGAGGAATTGGGTTAGCCAATTGGTCAAGCCGTATTTCTGTTCTTTTAATATTTAATCTGTAGTCCTTCTCCTCTTCAGCCTTTGTTCCCTGTTTCCATTTTCTGTTTAAGAATTTTTTTTTCTCAAATTACACATTTTGATGTACAGGATGGATCAATATGAGCCTCAATGAACATAAATGGTCAGATAAAATTAGAGGATTACTGTTCAGTACTTTATATGCCTTGTGTAAATATAAGGAACAGCCCGTAGAGTAAAGATAACTATGAACAGCCAGCGTGATTTTAGGAAGGGCTGGCCCTTCCTGGTCAATCTGATCTCCTTTTATGACCACATGACCTGCCTTGTGGATGTGGGGTAGTTCATGGATATTGTCTACCTGGACTTCAGTGAAGACTTTGACACCATCTCCCATAGCACACTCCTTAAAAAGCTTGGACAGGTGCACCCCTTGCTGTATAAGAACTGTCTGGATGGCCAGGCCCAGAGAGTGGTGGTGAATGTTTTTGGATCCATTTTATGTCCTGTCACCAGTGGGGTCCCCCAGGGATCAGTGTTGGGCCTAGTTCTGTTTAGTATCTTCAGTGATGGTCTGGATGAGGGGATTGAGTCCACCATTAGCAGATTTGCAGATGACTCCAAGTTGGGTGCTAGGATCTAGGAGGGCTCTGCAGAGGGATCTCGACAGGCTGGATAGATGAGCTGAGACCACTGGCATGAAGTTGAACAAGACTAACAAAGTACACCATGGCTACAATGCAGCATTACAGGCTGAGGGCAGAGTGGCTGGAAAGCTGCCCAGTGGAAAAGGACCTGGGGGTGCTGGTCCACAGCAGCTGAACATGAGCCAGGGTGTGCCCAGGTTGCCAAGAAGGCCAAAGGCATCCTGGCCTGTACCAGCAATGGTGTGGCCAGCAGGAGCAGGGCAGGGATTGTCCCCCTGTACTCAGCACTGGTGAGGCCTCACCTTGAGTGCTGTGTCCAGGTCTGGGCCTCTCAGTTCAGGAAAAACACTGAGGGGCTGGAATGTGCCCTTCCAGAGAAGGGCAGTGGACCTGGTGAAAAGTCTGGAGCATGTCCTGTGAGGAGCAGCTGACGGAGCTGGGGTTGTTTAGCCTGGAGAAAAGGAGGCTCAGGAGTGACCTTACCACTCTCTACAACCACCTGAAAAGAGGCTGTAGCCAGATGGGGGTTGGTCTCCCAGGCAACCAGCAACAGGACAAGAGGACACACTCTTAAGCTGCACTCAAAGAGGTTTAGGCTGGACATTAGGAAAAATTCTTCGTGGAAAGGATAGATAGATATTGGAATGGGTTGCCCCAGGAGGTGGTGTAGTCGCTGTCCCTGGAGCTGTTTAAGGAAAGACTGGACCTGGCACTCAGTGCCATGGTCTGGTTGACAGGGTGATGGGTTACAGGTTGTACTCAATGATCCCGGGGGTCTTTTCCAACCTAATCGATTCAGTGATTCTGTGAACGCTGTGCCCCCAAATGGAAGACAGGCCTTGTCTACTCACCACTTTGAGTGCTCTAGACCAGCTCTCTAAAGCCAGCTACATCTATTGCAGTTGACAGGCTGTTTCTCCACTGATTTTGGCAAAGTGAACTCAGGGTTACTATGCAGTGAACATGCTGTTACTGAAAGTAAACTGAAATTTGCTAGCAGCAATGCTAAGTCAATCACCACCTGCCAAGTGTTTTTTCTTTCTATTTGTTATGGTAAATTAATTATCATTTCAAACAGCTAGACTTTTTTTTTTTTTCCTCTGAATTCTTGTTCATATAATGTGCTTGATCTCCTCTTGCAAGCTGGAGTACGCTAGGAGAAGAATGACTTTTGTTTTCTACTAGAATATAAATCCACAAGTATAGTGTGCAGAAAATAATGTGAAAACTCCTTGAGGGTGCTCTGTAGGCTGGTTCTCCAAGATAATAGAAATATCAATATTTTCATCTTAGATATCAAAGATGCAGGCTAACTTATCGTCTACTCATCAGTAGCATAAAAAGTCTTTTTTGCCTTTGGATATACTGATATGTAGTTTTGTAGTTTTAAAATACAATTCTGATTGCTGGTGAAGGGAGCAGAACCAGACTGGCAGCCCTGAGGGCTTTACAGTCTCCTGTTGATACACAGGACAGGTGACAGCAGTCAGTCCTATGCCAGGACAAGAAGGCAGCTAAAGGAGACCTGTTCATAGGCACAGCAACAGTTGTTTGTTGGTCACCCCATCATTTGAGTAGGTACACCACAACAGCTAGATTGGAAACAGTGTTCAGTGGAGTGACATTCCTGTCTCAAGACACAATTCAGTCACTTCTGCCTGAAATTATATCCTTAGCTCTTATGTACTCAGCTTTCCAAAGGTCTTATTAACAGAGGTTATCCTGCTCTTCTGAGAGGGTTTTTATCCTCCTACATTACTCAAATGCCAGCAAACAACCCTTCAAATCCAGAATAAAATTCGCATTCCAGATTTCGTCTGTGGATTTTCAGGTTTTAATTTGAGACCATGAAAAGCAGCTGAAAATCATCCTGAAAAGCAGATTTTTACACAGGAAGTGGAGAGCCAGGTTGAGATCTGCTCAGGAGCTTACTTCAGAAGCCCAGGTTCCCAGGAGTGCTAGCAAGGGTATTGGAGGGGGTTGCTGTATTATGGCTCTTTCTAGTCTGGACAGAAAATCATACCTGTCATCAATGCACAAAACTCCCCAGCCCCCTGGGGAGATTGGAATTGTGTTTGTGTCTGAAGGAAGAAATATCTGAGGATAAAGTCATGTCAGCTATGGCTTTGGGCTCCCAGCTAAACTTCCTCACGAAGGTGTAATTTAGGTCTTACTTAGCAGCTCACTTTGGTGCGTCCCTAACCTCGAGCGTGTATGTTGCTCCCCCTCATTCTGTCTGATGTCTGCCCAGGTATAAAGTTAGGAATGTTGTGGACAATGTGAATTTATTTAGTCAAGCTTAAAAAAAAAAACCAAAACTAGCAACTTCTTAATCATCTCTCAGCATTTGTGCCTTAACTGTGTTTTTTATGTGCTTTTTAAGACATCATTAAGGGGAATGAAACACTTCATAGAAGCTGTATACCACACTTGATGTGGAGCTGAATGTCTAGCTCTTGTAACCTGTGCTGGATTTAGCCTTCCTAGAGATGCTCGAGAGCTGTCTGGACACAATCCTGTGCCGTGTGCTCTAGAGTGACCCTGCTTGAGCAGGGAGGTTGCACCAGATGACCCCACTGGTGTTCCCTTTCAACCTTATCCATTCTGTGATCCGGTAATGCTGGGATTTTTCATGCTCTTTCTAAAACTAGACACGTTTAAAAGTCTCTACAAGGGAGCTCTTCAGCCAGTTAGCACATTATATCAGTAGGAATGGAAATTATTACTGGTAACTTCATGTTTTCTAGGGTGTGCCTACAGATTTTCATTTTGCAGCTATTACAATTACACTAATTATAGAGATAAAACCACCCTACACTAGTATACAGATTTCATTTTGTTTGAAGAATGCACATACTAATGGGATCTTTTCAATACAAATTAAACCATTTTGAACTATTGAAGTTAATTTACATAATAGACCTTGCCTATGAAGCTTAACATTTTGGTGTTGATTAAATGAGGATAAACAAGGATATCTGGGAGTGCACTCATTACTCCTGTGAAGCCTCCCTGCTGTGAAGAGGAAGTGAAGTTTTGTTTGTTTAGATTTTTTTAAAGTTTGCAATCAGATTTAAGCCAAAACAAAATATGTGGAGACATATTTGGGTAGAAATGCTCTTCAGATCCCCTTTTTTCTTCACTCAGATATAAATGACAGTGAACAGCAAATATTTCTAATGTTTGTTTTACTGATACCCTTTTCTACAAACAGGTAACCAATCCAAGTGGCCCCTTTGCCTTTCAGAAACAGCAGAGCATACCTCAGGTTGCAAGTAGAGAAGTCTGCTGAGCATGGGGAGAAAGAAGGACTTCAAAGAAGGACTTGCTTCCTTTCATACTTGGCCTTCAAAATGTCCACCTCTCTGTCAAGAATGGGAGGAGGGGAACAGTAAAAGGAGTGTGCAAAGATCACAGAGAGGGACTAGACTGAGGCTGTAAAGAAGAAGGATGAGCAAACGATTAAGAATCGGCTGTAATTTCAGCAGCTGGTCATCTGAAACAGACTGGCATTTCTCTGCACAGAGCCATGCATTAAATAATTAATAATTATGTTACAGACACAGCAGTTAAAAAAACAGAAACAAAAACAAACACCTCCCTCTCCAAGCTCTAAATGTGCAGAATGTGATTAGAAAGGTTTCTTCAGCATTGGCTGTATTAAGACAAGCTACCATGCTTGAATTTCTTTCTTTTTCTAATTGTTACCAAAGTATTCCCTTTGTAGATATATGATAGTTAAACCTTTTTATGAATTCTCCAGGCTAGGTCTGAATGAGAACTAACTATTGTCAATATATTTTTATTTAATTGTTGCCATTTGGAACCAAAGGTTTTTGTTTCCTTGATCAAGATTCAACAATACATAGATAAATAAGGAGCCCCAGGCTTCCCTTTCGATTCATGTTCTATGTTTCTTTAAGTTTACAACTAATTCTATGTTTTCTCTTTCTGCTTATAATTGCTAATGCAATTACAGTCATTTTCTAAAATATGTCCTGGTGTGATCCAAGCTTTCTTCCAAGTGTCACCTTTAGTGACACTGCCTTTCATTTTTTTGTTTTATATCACGTATTTCTCCTTTTTCCTTCTTTTAAGTGCAGACACTCAAAGCAGGTTTGATTTTTTTTGGCCAGTAATCTTGGATTCAGAACTCTCACACTTGGAATCCCTGTACTGCCTCATCTTCTTCCATCACATTCACTTTGTGCTTTTCGTCTTCTGGAAGCCACTATATCTTTCCTGTCTGGTTCATTTTTGTATTTTATCAAATTGCTCTATACTCCTCTGCAAAGGGAGCTATGGTCATCTTCCCCACCCTTTTTTTATGCAGTTCTCCATCACAGGTAAGGTTTCAGGCTGCTCATGACCCATTTCTGCTGGAATGCCAGTGACAAAGCTCCAAACTTTAGTGCTGTCCAGTACATTGAGAGGATGATGGAATATGAAAAGCAGATTATTATTTTAGTATGCAAAGAGGTCAGTATATCAGTAGAATTGGTTGTATTTTTCTGTGATTCTGTGATTTCTGCCCAAACATCCTTTTATATCTCAGTATCTTTGAGAGCATAAACAGAATGAAGACTGTGTTCATGTCTGTTCTCTGCACCTGCTATCAAATGTAGCCCAATCTAAACCAATGCATTCAAGTGCTGTGTTAACAGTGCTATTTATTAATGAAAGGGAGTTTTTTGTAATACTAAATACAATTTCAGTTCATCGTTACTCATTGCAGTTGTTCTGCCTCCCTGTGTTGGGGTTTTTTTTTTTCCCCTGTTGCCATTTAAAACAAGGAACACAGACTGCAGGGATGGTTGTTAATGCGCCAATTCAGAGGGAAAGTCCCTTGCTCTGTTTAACATTATGAATTGATGCTTTAGAAATTATCTGCTTCAGTGCTTATTTTACCTTGTCATGAAAGTTAGGCTTTAAATATGTAAAATGCAATGAGAGGGCAGCAGACACTATCAGGAGCCTGGAAAAGTTGTCTTGTTTTCCTCAGAATAATTGCACGATCTTCCTCTCAAAGGCAAGTCTGTTTAATTACCAAATAGCTTAGAAATACGGGAAAGTGCTTCAGAAGCTGTCCACTGGTTTAGCTGAGGAGGAGCTGCAGGAATTCCTGAAGCTTGGAGGGAGCTTGAAGGAAAGGTATTGACCTTTTAGTCAAATATTTTTAGGCATACAGACATCTAAGAGCAGAGAGCTATTGTTCCAAGAATCTGCTGAAAGAAGACAGCTGAGTCCAAAAGACTTAGAAGACAAAATTGCTTTCTGGTGAATAATGTGTGACATAACAGGGAACAGTCTGTGGAGGGCTTTACAAAGTATGTGGTAACAGTAGTGACATTTTTCATGTACCCCAACATGTATTAATCAATACATGTTCTATATTGACTAATAAGAAAAAGACAGTTTCTAAATTCTGCAAAGCTAGGGCAGCAGAATATTGATTTGTAAAAAGCCAAACAGGCTCCTCATCCTTCTCACCCTCCAGAAGTATTTATGCATAATGGTTCTCTTTAAACAGTCCAGATTTCTTGATTTGGAGAATAAAGCCTCCATGGGCTGCAACACTATTGCAAGATAAAGAGTTCAGTATTTATTCATATAAAGCTGTGGATTTTAGCAAAAAAAGGCCCTTATTTAAGTCCAAAATACAAATTGTAGCCCATGCTAATTACATTATACACACTCCAACAACTGATAGCCATTGACCTGTATGGAACATTTCCAGTTACAAACTGATTAAAACTGCTTCAGGCAATCATTCTGCTTTACGGGGAAGCACTGATGCTGGATGTAATGACCTGACCAATGCTAAGCAAACGCAGAGCCCTCTAAGCAGAGTGGTACAAATATAGACAGCCAAAAGGCCATGCACTGGATGCTTATCGGCTGTGAATGCTGAGAGCAGGTTTCACAGCCATGAGTAATCCTCAGCCAGCAAGTCATCCCCAGCACATTCCCATGGAGCTGAATGTACAGTGGCTAATTCCTTTCTGGGCTGAACTGGATGTGTTTTCAAAAATATCTTCATTCCCTGCATAGTGCAAGAAGTTGCATTTTATGTCTCACGTGAATTTGATTGAATGAAAAGCATCAGTGAAAAGTCATTCTCCGCTCCTGCCTGTTCAAGCACTTCACCTCCTCCTCCAGCTCTGTGCTAGTCCTGAGTTAAAAAGAGCTGAAACATTGGGGGTCCCACTTCCTGGTGTGTGTTTGTTTAAGCAAAAGGTGTGTCCCCTTCCCTGCTAGTAGTCCTTGAGGAATTTTATGTAAAATGTAGGTATTTACATAATTATGATACACAGTTAAGGGCCACTAAACATGAGAATGTAACTATGTTTGACATACTGTAGAGCCCTGAAGGCTTTAGAAACTTAGATTTGCTGTATCTAAATAATGTAGTTGTCATAATTCGATGTTACCCTTCCTGTACCTACATTTGACAATTTACTGACAAAACCAAAAACTGCAATATGCTACATGCCACGCACCCAGATGTGAACATTTGTCCAGGTTACTTTGGTTCTTTATATTGTCTTCATTAATACGTCAAAGTGATGTGTGACTTTCCCCACACCAATGCTGACATGAATGTTTAGAATTGATACATTTCTGAAATCAAGTTTCTTTTGATTTTCTCTATTGTTTTCAAGATGACGAAGATACTAAAATTCCAATTTTTCAGTGCTTTTTTCCTGCGATGCATTGCTAAATAAATTTTTTTCATGATTTTGCTGACAAAAAGAAATAGTAAGGATAACAATCTGGATAGTTTTAATATTCAAAATTGACCTATAATGATGAATTATCCCATATTGGTGTTTTATATGAATAAAATGAAAAATGTTTGCTTGAAATTTCCAGACACTAGCTATTGTTCTTGAGAAAGAGAAAATTGTTGGGAATGGTCAGGTTTTGGTGAGTGTTTCAAAATCCAGCAAAGGTGAGAAGGAGGCAGACAAGCATAGCAGTAAACGATGATGAAGAACCTGACATTGTTTGCAGTTCCGTAGTTTCCATGCTTCCAAGTTCAGACTAAGTCAACTGCCTTACCTCACTAATACTTTCAAAACACGTTATAAGTTGCTGCTGTCATTGATGACAAAAGCAGGAAGTGAGGTGAAGGCATGAGTGGCAGGAGAGGAAAAGTTAAGGAATTTCAGAGTTTTTAGGAAACAGTAGAGTGACCGTGGCTGAGTGCCAGGTGCCCAACAAGCAGCTCTATCATCACCTTCCCAGTGGGACAGGGGGAGAGAGAGAATAAGATAGAAAACAACTCATGGATGGAGATAAGGCAGTTTACTACCCAAAAAAAACAAAACAAAAAAAAAAACAAATTAATCTCTATTTCCTATTGGCGAGCAATATTCAGGCACTTCCCAGGTAGCAGGGCTTCAGCACACTTGCAGCTTGCTCCAGAAAGCAAACATGGTGAAATAACATATACTCCACATTCTACCTCTCTCCTTTAGCTTTTATATCTGAACTTAGGTCACATGGTATGGAGTCCCTCTGGTTAATTTGGGTCAGCTGACCTGGTTACATCCCCTTCCAGGATCTTGCGCAACTCCTTCCTGCTGGTGAGGTGTAAAATGTTGAGGAGACAGCACTGATGCTGTGCCAGCATTTCTCAGCAGTAGCCAAAAAGCAGGGGTGTTATCAGTACCCTTGCAGCTACCATGCAAAGCACAGCACTGTGAGGGCTGCTAAAGGAAAATGAACTCCAGCCCAGCCAGACCCAATACAGTCAGGAAGAAGTTCTCTGTTTTTTGTTATATCCTTGTGTATTTTCCTCTACTTGACCAAACCAGCTAAGATTTTATTTAGATTAAAGGGCAGATGTGCAGATTTGGTTTTAGAGTCTAATGGATGGTAAGGTCCCAAGTGAAACAAATGGAGAAATTCAAACTTATGTAGAGGTTATCAGAGTGGGGCAGTGTCCATTCCCCATGCCTGTTCAATCAAAGCATGCACATGTCACATAAACGGTTTCTTTTTTTTTTTTTTTTCTCCCTTCTTTTTTTCTCCCCAAGAGGTTTCTGGCCTGTTGCTATAACAACTCTGTAGCATCATCCAAGTACCAAACACAAACAGCTAACTCAGACCATGAAGCTTCAGTCCATCCCTTTTCCCTATGCCCTGTTTATTCTTTCAACACTCACTCTACATAACATGCACCAAGCACTCACAGGAATCTCCATGCAAATTAAAGCTTCCACCAGAGAATACTCACCATTACTGTACACCCTTCACATCTTTTCTGTGTTGCTAGTTGATGGTTATCAGAGGAAGGTGTTTGGCATATGTTTTTAAACAAATGAAATAAACAGCATACATTTGCACAACGTTGCAACTATAGGTGTTGGGAAATATAATTACTTTGTTGAGTAACTTGTAAATATTTTTCTCCTATATTTAAAGTTATCTGGGCCATACCTTATCCATCTCTAATTAAATCCATAAATGAGAGAATGAGCTGCAGGATTATGCAAGATTCATGCTTAGGATTTACTATGACTGTCATTGGAAAACAACAAATAAAATAGCATTTCCATGGCTGGCATGAAAGTGGTACATCTTTTTCCTTGGAGAATCTATTTCAGATTCCATAAGTACTATATTTTACTGCAGTAGCTCAGACATGAAGGGGACTTAGTTTTTCAGAATTACAGAAAAATGATGTAGCAGTCCCTTTTTGCTTTCCTTCTTTCGTGTACTGAGTAGTTCAAAGTCTGTCTTTCTGCTTTTGTTACTGTGATTGTATTTAAAATGTTTGACATTGATTGTGATATTAACTGTTCTTTCAAAGGCCTCCTTTCTAATGGTCAGTTTATAGCTGATTTGATTAATCCTACTTGGAAATTGAAAAGGTGTAGCTTGTTGGTATAGATGCTACCATAGGTTTTCTCCCATATATTTGAGTACGGGAACAGAGGAGACAGCAAGACCTGTGTGGCTCTTGCTCTCCCACACAATAGCGGGGAAGAAGTTGTGGATGGAAGTTCAGTTCCAGCCTTCCCAGGCATCGTGCTCACAGAGCACAGCAAGAAGCAGCTGTCTACAGGCGAGAAGCAGGTCCCTTGCTGCTGAGATTGGCCATTCTCATCACTTGGAGGTGACATGCAGAGATGTTTCCTGAGATTGAAACAATTGGAAAAATGCAAAGCGTGGTTCTAAAGTACCATCTTGGCATTTCCAAAATGTTGGTATTTCTTGGTTCTGTTGCTAAATTATTAATAAAAGTGGTTAATTCTGCTGTTGTCTTTTTTTTCGCCACAAGTGACCTATATCTTCTCACTTTAATCTGAACTAAGAGGCACTGTGTTAAGCACTGAGTTGTGAAGAAAAAGGAAATAGAAAGAAAGGGCAAAACAATTGCCCATTTAGCATGGCTAATCCAAGCAGAAAAATGTCCATCTAGAATTTTGCAGTGTTCTGATCATGTCTATAAAGCATTTCTGTATAAACAAATTTTTTACTTAAAAGCATATTATTTCTGATCATATGATTTGCACACTTCTATCAAAATTGTTCTAAGTCCTGCTTAGCTGTACTAATTTTGCCTTATGTCTCTGCTGGAGTAGCTGACCACAAAGGAATTACAACATTACACTTCTCAGTTAATGCCTAAAACATAGAAAGTTCTGCCTCCAGGTTTGTTTGCATTTGCTTATTTGGTTGGTTTAGTTTTCCCTGATACTGTTTATGAGTGGGTCATGGACACTGACATGTGTTTGTCTCTGATTTGCCTGAAGAATTCTGTTTGATCTACAGATGCTTGAAAAAGTCCATCTGGCATCAATAGAGCAAGCCTGCTGATGTTAACCTCTTTTCCCAGGGAGGTAAAATTGCATCCTTGCTCCTAATGTTATCTGCTGGTATTTAGGCTGGTGTTGGTTTTCCTTGTGTGTTTGAAAACAAAGATGTAATTTGGATTTAGTCTTTCTGGTTGTTGTTGCTATCTATAGATTCTCTGATGCAACACATGCACCTGTGTGTTTTAGAGCAATGTTCCAGGTTTGTGTTTGTCTGCCAGCCCGTTCTGTGCTCTGCAGACAGCCTGGGAACCCTGTGCAAGGGGGCAGAAGCATGGGAGTAGCCAGGTGCATGCATGGCTCTTTTAGGACTGTCCTGTACTCTGACACATACATCCAACGCTTAATCATTCACAGTTCCTTTTCAGATGGAGCAACTTGTTCGAAGTCCTTGGTCTTTCCAGACAACCAGTAAAAGCTCCCTTTATCTGTGCCAAACATGGGTAGTGTTGTACAGCAGCAGCTCTACTGTGGCTACACCAAACTGGGCAGCATTATTTTCAGCTTGTCGCCCAGATCAGCCTGCATACATAGACTTGAATTACTTGCAGCTTTTAAGATTTCCCACTGGAATTTCTGATTTTGTTGGCTATGGTGGCTTGAGTCATGCTGAAAGCTCCTGCCTTCCCTCGCTTCTTCCCTCTTTTCTGTCGCTCAATCTTTTGTCAGCCATCAGCAGAGTTCAGCTCATTGCTGAACCTGTTTTAAGGCAGTCTCTTGGAAGGCATGTACTGCAGCTTTGCCTGGGGCCTCTTTTCTGTTTGTCTACCTCTACACAGACATATCCTTTGAGTACATTTATCCTGATAAAATTTCCCCAGAAAACACACTCAGGAATGGCAAGAATGTTTTTTCCCAGTTTCTAAAGGACACTCCCATAGGATGGGCTTATTTTTCTTTCTCCTCACTAGACTTCCTCAAGGAATGCACACAAATTATATGGAATTGGTCCTACTTTGTCCCAGAACTAAATCATATTGCCTTTTTGAAATCCCAGTAGTGTGTTCAACAGCTCTTTAATAATTATTGTAAAAAAAATAAAAAATATGTAAAATTGCCTTAGTTGAAAAACATTTTGCATGGAGTATGGTTTTACCCTTCTGTTTATAGGCTTGTGTCTTACAGCTCTTCTACTCTCCATACAGTATTTCTTACCTTGAGTTTTAATGCCTGTAAAATGAGTGATGTCTGACAGCTACATTTCTGCTATTAATTTGCTTAACTAATTCAATGCAGAATTAATGAGAATGACTGAATCTTTCCCTGCTTTTCTTGTTGACTCTGTTTTGTGAATTTTCAAAGAATACTTCTGAACACCGGAGGTGAATAAAGTGTAAACACTCTTCTATTCTCCAGATATACACATTCTTGAATATACTCAAACATTTACCTTTTAATCATTTTAGGTCATAAAACAGGTAGGAACTGTAATATTAGTGTAATTAAGTTATATTTTTATTCCCCTTTGCACGTGGAAAGAACTGGAGAGCTTGAACCAGAAGCACAGGTGTCAGGCATGTGATTCTAAAGAACAAATTCTATACCAGCAAGATTAATTCCTTGAAGATACCATTTCTATATGGTTATTTTCTGTACATATAGAGATATTAAGAACTGATACATCACTTACTCAAGGTAAAAATCCTGCTCTCTTTGAAGACTTTAGCAAGCAGCTATTCAGGGAAGTGAGTGTTTACGCTACCAGGGCATGTATTGTCAAACACTGTTTGGAGATTTGTGCAACTTTGAGAGTTGAAACTCCCATTCAGGTAATGTACTCTGAGGGTGTCCGGGTGGAAAAGTTGAAAATGAACATCACAGACAGGGGCTGAAAAGGAGTTGCATCAGTTAAGTATTTCTTGTCATCATTCATCTCTTTTTAATTTTTTTTTTTTACTAAATTATAAAGAAGAAAATGAAACAGAGTGCGGCTTCTATGACTAACTTAGCAAAATAGAACAGAAAGTGGGAGAATTTACACAGGAGACATAAAATTTGTTTAACATCAGAATTTGTGGGCTATACTTTCACCTGCTACTTCTGACTTGATTAGCTATTTCAGTCTAATACCTTTGCAACTTCCAGTCATCTATTTTCTATTTTCTTTCTTCCTTTTTAAAATCTGTTTCTCTTTAAATCTGTGTTAATTTTGTAGCTGGGAGTTTGAGAGTCCTTGGCTCAGTCACAGGTAGCCAGTATTTCTTGTCAGTGTCCCTTTGAGTGTTGGAATTATTCTATCTGGCATCCAGGTACAGTTCCAGGAATAGAGTTCCAAGCTCATCTGATAGTTAGTTATGTGTCCCATCTGCAGCCTTGTGCAGAAATTTTAGCTGTCCAGGAGGAATAGGTTTGTATGTCTTTGTAGCCAAACCCTCCTCACAGGTACCAAAGGGACAGGCAAATCAGCTTCCAGGCCCACTGAAGGCATTACTACAGGTGGTTGTGAAGCACAGAACCAGTTAACACCAAGGTCTGCCAGAGCAGAGTGCAGAAATGCAGTAAGCTCCAGGAGGATGAATTTTAGTGTCAGAGATCCAGTCACCTCACTACAATTACAGCTGTTGTAATAAATTGCTTGGCAGACAGAGTTTTTCCCCATGTTATGCTTCTAATATGGAAATACTTGCTTGGCTTTATGATTAATAATTTCTCTAGACCAAGATTTTACTTCTCTGGAAATAAGATAAGGTTGGAGATAGGGTCTGATTATGAGTCAAAACTTGTTTTCTAATGTCAGTTATTTTAGGCTGGAAAATGGCTCAATGGAAAAAGTCTTGGGAGTGCTGGTCCACAGCCACTGAAAATGAGCCAAAGTGTGCCCATGTGGCCAGGAAGGCCAGGGGCATCCTGGCCTGTGTCAGAACTAGTGTGGCCAACAGGATCAGAGTAGTCACTCTCCTACTGTACTCAGCACTGGTGAGCCTACACCTCAAATCCCATATTCAGTTCTGGACCCCTCAATTAAAGAAGGACATTGAGGTGCTGGAAGTGTGTCCAGAGAAGGGCAACAGAGTTGGTGAGGGGTCTAGGGGTCTGGAGGGTAAGTCCCATGAGGAGTTTTTGAGATAGATGGGATTGTTTGACCTAGACAAAAGGAAACTCAGAGGAACCTTATCATTTCTACAACCCTCTGAAAGGAGGTCATAGCTGGGGAGGGTCAGACTCTTCTTCCAGGCAACCAGCGACAGGATGAGATGATTTAACCTCAAGCTGCACCAGGGGACCTTTAGATTGGACATCAGGAAGAATCTCTTTATGGAAAGAGTGGTCAGGCATTGAAATGGGCTGCCCAGGGAAGAGGTGAAGTCACTGTCCCTGGAGGTGTTCAAGAGACAATGTGACTTAATGCCATGGTCTAGTTGACAAGGTGGTGTTTGGTCAAAGGTTTAACTCAATGATCTTGGAGGTCTTTACCACCCTGGATGATTCTGTGATCCTTTGTTCACTTACCCCCTTTTTCCTTTCAGTAAATGAAAAAAAACCAAACAAAAATGCTTTTCTAATAAATATTAAATTATAGCTTTAGAGAGTCTAACAAAATTAAGGTAGGGCTTGTAAATACAAATTATTTATTTATAACTTTGGGATTAGAATTCGAAATGTATTTATGACAGCCACACACCAATGCTTGTCCAGTAGTCGTTGAGTCTGTCTGGCAAGTGTAAGTGCCAGAATCAATTCAAGCAGAAGCGGGTGTGTATTTCTTACTTTATTTCTACAACAAAATGTGTGGTGAAATATTTATAGACACATATGCTGTACTTGAAGAGGTTAGTTATCTATTTACTTTCTTGAGAGGTAAGTAGACAATCCTTCCTGTAACAGAATATTTAGAGGCATCAGGAAAGTGAAATGTAAAGCTTTTTCTAAGGCCATTACAAAGAAGTATCAACTCTTGAGCTCTAGAAATGTAAGGAGGAGCTGAAACAAGCAATAGTTGCTTGGAATTATGCAAATTGGATAATTTGCATAATTTCCAATTCCAATTGGAATTTGCAAATTCCAATTGGAATTGGAAATAATTCCAATAAATTCCAATTCCAATTTGCAAGTGGTGCAAATTGGAAGAGCAAATCTAAAACTGCATTTCCAATAGACATTTGATTTGGATTCTGCAGTATTTAGTTCAGAGTTGGCTTTGTTTCAACCCTGTTTAGTCCAGGTTGAGTAACTAGCCTATAAAATCTGTATAGGGGTTCATATGAGACATCCAAATTGTAAGTGCATTTGTCCTAGGTTGCATATGCAGTCAATGGAAAGGGAAGTGCCCCTCAGAGGCTTCAGCTGGTCTAAGATCTAAATATTCTTCTCCACTGGCCTGGGGCAATTACGTATCTCATTCATGTAAGTGCTTAAAATACAGCAGTGTGACCCTAGGCCTAAGGACTTGATGCTCTCTGAAGAATTAATAGCGGTTTTCTTTTTCTTGTTTCTGTCATTCATGAAAAAGAAAATGTGGTTTCCATGTAGCCTGTACCTAGAATTACTGTCCAGAAAACAAAATACAAGACTGGCTTCATTTCGGATGTTTATTATGGCGTGTAGTATTTCTTTCCTTAGAAGCTTTTACCTCTTTAATGTCCAGCAATGTGTGGTATTACTGGCAGTGAAGGAGTTTTTCAGTGATCACAAGTGTTCAGAATATGGAAACCATAACTGAAATATGCAATCACATCTTCCTGCTGAGAAAAGGTTGTGTGCTTCTCTGCTCAGGAGGAAACCAGGGCTGGAGAATTAAGAATGTGATAGACTAGCACTAAAATACAGCAAGAGCTGTATACATCACCACTCCTTGGGTGAGCTCAAGGAGCACCATTCCTGTTGTCATACAACATTCACTTGAGTTTCTTTTCATTGCCTTTGCTGCATAGTGGTTCTAATGATGGATGCTGCCAATTTTTATGAGGAAAAATAAAAATAAAAATAAATTAAAAAAAAAAAAGGGAAGAGCTGGAGTAAGAAGAAGCAGATATTAGAGAAGGGAGGGGAGAGGAGAAAGGAAAAAGAAGTCATGGCTTGGAATGGGAAAATCTGAGCTACTTTATGAAGTAGTCAGCAAGCTACTTGGTTCAGAAAATGGTCTTCCTTTGGTTGTCTGAAACATTCAGTGCCAAACATTCAGTGTTCTTATGTCGAGTATCCAGTAGAGTGAATATCTTCTTTTTCATAAAAGATGTGAAATGGGTTGCTGTATTACAAGGTTACAAACCAGTGTTTGTGTGCCAGATTCTGAGCACTCTGAAAAAGCAAAACCTTGAGCACTAAATGAGCTATAAGTAACACACTGAAAGACAGTATATTGTGGACTGGAATCGTTTTGTAAAGAGTCACTGAAAAAAATCTTATGAGATCCTAAAATAAGTACTGTTTGGGAAAAAAAGACCAAAGTTTTCTAAGTTAATTTATCTCATAATAAGTGTTACAGTCCTAGATTTGAATAGGCTTTCTCATATTTGTAGTTATTTTTTAGAACAAATGTGCTTCCATGACTTCTTTACAGATTTCAGGAAAAAATATTATGTTTTTATGTATATATTCTTTCAAGCAATGTGTACACACAAACATCAAAGCAAAACTGGAAGGATTATAGATCTAGGTGAATTTACATTAAATTCTTACACGGTGTAAGTTAACAGTGTCTGTTAGGTAGAATTTTCTTCTTATTTTCATTTATAATTTTTTGTGCTGTCACTTCTTTAAGAGTAAAAAAGAGAATAAAATCTCCTAATAGTCATTGCCACTGATTTTCCATCCTGTTTTTATATGATGTCATTTGTTTTGCAAAAAACAAAGCAAGGGCTTGTACTGGTATCAGTAGGAAGTGGTTTACATAATTTGCTACTACTCTCACTGTCCTTATCTATTGTCACATCAGCATTGTGTACCAGGAAAATACATTTTGGTTTCACCATGGTGTTTACTGATGACTCCAGTTTACCCAAGTTATTTGACATTTAGATACTCTTCTAATCCTTGTCCTGTTTTTTATGAGCTCATGGTCTTTATGTACTGCCACTGAGAGCAACAACATCAGACTAACTGCAGTGGACAGTATGAATATTAACAAGTTTTCTAAGATAATACAAGCATTCTGAATTAGTTTTTCTGCAGCTAAACCAGTTTATTTTCTCCAAACTTTCTCCAGTATTTGCTAAGGCCTGGCAGTCCACAGGCTATCAAAGATGGATGTAAATATGTGTGGGAGTACAGAAGGAGATGTAGGAAGCTTTTTTGTCATAGGGAAAACTATTTGGCAGGAACAAACTCTTTGAATTAGTGCCAGCCAGATTATATTGGTAGGAGAGGTCACATAATAGTCCAAAGCTACCAAAAGAGGACAGATGTAAGAAAGAAATGTGTTTTTCTCATGTTTATGGGGATGCAAATGATGTGCACTTGCCTAGGTCAAATACCCTCAGAAGCATTGGAGTGGCTGCCCATGGAGTTTGGGATTGTTTCTTCACTAAAACTGACATAATGGAAGTTTGGCAGATGCTCTAGTTTGATTAATGCAATTATTTTGTTTATCTAAGTAAATAAGATTACTTTTTGATCAAGTCTGCTTTAACACTTGTATTGACCTGATTTAATTGAACAAGTGTACGAGCAGATGCCAGTTAATGAAGTCTACATCCTGTTGCATACATTTATTCTGTGGCTGCTAATACTTCAAATTTATGTCAGTGACAAAGTGAAAGTGCTGATAGAAAGGTAAGCAAAACAAATGCAAAAATATTGTATCTATAGTGCACAATATAAATGATGTTTCTTTTTTTATAAGAAATACAATAAAATCTGCATAGCAGGCTGACAGCTCTACTGCCCTCAGCTATCACATACATCTCCCTAGCTTTAGCCAAGTTGTATCATTGCTTTTATACAGATATTCATTGTGTCAGCTGACATTTTACTGCTTTCTATTTTTTGCAGCCTGAAATGGCAGTCACTGATTCTGAAAAAAAGAGGTGTTTTCACCTGCTACCCGCAGCAAAGGCATTAAGCTGAAGATGTTTGCTATTTCTTAAGTAGGCAACTTGTTTTTTAAATTAATTTCATTTAATAAGATAATAAATTTTCCGTGAGCAGTGAATTAACAAATCTCGTATTTTAACCACATACTCCAGTTGTTGTGGACTGATGTTTTACGGAATGGGAAGCACTGAAATGGTAGCTGATTAGGATAGCTCTAGGAATGAGCTGATTCAGCTATTGAGCTCAATACACAAGTAACTAGGAATTCCTTTGTTTACCTTTTTTTTTTTTTTTAATATTGTATGTATAAAGTAAAGCTAACTGTCTCTGTTCTGCATCCACAGAGTGTCAGTTATCTCTACTTCAATAGTGGTTTATGTCTCAACATTTGAAGTGAAAAGTAAAGTTTTTCTGAAAAATTATTTCAATGTTATTAAAGTACATTCATACATGAACAGCCTCTGAGCATGTTGCCTTTCGTCTTCTCCATTTGTCTGATGCTTCATAATGTGTTTTCCAGACAGAATCAATTTTGTAAATGCTAAATAATGAAATTGGGTTTGTGAATATTAGTTAATTAATGACTACAACTGTAGCAGCACATTTGGATATTACTGTGTTGAGATTCATGCAGAGTGATAGGATACTGGATCTTGTTACCTTTTTTGGTGAGAAAGGGAAATGAATGTGTTTGGTGGTGTTTGGTCTAGCAATGGTGTTTGTTTACAAGGGAAACACACAAAAGCAAGAGTATTTGAAAAGTCTTGTTTTCCTCACATTTTGTGTATACAAGAGAAATCTCCCTTGTGTTCAGAAATAAGTAGGTCATAAGCACTCCACCCAAAACCCCATCTGTGGGTCTTGGCTTTCTCCCAGGACTACACATGCAGAGGTCTCCTCACTGATAGTGCAAGTGATAGTACAAGCCTAGAAAAGTATTTGACTTTGTCCCACATGAGCTTCTCTTCTCTAAACTGATAAGACATGGATTTGGTAGGTGGACCACCCAGTGGATTGTGGAAGAATTGTCTGGATGGTCTCACTCAATTGCCCAATGTCCCAGTGACATTCCTCAGGGGTCACTGTTGGGACTGGCACATCATATCCAGGGCTCCATCAAACCAGCAGGCCAAGGGACGTGATTTTTCCACCTCTGCCCCATGAGACCCCACCTGGAGTCCAGCTCTGAGGTCACCACTACAAGAAAGACAAAGGACTCTGTTGGAAGGAGTTCAGGGGAAGGTCACCAAAATGGTCAGAGGGATGGAGCACCTCTCCTGTGGAGTAAAGCTGAGAGAATTGGGACTATTTAGCCTGGAGAAGGTTTCAGGGAAACCCTGTGGCACCTTCCAGTAGCTAAAGGGGCCTGCTGGAGTGCTGGAGGGGGACTGCATACAAGGATGTGTAGTGATAGGGCCAGGGGGCGTGGGTTCAAGCTGGAAGAGGGTAGATTTATATTAGAGACAAGGAAGAAATTCTTTCCTCTGAGAGTGGTGAGGCACTGGAACAGGGAAGAGGTTGCCCAGAGAAGCTGTGGATGCCACATCCCTGGCAGGCTAGGCTGGATGGGGCTTTGAGCAGCCTGATCTAGTGGAAGGTGTCCCATGGTGGGAGGTGTTGGAACTAGGTGGTCTTTAAGGTTCCTTCCAACCCAAACCATTGAGTAATTCTATGAGTTTTACTTTGGTCCTTTCTGGTTTTCATATGTAGATTTATGAAGATACTAAATCTCATCTGTGTTTTCAAATTGTTTCGGGCAGTAATGTGACACATAACTTTTCTTGCCTAACTGAATCATGTGAAAGGTGCTGCCCTCCTAGTGTTTCAGCTACTTCTATTCTTTCATTGGAAGTCTGGGTTCTCTAGTGAAAAGCATAAGTGCACAAATACTGTTATCTCCATTTGACTGAAGTACTTGCCAGGCTTCTTAAGGAGAGTGCACTAGAGTTTGGTTTTTTTCCTCCAGCTTCACTGAAAATATATGACATAAATATTTTTAGGGTCAATATCTATTGCATATGGATGTCATTCTCTGTTCCTTTCATTTATACTGGTTTAAAGTCTTTCAGCTAGTGTCAGTGTGACATGTGACAGCAACAAATAATCAAAATATTTGCATCTTGCTTTGCCAAATGAGAGAGAGCACAACCCCTCAAGCCAGCCTGACTTCATTGCAACAGAACATTTGTGTTTCCAAACAGTTTCTCATCTCTGCTGCTTGGATTATTTCTAGACTGTAACTAAATTATACATGTGCAAACAGGTACAAATGAGTTGTGGTGTTTCCACAAAGCTGTTTCTTCTTGTGGAGTGACAGCTACACAAAATGAATGGGATTTCATCAATATGGTTGGAGGCCCTAGTTAAAACTGCACTGCAGGTTTCACATGTTAGGGCTGAATTTTTAAGGTTTTACGATTTCCAGTTTTCTTCTGAGACAGAAAACAGCAAAGACTGTTGGAAGTTACTTTGTAGTTTAGAACTTGCTGGACCAAGATTGCTGAAGAATTTCTGATTAAAACTTTCTGGTAACAACTTCACAGTTAAAGTGATCAATGAACGGAAAGTGTGTACGCTCCAGAATATTTTAGTGTGTTTTGAGTAAAAGGTGTCAACTTTTTCCTTGCATATGAGGAGTAAGAGAATAAAATGTTCAGTAAGAATTCAGTAAGAATTGATCAGTAAAGATGTAACATATGAAGACTAAAAGAACAAAATGTTCAATAAGGGTGCTATATTCAGAATAGAATTACTTATTTTTAGAATGGATTTTTAAAAATTGCTTAGAAATAGTTTGGCTAATCCATCTGAAGGAAGTTTCAGCATCCTGGGGAAGTTGTGATATATGTTGTTTATGAAGGCAACAAATAAGAAAATGCAGTGGCTGCATCGGATTAGTTTGGTTGCAATCTACTGTGATTCATTCCTTGATAATGAATGTTTTAATTATTCTCAACAGTTATCCTGAGGCTCTTTGGAGGGACTGATTTAAAATCTACATAATTCAAAGAAAAGTCTCCAAACTACTAAGTGCCATTTCCTTAATGCTATATGCATTAATATCCAGGTGGTGAAACCTGAATGAACCAGTGAATATTCCTCCTCCTGTAATTCAAACACACAGCAGTATCAGCTTATGGAAGCTGCCAGAAAGAGAGGGATCAGTAGCCATTTATCTTTCTTACCTGCATGTAAATCTTAGAACAAAATGCAGAATGCTTCTGGATGAACTTCAGAAGTCTTTTAGTCTTTCCTCTTCCTTCTGTCTGTTGAATTTATGGTCCTGATGAACCTGAGTCCAGGTAGCTCAGATAATATGTAAAAATCTGAGCATATTGATAAAGTGGTTACATTTTAGGTGGCTTCAAAGATCTGTATCTTCTTCCAAGGCAGGGAGTTATATTTACTACCTCTGTGTTTTAGAGAAGTTTAGATTAGTGAGATTTAAACTGGTTACATCTAACAGTGAATAAAGTTGATGGACAGAAGAATGGCAAAAGCCAGCAAACAGCAACCAGCAAAATTTCTAAGACCACCCCTGCAGAATTCCATGACTGCTTGTTATTCACAGCATTTTCAGAAGGAAGAGAAATATTTATTAAAACACATTCACATAAATACAAGTACTAGCTTGTGGAAAAAGATTGATACCAACATCTTAAAATGTTCTATTTCAGTTTCTGCACTGTTATATCTGTGTGAATTCAGACTAAATCCACAGTGGAGAAATAAGAAGGAATCTATTGCTCTGGTCTGACAATACTGTAACAAAGGTAATCTAAAAAGCACATAGTGGCAGAAACAAGTATGGGGGAATACATTTAGAGGAAGGAGTATGATTTCCATGGAAGGAGAAATGCATTTAAAAGCACAGATCAAATTCAATATACTCAGAAATAAAAATATGACAAAAAGGATAAAGTTCCAGTGACATAGACCGTATAATGGATGAAGGTAGGTTGGATACTAAAAACAAAGAACCAATAAATGAATAATTTGCCTGACCAGAAACATGGTTTATTAAAGGAGGAGGAAATGTCTAGCAGACAGAACACAGAAAAAGCCAATGCTTGCCCAAAAAGAAGGGAAGCAAGCATGTTTAATTTTGGGTTGTATTTAGTCATATCATAGCATTCTACATGAATCATTGTTTTATTGTTTACTGGGAGAAATTAACATCTTTACACAGGAGTACAACCCCATCAGAA